>CM060906.1:1031119198-1032369198 GCA_030737815.1 Allium fistulosum | reverse complement strand
AATTTTGAAATCAAAATATTAAAAATGATAAAAATAAATTTTGAAGCTAAAATATTTTAAACAAGAGAGATGTCTTTTTGAAAAGAAAGTTTTGAAAACATTTTTAAAAACAAAAGATATATTTTTGAAAAACATTTTTATAAAATTAGTGGATATCAAAATAGGACCACTATATGTTCCACTAGATATTGTCGTGGGTTCTATCCCACTAGCGTTCCATCCCTTTAACGGGCTCAAAGTGGATTTCATTCCACGAATAAATTTCAAATAAAGATGTAAGTGCTTTCAAGAAGTTTTAACATAATTCTAGACTAACTACATTATCTTGTACTGTTTGAAATCTTGAACTCTTGATAACTTGATTTCTTGATACTCATGGGTCTTCAATCTTGATATCTTCGATCTTTAAATTTATCAATCTTGTATCTTTATACTGTACAGTCTTCATTCCTGGTACCTGCATGTTTATATTCTGCATATACATATATATCTAAACCATAGCGTTAGTATTTATATTTTATAACAAGTCCTAACGTTGTTGTTATCAAAACCATCATCTCAAGTACTTACAAAAATGACACTGAACCCAGAAGAAGCATAAGGGTAAGAACTTCTAAGTCATTTGGTTCAGAATTTTTAACATACATGTTAAAAAACGAACTTCAAATGTATAAAGAAGCAATGTCATCTTCTGAATCTTCCTGTTGGGAAGAAGCAATCAAAAGAGAAATTAATTCAATTCTAAGTAATAAAACTTGGAAAATAGTGAAATAAAATCAATTGGTTGTAAATGGATATTCAAGAAAAAGATGAAATCAGATGGCTCTATTGAGAAATATAAAGCCAGATCGGTAGCCAAAGGATATCATCAAAAAGAAAGTGTAGACTTCTTTGATACTTATTCACCGATTACACGAATAACCTCTATAAGAATGTTAATAGTAATTTCATTCATCTACAATCTCGAAATTCATCAAATGGATGAAAAGACAACATGTTTAAATGAAGATCTCGATGAGGAGATACATAGAGCACCCTGAAGGTTTTATTTCCAAAGGAAATGAGAACAAGTCTGCAGATTAGTGAGATCATTATACAGACTTAAAAAGCTCCAAAACAATGGCGTGCTAAATTTGATAGTGTCATGATGAAAAATGACTTTTGTATAAATGAATGTGATAAATGTGTTTATTACAAACAAGTTGGACAATCATATGTGATAATTTGTCTATATGTGGACGATATGCTAATCTTTGGTCCCAATATTAAAGTTATAAAAACCATAAAGAAAATGTTAATCAACAATTTCGATATGAAAGACTTAGGAGTTGTAGACGTTATTTTGGGAAACAAAATAATAAAAACACCTAATGGAATAGAATTACCTCAGTCACACTATGTAGAAAAAGTGATTGAAAAATTCAAAGACTATGGAATCAAAGGGGTAAGAACACCTTTTAATCCATCGGAAGTTCTGCATAAAAACATTGATGAGAGTGTAGTGCAACTGGAATATTCTCGTGTAATCGGATGTCTAATGTATCTAATGAATTGCACAAGACCAAATATAGCTTATGCAGTAAGTCAACTGAGCAGGTATACAAGTAATCTAGTAAATGAATATTGGAAAGCACTAATGAGAATGTTGGAATATTTAAAGAATACCACAAAATTTTCCTTACATTACGAAAAATATCATGCCATCTTAGAAGGATATAGTGATGCAAACTAGATCTCTGATTCAGAGGAATCTAAATCGACTAGTAGTTATGTATTTATCCTAGCAGGAGCAGTAATATCATGGAAATCTACTAAACAAAATTGCATAGCTCGATCCACTATGGAATCTGAGTTCATCACTTTAGATAAAGCAGGCGAGGAAGCAGAATGGCTTCGTCACTTTTTAGAAGTATTCCATTTTGGCCCAAACCTCTACTGGCCATATGTATTCACTGCAATAATCAAGCAACGTTAAGTAGAGCGCAAAACTTTGTGTATAATGGAAAGTCACGACACATTCGTCGACGCCATACTCTCAAATGGAACTATTTCCACTGATTATGTAAGAACAAATGATAACCCAGCGGATCCATTTAATAAAGGTTTATTAAGAGAGAAAATTGACTACTCATCTAGGGTAATGGGTTTAAAAACCTAAGCCAACAAGAGTTACCTTATTCGAAAATTTATTCTAGCGACTGGAGATCCCACGGACTAGGATCAATAGGCAAACTAGTTCTAGGTAACTCAAGAAGTAATGCATTTGTCCATGAGAATTTTAAGGCTTAAATTCTCTACACTCGTAAAACCAAGTTTTATTCAGGACCAAAATAAACACAACCAAGATATTGGATGTGAAGGGAAACAATGTTGTGTAAAGCTTATTGTCTGGTTATACACCAACGGCTAACATTTCAAGATGAAATAATTCGCCGATTATCCAAGTATATCTGATAAGTTTTAAATAGGGAAAGTTTAAAGTGAAATACCAACTTATCCTCGGTATAGCATTTTTTTCATATGTACTCTGTGATATTCTCCTTTGTGTGGAGGAGACATACATCGTCATTCATGTGGGGGATTATTAGAGATCCTTTGAATAAATATATAGAATTAAAGTCTTGCATTCTAAAAAAGAGAAGCGATATACAAGTTTATATACCCTTTCTCATCAACATATATTGGCTTTTAGGGTCAGGTAATTTTGTGCGAGAGGGAGAACCTATACGGCTATGGTTTAAACACATCCGCACGCGCCACCCGCCCGTCCCGTACCGAACCTGGCCGGGCTGGATACGGGTCCAATAAGAATAGACCATGTTATATTTTTGTTGAACGAAAATAAACAGTTTTATGTTTAAATTCAAACAGTGTGACTATTTGAATGGTCGTATTTTTTCAAACGGAAATGACCGTTGCTAATAGCTGTTGCAAAATAACTGTTGCGAAATTTCCAACAGACATAACTATTGCAAATTGCGCTGCAAATTACCAACGAACATGACCATTGCAACTAACTGCTTGGTTCAAACGAAAAGACATGACCTTTCGAATAGGCATGACCGTTGGAGAAGAAGACTATAAAATGGGGAAAATACTGATCTTATTCTTACTCTTTTTTCACTCGTCTTCTTCCTCCTTGTTTTATACTCAAAACCAACCAAATATCATATCATAGAGGTATCATACTCATCACAATCTCGTGCAGATCATCGTCTGTTGTATCTTGGGAGACTCGACAAAAAGTCTTAAGGAAATTGTTACGGCAAGCCTTAGACGAAATTTCTATATAATTGGTTAGATTGTTTTATTTATACTATTTCTGCATTGCATTGTCTTTTGTTTTATCAATTCAAACTCTCTTTTCTACTACATTGTTATCATTGCACTATTATAATCGTGTTTGTGCATTTTTGTGCATGAAATATGTGCATCTGTGAGCACTGATTATCGCTGTTTTTACTGTTTATGTAATAAAGAACATACAGTGCCTGTATATACGTTGATGTTCACTGAACATGAGTGCAAAATCAGAAATCTTAATACAAATAAAGCTGATCCATTACATACATATCATAGACTCAGTTTTTTGAGGTTGCACTTTGAAATTCTTAATGGAAATATTCAGCTATTTTAATCAATTATTTGTATTCATGTTCATTTAAAATAATTTAAAGACGAGTGGATATGTTCAACAATCTGGACAGTGTAATGAAATACCAAATCCAGTCCGAGTATCCTGATACACTGGTAAATATATGCTACAATGAAGACTCCAACACTTCCAAAATAACAAGTACTTGGGTGAAAATCATCTGCTGTAGTTTCATTAAGCAATTCTTCTTATGCTAGCATTTTGTCCAGTACAGCCATCTTAAATTGCAATAGCAGTAACTCGGTAACTTCAAAGGAATATAACGAAAAATCTCATGCAAAGCTACCATCTTAGTAAAATAATTTAAGCATACAATGATGCAACAAAAGAGCGCAATAAATTCAAAAACGAAGAATCACAAATAGAGCCATGTGCTAAACTGGATGAAAGTGTGTTCTCGATAGTATCGAACCAACCGTTGCTTTCGGTAAAATAATTGAAGTATGCAATGTTGCATTGGAGATTGACTTGAAAGGATTTATTCTTTTTGTCATGTTATCTATCAATAAGTAAATAAAATGGTGTGTAGTCGTTCTTTTGCTTCCAGTGCATGTCATTCTTCTTAAGATCAGATAGGATTCTTTGTATTTGTTTTGCTAGATATATTCAGTAATACCTACTATATATTACCTATTTTGCTCTTTTATTAATTAAGCTCAGGTTTTTCTCCTTTTTCTATTTTTTCTTCCATGATTAGCTGATTGTTGTGTGGTGTATATCTGCTGGGATCTTTCATGTTTCTTTTATCAAATTGTTTATGTTTTTAAATATGTTTAAGACTTAAGTTTTTCTTCAGTGAACTCTCCGCTTTAAATTCATCATTTGTTATAGTGACTTTTATTATGTACTTGCAAATTGACTTTAGTTGATATAAGTTTAGAACAATGTTCGAGAACTCATTTTCGGTCATTTGAAATTTCGTTAGTTTCAAAAGTTTGGGTTTTGGTTTCGATTTCAGTTTTCAATGATTTGTTAATGGAAATGTAATTATTATCTTTGTAAATAAAATATAAAATATAGTTTATAACTAAATACTAATTAAATTCAGTTAAAACTACTTCAAACTAAATACTACTTAAATTATACTAAATACCCAAATTTCAACTCAATATAAACGATGCCCAAATCCACATAGCCAATACACAAATTAAACCCCTAGCTTAACAACACAGTGCCACAAATTTCAGTCTAACACAATAATATACTGTTTGAACCAAAAATGGCACAAACACCCAAGGGAAGTAAGTACAGAAATAAAAGAAAAGAAAACGAATGAAAAACGAATAAGAAATAGAACACACAAGGTTTATAGTGGGTCGACATACTCTGGCCTACATCCATTTAATGATCTTTATTGCTTATATTCTGACTTGAGGGTAGAAGTTCTTACGGGTCAGTACAACTCTGACAGAGATTACAAGAAATTAGAAAAAGGAGTGCAAGAGCTAAAGGATCACGAGAAAGGAACCCTACCCCTCTATTTATAGAGGTAGGAAACCTAAAATCTTGCCTAGAAAATCTCCACATAGTTTTCCATGCCTTAGACCGTTTCTCCATCAAAGTAGTACGCCATCTCATTAACTTATATGGGTCGATACAACTCCAAGGGCTTAGGTCAGTACAACTCATTAAGATTGCCAATCTGGTCATCCTGAACTCTTCGATTTGGCTCGTCTTGTGGTTAGCTTCATGATTCCATAATTGTTTGCACCAACGTTAGCTTGTTTCGAGTTCAAATGACGGAGTCATGAAAGAACAGAGTTGCCGATTTAAGAGTTCATGGAGATCGATAGAGAATTTCATTGAACCAACAAAACAACATTTGGTATAGGCTTTTGACATCAAGTAAGGCACGTAGGCAGAAGATGGTCCACCATGGAGGAGCAATCCTGGATTGGTACCGACCCCGGGTGTTGAGTCAGTACCGATGCACCACTTTGGTGGGATCTTGCTTCTATGGTCTTGGGTTGGTTTGGCGTTGCCTTGCGATCTTAGATGTGTTTGGTTCTTGGGCTTCGCAATACTCTCCGGGTGTCTTACCTTGATGATTTCAAAGTTTGACTCATCAGGTTTTTCCGTATACTGCCTGGTTAAAAGGCGGGATAACAATTACCTCCCAAAGCATGCCTTGTGAATGGAAGGTGTGCTTTGCTCAAGATTAAATGTTGGAGTCGATGAGATGTTAGTAGTTGAATTTCCAGGTTATAAGCCGATTAAGCTGTTACGAATCATCATGTTCATTTGGATTCTCTTATCAATCACGAGTCGTTCTAGACCCGCTATAGCCTAAGACCCTAGATTCTGCCTAAGTGTTGTCTATACATCATCACAATTTTGATTTCATTCGGAGTTATTGCATTACATATCAAAATCATCCCGTGTTCATCCAGGATTTGTCAATTCTATTCTAATTACAAGGTGTTCAAATGCTTTTATCAAAATCAAATCTATTTTCATTCTTAGGTTCAATCTTTCTGGATTGTTTTATATTCAGTTTAATGCACGATATCTCCGGATCGTTCTATATTCTTGGCTGTTCAGGGCCGATAAGTAAATTCTGTGATCTTTCCAGCTCGTTAACCGAATCAATGGCCGCTTGAAACCGATAATCAAATTTATGGTCTCTCTAGACCGTTAATCAAATCGATGGTTGTTTGGGGCAGATAATCTAATCCATGGTCTCTCCAGACTGTTAATCAAATCCACGACCGTTCAGGGCCAATAATCAAATCCATGGTCTCTCCGGACTACTAATCAAATCCACGACCGTTCAGGGCCAACAAACAAATCCATGGTCTCTCCGGACTGCTAATCAAATCCATGGTCTCTCCGGACCCTTGCTGAGCCCTATCCGCTCGCTCTCCAGCGAGGGGACTCAACGGCAAGCAAGCCCCTCCGCTCATGCTCCGGTGAGATGACTTACTTCTTGCACTCTGGTCCCTGCTCTCCGACCGGGACTTAAAGCGATCAATATCAGTCATCACATTCAATGTGAATTTTTCAAAAGTAAAATATTCAAATCAAAGCAAAGCAAATAAGCATAAATCCTAAGCATTCATCCTGGACATTCAACTCAGAGCGTGCCTAGAGACCAATCTAGGTCTTGTATACATGTAAGCGGTCCGAGGTTGTTATCATCCTAAATGGTCATCTCAGCCATCTCACTCTATGCCTAGGGACCGTTCAAGATCCCGTACACGTGTAAGCGGTCTAAGGTTATATTGCATTATTTATTTAAAGTCAGGGTAAAGGAATCGAACCCGACCCCAATCCATCCCGATTATGGGGTTGTCATCCAATGAAAGTCTATAATCTATGATTTCATTTTACCTCCCATTCCAAGGGTGAGCTTCTGGCACGTACTCCTCTGGTAGCACGTTCATATTCTGATTCAAGTTCTAGTGTTCACCATTCTGATTCGCATTCATACGCTCTACATCATCTCCAGGATGTGTATTATTCCTTCCTAGGCTATGACGACCCATGCCCCCGAGCCTTTATGTATCGGTATCGACCCATGCCTGTAGGTCGGTACTGACCCATATGTTTAGCTCGGGGTTTGTTCCGGGTCTTTCTACTATGCTTCCAGCAACCTACGCTTCAGCTTATGGTCTTTGATTTCAATTTGCAGCAACTACGGCTATTCCCATCTGTCCTATCCTCTTGAAGAAATTCTCCATCATCTCTTCCTGGCGAGCAATCATCCTTTCCTGCAATCCATTCATCATGATTTCCATCTCATCCCTGGTTATGTAGTTTAATGAGGGGTTAGCTCCTGAGGACGCCTCTTGGCGGCCTCCTTGTTGATTTCCTTCAGTTACGGCCTTCCTAGTTGATTGTCTAGTCATTCTGAATTTTCCTAAGTTTTAAATCAGCAAGTTCAAGTGTTTCTCAATGAAAGCACTAAAATGTTTGAACTAAAAATAGCACAAACACCCAAGGAAAGTAAGTAGAGAAATAAAAGTGAAGAAAATGAATGAAAAACGAGTAAAAAATAGAACACACAATATTTATAGTGGTTCGGCATACTTCGGCTTACGTCCACTTAATTATTATTATTCCTCATATTCTAACTTGAGGGCAGAAGTTCTTACAAGTCGGCATAACTCTGATAGAGATTACAAGAATTAGAGAAAGGAGTGTCTGAGCCAAAGATCCTGAAAATGAGCGGAGGTAGGAAGTCTAAAATCTCACCTAGAAGATCTCCACATAGTTTTCCATGCCTTAAACCATTTTTCCACCAAAGTAGGATGCTACCTCATCAACTAATATGGGTTGGTACGACTCCAAGGGCTTGGGTCTGTATGACTCCAAGGGCTTGGGTCGGTACTACTCCGTAAGATTACCAATCTGGTCATCTTCAACTCTTTGCATTGGCTCGTCTTGTGGTTAGCTTCGTGATTCCATAGTTGTTTGCACTATTGTTAGCTTTTTTCGGAGTCCAAATGACGGAGTCGTGGAACAACAGAGGTTTTGATTCAAGAGTTCATGGAGATCGATAGAGAATTGTATTGGACCAACAAAACAACACTTGGTATAGGCTTTTGACATCAAGTAAGGCATATAGGCAGAAGATGGGTCCCCTTGGAGGAGTATTATTGGATCAGTACCGACCCAGGTTGTTGGTCGATACCGATGCACCACTTTGGTGGGATCTTGCTTCTTTGGTCTCAGGTTGGTTTGGCATTTGCATTGCGATCTTGGATGTGTTTGGTTCTTGGGCTTCACGTTCATATCTTCATACATCTTGCCTTGTTAACTTCGAAGTTTGACATGATAAGTTTGTCCGTATACTGCCTGATCAAAAGGCAGGATAACATATACGAAGTTGGATTATACTAGGGCAAGTAAAAAAATGACAACATCTCAAATAAATGTCGACTCGCGATCTGACGATGACAATGAACAAAAAAACTTCACTACGAGGTATATTTAAAGAAAAAAGGAAAGTCGAGGTTGATTTGAAGATGAGAGGTCAATTTGAAGATGAGAGGTCAATTTGAAGAAGATGAAGGCAAGTCGAGGTCGATTTGAAGAAGAGAAGTCAATGTGAAGAAGACGAAGCAAAGTCGAGGTCGATTTGAAGATGAGAGATCAATTTGAAGAAGACGACGGTAACTCGAGGTCGATTTGAAGAAGAGAGGTCAATTTGAAGAAGACGAAGGCAAGTCGAGGTCGATTTGAAGAAGAGAAGTCAATGTGAAGAAGACGAAGCCAAGTCGAGGTCGATTTGAAGATGAGAGATCAATTTGAAGAAGACGACGGTAACTCAAGGTCGATTTGAAGAAGAGAGGTCAATTTGAAGAAGACGAAGGCAAGTCGAGGTCGATTTGAAGAAGACTAAGGAAAGTCGAGGTCGCTTTTTTGTGGAAACCCTAAGCGAAACCAATATTTTTGAACGGTTTCAGTTTGCTTATGTCCCTTTTAGATCGACTTAATTAAGATACATTTTAGTTTTTCAAAAGCCAAAATTATTGGATAATTATAAAAAAACAAGTTCTTTCATTGCTTGACCTTTAGCATTCTTTATTAAAGAAAATATTTTTATGGAATACTTATTTATTATGATTGATAGACTTAAGAGATAGAATTTTATTACATTCATTGGATTTTCTGTCATTTTCTCTCTTCTTTAAAAGGAATACAAAACCTATTGAAAACAAAAATAATTTATTTTAAAAAAAAATTGGTAAACATTAAAGGCTCAAGACCCCAAAAAACTGGGTACATAGACCGAATACACTAAGAAGCTTCATATCCCTATCTGCAACTACTCACTCTCATTTTACAACTTACGAAAGAAAACAACCCTAAAAAATTAGGGTTTCTCAAACAGGCTATTTGATCAAATCTCTCAATTTAATCAAATATCTAAATTTTATCAAAGATCTGGTTCAAGGAGGCTTCCAGATCTTCACTTTGTTGATGCTATTACGCCCAATTTGTAGATCCGTAGAAATTTTCTTAAAGCTGACCGAGGGCTCATGCTCTTTCGATGTTGGCTTCAGATGATCTCGAAGGTTGAAGTTTAAATCTTGTTGAAGTTAAATCTCCCGATTTGAGAAGATGTAGACTTTCCTTTAGAGTTTCTTGGGGACTCTTCATCTTTAGAAGTTGGCTTCACTTGACAAAGAAGCTTGCTGGATTCATCCCTCGGGTTTTTGTTGTAATGTTGATACATACTTCACCGAGTCATGCTACATTCTCCTTTCTCCAAGACAAATAAGTGATATATATTGCCATTGAGATCACTTCTATAGTGACTATCCCCTATTCTCTGATTATTAAAGTCAAGTTACAAGTCTCTTTGATATACCAGCAAATCCAATCCTTGCGGCTTTGACTTGGACACGCGGTAGCTCCTGCCCAAATCTGGTAAGTAAGCAAAAAATTCATTGTGATTCTACATATTAAAGTTATAAATAGTGTTATATATATATATATGCATGTTGACTTCCCTTGTAGGAGATGCTCCAAGTTTTGGTACTGGAATGGTCGCCTTTAGTATCTGAGCCACTGGAATTTGGATTGTTTCGATCTGGAAGCTCTTTTGACCTGGAAGCCCTTTTGACCTTTGCATAGCTCTAAGTTGAAAGAGTTTCCTTGGGAAATGTCATGATCAACTTTCCCACTTTGTAAGTATGCTTCAATCCTTTCCTCATAGTTATCTAGATCACAAGTGGATGTATCATGATTTTGAATTTCACCGTGTTTTTTCTCTGCTTTGAGAATAAGTATTTGACTTTGAGAACAACTACAAAAATCTGAATAGACACCTCTGTTAAATGAATAGAAATCAACAACTCATCGAAAAGTTGCAGCCCTTAAAATAAATATAACTTATCTAACGGTAAAAACTCCTCATCTGCATCTCTTTAAATCTATAAATACTACAATGATTGAGATTGACAAAGAAATTGAATTGAATATATTCTCTCTTGATTTCTTATTACTCTCTTGTGCATATATTGCTTGCATACTCTCAATCTATCATAACCAAAATCATTTTGGTTAAACCACTTCCTACAACTCAAAGCATTCACATTCACGTACTCAAAGGAGATCATAAGAAGATTTATACTATCAGTCAAAATCCATGTTATTTGGAACACATGGTTGTCAGAGATATAGTTTTGTATTAGCCTATTCCTTCGGGTGAAGTGAGGGTTAGTTTGTTAAAGTAAATACCGAAGGGGAGCTTCAGGACTAGACGTAGGACGGGAGGTCCGAACCAGTATAAAATATCTGTTGTGCTCGCTTTTATTATTTACCTTATTTATATTCAATTATTATTCTCTGCTTAATATAGTTAGTAATATACACTCTCACATGTATATATAAGTTTCATTGCTTATAAAGATCTTTTAGACTTTCATTTGGTATCAAAGCAAGGTCATTTCAATCTATAGTAGCACGTAGTTGAAAAATCATTAATATGGCAAGCACATTTCAAGAAGGTCAATCAACTGCTCGTCCTCCACTATTTAATGGTTCTAATTATGATTATTGGTCAACATGTATGCGAATTTATATGGAAGCGAATGGTTTAGAAAGATGGCTAGCTACTTAAAACAAATATGAAGCACCTGACACCGATAATGAGACTTGGACTGATGCACAAAAAGCATAGGCATCTAACAATGCCAAAGCTATGAATGTATTATTTTGCTCACATGACAAAAATGAGTTTTCACGTGTCATGCTTTGCACCACTACGTATGATATATGACGCACTTTACAAGTCAAACATGAAGGAATAACTAAAGTCAAGCAAACTAAAATTTCGATTTTACAAAACCAATTTTCATCTTTCAAAATGAAACAAGTGAATCAATTATTGATATGTATGCTAGATTTCAAACCATTCAACATGGTCTCATGGCACTTGAAGTCAAATTCATAGATTTTGATTTAATGACATGAATTTTAACTCTTTGGCATATGAATGGGAAGGAAAAGTTTTAGCCATCGAAGAAGCTAATGGTCTTTCTCAACTTAAAGTCGAAGAGCTAATAGGAAATCTAATGTCATATGAAGCTAACTTGCAAGCTAGAAAGGATCAAAATCATGAAAAGAAAAACATAGCATTCCAAGCAAATAACGACGATTCAGACTTAGACAAAGATGAGATTGTTTTTATTGCCAAAAACTACAACAAATTTAAGAAGTTCAAGAGGATGACCAGATTTCAAAATGGCGGCAAACCAAACTCTTTAACTCAAACATCGATTAAATGATATGAGTGTGAAAATTTTGGCCACATGAAGAAGGACCGTCGACAACTCAATAATGATAAAAAGAAAATCAAATTTGAAAATTTCATGAAAAGGAAAAGACCTTTTCAAGTAACATGGGATGATTCAGATTCATCTTTTTCATTTGACATTGATAGTGAAACCGACTCAGAGCAAGAAAATGTGTGTTTTATGGCTAACACTGATTAGGTACGACCTGAACTTACTTATGATGGAATAATGGAAATTAGCATTGAATTGGATGATAAGTATAGAGAAAAAAAATTAAATAAGGAATATGTAAGGAAGTTAACTAGAGAAGAATTAGAAATTGGATCATTAAAAGATGAAAAAAGTATCTTAAAATAAGAATTAGAAATTATTCAAAAAAATGTGCAACATTATTATCTCAAAATGACAATTTATTAAATGATTAGAAAATTAGAAGTTAGAAAAAGTTAACCTTGAAAAGAAAAATTAGAATTACAAGCAAGTTTAGATTCTAGAAATATTGAAGTTTGTGATCTTAAAAGTAAGTTAGATAAAATAACAAATAATGTGACAAAATTCAACAAAGGAAAACAACATTTAGAAAATTTGATTAAAATATCTAAAACATCTGGAAACAGAAGTGGAAGTGATTTTAAAGGCAAACAAAAGTCAAAGAAGTATAACGCATTATACACCAAATTCAAAAAGCCAAAGTTCGAAACTAAGATTAAAAATCCATACACAAATATGGTTAAAATATGGATTCCTAAAACAAATGATAAGCTAATTAGATAAAATATATTGATGAATATTTGAAGATAGTTTGTACATAACAATAATTACATTTCTAAAGGAACCAAATCCTCGTGGATATGGCTACCTTCTTCCACTAACACGTTGGACCCTAAACAAAGAAGTGGGTACCAATTAAATTTTTCTTATTTTGCAAGTACCCAAAATTAAAATAAAAAGTAAAAAGAAATGGATACTTGATAGTGGTTTCTCCAAACACATGACTAGAAATGCTCATATGTTATCCAATATAACATATATCGATAGCGGCTCTTTGACATTCAGAGATAATTCAAAAGGATTTGTCATCGGCATTGGAGAAGTCATCATTATCGGTATTTCTAATTCGCATATTATTATTAATGTTTTATTGGTAGAGAATTGGAAATATAACTTATTAAGTATAAGTCAACTATGTGATAAGGGATTTAAAATTGATTTAGAGAAAGACAATGCAATAACTTTGACCAAAATAAAAATCTAATTTTTGAAGGATTTAGAAATCATAAGATATATGTTTTAAACATGAATATAAAAAAAAATACAAATTTATGCTTAGCCGCAAATCATGATGATCCATGGTTATGGCATAAACGATTTTGTCACATAAATTTCAAAAATATCAACAGACTTGCTAAAAATGAATTAGTTAGAGGATTACCTAAGCTCAACTACAAAGTTAAAAACTTGTGTGATGTCTGTCAACTTGGTAAATTAAAGAAAAGTTCTTTTAAATTTAAAAAGGAAAACTCACAGACGTCGGTCATATGTTTCGGGTAAAAATTTTCTACACCCACAGATGTCTGTGGTACCCCCACAGACGTTGTCGCTGGTCTCGACTTCTGTTTCCAGCAGCACTATATAATCAATTTTTGTTCCCTTTTTAATTTTTCACCAGCCTATTCTCAAACTACACTCAAACCCTAATTCCTAAAATCTCAATTCGCTCACTAACGACTCCCAAAACTTTGGTTAACAAACGATCCAAGAAAGGTCAATCCTCTTCTTCTCAAAATCCCTTAGTCAATGATGCCCTCGTTCAGCAATGGCTTCGAAATAGCACGATTATTAACATGAGATTTGACGAGCTCAAATAAAAGAAGCTTCATTCCGACCCATTCTACAGATTATGCAATTTTGGCGTGTATGGCATTCAAGAACTTACTATTGCCTCCGACTGTCGGGATTTAATCAATTTCGACGCGAACGAGGTACAAATTGGTCAATTGGCAATCTTTCTTTTTACACCAATTTGTGTAGTAGTGATATTTGGACTCTTGACAATGGCGATGGTTGGTTATGGACGAGTGTTTACGGACATGTTTTAAAGATTAGCGTAAAAACCATTGGTCGTATACTTAATCTTTCTTCGTCCGAAATCAATTTAGAAGAAGTTCCCAACCACATGATTTTACCGCGAGATGAAAAAACTCATCAAATTTGGGAAGATACGTTGCCACAATGGTAATCTGTTTACTTACATCCAAAAGCTAAGTTGTTAAACCTTATGATTATCAATACAATAATTCCACGCCTAAGAAGTCATGAACAAATCTACGGCAAAAACCACAAAACCCTTTATGCTATTGGGATACAAATAAATTGGGCCAAGTTCATTCATGACGAAATAAAAATCTTTTGGTCTCATCACCAACGCACGATTATACTTACTCCATATATTATGCGTCTCTTAAATGCTCTTGGGGTACCCTCTTATATATCTCATTTTAAAGAATCCCTATCAAAGAGAGCGGAATAAGATTTTTATCTTTAATGCACCTTCCCCAACTACCGCCCCCAATTATCTCCTTGGAACAGTGGTCCTTGCAGCAGCAACAAGTACATCATGGTCCTCAACCCACTATTGCTCCTCAACATACTTATTCACCTAGTCCTTTAAAACAACCTACCTCCTCTAGTCATACTACCAAATATTATACTCCTTCAGAAATTCAAGAAGCTCGCATTGAACCAATGCAAAACGAATCGATTCATGTTTTAACACTTAAAAATCAAAAGCTAATCATGGTCAACCAGCGGGCCTTGAACAAAAAGATGACTAACTTGGAACGTTCTTTTTCAACTAAGATGACTAAGATGGAAAAGACTTTAGAAAAGGTTGTTTCCACTTTAGAAAAAGTTATGTAAAAAGTCCGTCGCAGATCGTCTTCTCGATCATCATCTTCACCTTCACCTACACCACCTCCTCTAGCATAAACACCAATTTATCGTGCTTAAACCTCACATGAAGGACCTTCTTAGGACAAAGGCAAAACATTGAGAAAGAACACCAGGAAGAGGAGGAAGAAGACAGTGATGAGATCTCTATGCACGACCTTCCCTCATCACATCATCAGCAATGCATGGCCTTCCAAGGACTTTCCATTTAGAAAAATGAAGAATATCACAATCAAACTAACTAGCCAGAAGCATACGACCAAGATCCTTCGTCATATTGGGAGTACTATGAGAATTACGGTGGATTTCCCTATTCCTCAGATCAGTACTACTAGCTTATTTCTTTCTGCCATTTTTATCTGTTCTATTTGTCACTTGTCTTTATGCTTCTCTTTTTTTAATGCACTTTGTTACTTACCTTTTAAAACATAATTTTGTTTGTCCTTGCTTGTGCATATTTACCTTCAATTCTTTCATTCTCGTATCCATGACATATGTATCACTATATATCTATTTAATGTATGCATAATATCTTTTCTTCTGTTTTGATAATGACAAAGGGGGAGAAATATATGCATATACATAGGGGGAGATAAAATTCACTTTTTCTATTTTTGAGTATGAATGACTATAATATCTCTTATGTTTTGATTGTATAGTTGTCATCATAAAAAGGGGGGAATGTTAGAACCTCTATTATATGGTTTCAACGGCAACAACTATACAATCATATATATTATACATCTTCAAGATTGCATGTATATACTACGAGAGATCAGCATGCTCAAAGATATTGAAAGACTCAAAGACAAATAAAGACTTATGGACCATGCTATGATTAAGTAAGGTTATTCTAGTATGTTAAGAGTCTTAGATAAAACATTGTATGGTCTCCTTGAGTATATATGCACACATGATTTCATATACACTAAAGTGCATTGAAAAACTAAATTTACCATCCACAGACGTTTGAGCCAAAACCACAGACGTTTGAGCCAAAACCACAGACGTTTGTGACAATACTCAGGAAATTATTTCCTGAAGCCACATACGTCTGAGGTTTCCCCACAAACGTCTGAAGTTTGAACAACTGTAAAAATCTGAATAGACACCTCTGTTAAATGAATAGAAATCAACACTTCATCAAAAGGTCGCAACCATTAAAATAAATAGACCTTATTTAACGGTAACAACTCCTTATCTGCGTCTCTTTAAATCTATAAATACTACAATGATTGAGATAGAAAAATTAATTGAACTGAATTAATTGAACCTATTCTCTCTTAATTTCTTATTACTCTCTTGTGCATACATTGCTTACATACTCTCAATCTATCATAACAAAAATTATTTTGGCTAAACCACTTCCTACAACTTAAAGCATTCACATTCACATACTCAAAGGAGATCATAGGAAGATTTGTACTATCAGTCAAAACCCGTGTTATTTGGAACACAAGGTTGTCAGAGATATACTTTTATATTAGCATATTCCTCCGGATAAAGCGAGGGTTAGTTAGTTAAGGGAAATACCGAAGAAGAGCTTCGGGACTGGACATAGGACGGGAGATCCGAACCAATATAAAATATCCGCTGTGCTCGCTTTTATTATTTACCTTATTTATATTCAATTATTATTCTCTACTTAATATAGTTAGTAATATACACTCTCACACGTATATATATAAGTTGCATTACTTATAAAGATCTTTTAGACTTTCACAAGGAAGTATATTACCGAGATTTATTTTTCTCTTGGCCATGAACCAGATATGCCTTGAGTAGATGCAACCAAAGAATAAATGATTTATAGTTTATAACTCTGTTTTGCAAAGAAGACACTTTGTTTCTCCTTTTTTACCTTATTTATGACATCTATCTCTGGTAGACAATCTGTTTAATAAAGCAAAGTAAGCACAATGTGCCATTTTTGGGCAATTTACCTTATTTCAGATAGTTTTATACCAATCCACTTCTACTTGAGCACCTTTGATATATTCCCATGTGTTTTTGAAAAAAAAAATTGTCCTTTGATGAGAATTTCTAATATCATTTGTCTTTATTTAAGCTTGGATCTATTTCAATGCTACTTATTGCTTCTTTGAATATAGAGGCAGACGATTGCAAGTTGATATTCCATTTATGAATTTGAATAATGTTTTCAACTTTAAGATTTTCTCCTTAAAATGAAGTAAATTAGAGCAGCCCAATAAATTTACCAAAGAATTACCCTTAATCCGAGGGTCAAACCATAGGCTGGTTGATTTACCATCTTTAAATTTACTTTCAATCATTCTTATACCAATTTCTCTGCAATTTGAAATATTTTTCAAGGAATTGGAATAGTGGATTTCTACTGGCATGGTCCGGAAGCATTTATTTTTTGCATATTTATTCTTCATCCATTTTGATCAAAGTGAATCCCCTTTTAAGTATTTCCAAGATAATTTTAAATGATAAACAATACTTAAATCCTTGAAGTTTCTTAGGTCCAGACCTCCATTTTCTTTTGCTTTACAAACAATGTGCCAAGAACTTTGGTATTTTCCTTTCCAAATGAAATTTGCACACATTCTTTCAATTTTCTAAATTGATTTTGCTAGAATTTTATGTGTTTGCAGCCAGTACATGACAATAGCAGTGATGATAGTGTGAGTTAATCCTAACCTTCCAGCTATAGGTAGAAGTTTACTTAACAAGCCCTCTAATCTGTTTTGCAATATATCATAAAGTCTAGCACAGTCTTTGTCATTAATTTGATTCATGCTTAGAGGAAGTCCAAGATATTTTACTACTAGTTCACCTTCTTGAAATTTAAGAATTTTCAACATCTCAGGTTTACTGGGGCATAATTTGCTGAAATATATTTTGCTCTTTCCTTCATTAACTTCCAAACTAGCAAATTTTTTCAATTTTTCAAAGATGTTGGCCGTAGAATTTGCAGTTTTCTCATCTGCATTTAAAAATAATAATAAATCATCAGCATATGGTAAATGTGTTATACATGGGTATACCTTATTTGTGGTTTTAATGTTTCCTTTTAAAAATTCAGGGAACTGAAAGAAACTTCATAGAAATAGTGATAAGGTAAGGTGAAAGTGGATCTCCTTGCCTTATACTTCTATTTCTATAAATAAAACAACAAGTATAGTCATTTATAAGTATTGAGTAAGTACATTGTCAATACATTCTCTTATTAAATTGCAAATTTTTTCATTAAATCCCAACCGTTCATCATGTCCAATATAAAATGCCTAATTGTTTAATGAAAGGCTTTGTGCAAGTCAACCTTAATTTACATTTTATTTTTACTGGCTTGATTAATGTTCCTATGCATTTCAGAAGTAAATAAAGAGTTCTCTAAAATTAATCTACCAGGGATAAAAGCACTTTGGTTTTCAGAAATAATGAATTTCAAAAAGACTTTAATTCTATTACAGAGAATTATAATTATAATTTTATATACAAAGTTACAACAAGCTATAGGCCTATAATCCCCTAAATCTTTAAGGTTTTTAACTTTTGGAACTAATGTAATTAATGTATGATTAAAATTCTTTAGAAGTTTACCATTTTCAAAAAATTTATTTACTACATTTAGAATATTAAATTTTAATTCTTCCTAGTGAGTTTTATAAAATGTTTCCTTATAACCATCTGGCCCAGGACTTTTATCAATGTTTGCATTGAAAATAATGCTCTTAATTTCTTCCAGTCTAACAAAAGGGAGTAAAATTTCTTGACTATTTGGATGAAGAAAATATTTTGCATCCATAGTGGGAAATTTTTTTAAATGAGAGTCCGTGTTATATAGAGAGTTAAAATATTTTATAGCTTCAGACTCAATTTTAGTGGCTTCATTAACAATAAAATCATTATTGTCTATCAATTTTCCTATGTCATTTATATATCTTATATTAGACATTTTAGCATAGAAAAGATTTGCTAGAATTATCTCCATTTGTTAGTCAGTCTACCTTAGTTTTCTATTTCATATTAATTATTTGAACATGGATTGCTTTTATTAAGAGAACATTTGTTATGATCAATATGAGGGCTTGAGATATCTTTATCAATACCGTTATGCAAATACTCACATTCTGCTCTTATTTTATTGATTTTAGATTTAGGATTGCTTTTATTCCAATTTTTCAATTTTTTGATGTTTTGAAGAATTTTGCTAAATTTAAATTAGGCAATGCCCTGAAATTGATCTATAAAACTATTTTTGATTATTTCTTTATATGAATTATCAAAAACCCATCCATTGATAAATCTGAATGAATTTTTTATATATATCTGAGTTGTTTTTTTGAAAGAGTAATTTGCAAGGGTATATGATCACTAGAGGCTTGTGGAAGAGTATCACACATGAAATTTGTAACTGGCTTTAAAAAATTTGGTTTACGAGAATTCTGTCTAGCTTACAATGAATATTTCTACATTCACTCGATTTCCAGACGAATTTATTATCATATATTGTAGGTCAACTAAACTAGTTTTTAAAATAAAATTATTGATTATTCTAATTATTTTAAAGAGGATTGGATTGCCATCCCTTTTCTCAAAAGCAAGAATAACTATATTAAAATCTCCAATCAAAATCCATGGATTAAATACATTATTATTTAATTTATGTAATTGATTCCAAAGTGAAATTCTTTCTATTTCACTGTTAGAAGCATAAATAAAGGAGATTTCAATAAGCTAACCTCCCTTTTCTGCACATGCACAGTGAATAAATTGAGAGTCTAAGTAAAAATGCTTTATATCCCAAATATTGGGATTTCATAAAATCATAATTCTACCATTGTCATCCATGGCATTATTGTTAATAATTTTCCAATTATTAAGAGAACATTTGTGATATAATTCAATTTTACTATCATCTAATTTATGTTCAAGTATACCAATAATATTAGGACTATAAAAATTCAAAAAGTGAAATAAATCTGATTTCCTTTCAGGGGAGTTATGTCCTTTAATATTCCAAGTAATAATCGACATTTAATATATAAAGGATATTATAAAGGACATCTCTTTATAATTTCACAAGGAGACTCTGTAGTAGCCCTCTTTCACTAGCTTCTTTCCCTTTTTTTACATGATGTTTTGCCTTGCACATTGAGCTGTGAACCCCAATTTGGATTTTTCATAATATATTTGCTTTTGAACTCATCTTTTATGATTGAATCGTTATTGCTTGAGGATATAACAACATCCTCTTTGTTGGAAATGATTTCATTTATGTTTTTTATTCTGCTTTTCTTTTTTCCCTTAAATTTTGTTGATGGCAATGAAAAAAGATTTTTTGCTGCTTCAATCAAAAGTTGATCTTGATTTATTTGCTTTCTTCTTAGCAGAAATGTCTTCAGATTCACTATTAATATTGCTTTCAAGCTCCATATCATCCCAATTTGAAATTGGTCGATTTTTCTCAAATGATATGGAGTTTTCAATAGCTTGTTTCAAAGAAGCTTCATCTACATGAATTTGAACCATTGGTTCTTGAAATTTGCCTGTTTGTGCTACATTGATCTCTATATTATCTTGAGAAAGCATTTCTAGACCATCTGCATCTTTCAATTTTTTTGAATTTCGAGTTTCAGGATTGATCTTATTGTTATTTGAAGCACCGAATTTTGTGTTATCCTTTGGAGAATTATCTATATTCTCTTCATTATTATCATTATGCACAATGGTATCATTTGATTCTTCAATAATATTATGAATGTTTACATCTTGATTTTGTTTCTTTCCAAATTTTCTTGGTCGTACAATTATCAAGATTTTGCTCAAAGCATTCACAAGATTTGCGTCTTAGAGGGATCCATTCATATTCAATTTTTTGGGTGACGATTTCTCCATCATACATAGATGTTACTACTTCATCAGGTAACTCTGCATCAGCATTGATTTCCACCAGTACTCTTGCATAATTCAAACGATTTTCCTTTGTAGTTGGTTCACCTAACTTTAATGGCATGCCTACAATGCTAGCAACACTAATGGCTTCCTTGTCCCATAATTTTAAATTTAATTCAAGGAGCCTAATCCATATAGGAATAGTAGACATCAAATCTTTGTCCATTTTCACTTTATTTGTCCATTTTTTTAAGATTGCCAATTTACCATTAATAAAGTTTGGACCTCCATTTATTGTTTTTTCAAAATCAAATGGATTTGAAAATATGATAGTAAAAAACCCATTATTTCTTGCATAGATTTCAAAATTACCTATTGGGTTCCAGGTTCTTGCAATGAACGCTTTGAAATGATGATAAGCCGATCGGTTACCAAATACATAAGCAAGAACCGATTGACTCCATTTGATCTCTTTTCTCTTACTGACAGCCTCTTTCACCGCTATCATTAATTTGCCATTTAGATGCCCAAGTTGATGGATTTTTCGAAGAAACAATATGAGAATGAAAGCCAGTATTTGAAGCATAATCTTGTGAAGGAATTGATGGTCTCTGGCTGACATTGATTCTCTTTTGAAAGCTAGTGCGAGCAGCATTTTCTTACATTGAAAAAGAAGGTTTCTGACCCACATTGCTTCTTTGCTGAAAGCTTTTAAGCCTTTATTGATAATTCTACAGTGAACTCTTATTGAAATACAGGGCTGTATTTTTTTGAGTATTAAAACTTAGGGTAGATGCTCTTTTTTGATTTTTAACTAATGTAAATCCATCCCCATCTATATCGGGGGAGGGTGGGTTTCTTTATGTAATGGTGTTGAAATATGGTTAAATTTAGGAAGAGACAAGAGATTATAAGGAGAAAAGCCGATCTAATCTTGAGATTTCTCATGAGTTTGATCTTGAGTTTTGCTAATGAATATAGGATTATTAATTACTTTCATGGAAGCCACTGTTTTCTAAAAGCATTTTTTGAAAATATGGAGAAAGAGAGTTTATGCTTACAAAAATTATTTCCTCATTCTCCTCTTTCTACAATTTCCTCTTAGATTAAACATATCTTTCAAAATACTTAAAATCATGGACGGTAATTTCTACAAATCTTCAATTCCTTCAAACCTTAAGTGCACAAGTTTGAAGGACATTTATTAGCCTTGAAGAGTGGACGATAATTATTGATTGCACTATAGTTGCGTCGAATTTCGCTCTCATGGCAGTGGCCCATCATCCATGATACAACCCCCATCACTTTCTCTTTCTTGTTCCTACCCATCAATTTTCAATAATTTGAAAGTGAAATTCAATCTATATTTCATGAGGATTAGGCTATTTGGATTTTGGAGAAAAGATTGGACTATTATGATGATTAATGCATTAAAAAAGAAAAGCAACGATTGAGCAAAGTTGAGTTGAATTTGTGATTTCAAAACATTAACAACTAAGAAATATAATGAAGGCATGTTCCAAAATTTCCCCTTATTTTTATTTGAATCATTTTAAAGTTTGACAACAACCTCATTCTGTTGAAAAGTTCAAGAATGTAAAGTGGTTTAAAAATTGACTTTGATTGTGATATATGTTAGTCATAGCGAAGTACATTTGAATATGCTATGGTCATTTCCCTTTGTGGAATATAAATTCATGATAAATATATTTACTTTTGTGTAATGATCTCCTTTTGTTTCTACAATATTACATAATTAAAATGGTTATTTTATATAGTTTGGATAGAGACATATATAGAATTATATATTCTACGAACTTTTATTTGTTTAATCATAGAAATAGGTAAATGCTTTCTGAAATAAATGCATAAGTTTTAAAGCATTAATTATTGTATTAATATGCTAAGAAGTTTAACAATTAGCAGTTATTATCATGAATACTTCTGTTTAGAACGATATGTATTGTTTATTTTCAAAACTTTTGGTAATCTAGATAAATGATTGATTCATTAATTATATTTATATAACATAATCAAATAAAAAAGGAAACTTTTGTAATGAATAACACCCTTATTCTTTTGACATGTTATATAAGAAGAGAAAAATACAAAGCCGTTGTTTCACTTCTTAAATTTCATTCACAAATCATTATATCATGTAGTTTTAAAATTATAATAATTAAGGCTATTTAAATTTGATCCTTCCATTTTTAGATGGAGTTAAAACAACATTTATAGATTATAAATGTTTGTTAATATAATGTTGTCAGTTTAACTATTGACCTTGCTTTGCTTGAGCATTTATTACTTTTTCTCGTAATAATATTTAAGTTTAAAAATGAAAGGTTGGCAGAATAATCCATATAAAGTATTTCCAATACATTTAAAAATTGAAAATAAAATAATAAGCATTTATTTTTTTAAGAAGTTATCATATAAGTTGAGCATTACATGCAAATATGAATGTAGGTAAATAACTCATAAGCATATAGAGCTTTAAAATTTCATTCGGAGATTTCGTTGAATTTAAACATGGTAAAAATGCTGGTTTGCTTTAAATGTTTCCATTAAGAATATTTTGAGCATTAAATCATAAAATTGATTTATAATTTATTTATTGAAGCAAATTATGAGCGTTTAATGTTTTTTTCTAATATGTGAATGTCAAAAAAAATTGAATGGTAAATCATGATGAATTTTTGTTTGGAACTGACTAATGAGACTCTATGGATATTAACAACCGATTTTTAAGTAATAATTAATTAACATTAAGAATTCTAATTTATTTAATCAAATTAGAATTTGGAAGTTTATTTGATAAATTGATTTGAAATTATTTAATAAAAGGATCTGCATTATAAGGTTATAGTATTTAAATTTTAAAATAAGTCGAAATGAAATATAAAATTGATTTTTGTAATGAAGCGATTTTAAATGACATTTGAATTTATTTAAATCAAATAGAATTTTGTTTAAAATGAGTTGAAATTAATGGATAATATAGATTATTTTATTAAATATAATTGAATTTAATTAGTATATAAATTCAAATAAAATGACTAAATTAAATAAACAAATTATGGAAAATAATTTTTATAAATTAGAAAATAATATATTTTGTTAGTAAGTAACTCAACATAATATAAATAGTTGGGGTTAGAAAAAAAAGAAAACGGATTAATCAATTAAATAAAGCCCAAGCCCATCTATTCGAGCCCATATAACTTAAACCACTCTCCAGAATCTGCACTTCCTCTTCACGAATTGATTCAGGCATCCACACTTCAATCATTTCTTCTTCCTGAAGCTTTTGAGTCCCAATTCTTTCCTCCTTTAAAATTTAAACACAAATTGTATTAATCAAACATAAAAATACAAAATTCTAATATGAGTGTCTTCAAGCTTGTATGCTTCTATACCTAAGAAGCAGGCTCACGTCAGTACTTTGGTGAGTTGCGTGAGTGTAGAGTAGGAAGGAGAAGATGATTACCGCACCTTCAGGTGAGATTCTCCTCACAAAAACTATGTTTAGTTAAGATGAATTTTTATATATTTATGTATATATGTTTGTACTATTTTGTGTCTGGGGATTATATGCGCATAGTCATCATCAGAAAAATGAAAACATGCCCAGTTTCGCTGCGTCAGGTCGACCATCAGTTTGCCCGTGTTGACCTGCTGCCTTGTGTTTTCTTGTTTGAATATTTTCGTGGGCATGAGTGTGTTGCCTTCTGTTTTGTTGAGCGGGCGCGTGAGTGTTTGGTGCTCAGCGTTAGTGTATATAGCAGTATTTAGTCTGAGAGGAGTGTGTATGTGTTGTGTGTATATACATGAAGATGTGTGGATTAGAGAAAAGGAGCTGCTTTGTTTTTAGATGAGCGTGTGTGTTAGTGCCAGCGAGTGTGTGTAGTGTTTTAGTGCTGTAGTTATGGAAGGTGTGTGTTCAAGCGATTGAGTAACTGTGGGCATTCGTGTGTATAAATATGTTGGAGTGCTGTTGAGTGAGTAAATAAGTACATGTTCATAAGTAAGGCTGTGAGTGTGTATACAATATATTGTTGAGTTTCTATGCATATATACGTGGGTGCCTGTTTCGTGTTGGAGAACGCACAGGTAATAGTGTGTGTAATATATAATTGCATGCATTTGCTATGTATCGTTCTTGCTTTATCTCATTGGCAGCCAGTTTTGTGAATACATGGGTTAATTGTCACCTGGATTAGTTATTTAAACAGGTTTTAAGGGCTTTGTTTCATGGTCGTTTGATTTCTCATGTACTTTGGAATGTAATCATGTACTTTAAAAGTAAGTTTCCAATTTACAAATTTATATATTTGTTAAAAGATAAATAAATTAAACAAACTAACAAATATATATGTATATATGTATATGTATATGTGTGTTTATGTGTGTGTATATCTACACACACATATACACACACATATACACACACGTGTGTGTATTAAATATACCAAGATCTTAATATGTATTTATATATAATGTTAAGTATAATATAAATGACTTTTGTGTTTATTACTTAACTAAAGTGAATTTACTAATATTTTATTGAAAAGAATAATAAATTAAAATAAAAGATGGATTGTTATTTAATGGAAATTTTATAATTATTAAAGCATACTTGAGAAATCTTAATATATATATATATATATATATATATATATATAGATTTAAATGTTTAATGTTAATTTAAAATGGTATTTTGTTATAAAAAGTATAGAACACCTCTTTTGCATGGTCTTAGTTCTATAAATTATTACTAAGTTATCAAAGGATAAGAATAAGTTTACTGATGCAATTAGAGCATAAATTATAGTTTAACTTTATAAAAATTAAGAAATTGTAGCTTAATATATAAAATATATTATATTTGAATTTAGTTATTTATCCATTAATTCTAAAGTATATATTTATTAACCATTTATAAGTATTTAATATGATGTATTAAGGTTATAAATTATGAAGGATTCATTAATATTTATATAATTATTTGTTGTTATACACATATATTTATTGAAGTCGTCTATTTTTATGCTACCATTCTGAGAACTCTCTTATGGTTTATGGAATCTTGAAAAATATATTTTATTTACTTATCATCTAGTTTTAAGTATTAAATTTTTGTTATATAAAAAAATTATAAACTACAATTGATTATTATTGAATATTGATTCGTTTATTTTATTCTTATATGCTTTTTTATTAATCAATTTCATTTGTTTTCCTTTTATTTTGCTTCTTTTACATACATATATTAAATTGAATTATATGAATGATTCAATGTTGATACTAATTTAGTTGATGATTTTAATATGATGCGGTGATGACATCCTTCTATGTGGTTTCATGATATTTTTATTCTGTGTAATGAAAAATCTGAATAAATGGAGTTATAATAACATTTGGAATGAGGCATCAGTAATATTTCTTCGGTTATTCTTTGGACTCGTTATATAGAAAATTAGTGATTGAGTGTAGTTTATAAGTAGTGAATAAATGTTTAAGTACCACTTTGTGGTATGGGACGCTGTTGTGATATTTATTCGGTTATTCATTATAAGTAGATGACATTCACGTGACGGGAATAGTATGGATAGGGTGAGGTGATACGTAGCGATATATGGCTCTGTGCCTATATTTAGTAAGTATAGCTCCGTGCCTAACGATGACCATGACTTCGTGTCTATAAGTATTAATTTTGTATGCCACTATTACGATGTACTCTTATATGTTTGTTGGAGAGGACTAGACGGCCAGTATCCACCTTGGCGGCCTAATCGAAGGTCCGCTCCCAAGATCTGTGACACCCTATCTTGCTTAGTGCTTTCAGCTTTGTGCTACCCCTTATGCGCGCATTTGCCCCTGTGTCACCTAGGTCAGCAGTTTGTTACCTATACCTTTGTGGTTAGAGGCAATTGGAGTGTCGTGACTTAAAGTCCTCACATTGTCGAGCACACCTGTGAGTGTCATGATGACTGCGAGGTAACTAAAGACAGTAGAGACTTAGTGTCTCTAGAACTTGCTTAGTGCTATAAGTCTCCTTTCTAGTACTAACGAAGTAATAGATTGGCATATACGATTGATATACCGCATTGTATCATTGATGTAGGCTAGGTGCCGCATATTATTTATATGACTCTACTTGGGACTTCGTGTCTGTCGTACAGTCATATCCTGTCACGATATTTACAGATAGATGTTATATGAGGAGATGTGATTATACATGTGATACATATCCAGTGTATAGTGGATTCTCAGTATTTGATAGGCAGCTTATCCTATTTTATATGTATTGATGATTTTATTGAGATTGAGAGATATTTGGGCAATGCTTCGTGCTAGCCTAATTATACTTGGTGATGTCTCATTTATTGATATTTCTGAATTTGACGATTATTTCTGGATATGTATGATTCACTCATCGGAGTTGGTTCTGTGATTTCTTATTTGATGTATTTCTATATGAGTGATGACATTTTTTGATATGAGAGTTGGTTATTTTAGATGAATTTGAGATATTTGAGTAGTGTGATGCCTTGATGATTATTTACTATATTATGTACATTTTTGGGCTTACATTTCCACATTATATACATCCTTTGATATGACATTTTATGATAAGATTATAGATGTTAGTATCATTATTATATTATTTCGTGTTTGTATTGTATTACTATTCTTATATACCCATGATTAGACATAGCATAAATCGTGTGTTATTTTATAATACCCGGATCAGTTCGAGACATTTCAGGCACATGGACGACATGACCGACATTTATTTTATTAGGCTTAGAGGAATCTTGTATTAGGATTGTTATATGTTATTTAAGTGATAAAGATTCATTGTATATACATGTTATAGAGTTGTATATTGATCATTTATTTTATTTTATTGAGATAGTTGACATTTGAGATATTTGTATCCAAACTGTACCATGTATTATGTATTATATTATATATTATTGCTGCGATTGACTCTCTGTTCTCTGTTATTTCTTGTATATTATGTAATGTTACGTCCTAGAGGCACACATGTTTATTTCTTTGTATTGATACTGTGTATGTCTAGATGTATTATTTATTCGATGTTTTAATTCATACCAATGTTAGTTCAAGGAAATATTTACGTGTATGTATTACTCGATAGTATTAATTTGTAATACTCTTGAGTAGTATAGGTATAAATGTGGGGGTGTTTCAAAAGGACATAAATCTATTAACTTTTAAGTGTAAATATTATGTTGTTTTTAGAATATTGAATTTATCATAAGTTCGTTTTGGGAAATGATTATTGCTAGTTTTATTGTTAAGTTAATAAGATATTTGAATATAAAGTTCTATAGTTGAAAAGATATATGAACCATTTCAAAATTTAATATTTGGTTAAATTTTGAGAATGGAGAAATTATAAATATTTTTTACATATATTGGTTATGAAAAGGTTTAGAAAAAAAAGAACACTTTCATCTTAATGGCTTGAGTATATTTTATAATCTGATCACATTTTATTGTTACGTATCCTTGTTTTCTTTGTGTGTAGGTACTTGAAAACACAATTCAAAATGAAATGTATTTCAAAAGGATTTGAAACATTGTCACTCTGTTAATATGAATGAATTTATTGAAAGTGAAGAAATAATAAAATAAATTATGCATTACATTATAGTGAAGATACTATGTATGGAGAACTTGTATAGTAGCAAATTATGAGATGAGTTTTTCATTGAAATTAAATAAAATGGTGGATATTGAAAGTATAGAGAGATATAATTAAGAAGGATATCTATAAATCAAAGGGAATAAGTACTTGTTCGAGTATACCATAAATATTTTAAAATGAGATATTAATATCTGTAGACAGACATACTGATATGATACTGAATATGAAAAATGGTAACTTTGACCATGTGTGCCTAAGAAAAAATTCATGTTTCGAGAATATTTATTTGGCTTACCAATATAAGTTGGCGGATATAATGTTTATAAACATGTGGAAAACATTTAATTTGCAATGCATGCATGAACTGAAATTTTATTATAAGTATTGAGAACTGAAAATATTTTTGTCAAATAAACGTATAGAAAGGAAGTTTGATATGGTTTTCCCCTCTGCATGAACATTATTATAAGGCCATATGTTTAACATATCTTACTACATAAGTGCATTCTTAATGAGTTTATGTATGCATGACAGAAGAATGACACGAATTGAATAACGTGTTGAATTAATACATGTTGGTATTATTTGATCATTGTTTTTACAAGCATTGTGCTGATATTTGTTTGTATGTATGAAAATCCAAAATATGTTAAAATTATATTAAACGTAATCAATGATACAAAATCGAATATACCGATCATTATAAGTTAGATTATATGCAGGGGAAACTACTTTGTTAGATTATTTCATACTCAACATGATTCCTCATAAAAAACTAAAAAGAACTGTTACTGGATTATGAAAAAGTGTTCCTCCAAACTATAGTTTTTTGAAGTGTAGGGTATTTAGCTAAGTGGGTCTATTGTAGTTTGGAAAAATCAATAATGGACAATAGGTGTTAAATTGTGAGTTCCTTCTTGCTCTTCTAGTATGAGACAACAAATTTACAAGAGACTAATGTGAGAAACTCGGAAAAAAATTTAAGTTGATCTCACAACATCGAGAAAATCTTGGAAAGATTTGATTGTTTTGGTGTGACATCTATGTTACATCTCCATGGTTCTTATATATATAAGAATAAATAACATAATTAGCCAAAAGATGAATGTGGTAAAATTGGAGCAAGCATCATGTTTCTCTTGAATTTAAACATACTAAAGCTATGATGTGAGGAGTTACATTTGTACCCTTTTTGATAAACATTGGAATTTCTCTAAGAGCATGTAACGGGAAGAGAAGACACATCGATTTCAGGTCGAAAATAATTGAGAAATTGGTAGATGAAGGGATTTCATAAAAATTAGTAAGATCAAATAGAACTTCATGGATCCGCTTTCTATATTATTCAAAGGAAATTAGTCCTTGAATCTTTAAGAGGAATGGAAATCGAACCTAAAGTAGAGAAAAATGTTATGCATACCCATTTGTGGTCAAACGATGAAACATGATACTCTTTCCCTTAATATTTTTGCATTTTGAGTTTGATTGCTTTTATATAATCCATAACCAATTATTGGTAGTGCTTTTGAGACGCACTTGATGAATTTTTCTATTTGATATGATTTTGAGCTTTTTTACTTTTATATAATCCATAACCAGTTATTGGTGGTTGTTATCTGACCATTTGACCCAGCTATATCAAGACTTTTGGACAAGTTAGACTCGACGGTAAACAAGGTAAGCAACCTATAGAGGTGATCGTGGAGTCTAACGATCAAGCACGGACAAAAATACGAAGCAACGATCAAGCGAGACCAAAAGATGGACTCTTTGGAATATTCTAAGTATGTATTAGTGCCTCCCCTAGGTAGGGGATCAGTACATATCACTTCCCCTAGGAAGGGATCAAATCATACACTTTGGTTATGAGCAACTTGAACAAGCAATTCAACTCAACGGGATTCAATCAATATCTCTAAAAGCATAAATGCAACTATGCAAACTATTTTGGAAACAAGAAGCTAGCATGAGGGGGGGCCCACCAGGGAGATCACGTGATGCCACATGTCCATTTGGACCAATATGGGCCGATCCCATATACTTGGGAATTGGACCGTGAAATTTTTTGGGTGACCTCGTCAACATTTTGAGATTCGGTCGATGAATTTTTAGAGAGATATTCAATCTTCTACCTCTATAAATACAGACATCATTGTTCATTTAAAGGATCTTTACGCTACTATTTTACTTGTAATCAAATTGTAATCAAGGATCAATCCGATCCGATCACCCCTGTTCTTAGAAAAACAAGTGATTAATAAAGTAATTTCATTAAAGTGGACGTAGGCAATCAACGCTGAACCACTATAAATCTATGTGTTCTTGTTTTATGCTTATTTCCTCTATTTTAATTTTAGTTCTTCACTTTATTTCTCAGCATAAAATCTATTGGGTGTTTGTGCCAACTTTTGGTGCAAACATTTTGGTGCTTTCACTAGGAGATAATTCTCAGCTTGATTGGATTTCATCATCTACTAATGGATTTTCATATCCACAAGATAGATCTAGATTTCTTCCAACAAGTTTCTGTTTCTATTCAGATTTGAAGAAGATTTGAGAGGAAACTATTAGCCATCGCCAAAGGAAACTTTACTACTTCTCATACTGTTAAAGGCATTGAAGATAGCAGCGTTCAACAGGTTGACCAGAAAGCACAACCGGCGGTTATTGATGCCTCAAATCTTCCTGATTACATCACCAAAGCTGACTTTAAAGTCCCGATGAAGGAAATGTTAAATAGGCAGCATCACCTTAATCAGCAAATCTAGGCCAGTATAGCCCGATGAACCAGTTGAAAGACCAATGCGGGAAGACAAGGAGGGAGCCTACTCCATACTCAGGATCAGAGAGTTCCTCTTTATCTAATGACTATCACAGAAGCAGATGGCGCAAGACAAATGCATATGATGTTGGAACGTCATGGGGGAATTACGTAATCGACTACCGTCAAACAGACCTCCAAAAGAACCGACGGAAAAGCAAAGACAAACAGAGAAGTACTGTAGATTCCATGAAAGTTATGGTCATATCACGAACGAGTGTCAACACCTCCATGATGTCATTAAAAAGTTGATTCATGAAGGAAAGTTGCAAAATTTTGTTAAAGCCCCTTAGGATGGCGGGTAGGGGACATCTGACCCTAATAAAGGACAAGCTCCACCTAGTGCGGAGGAACCTAGACGGACAAGAGGAAGGTTAGTCATTAACACCATTATTGGAGGACCACATCCGGCCGACAAAATCTAGAACGAAATGGAGCGTTACGTGAACGCTATAAGACATGTTGATATTGAATGCTGCTCAAACACAGATGACAATGCTCTAGCAAAGCATCAGAGGAATATGAATGACGACATCGTGTATTGGAGTAGAGATGCAGACAAGGTGGAGGCCCATACGATAGACTTGATGGTGATCTCGGCCATGGTCGGGCCCGCCTTAGTGAGAAAGATTCTGATTGATTGTGGAAGCTCTATTAATATAATTTTCAAGAAGGCATAGTACTAGATGTTACTGGAAGCCAAAGATTTGAAACAGTGCAAAGCCCATATTCATGGTTTTAATGGTATTGCTACTGAATCGGCTGGCTATGTCAAGCTACCTATGGAATTGGGAGACGACAACCGTAGGAGAGTGCGGGTGCTACCGTTTATTGTGATGGATGTGAACTCTTCGTACAATGCTTTTTTGGGCTGACCGGCCCTTGCTGAATTCAGGGCAGCTATCGCCCCTTATTGTTTAACACTTAAATTCTCGATAGAGAATTGCATGGGAATTATTCATGGAGATCAGGCAACTGGCCATGCCTACTATGTTGTTGAGTTGAGGAATGCTCAGTGAAAGGAAAAGGGAATGATGTAGAGACGTCTCTCTACTTCAAACAACGAAGCTTAGCATTCAACATCCAAGTCTTAGCTTAGGCACCACAGTTTATTCTATAAAGATATATACCCGAGAGATGAGGAAGAGGGGGCCAAAGAACCCAAGGCCGCACTGGTTGAGTTGACGATCAACATTCCGGTCAGCCACGACGACCCATCACGGGTCCTAAAGATCGGATCATAGATCAGCGCAAAAATGATGAAATAATTAGCTGGCTTTCTCCAAGAGAATCTTGATGTGTTCACTTGGACCCATTCTGACATGTTTGGGATCTCGCCAACCGTTGTGAGCCATGCATTGAATATCGACCCGAGATATGTCTGGTAAAATAGAAATGATGCAGCATGGATCTAAAGAGATCTGCTATGCTTAAGGAGGTGGTAGATAAACTCAAGAATAATGGGTTTATCCGCGACGCCCTATACCAGAAAAGGGTATCGAATCCGGTACTCATAAGAAAGGCTAATGGGAAGTGGAGGACATGCGTTGACTACTCAGACCTGACTAAAGTACGCCCGAAGGACAGCTTTCCACTTCTAAGCATCGACCAGCTGGTAGGTTCAACCGGTGGACATGAACCGTTTTCGCATATGGATGCATACTCTGGTTACAATCAGGTCCCGATGCGTGTCCCAAACCAGGAACACACCAGCTTCATTGCCGACCTAGGATTATACTGCTACATTGTGATGCCTTTTGGACTGAAAGATGCTGGAGCTACTTATCAAAGATTGGTCAACCGAATGCCCAAAGGCTAGATCGGACGATCAATGGAAGTATATGTGGATGATATGCTCGTTAAATCATGACGATCAAATGACCACATCGATAAATTGGCATCGACGTTCATGTTCTCCAAAAATATGGAATGAAACTCAACCCCTTGAAATGCCCTTTTAGCATTGCATCAGGGAAATTCTTGGATTTCATCGTTACTCCCGTGGAATTGAAGCCAATTCCGAGAAGATTCAAGTGATAAGAGATATCCAAGCACCGAGGATGATTAAACAGGTGCAAAGCCTAAATGGGAAGGTCGTCGCCCTGAGTCGGTCCATTTTCGGAGCCACCGATGTGCATTCCCTTGTTTGACTTGATCAGAAGAGGGAAGAGGAACTTCGCATGGACGCAGGATTGTATCGATGCATTTCAAGCTTTGGTACACCACTTACAGAGACCCCTCATCTTATCCAAAGCACTAGATCATGAAGGCTTGTACATCTACTTAGCGGTGTTGGTACATGCTATAAGTACCGCACTGCTGCGCAAAGAGAATCAGATACGGAGGCCGGTATACTTACTAATGTCAGCAAGCGGTTGATAGGTGCTAAAAGGAACTATCCGAAACTAATGAAGCTTGCATACTGCCTGTTGATTGCATTAAGGAAGCTACTCCCTTATTTTCAGGCTTACCCCATCAATGTATTTACTGACCAACCATTACGGCAGGTCCTACAACGACCTAAGATGTTTGGAAGGTTTCTGAAATGGAACGTGGAGTTGAGCCAGTTCGATATCACTTATCTTCCTTGGAGAGCTATCTAGGGACATGCATTGGCAGACTTCATAGTTGAATTCACTAGACAAGATGACTCTATGGAGAGCAGTGGAGAACCTACCATCCAATGGAAGATGTACAAGGATGAAGCATCCAACGATCAGTGTTTTGGCACCGGATTAGTGCTAGTGACTCCTGAGGAACGCTCGATCTGCTATGCCGCGAAACCCAACTTCTCTGCGACAAATAATGAAGCTGAGTATGAAGCCTTGATCGTCGGGCTCAAACTTGCAAAAGACCTAGGAGTAAAAGCTTTTCAAATTTTCTATGATTCCCAGTTAATAATGTGCCAAGTCAGAGGAGAATATCAAGCCAAAGGAGCACGACTTGCTCCTTACCTCACCCGAGTCCAAGAACTACTAACCGACCTCGAGCTTTACACAATTACATACATCTCCAGAAAATAGAATGAGAAAGCCGACTTACACGCCAAGTTGGCCAGTTTCAGGGATGCATAGAAAATGGGCTTGGTCCCAGTTAAAATACTTAACGCTCCGAATATTGACCAGATGGAGACCGATTGGGTCTTAGACATGGAGCCCGAGAAGGAGTTATGGATGACTCCGATCAAAGAATATTTGCAGAGGGGAATCCTTCCCGAACGGAGGAATGAGAAATGATAGGTCCTCCATAAAGCTTCACGAACATCCTTCGGGAAGGAGTCATGTACAGGAAGGATTTTTCAGTTCCCCTACTTCGTTGTATCACCAACGATGAAATCAAGCAAGTATTAAGAGAAGTCCATGAAGGAGAATGTGGTGATCACAGCGAGGGATAAACCTTGGTGAAGAAGTTACTTCGCTCTGGTTACTACTGGCCAATTGTCAATCGAGATGCAGCTGATTATGCTAGAGATGTGACAAGTGTTAGATATTCCCAAAGATTCTGAGAGCCCCACCGATAGTGATTACTCAAATGGACATTCCATAGCCATTTGCTACATAAGGTATTGATATCATCGACTCCTTATCGATTTCCAAAGGTGGCGCGAAGTATGTCATCGTAGCAGTCGATTACTTTACTGAATGGGCTAAAGCTGAACCATTGGCCCGGATCACTATGAAGAAGTAATCGACTTTGTTGTTCAAAACATCATCTATCATTTTAGTCTCCCTCGAACAATCGTAACTGACAACGGGACTCAGTTCGATAGTGTTGAATCCAAAGACTTCTACCGCCGATATCGTATTGAGAAAAGATTTGCAGCAGTTGCTCATCCTCAAGCTAATGGACAAATCGAAGCAGTTAATAAAATCATAAAGTCCATTATGAAGAAGTGTTGGGAAAAGGCCAAAGGCAAGTGGGTTGATGAACTCTTGTCAGCACTATGGGCATATAGAACCACCCACAAGTCCGCGACTGGCCACACTCCATTCGCCATTACATACAGATCTGAAGCCGTGATTCTTGTAGAACTTGAAGTCCCTTCTCATAGAGTGACTTAATATGACCCCAGAACAAACAAAGATCTCCTTATGGAATCTCTAAACATGGTCGATGAGAAGCGTGAAAAAGCTGACTTGAGGGCAGCTGCACATCGACACCGAGTCACCCCATACTATAATGTTAAAGCCCGAGCTAGGACCTTCAAAATTGGCGATCTTGTTCTGAAATGGATCTTTCCTAGCCCCGCCAACATGGATCTAAGATGGGAAGGACCGTATGTCATCAATCAGAAGCTTGGAGATGGAACTTTCAAGCTAACGTCTGTCAATGACATTACACTCCCTAGAGCATAGAATAACAAGTATTTACGATGCTACTTCACTTGATTTTGTTTCATTCATTTGTGTTCCACTTAGAATTTGCTTTTGCATTTCAGTTTGAAGCCATGTAATAAGACAGACTCTATCGCTTTCTCTTTCAGTTGGTAATAAAACTTAAAGTTTCTTTTATATCTGTGAATTGTTTGTGCGTAGTATAGTAGTTATGATATGTGACCGACTTACATCTATGTATGCCTAATATAAACCCGTGAGTACCCCGAGTTTGGTGCCAACCAAGTCCTCGGGTCCATGATCGAATTGGTCAGAATGAACGTGACTTGATTTTTCATTCGTTAAATCTCGCCTACGATTCGATGGGCTGAGTATAGAACATAGAATGGATGTGACTCGACCATCCATTTTCTAGCTCCATCCCTCGATTCGACGAGAGGGATGTAAAGTGGAAGTGGATGTGATACGACTAACCACTCTTCGACTTTTGCTCCTGAATTGATGGCAAAGGAATTAACCAAGGAAAATGTGGTTTGATCCTTTACCAGAACAACTCTAGTCTCCAGAGTGTGGGCTGGAGTACAAACATCTAACGGTTGCAATGAACCGCCCATCAACTAACTTTGGCCCCAGAGTGCGGATAAGAGTATAAACAAATGAATGAGTGCGACTCGACCATTCATTCGCCAACTTTGACTTGAACCCGACAAAGGGAGTATAAACTTGTAATGGATGGAATGCGACCGTCCATGGATTAACTCTGCCAAACTGAGACTGGGGGCAAGATTATAATCACTTAACCACTGAATGCGACAGCGTAACACAATGGCTTGTGCCTAGCGTTTGATGCAATTTAAGGCCATGACCGAGAAGAGGCCTTGAAATAGATTTATCAGATCGATGCCCGAAGCGACGAGTGAGACATTACAACTTAAACAACAAGCGGCGAATTACAAGTACACTGAATGGGCAACGTAATAGCTCGAACACTTGAATGAATTCACACAAAAAATAAACTGAAACGAAAGAAGTTTTTATTCACAAGAAAAAGCTTGGAAAGCAAAGTACACGTTTATTTCTAGAACTAGAAACCAAAAGCGGGGGTCGCACCAGTAAGTTCTGGTCAACAAAAAGAAACTAGCTGCCTAGCTATACATAATCCATGCCGATTCGACGGCAATTTCTTGTCTTTCTTGGGCTTCTTCGGGGTAGACTCACTGAAGCTCTCACCTTTGTCTCTCCTCTTTGACCTTTCTCCACCCTCGCCACTTTTAGGTGAAATGCTTTTAGAGATATAAATAGAAGCAGTCTCACTTTAGGATACGGAAGGTTCGACCTTTTCAGGGACGATATCGCCGAGTAGTACGACTTGGAGTGGAGTGACATTTACCTCGGCACACTCCCTCTTGACTTGCATGTCCAGCTCTTCCTTCTCAATGTGCTCCTTCAAGCTATGCTTTTGCATGTGCTCAGAGGCATGGGTCACCATGACATCATCTATTTCATCTTGGGCATGTTGATTATCAAGATTTTCTTCATTTAAAGCCTCTGTGACTCAACATCCGTGCTGGGAGTCTTAATGGATTGGACGGTCAGGACCATCTATGAAGTGGCGACCACTGTAGATTCCATGATCAGTTTCTACTATCCCAGGATGGTTTCACCACATGAAGCATGTATAGGTGTAGAAAACCTGCAATTCCATAAGGTTTAATGGGTAAGCTCATGACTTTCATGTGTAAGATGTAAATTTTCTCGAACGTCGAGGAGGTGAGAGATATACCTTCATCGAATTTGCCTTCGATCGAAGAGAGTGCTGCCTTTCAGAGATAACCTAAAAGACTTGTGGATTGCATGATGATCTAGATCGTGGCCTATCTCTTTTTCAGGGGCATAAGAAGCTGAGGCACTAGTTTCCTGACTTGTGATAGGATCTTAAGAGCCAAACCTGGAGGCTTTGTCGCCATCCTTCCCCTTCTCGGTGATCGCTGGGGTCACAGAGTAAACTAAGTCGAGCAGGCTTGAGTTTGTCAGGCTGTTCATCGTGCAAGATTTCGCGCATAAGCTGCTCTTCATCAACCTTAGCGCCACCAAGGGATTTCTTCTTCCACTCAACAATATAGTCCCGAGCTTCGATTAGCAACTCAGGGTACCACTCTACAAAGAAGCGAAGGCCACTGTTCTTGAGGACACTTGCATTGTAATATTTGAACAGGAGATCAAAGTCATCCTTTATCTCTATTCGACTAGCCTCCCTAGCTTCCTCTTCGAGGGTTTCTATTTGCGCAAGTTGTTTATTATCCTCATCTTAGTCAGGCGAGCCTCGATGGTTTCCTCACAGTATCGTTGGGACTCTAGTTGAGCCTCAAGTTTCTCTTATTTTTCCTTCTCAAGCTGCACCTCAAGCTGTCAAATACAGAGGGCTAATGCATCATTATCTTTTTTCAACGTGTCCTTTTCCATCTGCAAAACGTCCTTCTCAAGGGTTAAAGTGCCACTACGGTGAACAGCGATGTCTAGTTCAACTTGATGCACTTTCATCAAACGTTCCACTGCTTCAGAAGATTCGATGGCTCTTTTCTCAACATCGGCCGACTTTGTATTCAGCTCCTTGATTTCTTTATCTAAGTGTTTGAGGATGTCTTTATCATGAATTTCTTTGATATTTAAGCAATCGATCTTGTGCTTCCTTTCAATTGATACTTAAGAAATCCTCTCAGCCATATGTTGAATTTTGCCATGCTGGATGTAGACATCATTGGCATAAGAGAGCACTATGCCCTTGGCCTCTGGAAGAATCAAATGCAGTTAATGAACTAATTTGAACTCATCGAAACATAACCTGGGAAATGCGACCTTGAGCTCGGCCATCTTTTCTGCAACGGTGGCATCGAGAGTAGTTGGAGCTGAGAGGGTCTGTTTTCCATGTCTATGAGATGATGTATCAAGATTTCCTAGGCTAGACTGGTGTTCAGAAGATTGTCGGATGCCAAAAGAACCCGAATGTTGCTCGGGTAGCGTAGTCAAAGTAGGTACATGAAGTAGCAACTTGCTACTGCTATGCATAACAGGGTGTGGATCCGCATCCTTTTGATGAGAAGACCGAGACTTTGACTTGTGTCCGGATGACAAGTCCTTGGATTAGTGGCTTCTGTTCCAGTCCTCCCTTTACTTGCTAGGCTGTCGGCTAGAGTTCGGACCTCAACTGGGCCTGAAATAAGATGGCTGAGAATAAAACGATTTCTTTAAGTGATCATAGTTGCAAGAGTGCCCCATGAAACCTACGAGTAAAACAAAGACACATAAGAATAACCAAAATTAAAGATGGATAGGTGTCGTGCGGTACAGTGCACATGATCGTGAGTGTCCTAGTGTCCCTCCGATGGACCTGGTATTGGAGCTTTGCTAGCCAGAGTAATCGCTCCCATGCTAGTTGGAGGAATGCCGGCATTAATTCGGATAGAAGAGTCAGACCCCCAAGGCTCATATTAGCAAAATCATAACTCCTAACATTTTCTAGTATCAAGATGTTTGACAGTCCCTCAAATAAATTTTCTAGAGGCAAAGAAGTAAATTGATATATGGCAGTAGTGGTTTCCTTGGGCTTCTTGGCGACTTGCCCTTTGCAAAGCTTATAAACGAGCCTCTTTCCTTTTGTCTTCTCTGAAGCGGGAAGCTGTATGTCTTGGGAGGATCTGAATGTAGGCTCATGGCTTGAACCCACGTCGTCATGACCGGGCTTATTAGCATCGCCCCTTACTTCTCCTTCTTCAGTGACATCCCGAGCCTCCTCGACTGGGGGCACAACAAGATTAACATTGCCACCTCTCTACAGAGCAGTGCCTCTTCTTCCTCTCACTTCCTTATCCACATTCCCTATTAACTCGGTGCTACGACCTTCTGACGCTCATTGATAATATGGGATCTACATCTCTATCTTTTGAAGGTATATTCTTGAGCTCAACAACTGCCTCTGAATAACTATTACTGAAGGGACATGGATAGCTACCTGCAAGATTAAAAGAGTTGCTTAGTTCAAAGTATGACTTGGATACAAGCGCACAGGGTTGAGTAAAACGACACTTACATCCTTCCAGCCATTGTCCCATAAAGCCAGGCAGGCAAAGCACATAAAACCACTCATTCTTGAAAGCACTTAGCTTATTCCAAGCACCAGTCACGACTTGTAATTGCTGGTTGACAGAAGAAATGTATACGAGAGGCTTTCCTTTCGTCGCTTGAAATTGAAAATGAACCGAATGTCCTCTAGAGTTGGTTCATGATATAAGAATTCAAGGAATATCATATATGTATAGTAAAGAAATGCATAGTAGTTCGGATGCAACTGGGCGAAGCCAATCTCAAATGATGTAACATCTTTTCGATGAATGGATTAAAAGGCGGGACGTATCCTACCTAGCACATATACCTGTTACAAGCGTATACTCTTCCGGATGCAGTGAGCTCTACCAGAGCGAGTCGAGACTCATATATCCTCATACGATATTCAGTGTTTGATGCAAATTCTACGAAGAGAAGCCACGTCGATTCTCGTAGCCACAGAATCTGCCGGGTTCTCTAAAAATATAACATCTTCTAAAGTGTCAGGAGTTGGTTCATCTTTTGCTTCTAGATTCATAGGAATTTCAAGCACTTGGTGAGAACTTTTGGGCTGTTCTGATTGATTGCCTAGAGTGTGCCAAGAAGATATTGTTGCGGAGCTTGACTCGGCATCAGAATCGTCGTGCGAAGTAGTAGCCATAGCAGCTAAACGCTCCAAGCATCTAGAACCCCTAGCTACCAAACTTAGTAGATAGCCATTGTTAGAAAAATTAACCCCCCCCCCCCGTGGTAAGTGTAAACTAATATGGTTTGGTGAAGTGTTGTGTGATACAGTGATAATCAATTCAGAATTAAAACTACAGCTATGACAAGACTCTGGGATTTGATAGGAGTGACCGTCATCGCCGACCGTCCCAATCGGCTTTCATGTCGATGGTTGTGGATTTCATATTAGCTTCGAGATCAAATATCAGCATGTTGAAGTCCAGTATTTGCATTCGAGTACATATGTGCATCCAAATCTATTCAAGGCATATGTTGCAACCAAGTTCATCTTCAAATTCATATGTTTTGCACATTCAAGTTCTAAGTCATATGCATGTGTATTCAAGTCCAATTATTTAAGTTCAAGTCCAACCTCGAATATGCAAGCGTTCATGTATAGGTTTTTTCTACATGCTTATGCTCCTAAGGTTCGGGTTCAGGTTCATTCATGCAAGTGTTTGGGTTCGAGTGTTAAAAGTTGAAAATGCCTAAGTCCCTCATAGGAAAGGGATCGCGACCGATCCCTAGCCTAGGCATCATCAACTTAGTCAATTTCGAACTCTAACATGCCCGAACTGATCTCATACCAACTGATCCCTTCTTCCTAACAAAACCATCTCAACTCTACCGTATCACTACTGACCCCAATCGCACCAATCGCACCATGCCAACCCATGAACCGATCCTCTAGACTTCGACACTTCACTTCGTATCAAATACAACAGCTGATCTCGTTTGGATAAACGAGCAAGGGAAGAGAAGGAAAGCTAAGTCATTAGCTTATATACTGGAACTGCCAACTCTCATAAAGCCCAATGCAGCTGTGTTTACAAACAAAGGGGATCGGTTCTTTCATATCGATACATAGCTACGAATTGGCTTAGTCCACGTAGGTAGAGGGATCAGATCCGATCCCCCATCTAGGGGATTTATACTAATCCCTTACTAATAAAAAAAATATAATCATAAAAAATAGCAATGTAATTGTATTTGAACTAGGTGAAATTGGCAACGACCCATAAGCGTGCAAGCACATTTGGGAGCCAATGGCAGTAGTGCGTGCATGAACATACGAGCACGTTTGCATACTCGATGTTTGATTTTTTGAATCGACAAAAATTTAACTACTACCTAAGAACTCCTGAGAGAGAAGACCAGTTCAAGTAACAGAGACCTACTAACTTGATCAACAAGCTCAATAGAACCAAGCATAGATAAAGACTGGCGATGACGTTCCAGATTTATACCGACTAATATCGACCAAGCGTCACGACAAATAGAGAGAGATATGACTCTTTGGAAAGACAACTTGATGGAAGGATAACGACCATTCAGAAAGCCGAATGGAATCCTTTTCGATGACTCTAACTTCCTTCGATTCAAAGCACGTCATGTTTGAAACAAGATGTACTTTGGGGGGCAAGTGTTATCTGGCCTTTTGACCCTACTATATATAGACTATTGGACAAGTTAGATTCAACGGTAGACAAGGCAAGCAGCCTAGAGAGGTGATTATGGAGTCCAAAGATCAAGTACAAACAACAATATGAAGCAACGATCAAGCGAGGGTAGACTCTTCGTAATATTCTAAGTATGGATTAGTGTATCCCCTAAGCAAGGGATCGGTACCTATCCCTTCCCCTAGGTAATGGTTCAGATCGTACACTTTGGCCATGCATAACTTAATCCACCAATCAACTCAACATGAATCGATCAATATCTCTAAAAGTATGAAGGAAACTATGCAAATATTTTGGAAATGAGAAGCTAGCATGGAGGAGGACCCACAAGGGCGATCACATGATGCCACATGTGCATTTGGACCAATCGGGGCCAATCCCCTATACTTAGGAATTGGGCCGTGAAATTTTTTGGGTGATCTCGTCTACATCTTAAGATTATGTTAGAAATTTTTTAGGAAGGTATTCGGTCATCAACCTCTATAAATACAGACTTCATTGTTCATTTAAAGGATCTTTACACTGTTGTTTTACTTGTACTCCATTGTAATTAAGGAGAAATTAGATCTGATTTCCCCCTCTGTACTTAGAAAAACAAGTGATTAATAAAACAAGTGAACCACTATAAATCTGTTGTTCTTGTTTTCTGCTTGTTTCCTCTGTTTTAATTTTAGTTCTTCAGTTTAATTCTCTACATAAAATCTGTTGGGTGTTTGTGCCAACTTTTGGTGCAAATAGTGGTGCTTTTGAGACGTACTTGATGGATTTTTCTATTCGATATGATTTAAACTTCTTTACTTTTATAGAATCCATAGCTAGTTTTTGACGGTGCTTTTGAGATGCACTTGATGGATTCTATTATTTATTATGAGTTTGATCTTCTTTGCTTTTATACAACATACAATTAGTTTTTGTTGGTGCTTTTAAGATGCACTTGATAGATTCTATAATTTATTATGAATTTGATCTTCTTTGCTTTTATATAATATATGACCAGTTTTGGTGGTGCTTTTGAGACGCGCTTGATGGATTCTATTATTTATTATGAGTCTATCTTCTTTGCTTTTATATATTCCATAATCAGTTTTGGGGGTGCTTTTGAGACACACTTGGTGGATTCTGTTATTTATTATAGTTTGATCTTCTTTGGTTTTATATATGCCATAACCAATTTTGTGGTGCTTTTGCGCTGCACTTGATGGATTCTACTATTTGTTATAAGTTTGAGCTTCTTTTCTTTTGCATACTCAATAGTTAGTTTTTGGTGGTGCTTTTGAAACACACTTTATGTATATATTAGTTTATCTTAGTTTGAGCCTATTTGCTCTTTTCAAATCCATAACCAACATTGGTGGTGCTTTTTAGATGCACTTGATGGATTTCGTTGATTTATTTGAGGCAATGCCTTATTACTCATATAATTCATTGCTAGTATGTGGTGCTTTTGAGATACGCTTGATGAATTATGTTTATTAATTTTGTGAGGTTGAGCACTTTGCTCTTAATTAGTCCATAACCATAAGTGGTGGCACTAGTGGAGCACTTGATGGACTCATCGACTTGGATGTGAAGGTGGGCCGCCTTCTATGAGAGACTTGAGCTCTCTAGAGCACTCACGAGCAAGGTAGGCGTGTGACCATTAAAAGTGCATATTTATCGCAGAGTTTGTAGAAATTGAAAGTGTAGTACATGTTGTGTGATCTCAACCCAAATCTTTGTAGTTTAAGAAGAAATTCACTACTTATTAAATTTTGAACTCACTCCATTATGTATCAATTCAATCGAAAGAAATTGGTACTTATGTACGAAACTTTCTTCTTTCCCAGTTATCTTCATTCATTTTCTTTGATTTCTATTTTAATTAGTAGGGGATTGTTAGATAATTACAACAAAAACCAAATTCCTTTCATTGCTTGACCTTTTGCATTCATTATTAAAGAGAAACCATTTTTATGGAATGCTTATTTATTGCGATTGTGTTACAATATATGTAAATCATGAAATGAATATGCTTTTATGTTGTTTTGTTTAGTCCCACATTGTGGAATAAGTTAAATCCTTAGCTCTGAAGCCTTTATATAAAGGAGGCTATGTAATGTAAATACATGTCTATTTTCAGAAATGAATAACATATGTTCTGCTTCTTTCTCTAATGGCTTCTACTTTCTTCATTTTATAACACGCTATCAGCACGAAGCTCTTATAAATCTTCAAAACGGTAAGCTATCTTTCTGATCTGATTGATCAAATCTTTCAGATCTCGTTCTATTAATTTTATTTCTTTTAGATCTTATTGTATCATTGATCAAATTATTCAGATCTGATTCTATTTGTACATCTTATTTTTTTTGTCCATGTTTTTCAAATCTTGTTTTGTAGTAGATCTTTTTTTTTAATTCTAATTTTTCAGATCTCTTGTAGATTTTACTATCATGTTCAAATGATATATTTTTTAGATCTGTAGATTTTAATCATCAGATCTCCATTTAATTTTTATTCATGTATATCCATTTTTTTGTGATAATTTTGAATTGGATCTGAAACTAAAATTGTTTCATAGACTAAAATCTTGCTCCATTAATCTTATCATTTTAGATCTCATTTTATCATAGATCTAAACTTTTAGATCCCATTCCCTTGTTTGGTGAAGAAAAAAGGTTTTCATTTTGAATTTTTTTTTGTTTGGATTTCGGTTTGAATAAGAACTGTAGAAATGATTTTGCCACATGATTTATATTTCCATAAGAAATATTTCATTGTTTCTTAGAGAAACAAATATAAGGATAATACGTATCTAGAAGATCGTATTAAGTATATATGAAAGAATAGGAACTTGAAATTCATATGTGCGAAGGTGAAAGATTAAAGTTTTCATAAGCTGAAATAAAGCCTTGAAGAAAATAAGCGAGCAATTCCAGAAGAAGATGTTGATATTTCCAGAAGACATAACATAAAAATAATATGTTGGAATAACATTACAAATGTGGTAAATACTATTTCCTCGAAGAGAAATAATATTGTGATTCTCATGTTCGAATACAATTATGAAGAGCCCTCGTGTTTCATTGTGTTTATTTAATATTGGAAACCTGAAGTTCTCAAATAAAAATTATGCATATAAGTTTGCATTCCTAAAAAATGGGATTATATATCAAAACTCAAATATATAAATTTGAGATGTGAAGCTTTGAGTTATTAGAAAAGCTAATTCAGATTATGGTAAATTCCAACCATGTTTGCAATCAAACATGAAGTTTGATAATGAAAATCAAGTTGTACCATTTAGGATCTAAAGTACTAAACAAAGACTTTATTTTAAAGTAAAATTGGAACCTGAAGTTCTAAAAATATTTGCCAATAATATTAACTACTAAACCAAATAAATGTATAGAAATTTGTTCACTCCAGAAGTGGTGATAATAATAATAATAATAATAAAAATCTCCAGAAGAGATTTGTTGATATATTTGGTGTTTTTACTAAACCAAATAAATACATAGAAATATATCTACTCTATAAGGTATTCTAATAGGAAGTTTTTTTCCTAAGTTTTTTTCCTTCTTCCATGCATCCAATCATGCCTTTCAAAAGGTAAAATATATAATAGATCAAGTTTCTTTCCTTTGGCTCATCAAGTAAGTATTTTGGATTGGGGCTTTGCACCGAAGGTCCCTATTTTTGATGTTGTTGTAAGAAAAGTCCCTATGATAATGAGTATGTAAATTAAGTCCCTGTTTTTTTAAATCAGAAAGTGCAAACTATCTTGCGCTTTCCTTATAGAAAGTGCAAGTTAACTTGCGAATTTCAAAATTTTCCAAAAAATTGTAAAATCAAAAAACGCAAACTAGCTTGCACTTTCCTAATAAAAAGTGCAAGTTAACTTGCGCTATTCAAATATTTCAAAATTATCGAAAATTTTAAAAATTTCAAAATCAGAAAGCGCAAACTAGCTTGCGCTTTCCATCAAGTTAACTTGCATTTTTCAAAAATTTCAAACATTTCAAAAAAATTCAAAATAAAAGCGCAAACTAGCTTGCGCTTTCCTGATAGAAAGCGCAAGTTATGTTGCGCTTTTTAAATTTTTTAAAAGTTTTAAAATTTTCAAAAAAAAATTCATAGTCAATATGTTGCAAGTTAGCTTGCATTTTCTGTCAGAAAAATGCAACACACCTTTCATTTTCTATTTTTCAAAAAACAAGGACTAAATTTACATATTCATATCTATAGGGACTTTTCTTATAACAACATCAAAAACAGGGGCCTGTCACACTTTTCTTGTTTTGGATTCTTCATAAAATGAATGTTAATATTTATACACCCATCAATTCTGTTATATTATATATAAAACTCATTCATCTTTCCTTTTTCAGCAAAGAGGTATTCCAATGTTTACTATTTTATATGCTTAATCTTTTACCAGTTGTTGTCATGTTACAAGAATATACTTATTGATTGTTATCAATAGTTGTAACTCATACAACATACTTTTTAGTTGCCAAGTCAAACTATTTTGATTTTCATGATATTATTCATACACTATGTGATGTACAAATTTCCTCTCTCTGTTTAGCTTACAATATGTAAATAGCTGCATATATTAATTCATATATTAATCAGTAGCAATTAATAAATCATTAAATAAAATTAATTGATTAATGAGAATGGTCCAATAAAAATGCATATGAATACTTCATACATTTATTCTTCTTTTATTTCTCTTATTGTTGACAAGGATCATAACGTATATACATGGTATATATTTATGTTTCTCACTATTGCAGTTGTTATGAATTAATAAATGGTATTTAATGCTACCTATTCATATTCTTAAATCTGCCTATATTATGAAAGTAAACATAATAAAGTCAGCACAATTTTTGATTATAATTCATCCCTTCTCCACCAATCAATCCATATAAAGGCCTTTCCATATTTTCAATGGTAGTTTTGCATTTTCAAGGAAATTAATGAATGTAATTAATGAGATTGGATCTAGAGCTATCAAAGGAACGTAAATAAGAAATTATAGTCACTTTTATATATTATATTTGGTTGTCTTTTACTATTTTGCACTAATGTTTTTTTTCTTTCACTGTAACTACTATCAGATATGGGTTCTTATTTTATGAAATGCATTGATTATATACCCATGAACAATATTTTGATGCTTATGCATTTTTATTTCCACTTATAGTTGGTAATATGATAAACATAGCCAAGCTTGAATTTAAAACTTTGGACTTATTAGGAGATAACTTTTTGTCATAGATATTGGATGCTGACATTCAATTACAATCTCAATGCTTAGAAAATGCCATTAAAAATGATAATAATATGTCCCAGTAGGATAAAACAAATGCTCTTATATTTTTAAGGTGTCATATCCATGGCAATCTTAAAATAAGTCATTTAACTGAAAAGATCATCTTTACTTATGGAACTCCCTGAAGGAGCGTTATGACCACTAGAAGATGGTTACACTTCCAAACACTAGACAAGAGTGGTTGAACCTGAAGTTTCAACCAGTTGGAAGTTGGTGCTTGTATGTTTTTCCTTTCAAAACTGATTGAAATAACGTACCGATGAATGTTGTGTTTTAATCAGTAGTCCATTTTAATTTTTTTGGAAAGTATTAGCATTTATTTAATGCATACAAATTTTAATAGTTGACTAACTATATTGTCTTTAATTTTTAAGATATGGACCATCAATATTTGAGTGATAATATATGCCTACTAGATAGTGCAACTACTCATATGATTTTGAAAAACCAGAAGTTTTTTTTCTGAACTATCTGAAAATATTTTAGCTAAAAATTTCAACCATAGCAAATCTGCTGATATAATTAAAGGGTCCGGAAGAGCCCATATGGTATTACCAAATGGTACATATATCTTAATTCAAAATACATTATACTCAAGCAAATACTCAAGCAAATGCTCAAGCAAATTTAAAAGAAATTTGTTGAGTTTTGAGGATATATAAATGGATGGCTACCATATTGGAACTATAATGAAAATGTCAAAAAATATCTTTGCGTTATTTCTAAAAATTGAAAGCCAGAAGCTTATTTAGAAAATTTTGGTACAATTTCAACTGGATTATATTTCACGAAATTTGGCATAATTGAATCCCATATTTAAACATGAGCCAGAAGCTCACAAATATCACTTGAATGCATCTTATCAATTGATAAAAGAATTATCCTCCTATTATTAATAGGTATGGTGTATTTACTAGTAGCAATATGATAATGGATCAAAATGAGAATCCAAAGATGATTATTATTTAATGTGACAATGTTTGTCAACATTGAGGGGGAGGATAAAGGGATACAAGTTCATTTTGATCATTAGTGTCAAATGTTTGTTAACATGTATAATGATGCAAAATATTAAGTAATTTGAATAAATTATTAATAATATTCCTAATTTACTTTCTCCAATATAGATTTGAATCCCTGAAGGATCAAAATGTGTATACCACATCTAAAATATGGTACAAAAGTCAGTTTGAAATACTTTTGGAGTAAGTAAAGATGCCAAATAAAAGAGGTGAGTATTCTTGAAGAAACACTTAAGGGTGCTCTTGAAGAGACTAATGACATGATTGTCAAATTACCCTAGAAGTGGTTTAGGTACCTAAAACATGATAATTAAAGAGATCTCAATAAATCATGTCTGGAACTGACAAGAAATAATCATCGATGATAAATTTGTAAATAATAAAGTGCTTATGTTTATAAATAGATTAAGGATCTCGAATTAAGGGAAAACATGACTGGCCATCATGAATCCTTCACTAATAGAGAAATATGGACATGTAGTCCGTAAAGTAGCAAAAGTACTTGAAATGATTAATATACCCTAAAGGTATAAATATGGTTTAAATCATATTAAATGATGAAAGTATACAAATTCATGAAGAATATAAATAACTTTCGTGGTTATAAAGAATGTAAAGAACAAGGAGCGTAGATTACAACCTACTTTAAGTATTGTTGTAATGAAAATCTGGATATAATTCATGATGAGTAGATTACTTCCTATTTTTAAGTATTGTTGTAATGAAACTCTTAATATCCATTGAAGTGTTAGTTGCGATATGCAGAAGTTATTAAAATATATAAGTTCCTGAAGAATATAAATAACTTTGATGATTATAAAGAATGCAAAGAACATGGAATGTAGATTACAACCTTCTTCTAAGTATTGCTGTAATGAAAATCTTGATGCACTTCAAGATGAGTAGATTACTTCCTGCTTTTAAGTATTGTTGTAATGGAACTTTCAATATTCATCAAAGATGTAGTTGCAATATGCAAAACTGATTTGAAGCATAAAAATGAAAGCACATGATGTGTTTTTCATAAAGGTAGCAAACAAAATGCATAAAATGCAAATCATATTTGGAAGATACAATCTTGCAAATTTTTATTGTATCAAAGGAAATTATTAATAAATTGTATTATTAATGAGATAAATATTTATGGATCCAAAAGTATCTATAACCAATTTAAGTTATCGAAAGACGAATACGAATTCAGAGGAAACTTTTAAATCAGGGGGGCATCCATAAGTATTTTATAATGCACTCTTTTTCCTTAACTAAGATTTTTCCCACTGGGTTTTTATTATTAAGGTTTTAATGAGGCATTATCTTGATCCAGAAGTATCAACTCCCTAGTAACATTTGAAAATAAGTTATAATGTACTCTTTTCCCTTATTTAAGATTTTTCTCACTGGGTTTTTCTTACTAAGGTTTTAACGAGGCATTATCTTGATCTAGAAGAATCAAACGTCTTTTCAAGAAATAACATCTCAAATATGTTATTTAATTTAAATTGTATTTTTATCCTTGACTAAGGTTTTTCCCATCGGGTTTTCCTTTGTAAGGTTTTTAATGAAGTATTATATTGATCCAGAAGTATCAAACTCTATTTGATTCCGTAAGTTATTGAAATATGTCATACTATATTGTACTCTTTTTCCTTCACTAAGATTTTTCCCATAGGTTTTTTCTTAGTAAGGTTTTAACGAGGCATTAGTTTGATCCAGAAGTATCAAACTTCATTTGAAGAAATGAGGAAATAAGATATGTCATTGTACTCTTTTTTTTTCCTTCACTAAGATTTTTCCCATTGGGTTTTTCTTAGTAAGGTTTTAACGAGACATTAGTTTGATCCAGAAGTATCAAACTTCATTTGAAGAAATGAGAAAATAAGTGAAAGTGTACGTGTAGTACTAAGGATCGTGTAATATGGTATATAAATGCGGAAACTGGTAATAACAGTAAAGTAAAAATTAAAGTAAGCACACCAGGAATTTTTATACTGGTTCAAACTTCCCTTTCTACGTCCAGTCCCAGAATACCCACTGGATTTAAACTAAACCCCTCACTTAACCCGGAGGAATAGGTATACGACACCTGAGCAGCCGAACAGGAATTTTTCCGCCTCAACAGCCGAAGAGGACTTCAACTTAATACAAAATGTTTGTTGACGAATGTGTTCTAAATAACACTGATAGTCTTTTGATAGTACAACTTTCCTATAATCAAATCCTCAAGAGTATGTATGTGTGTGAAGATTTAGAAGGAAGATAATCACGTAGAATCGAAGTATATGAATTAAAACAAGGATTCTAGTGATATTAATTAAGAATGAAAACTTTTATTTGCAGAAATGAATAGAGATTAGATTTCAGAAATATAAACAAGAATCGGTGATTGTAGAAGTGAACTGAATATGTTTATATAGTTGTAGAAGAGTTGTAATCTTTCATGAAGAGTTTTAGTTAACAGTTGTGTCCATACCTCTTGAAATAGAGGACATTCCTCTTCATGAAATGATCGCATCTCTTCAGTAAACTAGCCGTTATTCTCTGGTCGGTCGACCGTAAAACCTGGCCGGTCAGCTGAGTTTGAAATCGTATACAAAACAGAAAGTCACTGTGCACATAAAACAGGGTCGGTCGACCGAGGATCCTGGTCGGTCGGCCGACCTGGTGTTACTTGCACAGTGTACACAGTTTTAATATAAATTGTTTTGTGTGTGTGTGACTATTTGAGGAATGATTTTAAAAATATTCTAAGACTCAATAAAATAAAATTTCATACTAATCTCTGGATTGTAGTCTTATCTCCTTTGTAGTTTCACAATATACGTTTATTCTCTTTTTGTCGCTTTTATATAGTATTCTCTTTGTATTTCGTCGTATGATCTCTGAAGCTTGTGTCATGAATCAAAACTCATGAATCAACATTAAGATATGTCATTGTACTCTTTTTTTTCCTTCACTAAGATTTTTCCCATTGGGTTTTTCTTAGTAAGGGTTTAATGAGACATTATTTTGATCCCGAAGTATCAAACTCTTAGAAGGAATATCATTTTTAATATAATATCTATGATTTCACAAGTTGCACTCTTTTCCTCTTTCAAGGTTTTTCCCATTGGGTTTTCCTTACAGAGGTTTTTAATGAGGAAACAGAAAATATCTATATCGACTGAATGGATAAATGCAAGCAAGATAATAATGAGGGGGAGCAATCATCATACACGTTTCGAAAGGAAAAATTTCAAGTTATCAGAGCATTCAAGATTTTGAAGACGCATATTCAAGGGGGAGTGTTACAATATATGTAAATCATGAAATGAATATGCTTTTATGTTGTTTTGTTTAGTCCCACATCGTGGAATAAGTTAAATCCTTAGCTCTGAAGCCTTTATATAAAGGAGGCTATGTAATGTAAATACATGTCTATTTTCAGAAATGAATAACATATGTTCTACTTCTTTCTCTAATGGCTTCTACTTTCTTCATTTTATAACAGATTGATAGGTTTAAGAGAGAGAATTTTTTTACGTTTATTTGATTCTCTCTCATTTTCTCTCTTCTTTGAAAAAAGGAATACAAAATCTGCTGAAAACAAAAATTATCTCCATTCATTCTTCTCTCTCTACAATTTCCTCTAAAATTAAACCTGTCTTCTAAAATACTTAAAATCATGGGTAGCGACTTCTACAAATTTCCAATTCCTTCAACCTTGAGTATACAAGTTTGAAGGACATTTATGTTAACCTTGGGGAGCGGACGACAATTACCGATTGCACATTGTGCTTAATTTTGCTTTTAAGGTAGTGACCTCATCCATGACATAACTCCCATCATTTTCTCTTTCTTGTTCTCACCCATCAATTTCAACAAAGAACAATTCACTTTGATTTTCAAAAAGAAAAAATGGCTTATTTAATTCGATTAAAATGGATTGTTGGTTATGATACCGGTATGATACCACCGAAATTTTAAGGTACCGTCCGATACCTCAAACTATGGTTTACAATACTATTTATAATGAGTTGTTAAATGTCATAAAAAGGTTAGTTGTTATTTGTTTTCTAATATACATTTCCTCAATATTTTTATTTTTTGTTTTAATTAATGCATATAATTTTTACCGATCCTATTTTCATTATGCATTTATAATTGTAATTAATTAAGAATTGAAATAAATATACATAATTTTTATAAAATTAAACAACTAAATGGTTGGCTCCCAACCGTCATACCGTCGTACTGGCTTCCTTTTCCTTTAAAATCCTTTGGAACGTTTATCTTTAAAATTAATCAATAGGATTTCCACCGTATACTTTTGAAATTCCAAAAATACCCTTCCTAACGGTCCATCAATGGAATCGTACCATCGGTTTGTAGCTTCCACCATCATCCCATTTTCAACCACCCATCAATAAAAGTTTACTATTGATTTGCATCTTCCAACGGCATCATCCTTCCGTTAATTTTTGTTAAATAAAAAATAATTTTAATTATTAAATGCACATACATGTGATTTATGCTAGTCAAATATTGCCACCTTCATGTTGGTTTTAAATTCCGATTTATGAGTGTACACGAATTCTAAATGGAAAAGGAAATCAGAAAAATGACAAAGAAATCCTTATGGTGTTTTTGCGGAATTTATGAGTGTACAAGAATTCTAAATGGAAAAGGAAATCAGAAAAATGACAAAGAAATCCTTATGGTGTTTTTGACTGTTAGTTTGGGTTTAAAAGTTGGAATCTAATGAACAGTCAATATGATTGGAAAAAAATATGAAACATAACCAACACACACAAATTCTGAACAAAAAAATGTTAAAAAATATATTAAAATAGTTAAAAAATCGAAAATAATACATGCATAATCTTTAGCTTAGATTACACAAAAGGGAATCTAGTGGATGGATAATATGATTGAAAAATTAATAAAACATATGCACATGATAATTGTGAACGAAAAAACAGAAAAAATCATAGAAACTCAGAAAAATCAAAATCAAGAAAATCAAATAATTTTATGCAGCATCTTTAATATATAGTTATGATTTTACATATTATTGTATCCAAGGGACAGTTAATATGAATGTAAATATAGTGAGAAACAACGGACATAATAAATGATATAATTTATTAAAATTCAAGAGATTTTATTTTCCCACACAACCAAGAGTTGCTTGTAAGAAGGTGTGAAATAGCTATCTTCTAAATCATAGTCTACCCACATTCCATGAATGTTTCAATGGAGGAAGTGTAGGTAGGCAGTATTGAACCTCCGACCTCTAGGATAAGCATCGCATGTCATAACCAACCACACCACACACGGGGACAAATTCAAGAGAAATTAAATCAGCAAAATAAATCAAAATGAATTACCTTATCATATCTTTGATGTAGTTTAGATTGCACATATATATAATCTAATAGACGGTTAGTATGACTGAGAAAATAATAAAATGATATAAACGTATGCAAATATTGAACGTAAGAATTAAAACAATTCATAAAAGTTGATAAAGAAATTAAAAAATTATGTGATATCTTTAATATTAATTTTGGATATTTGCAATGGAATCTGATGGACCATTAGTATAATTGAGAAAATAATGAAATCAAACCTACATAAATGAATTTCAAATGAAAAGTCAAAATGAAAAATCACAGCAATTTCGTAAAAGGTTCAAAAAACAAAAAGAACAAAAAATTGTCTTCGTATGATACTTTTGGTATTCAAGGAAGGCCCATGATTCACTGCCATAGCCTAGGCTGAAAATTATAGTTCATTTTATAAAGAACATCTTGAGAATAAAAAATTGCCTTCACCGGGTTTTGAGTATTGGCCTATCTTCATTTTTCAGGGCAATAACCTCTAGACCTAAGCTTTACCTTAAGCTCATTTGCATTATCCTTCGGTCTTTAAAATAAATATTTTTTGTGTTGCCCAGGCCCAATGGGCTGCCCCAGCTCGAGGACATGGTGGGCTCCCTCTGGGCCAGTCCTGTTGGTAGTCATGTATTTGCAACATCTTTGGTATTTATTAACATGGTTTTTAGTTACACCAACAGCTCAACATTCAAAAGTTAGTTTCAAGGTGGGAAGCAATATCTTAGAGTTTAAAGACAAACTTAAGACAGTAAAACTGAAAGTCGATTAAAACAATGGGTAAAAGCTGAAACATAGTCAATAACACATGGATTTATAATGGTTCGCGGATTACTCTGCATTCAACATTGGTTATTAGTTTTATTTATCATTCTAAGGCCGGGATAACTAAAACTAGCTTGACCATATTTAATCTCTCTTACAAAGTTTTGTCAAGTTGTAATTTAAGGTAATTAAAATCATTTTTCTTAGTAGAATTTTGTTCTTGTAATCTTAGATATATCAATTACTAAATGATGGTCCCGCTATTTATAGTAATTGGAGATGTCATCGGCTGTTTACTTAGCTATTTAGAAGGCTGTGATTGAGACACCTTGTCATAATCTGGCTGCCCACTGAATCATGATGACACTTCATTTTTGATGGAGCATGTGATGTGGCTAAGCTCTTTAATTGAATTGCTTTATGGTGACTCTATTGGCTTTCCTTAAGGCGTTGTTAGCTTGTTGTATGCTAATAGCATTGTTAGGCCAGAATTGATTAATTGAGGCACTCTTTGGTCTGTTCGATCATAGTTTTGTAATTGAGAAGTGAGTAGTGATCTTGTTGATTGGCCTATGTGGCAAGCTCGAAATAACCGATGAACCCTAAATTCGGCAAATATACCTGTTATTTTGGAGCTATAACAAGCTAATTATTGGATTAAATTCTTTAAAAAAGGGCTCGACCTTAATTTTAAATTTAACACCTTATTCAGATTTATAAATTTTGAAATTTAAAGTTCAAAATATTGATTCAAAATATTGAAAATACAGTATCTAATCAAAAGAAGGATGTGAGTTTACATTATAATACTAATAATAAAGGCCAGTTTCATTTTTTGATAAAGTTTTTTTCCCTTCGATTATGTAAAATTTGAATTTAAAATTTAGAGTATAATACAAAGTCAAAACAAAATTTAAATTTATATTATAATGTTAGTACTATAATTTAAAATTGTGTTTTTTTAAATGTTGCTTTTATATTGTTCTATAGAAAACAACTCTGACATCAAATGTTTTTTTTAAATAAAATTACATATTATGTGTTCATTTATTAGATTATACTTACAACTATTAAAATAGAAATATGCAAATTATGTCTTCAATGGCCGAGCCAGGTTGTCTTTCCGATCTCCTTTCAAAATCTAAATTTCCAAACCTTTCTCCTCTTCTTTCGTCCTCCTCCGTTCCGTTCACTACAAGAACATATATTATTAATAACGCCATTTAATAACGCATTATTCTAAAGCGTTATTGTTTGCCTTTAATTATTTGTTTTTTACTCTATTTGTTTTGTACTATTCACATGTAACGCCTTCATAAAGCGTGAAATCTCCTAATTATATCATGGCCGTGGGTTTCTCAAATTATTTCCCTCTCCCTCTTTCCTCTTTCATTTCGTTCCATTTTTCCTTAGTCTCCCATACTAGTGGAATCAAATCCCCAAATCACTCCTTCAGATCCATTCCTCCTTCATAAACCCTAATTGGATCCAGTTAAATCCTATGCATCAACAGGAGAGGAAGGGGAGTTCGGTGCCTGGTGCGGAGATACGCTCGCAACGACTTAGAGGCAAGCTTGGCGGCAGCTTTAGCGTGGGTCGGAATAGGCAACGTGCGATTTGGAGGTTGTGATGTAGGATAATTTAGAAGGAGGAGATGCGATCACGATATCTTGTATGACTTGGTGGTGTAGATCTGAGCGTGGGAAGGTAGTGATGTGATGATCTAGATGATAGTGAGAGCGACCTGATGTGTTGTAGTGGCGATTCATTATATCATGCATCTTCTAAGAAATAATTGTGAGTGAAATCTCTTGATTTTATCAAATTTTTCTAGTTATATAATATCAGTGCTTAATTATATATGGATATAGATGGTGATTGATATGGTTTGGAATCCTTTTGGGTGTTAAAAATTAATTGCGTGCTTTAATTTAATTATAACGAGCCTGCAATCTTGACTAAAGGATACAGTGGAAGTGGCCTTAAGGTTTGTTCTTAGTTTATTTTCAACTTATGTTTAATTTATGAATTCCTAGTTTATGGTACTGATAAATTTGTTAATTGCAGAATCTATGCTCAAAGATATCGTCTTGTTTGGGAGCCGCTGAAGAAAGAAACATTAAAGGATTTGGTATTTTTTTACCCTAGCATTAAAATTGTAGCACATAAACTTATAAAAGAAGATAATGTATGTTAAATTCATATTATGGTTTGATTGACTTGCTTTCTAACATTGAATGTTCACTAAAATATTAAGATAATAAACATATACAATACTAAGATATACACTAATAACTTATGTGTTGCATTTTAAATTACTGGCTGTAGTTTGGGACTTTATGGGCCGATGGGCCAACCTCGATCTCTCAATGTGCAATCAATCTAAGGGAGAGTTTTACATATAGGTTTATAGTTGACCAGGTACATAAGATTAGTTTGATATTATTTCATTAGTATTATTCGTATATCACATTATCTTCTCTAAAATATTGGTTGAAGCATAATACAAGCGATGATAAATGGTTAACATTGATAATAATGTAAAGTTACTAGGTTGGATATTAGTTAGATGTCCAATTTTATTTTATTTTCTAGTATTTATTTGGATTGAATGATAAACAATGAATAAGATTTACTAAGGATATAAGGCATTGAAAGTTAAAATTTTTACACTTGCTCATTTATCTTTGCAAGTCTGCTATTTTAGCAATGATACTGATGTACCTAATCATAATGTGGCATATGAAAACGTGGGCATAAACATAAATGAGATAATGCAAATAATATCATTTTCCCATTTATTATTGCAAGTTACAATCTTGCAGTTGCAAGCTTGTAGACTTTGCAACTGCAACTGCAACTTGTTTGCAACTTGCAACAAGCCATTAAGTACGAACATAGATCTTATATTACCACATGCGGTGCCTTGGCAACTCTTTCAGGCCTAAGAATGGCTGTTCCACAAGACGAGCATGTTGTCAAAGATGATAGTACAATGGACGAACTTTGGTGAGACAAGTAAGTCTTTTGCCAATATGTACTACATTGTTGATTTGACAAATGTATAGATATTATTTGATAGTTATTGTAAATTAAATTAACTAAATAAAGGATCACCAAACATTGAGATGGATGAACACACATTCATGGTTAATAGAGAGAGGGCTATAGATTACTTAATATTTCATGGGATGCACCATACTGAATGCATTCTCCCTTGTGTTTATGAAGTCATAAGCTGCAAAATTAGTAAAATTTGGCTTTACATTAAAAGATAATGGCATCAGTTAATTTTTAATGACCTGCGACAAATTCATTAATATTTTCCTCTGAATTTCCTTTATGATAACCCTTGTACGTTTCATTGTTTATCTTCGATATACTATCACGCCATAAGGGTAAGCCTTGAACATAGTCCATTTCTGTTCTCGTTGCAAAAAATAAAAATTAATCAGGTTTAACATAATTTGCAAGTTAAGAAACAATATAAGCTGGAATATTTATAGTAAAGCTGCAAGTGACAAGTAAATTATGTTGTCATATAACGTATGTCAAGTACAAATGGTGAAGAATAATGATGCAGTAAGAATTCATAAATAAAGTAAAAATATGTGATATAAAATATGAGAACTTTCTATCCAAAGAAATCTGCATAGTGTAGCGCATGTTTCTCAAATGAAATTTTGGTTGCACTATGTCAAGTACAAAATAGGCAATAAGTTTTTCTTATTTTACTCGTATAGTAGTAAGGCATCTATTATATACTTATTTACCTTTAACCAAAGTTTATTATTATTATAAGCTGCCCAATTTAATAAACTACCACACTATATCAAAATGAATTTGATTCAGGAAGCTGTTGCCATCCTTGTTCATTAATTAAGTTTTATAAAAATTAAACCAGTTTATAATAGTAATAAAATATCAACTAAGTTTATGAAAATTAACTATTTATAATAATAATAAATTATAAAATATTAATCAAGTTAACTAGGTTTTATAAAAATTAACAAAATTCGTATAATAATAATAACTGTAAACTAATTATTCGTTTTATAAAAAGTTACTAAGTTTATAATTACTATAATAATAAATTAATTATTAGTTTATAAAAATTTACTAAGTTTATAATAATAATAATAATAAATTATAAAATATTAACCAGGTTAGTTAATATTGGTAAAAATTAACAAAATTAACATAATAATAATAATAAAAATAAAAATAAATTAACCTAGTTTATAAAAATTAACTAAGTTTGTAATAATAATACTAATAATAACAGCAACAACAATCATAATAGCAATAGTAACATTAAATAAACTAAGTTTATAAAAATTAATTAAGTTTTATATTAATTAACTAAGTTTAGAATACTAATAACAATAACAATAACAACAATAATAATAGATTATAAAATATTAACAAAGTGTGCTAAATTTACAACAATCGTGTTCTTCTTGAATTTGATAAAAAAATCCAAAGTTTAGTATGCAGTGCAGATATAGGAATAATACTTTCTGTTGTTGTTTATAAACTTGATTAGAAATTTTTGTTATTTATAAACCTTTTGGCATTACTTCAACTTTATGAGTTTATGAGTTTCCTATTAGTTGAATATTTTCATTTTCCTGGTTTCAATTGTAATGCTTCTAAATTATAACCATGTTATATATTTCATGCTTCTGTTTTTAAAAGTTTCATGAAGATTTCAAAATTTAAATATAAACTGAAAATTTCAATTTATCATTTTTTTGATAATTTTCAATCTTTAAATTACTACTGTTATACTGCATATGTCCCAAAAAAAGACTTCAATTAATTATCCAAAAAGTTTAAATTTTTTTGGAACCGCCATATATTTAATATTTGATTAAGTTTGAATATAGAACCTGAAGTTGGAGATATGTGTGATGGTAGGTAATAAAAAGTTCGACAATGATCTACTCAGACGAAGTAGATGCATAGTGTGCGGCTTCTGTGATTATGGAGCATTGGCTAACATAAATGAATTATATGCGTACTGTGTAGCTTCTGCGATAATGGAGATAGCTTATTAGATGTTATTTCCTTGAGATGAAACTTGTTCAACAAAAAAAGACAATAGTTGACAGATATATTTTAGATGGTAGTGGATGATAAGTGTAAGTCTAAAGTGTTACGCTGAAGCGCATATGCATATACAGTCATAGATAATACCATAGTTGTATACCGAGATCATTTGTTCATGCAAAAATACATTTATTCTCAACCAAACATACTTAGAAATCTTCAGTTACGGTATTCTTATTTTTTTAAGCATAGAAATTAAGGATCTCAAATTAATTTGTGCAATTTGCATTAAGACTAATCGTGAATGTGTCGTCAAACTGAAACATAATACTATGAAAACAATTGCATGAGTATCTAAAATTTTATCTATGAAAATAATTTGGACAAATGTTTAATGCTTAGTTGATTTTGAATGGAATTTACATGAAATACTGCTGTTACCAACGTTTTTGTCGGGTCGAGAGTTTGCTTAAATGGATTTTACTCAAATAGGTTCTATTATTCAAGTTTATATGCCATTTTCCATATAGAATATCTCGGTTTCATCAATTTTATAACTGCAAACATTTTTGAATTGTTGATTATCAGCCTCATACTGGACAAACCTGGATTCAACTTGGAAAGTTTTGGCATTTACTTCAGCTTCAATCTCTTAGTCTTATTTAAATTCTTCAACATCCTTATGGTAAAACTAAAAATATTATGCAATTTTATTTTCTTTATGAATGCATTTTTACGTATATTGTGTCGTTAGCCAAACACATATAAGTTCTACATGTATCTCAAGATTTTTAAGTTGGTATATTAATGCTCAAATCCACATTATACATATTATAAAGCTTCAAAATGAGTTTTTTCACCCTTGGTTAAACCATTTATGATGTGAACGTGATGGTTGAACCGTATATAATATAAGGAACAAAATATGCGAGAACACATGGGTAGATGAACAATTTCGTGATGCAATATTGCTAGTCAGCATCTATCTGATGTTAATTTTGTGTTTGTGTATACTGTGTTGGTCTGGTAACCTTTATCATGTGCATATAATTTTTGAATGCAGAATAAATAATGGGTCAAAGAACAAGATATTAATTTAGTTATCCCAAAAGTGGAACACTTGATTCGTACTCACTTTGTTTATTGGTCGTTCCATTTTCAGGCGCTTTCATACTATTATTTTTCATTCCCAACTCCAAGTGTGCTTGTTTGCAACTTAAATTGTACTCATTCCCAATAATTGCCAACTATACAGATTTATAGCATATCCCTGAACTTCCATAACAGGATGTATTACAAATGTAATATTTGTCCATGTAGGTTTGTGTTAAATTGTTAATCATAAATAGTTCGTACTCCTGTAATAATAAGGTACCAAGACATAAAAATTAACTTCATTGTGTGCACTATTTTTTTTTACTATTCTAGTGGAAATCAAGGCTTATAGTTTATTGCCTAAAGCCTATTTACAGATTGAACTTGCCCTGACATATGTACTACAAACCATCACTTAATATATACGCTCTCCATGTTTTTTTATAAACAAAATTTTAATGTCCTTTTTAATTTAGAATTGGTATTTGTTGGTGCTAAAGGGATGACAGTAGGGCGTACTCCACAACTCAATGGCACGAATTGGTATTATCAATGTCCTTTTTTTGATTGTCTGAATTTAAATATGAAGACTTTTGGTTGTAAGTCCAAGAATTTTAACAATTTACTGCAATAAACATAATGTGGTGTATTGATGTGGGCATGCCTAGTGTTCTTAATTCAAGACCAGAGGTAATTGCTAGTTTACTGAACTTTTTATCTGGGTATATTATAATTTAGAATATCCAGGAATAAGAACTTTTTATTTGGGTGTGTGTGCAGTTTGGTGCATGTGTGCATGTGCACTTGTATTATTAAGAAAAAGAAAACGCGGGTTGTTGTAATGCAATATGCAACAAGACATTATCTTCATCCATCTAAGAAAAATTTGATGTTTAAAAAAGTTAAGTAAATCTTCATCCATCTAATAATAGAAGGTACTACCAATAAAATGTAATTTTCATCACAGTTTTATATAAATATTTTCAAATTGTTCTCAATTTTTAGGAAGTACTACCAATGACCGAAGACATGCATAAAGAAAGGCTTTGAGAAGTTCAAGTTCTTAGTGATGCATTTGGTTCTTGTTGATGTTAACTTTGAACTATGTTGTCTTTTGTTATCAAGAATATGTATTGAATTTGGTAACTCATGTATTGAACTTATTTTTTGTTAGTTGATACTTTATTTTGTTATCATGAATATGCGTTACATTTGTTGATTATTATATTTTTTTCGTTCATACATTATTCAAATTATTATGTATTTAAAGAAAATTCATTTTGATTGTTATTATTAAAACGTAATAGTAGGGTGCATCAAATATATAGTAAAATAAAGCATAGCTTCTTAAAAGCTTTATAACTATATGACATAAGTGCCATAAAAAGATAATGCAATGTATGAGGTTACCGTCAAAGGATAGCAGCAAATAGGCGTTATTATATCTACACATTTTATAGCAGTAATAGTGGGCTACCGTCTTTACGTTACATAGTGGCTACTTTATGCTATGAAATCATGCTCTTGTATAGCGGTTTTTTTGTGTCTTATAAATGTGCAATTCTTTTTTATAACAGGTCGATATACAACGTTTATCAAACCGCTATAGTTGTATTTAATAGCGGCTATATGCCGCTATAAAAGGCTGTTTTTCTTATAGTGGTTGATTCGACCCTGCCTTGTCCCTGATCCTCCCCATTTACCTTTGCCTCTGTATCCTCTCTCCCTAACCTTTCACCAGGAAATTCTACTTCATATCTTCCCTTTTCTGTTGAACTATCTCAACAAGAATGAACTTCCCTTTCCAAAAGGAAGCCACGCAACGCAAGGAAGTACATCCCTATTGAGTTAGAGTCTGTCTTTGCTGGCAAAGCCCTTGTCCCTCCTTCCTCTATTTTAGAAGCTAGCAGAGTTCTTTTGAATGATTTCTTAGTTGGATTTTTCCTTGGTAAGCCTCTTTCTTATACTGCTGTCGTTCAGCACTTGAAAAGATCCGAAAACTTAAAGGGAGCATTAAAGTTCGATCAGATGGTACTGTATTCATGTTCCTATTGTCAAATGAGGAAGACAAGAAGAGGATAGCCGAAGGTGATTCAATTATGATCAGGAACAAAATGTTTGTCATAAAGGAATGAGATCCTACTATTAGTAATGTATGTGGCAGCATCAAATCAGTTCCTGTTTGGATTCATTTATCTAATATTCCAATCATAGTCTCCTCTGGGCATAAACTAGTCGTCTTCAGGAATTGATAAGCTAGTGTGTTTGGATGAGATGACTGAAAAATTGGAGTGATTATCTTATGCTAAATGTTTGGTTGAAGTTACCCCTGAATCTGAACTAATAAATCATTTCCTTGTTATGCTTGATGATGGCTCTGAGCAAACCGTGAAAGTGTATTATCAATGGAAGCCAGAAATTTGTAGTGAATGTATTGTGTTTGGGCACTCAGTTAAAAACTGTTTAAAGAATAAAAAGGAGGAAGTGAAATTTACTGAAAATAACAATGGTGCTATGCATGAAGTGGTTAAGAATGTTAAAGTGGGCCCTGCTACTGCTGAGAAGAAAAGCAGACCAAATAATGTGTGGTAAAAGGTGGGATATGCTAGGAAGAATCCAAAAAGGAAAGGAGTATTTGATGATAAAGTTAAAGCAAGTGTTGAATTTTACAAATTTATCAAAGGCAAGATAGTCTACTGTCATAATACAATTGTCTGTTTCCTCTTATGCTACCAGAACCTGTATGAGTGATCTTAATTGATTCACCATTGCCCATATGTATGGTTTTGTTACCTCTGTACTCCTTGTTTCCAATATTTAAATTGTCTAGATTTTTAGTAACATGATTTGTTGCCCCTGAGTCTGGATACCAAGATTCATCTTGTATGTCTTCAGGCTTAGCAATGTCTGTTTGGTAACTTCTGATGTTGTCAGACTTTCCTTTAGCTTCAGATTGCATGCTTGCCATGTTTGCACTTTGATTGTTGTTTCTTTGGGAGTTTAATTGCTGGTTGGGTATATATGATGCATAGATAAAGAATTAAGAAAAATTAATAGAGATATTTTTATTAATCTCAGATTGATAATACATGAGTTTTGTGCAGTATTTATATATGCAGTATACAAGCAAATTGAAAACAAAATAAAGAGCTGGGCTTTAACACTGCAGGCCCGCTTAAGGATGATAAGGCTTTATAGTTGTATACCCGCTTTGCTTTAGAGATATAGTTGTTAATTGTTTCGTGTAATCTTATTTCTCTTGTTACTCCCCCTCAATGTCGGCTAGGGTTTCCTTCCTTTCTTCTCTTAGCTGAAAAATTTCTGATTCTTCTTCTTTCACATAAAACCCAAAACGAATTGATGAATGAATCGAAGAATCTTCAGTTTAGTTAAGATATTCTTAGCTAGATTGAGTTATAGTGTGTTTAGGTAAAGTCGTTGAGCAGGAGTTTGCTGTATTTTGCTTTTCCTCTCTTGATTTGGTGTCAGATCTTGAGGCATGGCTGCTTGTAGTGTTCTTTAGCATCTCTGAGATGTAATTGATGTCTTTGACCTTGAGGTTCTCCCTGAATCTATTGAAGTTCCTGGCAGACACAGGTTTCATTAGCACGTCTGCTCTTTGGTAAGTAGCAAGTAATTGATCAATATTGAGCTTTTCATTTATCACTTGCTCTCGGACGAAATATAAATCTAGTTCCATGTGCTTAGTCCTTGAGTGTAGAATTGGATTTGTTGTTAATGAAACTATACTCAAGTTATCACACCATATAGTTGATGTTCTTGTGATTTTGATCTTTAGCTCACTTAGTAGAGACTCGATCCACATAATTTCGGCAGTTGCACTTGCTACACTTCTGAATTCTGCTTCTGTACTAGATCTAGATATTGTTGACTGCTTTTTAGAACACCATGATACTAGGTTTTCTCTAAGATATATGGAGTAGCCAGCAGTAGATTTTCTATCATCCAAATCAGTTGCCCAATAAGCATCTGCAAAGCCTGTTATATTGATACTAGCACATGATTTTAGTATCAAACCATGATTGATAGTTCCTCTAAGATATCTTAGGATTCTTTTTACTGCTTTCCAATGTTCATCCAGTGGACTTTGCATAAACTGACATACCTTATTTACACTAAAAGATATTTCTGGTCTAGTTATTGTGACGTAGTGTAGAGCTCCCACTATGCTTCTGTATTGCTTTATATTTGTAATAGGCTCACCATGATATTAAGATAAGTTGTAGTTGCTGATCATAGGAGTGGGTAGTGAATTATTTTGTCCATTTTTGCTTTGAGCAGAATCTCTGCAATGTATTTTCTTTGACATAAGTGAAGCTCTGTATTGTTGATTCTTTTGACATCTATTCCCAGGAAGTAGTTGAGATCTCCAAGATCTTTGATAGAAAAATGACCGTCAAGATGATGAATTAATTTGTTAATTTCCACCTCACTGCTTCCTGTAACAATGAAATCATCAACATAAATTAGAACATATGTCATATTATCATTGCAGCAATTTGTAAATAATGATGTGTCAGATTTAGTTTGATGATAATTTAGCTTGATTAGAGTTGACTTGAGTTTGTCAAACCAAACTCTTGGAGCCTATTTTAACCCGTATATGGCCTTCTTTAACTTGCACACCATAGACATGTTGCTTGACTGCCTGAAACCATAAGGCTGTTCCATGTAAACTTCTTCTTGAAGTTCTCCATTTAAAAAGCATTGTTTACATCCAGTTGTCTTATTTTCCAATTGTTGTGTAGTGCAATGGTTAGAACAATTCTTATTGTTGTTGGCTTGACAACTGGTGAGAAAGTCTTAGTGAAGTCAAACCCTTGTTGTTGTGTGTATCCTTTTAACACTAGTCTTGCCTTATATTTCTGCATAGTGCCATCAGAATTCCTTTTAAGTCTGAATGTCCATCTACATCCAACTATGTTTTTGTGTTCAGGCGTAGGTATAAGTTCCCATGTCTCATTCTTTATCAGTGCATTGTATTCTTCTTGTATGGCTGCTTCCCACTTTTCATTCTTTATTGCTTGATCATAAGATTCTAGTTCCTCTATCTCTATGTCTACTGCATATATCTTTGGTTTGAATATACCACTTTTAACTCTAGTAATCATGTGATGTTGAGTTCTTGCAGGAGCAGTACTATGTGTAGAAGCAGGTTGAGTTATGAGTTGTTGAGATCTGGATGAGCTTTGTTCTTCTAGATCTTGATGACTCTCATGAGGGTCACTGTTATCACTATTATTTTCTGGCTGATCATATGGTTCATGACCTGGTCTGGAATCAGACACTGTGTGTTGTGGACTGGAGCTATTTAGAGCACCTTCTGTTCTTTCAATAGTAAGTTCATCTTGACAAATGGGTATTGATGGTATAGACACCTTTGGATTATAGACTTTGCTGGATGTTTTTACTTTGACATTTGAAAAAGGGAATTGATTCTCATTAAAAGTAACATGTCTAGACACTATAACTTTGCCATTGTCACTTAAACACTTGTATCCTTTCTGATTCTCAGCATAACCAATGAATGTGCAGGGAGATGATATGAAGCTCAGTTTGTGTGGGTTATATGGTCTGAGCCAGGGAAAACATAAACAACCAAAGGTTTTAAGCTTGAGGTAGTCTGGTTTGGTGTTAAATAGCACTTCAATTGGGCTTTTGCTCCTTAGAGTTCTGGTTGGCAGTCTGTTGATCAAATACACAGCTGTACTGAAGGCATCTGGCCAGAACTTTAAAGGCAGTGACGCCTGAGCTAGCAGAGTGAGACCTGTCTCAACTATATGCCTATGCTTTCTTTCTATCAACCCATTCTGCTCTGAGGTATGTGGACATGTTGTTCTATGTACTATTCCTCTTTTTTTGAAGTATTCACTTAGTGGTTTGTATTCAGACCCTCCATCTGATTGAAAGACTTTGACCTGGTGATTTGTTAGCTTTTCAACTTGAGTTATGAAATGCACCACAACTTTTGCAGTTTCTAACTTTAATTTGAGAAAATATATCCATGTATACCTAGAGTAAGCATCAATAAAAGATACATAATAATTAAATCCATAGTCAGAATTAATAGGAGCAGGACCCCATAGATCAGTTGCTAATAATTCTAATGGTTTATTGTATACAGTTTCTGATTTGGTAAAAGGCAACTTATGACTTTTACCCATTTGACAACATGTACATATATAAGGCAGAGATATATTTGTATAAGAAATTTTATTATCACATAAGATTTTCATTACAATACTAGCACTTGGATGCCCTAATTTATGATGCCAAACATCAAAATCATTATTCAATATTTTGTTTTGATTCTTCTCAGAATAGAAACAAATGTAGCTCTTGTTTGCAGAAACTTTTGAATCAACAATATTGAACTTGTAGAGACCCTTATACATTTCACCCTGCAAAAGAATATCATTAGTAAATCTATCTTTAACAAGACAATGTTTAGGATGAAATTCAAAGTAAACATTATTATCATTGGCAAATTGAGATACACTCATCAGATTTTTCTTGATTTGTGGTACTCTCAATAAATTGTTGAGATATAATTGTCTGTTTCCTCTTATGCTACCAGAACCTGTATGAGTGATCTTAATTGATTCACCATTGCCCATATGTATGGTTTTGTTACCTCTGTACTCTCTGTTTCCAAGATTTAAATTATATAGATTATTAGTAACATGATTTGTTGCCCCTGAGTCTGGATACCAAGATTCATCTTGTATTTCTTCAGGCTTAGCAATGTCTGTTTGGTAACTTCTGATGTTGTCAGACTTTCCTTTAGCTTCAGATTGCATGCTTGCCATGTTTGCACTTTGATTGTTGTTTCTTTGGGAGTTTAATTGCTGGTTGGGTATATATGATGCATCAATCCTGAAGTAACATTTGTTTGCTGCATGACCATATTTTTCACAAATTTGACATCTTAATTTGTTTCCATTATTCCATCTACCCCCTCTATTTCTTCCTCTTGAATTTGATCCTCCTCTTGGATAATTTGGAGTGTTCTTTCTGCCATAGTTGTTGTTTCTTGAAGCAAGATTTATTGATAGATCGGTATTAACTAATTTCTTCTGATCTATTCTACCTTCATGTGCAAGAAGAGTTGCCTTAACATATTGTATATCAGGTATTTTATTTCTTGATGATATTATTGCAACAACTGACTCATAATTCTCATCCAAGCCATTTAAAATAGTGAGTATCTGCCCAGTGTCAGAGACTCTATGTCCTGCTGCATCAAGAAGATCACATAGAGTCTTGATCTTGGTCAGATATTCATTCATACCCATGCTGTCTTTCTTTAAGTTTTGCAACTGTCTTTTATAAAACATTATCTTTGCTGCTGATTGAGAACTGAAGATTTGCTCCACTGTTATCCATATATCATGAGCTGTTTTACAACCAATAAGTTGTGGTAGGAGATTAGAACTGATTGATGACAATAACCAAGATGACAGTAGACTATCTTGCCTTTGATAATTTGTAAAATCTTTATTACTGATTAGTTTTCCATCACTGCTCTCTATCATTCTTGCTGGAACAGTAATTGTTCCTATGATATAATCATCAAGCCCATACCCTCTTATGGCTGTTTCGATTTGAAACTTCCATAAAAGGTAGTTGTTTTCATCAAGCTGTGTCGTTATTATCTGACTTTTGGGATTGATAATCACTATTGCATTGCTTTCATTTGGCAGATTTGGGGTAACTCTTGAAGCAGTTGGTGAAGTTGATGATCGATCTTCATTTCTCTCAGCCATTGATGCAGATTTTAATGATCTGTGCAAGTATACACAGTGTCAAATGAAAGGAAGAAGAAAGACTTTCCTGACTGTCTTTCTTGATGATGTTGAAGGAAATATGGACAGTGCAGCCAAATCTGGAGTGATGACACCAATCCGACCAGTTCTTGGCGAGGCACTTGTCTCCTTTAGAGATAAATGTGGGTTTCTTGAAAAAAAAAACTAAGTTTCTCAGATGATGAGATAAAATCTGATGAGAACTGGGGGTGCAACCAGAGCTCAGGTGATGATACTGATTCTGATGAGTTTCCTGGTAAGGCACTTGCCGTTAGGCGACTGATGGCTCTGATACCAAGATAAAGAATTAAGAAAAACAAATAGAGATATTTTTATTAATCTCAGATTGATAATACATGAGTTGTGTGCAGTATTTATATATGCAGTATACAAGCAAATTGAAAACAAAATAAAGAGCTGGGCTTTAACACTGCAGGCCCGCTTAAGGATGATGAGGCTTTATAGTTGTATACCCGCTTTGCTTTAGAGATATAGCTGTTAATTGTTTCGTGTAATCTTATTTCTCTTGTTATTGAAATTGTTGGGATTGTGAAAAATTATGGATATTAAAAAGTTTCTATGGATATTGTTGTTGAACTATGCCATGATGAATGCATTTAGGATACTTCCAGTCCCCATGCAAATAAGTTGGATCTGCCATAATAAATTTCAAATTTTGGAATCAACTAATGAAGATAATATTGAGAATCATTTACTTAATGCAGTTGAGATTGCTGTTGATGATAGTAGTGAAATGGAAAAAGAAAATGACATTGATTTTTCTGGTATTAAGGCTCAAAAATCACTTGTGCTTGTATCTGATGATACACATGTGTAGTTTTCCTCAACACAACATGAAACAGAAGGCATGCAAGCTACCAACCAACCCACTGATCGGTCTGCTTCTAATATATTATTGAACTAAGCCAACCCTTCAAATTCAAATGAATTATTGCATGCATCTCCTCAAAAACTCATGCATGCATTAACTTCACCAGATAACCAATTAGACCCCTCCCTTCCCATGCAAAACGCTCATGCTCATTTGAACCTTTCTTCTGATATCTCTTTATCTTTAGTTAAGGTTACTTCTTCCACATTATCTTAAGCCTACTCTCCTTCTGCACCTTACTCTAACATTCCTCCTCCACTAGGATGGTTACCAACTCCTAACATTCCAGTTGTCACTGCCTTTCCTCCCTATAATCAGTTTCACAAGGACATTCTGTCTGCTTCCTCTGAATCAGTCACCGCTTTAAACAAGCTCCAAAGAAACACCAAGCTAACTCATACATCACTTGACAACAATGATCGTCTTGAATTTAGCTATAAGGACACATTTCTTGAACTACATAAAGACATGCCATCTTCTTTCAGAAGAATTAGAAGCTCAACCTCTAAAAACCCTACTGTATATCATGATGCACAACATCGGGAACTGGAACACTAGAGGTGCTAACAAGAAATCCAAGCTTGTTCAAGCCAAAACCATTAACAATCTTGCCATCTCTGCCTTAGTTGAAACAAACCTCAATCTCACATTAACTTCTAAAGTTGCCTCCTTCATAAATTCTTCTTGGGAATTCTTTCACAATCTACCTCAATCTCCTTATGATAGAATTCTAGTGTTCTCCAGTCTTCTATCTTTTCTCTTAACCTTGTCTTGTTCCATCGCCATTTCAAGCACTTTCACGTTGTTCGCCTTCCAACTTCTGTCTCCATGACACAGCACGGAAGTAGATCTGAACCAGAGGTCAAATCTATCTCGGATCTAATCATGAATTGTGGAAATACGAATCAATGAAACAAGATAAATTGATGATACCCAAATGCCCAAATCCATTGATCTCTCGAGATACCGGATTCTAGCTATCTTCAACACGTTGATCGCGCACGATACCGCGTTAGAAGATCTACGATTCTTCGATGTTGATCTCGCGCACGAGATTTCATGAATCGGCTTCAAAATCGTTGATTCGAGCGCACTCGAATATCCGAAGATGGAGAAAGGAGATCACACTCAACTTCCAATTTTAAAAGAGGCACAAAGCTCTCAACAAATTTTATTCAAAAATCAACTCCTTTTTACAAATGACAACACACCCCTATTTATAGGAAATTACAACACATACGACTTCAACATACGACATAAGAACAATAACGACATAACAACAATGCGACTTAACAAATACAACACAAACGACTTAAGGAAAAGCGGTACAACAACTACAATACAAACGACTTATCATCATTGCGACATAGCAAATTGGGCAGCGACATAGCAACTTCGGCATCAACATTAGATAATTCACGACATAAGGTTGGAGCGACTCACGACCTAAGGAATTCGCCGCGACTTAAGGAGGAGCGACATAAGGCTGGAGCGACTCGCGGCCTAAGGAATTCGCCCCGACTTAAGGAGGAGCGACATAAGGCTGGAGCGACCTAGGGTTTGGACGATTTCACGACTTACGATTTCGCGACTTAAGGTATGCGCTACATCATCCTCCCCTGGTTGAAAAGAATTTGTCCCGAATTCAAACTTTCTCCTTCTTCGAGACGCTGTTTTCCAATCATTATCTGGTCTGATGCGGCTCTGGTGATAACCACTCTTGAGATTGATCTTGTCTTGACCCTTTGAAGATGCGGCTCGACATAAGGAATGCATGGCATAAAGCAGACGTGGCATTAGGTAGGCGGCATAAGGAAGTGATCTGAGGGAGATGACATCATGATGCTTGTGCCAATAGGAAGGTGTGATATAGAACCAAAACGTGACGAAAATGCGAGATGATATACGGAAGTTTAAAATCGCGAAGCGACTTAGGAAGTTACGACTGAAGAAGTGTGATGACTCATGCCCAGATTCTTGTCTTTCCTTATCTCGTTCAGGTGTATCATCATTTAGAATCTTCCCTTGATGTGTTGCAACAATTTCCCTTGATTGAAATGAATTCCCACTCGCTTCTTCTTTGACATGTTTATTTTCATGAAATGGTTCCAAGCAGTTGACGTTGACAACGTCAGCAGTGCGAACATGATCAGGCAACTCCAACTGATATTCATTCTCTTCCTCCTGTCTTTTCAACTCTTCCTATTCTTTCCGATTCACAAGATCATACGAACCCCGCAGTAAAATAGCATCTGGTACTAGCTCAGTTTGATGCTGAATGTCCTGTAGTGGTGGTAACTCTTTGGGTAATTCCTCAGGATATTCGACTTCAGACTCATCGAATTCTGATCCAACTTCCTCAAAACTCTCAAGATCTTTACTCCGTCCTAGCCCGGTCAACACAAACAATTCATTACTATTTTTCACCTTTTCAACAGACTCTTCCAAAAATACAAGACTAGTTTCTTCAGGCAGTTCCTCAGAAATCTCATCTTCAAACTCTTCAAATACTTCAACCTCTTCAGGATTCTCAAAACCAGAACTTTCTCCAAATTCAATCAACATTGATAATTCATCACTATCTTTCATTTTATTGACGAACTCTTTCAAAGATAATAAACTATCTGATTCTGCCTTCTCTTCTGTTTCACTTTCACTTTGTTCGGGCTTTTCGGAAACTAAGGAATTTACACATGGCTGGCTCTCATCCATAAGCTCAGGTGTTAAGCAAGAATCCTCCATCATCAAGTTATTTCCCTCAACTCCGAACACAATTTCTTCTTCCATACTATCGACATCAATCTTTGGCGGTGAAGAGTAATCAACTTCTACATCCACATACTTTGACGTTGAATAAAATCCCATCAACAAATTACATTCATCGTTCTTTAACTCGACCTCTTCATCTTCGTTGTCAAACTTTGGAGGTAATTCTTCGAACGATTCCGTAGGACCGACCTCTTCAAACTCTTCTAACATTGGTTTAACCTCCTCAGGAGTTTTAAGCTCTTCACTTGCCTCCTACCTAACCAACGATTCAGCACTACCTTCCGCTTCTTCAACACTTTCGCTGAAAGATAATGGACTAGTCGGTTCCTCTTCCTTTTCCGGCTCGCTTTCAGTAGAATCATCCACATCCTCGTTTTCACATTCTTCTACAAGTAAGGTTTTCTTCTTGGACTCCGTACATTCAATACTTCTATGGTCAGACTCCTGATAATGATAACGCTTAATTCGGTCATCAACATTTGTCTTAGTGATTCCATGTACAACTGGTTCGTTGACTCTCTTAGAAACATTTATACTGCAATTAACACATTTATTCTGATTGTTGGGGCTTGTAACCACACCCTTTCCTCGACTTCCTTGACTCAACTTCTGCAATTGTTGGTTCATACGAGCTTGATAATTGTAGGGTAAGAAATTTGCCTTCATCATCCATTTCATCTTATCCCACGTGACAACTTTGGATTTCCCCATTCTCTCTCTGGTTGATTTAGTTTGTTGCCACCAATTCACAGCTCTTCCTCTCAATCTTGTAGCAACTAACTTAACTTGACGATCTTCAGGCATGTTGTTGAGTTCAAAAATCTTTTCAACCTTTGATAACCAATCAAAGAATTCCTCTGCTTGTAGACCACCTCGAAATTCTGGAATTTCTGTGACCATCCTTGACTCCCGCGTATGACCATTCTCTTCAACATTCCTATATCGATTTTGTCCTTGACCCGGATACCGAAAGTGAACACTATTATCATAACTATCTTCTTCAAAATTAGATGAGCTTCGATGTCGATTCTGAACATTGACTCTTCTATGACCATGCACGTCCTCTCTACTTCTTCTTTCATAATCACAATATGGCTCATGCTCGTAACCACGATAAGCTCTTCTTTCTTCATTCCTATAATCATGATTGTCTCGAAATTTACGATCTCGATTTATCGACAAGGATGGTTCTCTCCTTTCTCTATCATAATGTGGCGAAACTCTCCTTTGATTTCGATTCGTGTTAGACATCATTCTCTCTACTCTCTCGAAACCCTTATTTAACCTTTCAACGATACGTTGTCCCATCTGTTCAGCACCTTCTCTCCCATACAAATCTGCAACATTATGATGACGGTTAACACGTCTCGGAGGCATGATCAAATCTTCAACAAATCCAAACACAAACTTCACTTCGATCCAAAAAATCTCGAATCAAAACTCCCCAACTTGTTTGAAATCTCACGAACACCCAACGAACTTGGAAAAGTTTGTCTCCTCGCTCTGATACCAAAATGATGCAGCACGGAAGTAGATCTGAACCAGCGGTCAAATCTATCCCGGATCTAATCAAGAATTGCGGAAATACGAATCGATGAAACAAGATAAATTGATGAATTGATGATACCCAAATGCCCAAATCCGTTGACCTCTCGAGATACCGGATTCTAGCTATCTTCAACACGTTGATCGCGCACGATACCGCGTTAGAAGATCTACGATTCTTCGACGTTGATCTCGCGCACGAGATTCCGTGAATCGGCTTCAAAATCGTTGATTCGAGCGCACTCGAATATCCGAAGATGGAGAAAGGAGATCACACTCAACTTCCAATTTTAAAAGAGGCACAAAGCTCTCAACCAATTTTATTCAAAAATCAACTCCTTTTTACAAATGACAACACACCCCTATTTATAGGAAATTACAACACATACGACTTCAACATACGACATAAGAACAATAACGACATAACAACAATGCGACTTAACAAATACAACACAAACGACTTAAGGAAAAGCGGTACAACAACTACAATACAAACGACTTATCATCATTGCGACATAGCAACTTGGGCAGCGACATAGCAACTTCGGCATCGACATTAGATAATTCGCGACATAAGGCTGGAGCGACTCGCGACCTAAGGAATTCGCCGCGACTTAAGGAGGAGCGACATAAGGCTGGAGCGACGAGCGACCTAAGGAATTCGCCACGACTTAAGGAGGAGCGACATAAGGCTGGAGCGACCTAGGGTTTGGACGATTTCACGACCTACGATTTCGCGACTTAAGGTATGCGCTGCATCACTCCATGTACATCACCTTTGTGTATGGTGACAATCACTTCTCAACCAGACAACTTTTTCTTGATTACTTGCCACGTTTAAGCCAGAACACTCAACCTTGGTTTGTCCTTGGAGATTTCAACTACATTTTGAGAGCTTCTGATCGTAATGGTGGCTCTCCTCTTTCAAACAGGGACACTGCTCCACTTAACGAAGCTTTGAATCTCTCTAATCTTCTAGAAACATCGGTGGTTGGTCCACACTTCACTTGGAATAATAAGAACCATTCATGTGTTCGAACTATGAGTAAAATTGATCACTCTTTCATTAACTCCTCTTCTCTTAACCACTGGTCATACCTCTATACCCATGTTCTTCCCCTTTACTTTTTGATCACTCTCCTTTACCTCTGAAATGTGCTGGAACTGCCACTGGAAAAAAAAATCAAATTATATATTTTTTAACATCTGGGTCAAAGACCTTAATTTCTTAAATATTGTTCAAACATCATGGTCAACTGTTTACTTTGGTATAACCCTATGTATATATTTTAGAAAAAACTTTATGCCACCATGTCTGCTTTGAGGAAATGGGCCGTGGAGAAATTTGGGGATGGTGACTCTCTTTCCAGGAAACTTTCTACTTAGCTTCAGGAAATACAACTTCAAATGCTAGAGAACCCTGACAACCATGCCTACACTAAGTTAGAGCATGATTTGACTACAAAGTTTGATGATGCTCGCACTTTGGAACTTGACATGACCAAAACAGAAGTTGAGAAAAGAATGGCACATTCATGGTGATTGCAACTCCAAACTTTTTCATAATGCTTTAAAGATTAAGAATTCTGTCAATGATATTTTCCAGATCATTGATGATCAAGGTAATATTCATTCTACTCCTGACCGGGTTGAGCACGCCTTTCTGAACTATTATAATAATCTGTTAGGAAATGGTAACCTTCACTTACCTATATTTAGCAATTTCTTTTCCACTAATCTTCCAATGCTTGATAATGAAGCCGTCAGTTACTTATCCAATAGCTTTGATGATACAATAAAGCAAGCCATTTTTAATATGAATATGACTTCTTTTGGAGGACCAGATGGCTTCACTGCCATGTTCTTTTCACATTGTTGGACTGTTATATCTCATGACCTCCTTAGAGAAGTCCATAACTTCTTCAATCATATAGTAAAATGTTGAAAGGAATAAACACAGCTAACACTGCTTTAATACCTAAATCAAAGGAAGCTAACACTATTATGAACTTTAGGCTAATTACATGCTGCAATGTTATTTACAAACGTATATCTAAGGTTATTGTTACTAGAGTCAAAACTGTTCCGCCTTCTCTAATATCACCAAATCAGTCTGCTTTTCTCTCTTAAAGGAGTATTCTTGATAATGTGCTTCTTGCACATGAGCTCCTGAATGGTTACAATAGGTCCAACATATCACATAGGGCCATGCTCTGGCTTGATGTTAAAAAAGCCTTCGACTCTTTTTTGTGGAAATCTGTAGTTGCTGTGATGGATAAGATGAACTTTCCTTGCCACTTTGTTAGTTGGATATTTACTTGCATTTCAATTACCACTTACTCCTTGGGCTTTAATGGTAAGAATGTTAGATACTTTGTTGTACACAAGGTTATTACTTATTAGGCAAGGAGATCCGATCTCCTCTTACCTGTTTATTCTGATAATGGAGCTACTTACTCAAATGATAAATAAATTTGTTGAAACTAAGGATTTCTCTCTGCTCCCAAAATGTAAAGATCCTAGAATAACCTCACTGATGTTGCTGATGATCTCTTCTTATTCACTAAGCCAACTGCTGCTTCCTGGCTAAGTATCAACTTAACTTTGCAATCTTTCTAACATATTACTGTCTCCAAATTAATTTGAATAAGTCTAGCATTTTTATTGTGGGTGTTCCTAAAGTCAGGTGTGGTGCTTTAAGAACCTTAGTCTCCCTGCCTCCCATGAATGAATCAATGTGCTACCTTGTGCTACATCTATGTACCAGAAAAATTGGGTACTCTGACTACCTACCATTGTTTGAAAATATCACTTCCTCCATGAATGCTTGGATGAACATGATGATTGGTCAAGCTGGTAGGCTAATTGTTATCAACTCTATAATCCATTCTATGTGTGTTTTTTGGAGTAGGCCTTTATTCTTTTCATGAAGCTGCTGAATCAGATCAAACATGCCATGAATCATTACTTGTGGATGGGAAATATGTTCGTTAAAAAATTGGCGCCTCTTGCTTTTAATAAAATCCAAAGATCATGATTCTTTGGTGGCCTGGGCATTAAAAACACCATCTTATGGAATAAGGCAGCCTTTTCAAAACACTTTGACAACTTTATTAATAACAAATTCACTTTATGGGCTATGTAGGCCAGGAAATTTCAACTTGGTAGCAAGAACTTCTGGAGCATGGAGCCCTTACCTCTATGTGGTTGGGTTTAGAGGAGTGTACTGAAGCTCGGTGAGGAGTTTTTGCCTTTACTACAATTAAGATTGTCTCTTCATGTCCATGCTAAATTCTGGTTTGTTCCCTAAGCAATGCAAGGTTTGTTAATTTATAATGCCTTAAGTTATGATGAAAAATGTCAAACTGGCATCTCCCTTGAAGATAATGCTTGTGACTACATCCAAAATGGTGTTATTAACTGATGCAGCCAAGGAAGCGAATTCGACGGTGTAAATCGAATCCGTCCAGGATCTCACACGATTAGCGGAAATAATCGGTGATTCTATGATAAATCGGTGAATTTAAGAATACCCAAATGCCCAAATCCATTGATCACGAAGATACCGGATTCTAGCAATCTTCGACACGTTGATCGCGCACGATGCCGTGAGAGAAGATCTACAATTCTTCGAACGTTGATCAAGCGCATTTGATTCCGTGAATTGGCTTCAACAATCGTTGATTCAAGCGCACTCGAATGCCGAAGGTGGAGATAGGAGATAACACTCAACTACCAATTTTAATGGAGGCAAGAAGCACAAACCAAATTTTATTTAAAATTCAACCACTTTACAAATGACCATACACCCTTATTTATAGGAGCTTACAACTCAACACATGTTACAACACTTCACACAACTTAAGAAAAAATACAAACAAACGACTTTCAAAACAAAGTGACTTAAGAAACAAACAATGACTTAACAAACGACTTAACAACATAGGTAGAGCGACTTAACAAAAACGGCATAACAGCTTCTCACGACCTAAGCTTCACGACATAAGGCAGCGACCTACTGGATGTTGTTCGCGACCTAACATCAGACTTCAGCGACTTAGGCTCCGCGACCTAACTGGAAGCTCGAGCGGCATAGGTCGTTCGCGACCTAACTGTACCTGCCTCGCGACATTGCTAGAGTGTTGTTCGCGACCTACTGGAAGCGACTTAAGTCTTCGCGACATAAGGAATGTCGTATGCGATTTAAGGAAGAAGCGATTCCGGTTGAGCGACGTAGGATTTCTGGAGCGACATAAAGAGCCTGCTCGTCCCCGACCTAGTGCTCCATGACTTATGGTTTCGCGACCTAGGGTTTCGCCTCCGCGACTTATGGCTTTGCGACCTAGGTTTAAGGTATGCGCTACATCATCCTCCCCTGGTTGAAAAGAATTCGACCTCGAATTCATGCTCTCCTCTTCTTCGACGAGCTTCTCCCCATAATACGGAATTAAGTGTTTGACATTGAAAACATCAGCAATATGGATATGATCCGGCAATCTCAACTGATAAGCATTCTCATTAATCTTCTTTATGATTTCCAAAGGACCAATCTTCCTAGCAGCTAGTTTGTTATAAGTACCAACAGGAAATTGATCCTTGGTCAATACTGCATATACAAAATCTCCTTCTTTGAAGTCTACATGTCGTCGTTTAATATCTGGGGATTGCTTATATTTCTCATTCGCCTTAAGAAATCGTTCCTGCACAACCTTGTGACACTCTTGCAATTCATTCACAAAATCACTAGCCCGTTTGATCACTCCTTTCTGCTGTGGAACTACAAATAAATCCAACGGTCCTTTAGGAATTGTTGAATACACAACCTGGAATGGACTGAACCCAGTGCTACGATTAACTACATGGTTGTGTGCGAACTCAGCTTGACACGGTTTGGAATCCCAACTCTTCAAATTGTCATTTACGAGGCATCGCAATAGATTACCTAGAGATCTGTTCACAACTTCTGTCTGTCCATCCGTCTGTGGATGATAAGCACTACTGAATTTCAGCTTCGTCCCAACCATTCTCCATAGGCTCATCCAAAAATGACTTAGAAAACGAGTATCTCTATCCGAAACAATCGATTTAGGCAACCCATGAAGGCGATATATTTCTCTGAAATATAACTGTGCTATATTAACCGCATCTGCTGTCTTCTTGCAGGCAATAAAATGTGTCATCTTTGAAAATCGATCAACCACCACATAGATAGAATCATTGCCACGTTGCGTTCTCGGTAATCCCAATACAAAATCCATACTAACATCCACCCACGGTTTAGTCGGCACAGGCAACGACATATACAACCCTGCATTTGTCGCTGTCCCCTTTGAAACCTGACAAATATGACACCTCTGAACAAAATTTTCAACTTCCTTCCTCATTGACGGCCAAAAATAAGATTTTGCAATCAACTATAAAGTACGATCACGGCCCACGTGTCCTTCCTCATGCAATTCTTTGATAATCTTCATTCGTAAACTGCAATCTGGTACGCACAATCGATTCCCCTTGAATAAGAATCCATCTACCAACACAAACTCATCAGTACTCCCATCCTTGACTTTCTCAACAATCTTCGCAAAGTAAGGATCTTCCTCAAACAACTCTGGCAATAGTTCAAATCCTATCACTTCAACCTTCATCGTCGTCAACAAATGATTCCTCCTGCTCAAGGCATCAGCTACACGATTCGTCACCCCTGATTTGTGCTTTACAATAAAAGTAAACTGCTGCAGATACGCGACCCATGAAGCGTGTCTAGCTGAAATTTTGTCCTGCCCTTGCAAATGTTTCAAAGCTTCATGATCCGTATAAAGAAAAAACTCCTTCTGAAACAGATAATGCCTCTAGTGCTTCACAGCTTGAACAATTGCGTAAAACTCCATGTCATAAGTGCTATATCTCAACTTGGCTCCAGACAACTTCTCACTGAAATAAGCAACTGGTCTTCCATTCTGACTCAATACTCCACCAATCCCAACCTTCGAAGCATCAGTGTGTAACTCGAACAATATCTGAAAATCCGGCAGTACCAGAATGGGTGCTGTCATCAAAAGTGTCTTGATCTTCTCAAAAGCTAACTCTGCTTCCTCTGTCCACACGAACTTCTTTCCTTTCATGCAATCGGTTACAGGTGCCATCACACTGCTAAAATGTGGAATGAATCTTCGATAAAAAGATACCAGCCCATGAAAACTCCTCACTTCAGTAATTGTCTTGGGTTGTGGCCAACTCCTGACAACTTCCACTTTGCTTTCATCCACTTGAATACCCTCCTTCGACAGAACATATCCCAGAAACAAAACACTGTGCGTCATGAACACGCACTTCTTCGTTGCTGCATAGAATTGCTCCTGTCGTAGAATCAACAACACTTCTCGCAAATGCTAGATATGCTCTTCCATACTCCCACTATAGATCAAAATATCGTCAAAGTAAACTACTACGAACTTCCCAATAAATGGTCTGAAAATCTGGTTCATCACTCTCATAAAAGCACTAGGAGCATTTGACAAGCCAAACGGCATAACCAGCCATTCGTATAGTCCTTCCCTAGTTTTAAAAGCAGTCTTCTACTCATCACCCGGTCTAATACGAATCTGATGGTATCCACTCTTCAAGTCAATCTTTGAGAACACAACAGCCCCACTCAACTAATCAATCAAATCATCGAACCTCGGCATAGGAAACCTGTATCTCACAGTGATCTTGTTTAGAGCCCGACTGTCCGTACACATCCGCCAAGTCCCATCCTTCTTCGGTACCAATAAGGCTGGCACTGCACAAGGACTCAAACTCTCCTGAACACGCCCTTGTTTTAACAACTCCTCCACCTGCCTTCTCAGTTCCTCATGCTCCTTAGGACTCATCCTGTAATGTGGCCTGTGAGAAAATGCCGCCCCTGGCACAAGATCAATCTGATGCTGAATATCTCTCAATGGTGGTAACTCCTTTGGCAACTCTTTAGGAAACACATCTCTGAATTCTTCTAACACTGGCTTTACTTCCTCTGGAACTTCAACAAATTCAGTAGTTTCATGTCCAATCAACAAGAACACCTCTGGACTCTCCTCTACTTCTTCAACAAACTCCTTCAAAGTCAACAAAGTCTTCAGCTCCTCAATCTCTTCTGACTTGCTCTCTCCTTGCCGTCTCTTCTTCGGAACTAAAATGATCTTAGTACCCTCAAACATAAAGCAGTAGCTATTGGTTCGACCATCATGCTGCACTGCTCGGTCATACTGCCATGGTCTTCCCAAAAGCAAGTGACAAACATCCATCTCCACCACATCACACCAGATCTCATCTTTATACTTCTTCCCAATAGAAAATGGAACATGAACTCGCCTGTCCACCTTCACCTCTCCTCCTTTCCTTAACCACGCTAACTTGTAAGGATTTGGATGCTTCTCCGTCTTCAACTTCAACTTTCTCACAGCTTCGGTAGAAATGATATTGTCACAACTTCCCGCGTCAATCAAAATTTACACACCTTCCCCAGTATAGTGCATGTAAAGATATTACTCCTCAACCAACTAGCCTTCTCTTCCTGCTTCGGTGTCAAACATGATCTCCTCAACATTAGATTACATCCTTCATCTCCCGACGCGATATCCTGTTCATCCTCCTCAACTGGACTAGAATAACCTTCATCAACATCCTCACCTTCCACTTCAGCAATCATAGCTCGCCTCTTCGGTTTCGGGCATTCATTACTCTTGTGACCCACTTCCTGGCAATTATAACACTTGAAACTGTTGTTGACTCGCCTTCGCAACTTCATTCACAACTGGTTTACTGACAGCTTTAGAAACATTGGAACTCCCACTAGCACCCTTGCTCTGAGTATTGGAACTTGGAAACACACCACCTCCTCGTCTTCCCTGCTTCTCCTAAGCCAACGCCTTCTGGTGCGCTTCAGCCACAGATCTAGGGTCAAACATATTTACCATATCCTGGATCTGGATCCTCAACCCCCCAACAAACCTAGTAGTCAATTGTTCCTCCGACTCCATAATGTCATTTCGACCAATCAGTTGATAAAACTCATCAGCATAATCATTAACAGTCTTCGTCCCTTGCCTCAGATTCTGCCACCTCTGATACACGAGTGATTGGTAATTGTAAGGCAAGAATGTAGCCTTCATCATCTTCTTCATTTTCTCCCAAGCAACAATCTTCGACTTCCCCATCCGTTCTCGTGTAAGTTTGGTTTGCTGCCACCACTCCCTCTCAACCTAGTAGCAACCAACTTCACTCGACGATCTTCCAGTACCTCCTTGAAATCAAAGATCTCTTCAACATTAGATAACCAATCTAGAAATTCTTCAGCCTGCATACCACCCTTAAACTCTGGAATTTCAATTTTCATTCCAGACTCCCATTTGTGATCATGCTCTGAATGATTTCTTCCTTGGCTTCGATTTCGACCATGAACACTACCAGCATCAAACTCCTCATCAAAATATGATGCATATCGATGTCGATCATGACCACCAACATCTCTACCACCACCATTTCTACCACCAACATCCCTTCGATCTACATTCCTCCGATCACGATCATCCACAGCTCTCCAATTTCGATCATCAACATTCCTATCACGATCGTCAACATTTCTACGATCATGATCTTCTCTTCTCTCCCGATCTGAATGTGGTGAAACTCTATTTCCCCCATGGCTCGATTCAGGTGAAACCCTTCTTCTACTTTGATTCATTTCAAGCATCATTCTCTCTAATCGACCAATTCCCTCATCAAACTTCTCATTGAATTTATCACTAATTCGTTGCTCCATTTGTTCAGCATCTTCTCTTCGATACACATCTGCAACATTCTGATGACGATTAACTCTTCTTGGAGGCATTGTCAAATCCTCAACAAATCCAAACACACACTTCTCTTTGATTAAAAAAAATCTCGAAACTTCACACCCAACGAACTTGGAAAAGTTCGTCTCCTTGCTCTGATACCAAATGATGCAGCCAAGGAAGTGAATTCGACGATGTAAATCGAATCCGTCCAGGATCTCACACGATTAGCGGAAATAATCGGTGATTCGATGATAAATCGGTGAATTTAAGAATACCCAAATGCCCAAATCCGTTGATCACAAAGATACCGGATTCTAGCAATCTTTGACACGTTGATCGCGCACGATGCCGTGAGAGAAGATCTACAATTCTTCGAATGTTGATCAAGCGCACTTGATTCCGTGAATTGGCTTCAACAATCGTTGATTCGAGCGCACTCGAATGCCGAAGGTGGAGATAGGAGATAACACTCAACTACCAATTTAATGGAGGCAAGAAGCACAAACCAAATTTTATTTAAAATTCAACCACTTTACAAATGACCATACACCCCTATTTATAGGAGCTTACAACTCAACACATGTTACAACACTTCACACAACTTAAGAAAAAATATAAACAAACGACTTTCAAAACAAAGCGACTTAAGAAACAAACAATGACTTAACAAACGACTTAACAACATAGGTAGAGCGACTTAACAAAAACGGCATAACAGCTTCTCGCGACCTAAGCTTCACGACATAAGGCAGCGAGCTACTGGATGTTGTTCGCGACCTAACATCAGACTTCAGCGACTTAGGCTCCGCGACCTAACTGGAAGCTCGAGCGGCATAGGTCATTCGTGACCTAACTGTATCTGCCTCGCGACATTGCTGGAGTGTTGTTCGCGACCTACTGGAAGCGACTTAAGTCTTCACGACATAAGGAATGTCGTACGCGGTTTAAGGAAGAAGCTTCCGGTTGAGCGACGTAGGATTTCTGGAGCGACATAAAGAGCCTGCTCGTCCCCGACCTAGTGCTCCGCGACTTATGGTTTCACGACCTAGGGTTTTGCCTCCGCGACTTATGGCTTTGCGACCTAGGTTTAAGGTATGCGCTGCATCATTAACCTCCCTTCCTCAAGCAATGTGACAATCAGAAATCTCTAGAGCAAATTGAATGGCACTACTCTGCAACCTGGCACTACTCAGAGTCATACTATCTCCACTGTTTATGATGCTTTAATCACCAAGGTAGGTGACAGACAATTTAGTTGGAATAAGAGGGTCTGGAACATGATGAGCTCTCAAATACACAACCTTTTCGTTTAGGAAATTTTGAAGAATGGTCTGCATACATTATCAGACTTGCAAAGTCATGGTGTTCAGGTGGTTAACCAGTGTGTATTCTGTAACGATCATGAAGAGGACATACTGCATTTTTTTTCCAATGCCCTTCTATTTTTGATTTATAGTACCATGTTCTGTTAAAGGGTGGCTTGCACAAGCATAGTGCTACTAGTCAAACTGGTTGGTTTTATCCGTTTAGTGCTACCAGACTTAGAAGTAAAGATTCCCATGTGATATTGATGATTATGAAGACTTTCATTTACAAAATCTGGTCACAAAGGAATGCTAGGGTTTTTAAGAAGCTTAGTCTAGTGCTGTCTTATTTCAATGTATTTTGTATCACGTTGGGGTTTGCATATCCAACTCTAACTTAGGGCTACAACAGGCTGAACTTGATGTTTGGGTTTAGCCTCCTATGTATTTGGTTTGTTGTCTTGTAATTTTTCTTCTTTTTCTTTGGGTATAAGTCTGTTTATACCTATTTTTATTTTTTAATAAATCCAGTAAGGGCTCGGTCAACCCAGCGAGCCTTGCTGGAAAAAAATGTGCATAATATAATTAAACTAGAAAATAATAATTTTCTAAAAATAATTTTGGTCGAACCATATTTCTTTTTTACATGTATATATATATAAATATATATATAACTCAGTTTGATATATATATATATAGACTAATTATACATTACTATTAACAATACTTTTCCTTAAAAAATTGAAAACTATATGTATATAAATTTTATGATATGTCTATATAATGAATAAACATGATTTGTACCTTGATGATTCTAACCACTGGATTACTAAAATCTCTAATAGAATTAATATAACAGTTATATTAATTTTCTTAATTTAAGTTTATAAGAATTATAAATTAATTCACTTAAGCTAAATTCGAAAATACGTTAACAACTATGGTTGTGGACTCCATGATACAGACACAACCCTCAGTAATTTAAAACATCTTAAATATTAAAGTCTAAGCAATGATCATCTTGAAATAGGTGAGTTCACTTGCTTGCGGATCATCTAGGTAAAATCTTATTTATAATCATTTAATTTACACCCTAAGCAATGATATATTATGCTTGTTTCCTTTTTGTCGTTGTTATATCGGTTAAATATTTAGAGCTAGATCAATGATAAAAAATCTAATAATATCCATAGTTAATTGTAAAGTACAATGTTAAAAATCTTTGGTTAAATCTGATAATATTTATATATTGACCGATTCACTCTGGCTAGAGATTTTGACTTTATATTGACCACCAATTATAGTGATACTAACCTTGTATATCAAAGGAGATGAATCCTTTCTTGTATAGTATTTCACTTCAAATTCAGCTTATGCCCGACTATGATTATAACATGATCATCATTGTCATGGGATTGACTATAGTCAAAGTATAGTTTTGACACTTACGCTCCATAGTATTATCAAGTCAAAAGATTACTATACACAGTCAAATGTGATCTTCTATTTGACTTTATACCATAACATAATCATCATGGCCATGGGATTGACCATAGTTAAAGTATAATTTTGACACTTATGATCCATAGTATTCTCAATTCAAAATATTACTATACACCATCAAATGTGGTCTTCTACATGACTTTATATGTAACCAACCTATAAAAGAACTCTCCATGAGTCATTGTGTAATTTTTCCTAACAACTAAACATACGTAACCCCTTGGTTCTCCCAAAGATCATGAATAATTCACCGTCTATCGTAATGAATGCATTACGTAATCATCAAAACACCTTGAGTAGAAACATTTAAGAAAAAGTATTTATTAATATAATTCAATGCTTATGCTTACAAACATATTCGCTACTCCAATTAGTTAGACTTTTCTTAAGGATTTTCTACTTGTATATATTTAATGTATTTAGGACATCACTTATACCACAATATAACAACATATATGTTAGCAAACAAAACCAAAAGCATACTTAATTTCAAACAAGATTCGTATACAAGAGTTAATTTATACAACAAATTACATAATTACCCATATAACACACCCTTAACTATATTAATCTCCCATTTGTACTTAGGGCCAGGTATAGTGCCTTATTCCAACATTTTCAATTAGTCTCAGTAGACTGAACTCAGAAAGGGCCTTAGTGAATGCATCTGGGATGTTATATTTTGTGTTTGTTCTCTCAGTCATAGCTTCTCCATCGTTGATGAATAATCTTATAATGTAGTACTTGTAGAGTATATGTATCGAATTCTTATGAGATCGTAGTACCTTGGCAATCCACATTGATGTATTATTACCACAATACAAGAGCATTGGCCTTCAATGCTTGAGATCACTCCTACCTTTTTAATGAGTTTGCAAATCCACCATATTCTTTTATGATGTCATTTATGAAAATGTATTTAGCCTCCATGGTCCTATTCACCATAACTTCTTGCTTGGAGGTTTTCAACTTATGGCCCCTCCATCGAGGGTAAACACTAAGTCCAAGACCGATTCCATGTCATTGACATCGCTTTAAAAGCTTGAGCAGGAGTAAATTTTCATAAGGAGCTCATTGTTTATGTAGATCAGAAATAATTCTTTAGCGGTTCTTAAATACCTAATAATACTCTTGACAGTTGTTCAAAAGAATGGAGTGCATGGTGGATCATGTTGCTGAATCATAAAGATCCTACTCATATGATGTCTTTCCTCATCCATAGATGAAGAGACCTATTTCAAAAGAATATTTCCATGTTGCGCTTGAACCGCTCTTGGAATTTCCATACTGAAATTTCTTTGTATAGTATCCATAATTGATATGGACAACACCAATATCTTTTTAAATCTACCTCTGTATATCTTTATGCCTAGTATATAGGTAGTTTCATCCATGTCTCTCATTTGAAAATTTAGTGGACAACTAAGCTTTCACTGAGTGTAACATAGGTACATCATTATAAGTTATTAGTAATTGTTAATGTATAAAACTAAAATGGAACAACACCACTTTGTTTTTTCTATGTACACAAGCTTACTCTATGTTTTGATTGATTGGAACCAAACTTTTTATTACTTTGTAAAGGTATTTATTCCAAGTCTTTAATCGTTGCATAAGACCATAAATTGGTCTTAAAAGTCTACATGCCTTATAGCTACTCCACTGACCTCGAAACCTCTGGTTGTGAAATATAAACAGTTCCCTCCAAATCACTACCTTGAAAAGCTGTCATAATGCCCATCTGCAATTTTTTAGTCATACTGAAAAACAGCTACAAGTAGCATCCAAAATTATTAAAGCATGACAATTGGATAAAATGTTTCATCATAATCGACACCTTCAATTTGATGAAAACTTTTTGCCACTAATCTTGCTAAACAGGTATCAACCATTCTATTTGCATCAATATTTTTCTCAAAATATACCTACAACCAATGGATTTAATTTACCCCTTTGGGTACATTTCCATAGTCCGTACTTTGTTTTCATCAGGGAATCCATTTCAGACTTTATCTCAATAAGCCATAAGGTATGTCTTTTTACTCTCCAAGGCTTATCGACATGTGAGGGATCATCGTTATAAATAACGTAACCCTTTTTCTCGCTGTTGATAGGAAACCCATAACATCGCTTCAGCATATGAAATTCCATACTAGACCTTCTAACAGGTTGCATGTTTTATGTGGGTATTGAATTTCTATCAAAATATTTATTTCCATGGAAGTTTCTTGGACCTCATCCAAGCCTATCTAGCTTAAGCTAATTTCTCTAAATGGATATTCCTTTACTTAAAAGGTGGATTGACATCAATTTTTTATTCCTTATATGATAGAATAAGTATCCATTAGAATTTATAGGATGTCCTATAAACTTACATAAAATTAAATTTTCCTCACGTTCACTAGGGCTTACGTTATCAACATAATCAGGACGATCCTACACCTTAAGGTTGTTAAGATTGGATTCTTTCGTAGTCCATAACTTATATGGTGTTTTGGGCATAACTTTAGGTGGTATATAATTCAATATATATGCAATGGTCTTAGGTACGTATCCTCAAAAGGAAAAGTTAACTCGGTGCCACTCGTCATAGTTCGAACCGTATCCAAAATAGTTTAGTTTCTTTATTTGGAGCATAATTATGTTGTAAAGTATAAGACGAAGTGACTTCAGAGTGATTCATATTCTCTTTTTGGTAACATTGGAGTTCTTGTCCAATGTACCAACCTTCTCTATCAGATTGAAGTTTTTATTTTTTTGCACATCTGATTCTCAAATTAATTTTTATATTTTATAAATTTATTTATCATAGACCTTTTTTTGTGCCTCATTAGATACACATATCTATATCTATATAAATCAACGATGAACATAATAGACTATAGGATGGAACTTTGGTTACCATATATATCAAACTATATACATTTATATATAGTAGTCCTAAGAGTTAAGTAACTCATTCATTGCACCCATTGAATGGCTGCTTTACTATTTTACTTTTGAGAAATGATTTACAAGTATTAAAATAAAAATGCGAGATTACCTTCAATTTTCAACTTGTTCAATCGTTTCTCATTGAATTGCCAAGTCTACAGTCCCATATTTGGATTCCATTTATTTTAAATGCATTAATATTTTCTACAGGTAAAACCTAATAATCGTTAATTACATAAGTGACATCTTTCAAATTAGCATACTATTGCTTTATTATCATAAAAAAAATTCATAATATTCTCAATGCAAATAAAACTATGGTTACTTTTCGTTAAATGGTAAATAAATATTGTTCTACAAATAATTTTGTACAAATAGATTATTAAAAACTAAATTATATCTTCTAACGAGCTTTACATGGTACTCTCCTATTGCTGCAGCAACCACAATAGTGGAATTAACAACTTATAGTTCCATGAATCCCATCTCTATTGGCCTTCTGCTCCAATGCCTTATAAAAGTGTGTGTGTGTGTGTCTATATATATATATATTGAAAATGGGTAAACTTTATTACTCAGCCCAAACGAACACTGGTCGGCCCGACCCAAACATACAATATAAGTTCACTTAGAAAACACATATATCAATGCAACTGATAAATAATAAATAAACGAAAACTGCTTCATCTTCCATCAAAGCTATCACGGAGGAATCCATGGCCTCAACATCTGAATCTCAGTATTTCTTACTTCTAGTCCCAGCTTCTTCAATGCCTCTGATTCAGCATTTGATAGATCTGTAAGTTTCCCAACTCTTTTCATAATAATTCGAGCATCTCTTTTAATTAACTCATTAATTTGCTGACCATTTTTCCAATTGTTCTGAAAAATGCGTCTGTTTCTTTCTCTCCAAACATGCCAAACTGTGGTAGTCAACAGAATGGAAGCCATTTTCCCTATCAAGCTTTTGGATTTCCAACTTCGGGACAGGTAATTTGCAATGTCACTGATACAGTAATCTTGATAATTACAATTTATTACAGATTTTTGATTGTCCCATATTAGTCTTGTGAATGGGCAGTGAAAAAATAAATGATTATGATTTTCTTCCTCCTTCTTACACAAAACACATATCGTTTCTTGTAGAATCCCCCACTTTTTGAGCCTATCCTTTGTAGGAAGTCTATTTAGGAGAGCTTTATAGGTAGTTTGCGACATTTTTGGTGTGCTTGCTCTATTCCATACAATTTGTGCCCATTCAATTTCATTGTTTCTCTCCCTCAGATGACCCCAGGCTGTTTTCAAACTAAAATCTTTATTAGTAGGTTGCCAGGTCCAAGTGTCTGATGCGTTATTACATAATGTAATACTTTTAATTTCCTGATTGATTTGGGTAGCTGGAGAATCAGGGGGGAAGTACCAGGCCTCTCCTCGAATAATTTTCTCTAACATAAAATATCTACCCCCATAAGCATTGTAACTGTCCCATCCTAGCTTGTTTATAACACTTTCATTATTCAGCCAGGGATCAAACCAAAAACTCGTGCATTTACCATCAGCAATTTTCCTGTTAACTAGATTTTTAAGATCACCTCTAGCTCTTAGGATGGTTTTCCAAGTACCTGAGGAATTAGTGTCCTCTCTCTGAATCCAGAAATTGTCTTTTAGATATTTATTTCTCATCCAAGTAGCCCAAAAACCTTTGCCTTTTAAAATTTTCCAAGCAAATTTTGTAGCATAAGCTTTTTTTAAATCTCTGATATTTTTTAGACCCACTCCTCCTTCCTTTTTTGGTTTGCATAGTTTTTGATATGATATTTTATGAATTACCCCTCTCCAGATGAAGTTAGCACAAACACTTTCAATTTTCTCAATAGACGCACTTGGAATTTGGAATGTTTGAATCCAGAACCTGACCATAGATGTTATGACAGTGTGTACCAGTTCTATCCTACCAGCAAAAGAAAGTAGTTTAGAGCTCCAACTTTGTAATTTATTTCTAATTTTAGTTACCAGGACTCCACATTCTCTATCAGTAATCACATTTGTAGATAATGGCACACCAAGATATTTGACTGGTAGATGACTCTCTTCATAATTCAGGAGGGAACTGAATTGATCTTTGTTTGTACAGTTCTCACTAAAATAACATTTTGTCTTCTGTTCATTTACCTTCAGACCTGCTAGGCTTTCCAGTTTTTGAAATATTTCTTTCATCCCCCTAATTGCTGCATTAGAAGCTTTGAAGCAAATAATAAGATCATCAGCATATAGGAGGTGAGTTATAAATGGCTGGATGTTATAGACTGGCTGGATAATATTCTTATGAGTGTATAATTCCATTTGGAGGGAGAAAAATTCCATAGCCACTGCAAAGAGATATGGGGATAGAGGGTCCCCTTGTCTCATCCCCCTATTACTTTTAATGAAGCCTTTTGGAACACCATTTATCAAGACAGAATAGGTAGGAGAGCATATACATTCTTCAATAAGTTTCATAATTTTTACCGGGAAGCCCATATTTTTTAGCATGTGAATAATAAAACCCCTATTAATTTTGTCATAAGCTTTTTGAAGATCCACCTTTAGACACATTTTCCCAGCACCCTTCTTTTTGAAATTCCTTACCAGCTCATGAGCTAGCAAAGAATTCTCTGATATGCTTCTACCTTTTATAAATGCACTTTGACATTCATTTAGAATTGGTTTAATTCTATTACAAATTATTTTACTCAAGATTTTGTAAGACACATTACAGCACGAGACAGGTCTATAATCCTGAATTTGAGTTTGTTTCTCTTTTTTTGGAATTAAACAGATAAAAGTATGGTTCATTTCTTTTATGATTTTACCAGAATCTAGAGCTTCCTGATAAGCTAACCTCAGTTTTTCTTTCAGGTCCTCCCAGTGGGTTATATAGAAATGAGATCCCAACCCATCTGGCCCAGGGATGGAATCATGATGAATGGATTTAATAGCTTCCTCAATTTCCCTGGTTTCAATATCCCTAGACAACATGTGCCTCCCTCTTTCAGTAACCAGGCATCTGGGTTTAATGTCAGGTAATTGGTGAGGGTAACTACCATTAAATAGATCAGTAAAGTAGTCTATTGCATCCTTTTCAAGTTTCCTCAGATTAGTTCCCAACTCACCTTTGTCATCAAAAATATTATATAAATCATTATAATTCTGCCTGATGGACATTTTTGTGTAAAAGAATTTAGAACTTTCATCTCCCTCTGTCAACCATTTTTCTTTGGCTTTTTGTTTTAACTCCATAGCTTGAACTTGCAAAGCATTTTTAAGTTCTTGTTGTACTTCAAAGAAGTCTCTATTTAATTCATCATTATATGGGTCTAAATCCAATCTGGATTGGATGTTACCTAGAGTTTCTTGAAGTTGAGTAACCATATTAACTTGCTTTAATCTACATTTATTCCATTCTTTGATTCTCAACTTAATATGTTTAAGAATCATTATTAAAACAAAAGAATTATTACCCTCAAAAATGTCAAGATTAGAGAAGTCAGCTGCTTTATAGTAGTCTTTGCATAGTGGCCAATAATTAGCGTACCTGAATGGTTTACCTTTCTCAATATTAAGTTGAATAAGCTCAACTAATAGAGGGGCGTGGTCACTTGTAGAACAAGGGAGAATATTGACTTTCATTGATGGGAACATGTTAATTGCATCTGAATTTGCTAAGACTCTGTCCAGTTTGCAGGCTATCTTTCTAACCTCTCCACTTCTCCATGTGTATTTCAGTCCAATGTGGGCAACTTCTGTCAGTCCTGCAGCTACAACACAATCATTTAATTCCTCCAACTGGGAAGTTTTTAATGTGAGACCTCCAACTTTATCTTCTACATTCAACATTGCATTATAGTCTCTCATAGTTAACCAAGGACCATCAACTTGTCTTGACAGTTTTTTAATTTGTTCCCAGAGCCCTGCTCGTTTTTTAGCAAGGTTATTAGCATATATAAAAGTGATATTAATTCTTAAACCTCCCTTGTTTGTAGCTTTTATTGTAATTTGTTGATCATCAGTACTTATCAGAGTACATGACCAAAATTCATTACACCATGCAACTAATATCCTTCCTTTACTATTGCTAGAGTTATTATGATAAATACTCCAATTTGCCCCCAAAATAGAATGAAAATTATCAATATTATCATTATTCATTTTATTCTCAAGTAAACCCAGTAAAGATGGTTTATATTTATTTCTCAAATTAAAGAGGTCTAATTGTCTCTCATCACTATTGAGACCTCTAACATTCCAGCAAATTATTGTCATTGGGAGGATGGTGCTTTTTTACTCCTCAAGTTCCTAGGAGCAATGTTCTTTGGGCCATGCTTAGTTGCTTTCTTATTGAACTGTTCTATGTATTCCTGATTTGGTTTAGTGTAAGTTCTTGATTTTGTATCATCATTTAACTCCTCATCACTAGAACTCAGATTTAAGTTCATTCTATTAATGTCTTCTACTGTTTCAGGTTCCTCTTCATTCTGGTCTTCAACCTCCAGTTCCTGCTCCTTCTCCTGTGCCAAGTTACTTAAATATTCTACCTCTGCAGAACTTAGGCAGCCAGGAGGCGTTTGGTTATCAGCAGTATTTTGATGTATTGAATTAGTGACAGTACTGAAACTACCATGTATATTTTGTGTGACTGATGGTTCATTGTCAATATTCTCATCTGTAGTTTTTTGCTGTTGTACTTGCAAAATGTCATCTAACTTCTCATTTTGGCTAGGTTGTATAATATTAATCCTTTCCTCTGAGCTGCTCTCCTGATCATTAGTTTTTTGTTGTTCTACTGTTTTTTCCTTTATCCTCCACTCTTGAGTACTACTCCTTGTGCATTGCATTTGAGTATGACCAAAGCATAAGCACTGTGAACATTTTGGAGGAATAAATTCATATTCCACATCTTGAACATACTCCTTTCCAGAACTGTCTTTAGCACGTATTTTATTTGGTAATTTTGTCTCTGCCGATATCTCTACCAGAACCCTTGCAAATCTTAGCTTCCTAAGATGTTTTGTATCTTCATCAATCTTAATTGGTTTACCTATAAGACTAGCCAATTTACTAATCCCCCTGCTACTCCAGAGAGCTAAATTGAGATTCATTAATCTGATCCAGATCGGGTGTGAGTCCAGCATATCCCTCTCCAGTCTTAGATTAACCTCCCATCTTTTGATAAATAATAATTTGCTATCCATAAACCATGGACCATTTTCTATAACTTTTTGACAATCAGATTCCATATCAAATTTGACCAGATAAAAACCATTTTCTCTTGCAAAGATGCTCCATCCTCCTTGTGGTTTCCACTCTCTTTTAATGTAAGCATTAAAGTGTATATAGTAAGGCCTCTTTCCTGCCATGTAAATGTAGATCGAATTCTTCCACATGCTTGAAGCTTCAGAAAAGTCCTCTTCATCTATTTCTGCAAACTCTCCTTTTTCATCCTCCGTTTTCTCATAGAAACGAATATTGCTATCTATACTGGCTTTGCAACCTGTAGCTTGAGTCCAGCTTTTATTACTCTCTTTTGCAAATACTTGAGATTTGAGCGCATCTGCATACGTCGATCGAACTTGATTTACGCTAATTCGATTAATTCGATTAACGCTAGGGTTAGCTGCCACCTTCTGCTTTCCTTTTCTCCTTACTTCTTGCCAGTTATCGTCGTCTTCTACTTCCTGATCCTCAGATAAGGTAAGATTCGACGAATTAGGGTTTTGATTGGAGGATGAAGATGCGGCCGCCATTTTCAGTAAAAAAAGTTATATGGTAAATAGTATATATATATATATATGAGTCCCGGATTCATTATCTAAAATCCAAGAAGAAAAAACTACTAGATAAACATTTTTCTATAAGGAAATACCTCTAGAAAAGAATCGTATTCCTTCTCCTTTAACATTTTCAAACAGTCTAGACAATTCCCTTTCCAGTGCCATTTTTTAAGCAATAAAGACATTCAATCTTCTCATCCTTATCCTTTTATTTTCCTTTATCTTCCTTCGACATATGTTTTCTTTTCTAAGAACCTTTCGAAGAGGAAGTACCCACAACAATGAGTAAAGGGCCGTATTCCTTTTTTTTAAATACCTTCGATTGTCCTTAACCCACTAAGAAGATCTACAACAATACACTTTAATGTGTTCATATCAAAATTCATTGTGAATGGATCAAACATGGAGTCAACAGTCATAACTCAGTCGATCTCTTAATGTATCTAGTCATATTGAGTATGAGATCCAGAACTAGAGTCCCTTACTTATCTTTGAATGGAACAACTTCATTGAGATTTCATACATAACAAAACAAGATTGTTCACGGTAAAACTTTTGCAAGCAATCAATTATGGCATGGAATTCTATATTCTCATGCAATCTTTGGAACTTAGTCCACATCGTATACAGTACATATCATTGGTCAGACTTACAGTCTATTTACTAGGTTTCCTAAGCTAATTTTTCTTTAGGGGTTGCATCATCTTTAGGTTTAGCCATGTGTTCAAAAATGACCACATGCCATAGATTCTTGTATGTTGTGCGATTAAAACCCCGCTAAAGCCGCAAAACCCCACTATAGCGCATAATGATAATCGATCGATACGCTATTTCAATTTAGCGCTATTAAGTAGTAAATTCGCTTTAAGCCTTGCATCCACTACACCCGCTAAATCAAGGCTTTTTAGCATCCTCTTTAGCAATATAAATATACAAAGGTCAATTTAATTAGTTCACTTTTAAACCAAATCAACAAAGTTAGGGTAAAGACTTAATTTTAAGACGTAATCGCTCAATATAAGTAATAAATCTATTGTAGTCACCAAACCTAGTTTAAGTAAATCATAATATTCTTTGGTTTTGTTATATAGAATCAAACAAATTTTTTCCCTATAAAAATGAAGTGGAAATAAGAATAAATTAACTTTAAATAATTTATTTTATTTTTAGCGAAGCTTTCTTCGCTATTTTCCGCTATATCATCGCTTTATCCCCGCTACAACTTTTTGCATCTCCACCGCTATAGAACCACTAAGCGCTTTAAATGCACAGCTTATATGTATGTTGGATCATAATATTTCTTAATCGATCCTTGCAATTCACATTGTTAGTATTTTTCCTATTGGAACAATTTCATAGTTTTCATTTTGTCCATGCAAATTATCTAAAGTGTATTAGATATCATTACATACTTAAACTTATTAGAATAACTTTATTATTATTTCTCTAATAAGGCTCCCACTTGGTTTTACATCTCTTTAAAGTCCTAAATGAGTTTAGAAATTTCATAAATTTCTCAAATAGGTGTTAGGATCTGTTTATCATGATACTATAACTTTGAGGGTGCTCAATTAATCTTATATAGGGTCAATGGCACAACATTAATTATATCTTATTTATAACTCCTAATCATGCATTCTTTTCTCCTAATATTCATTATGACCGTAAGTGTGATAAAAAAAATCATGATGTATATTAGTTACTCATGACCATCATCTTATGATAAGGATAATTTTGAAACTACCAAGGGTTCTCAAGAAAGTCACAAAATGTCCTTACTAGTCTAGGGATAGTAAATGCAATACTACACACAGTATAGCTTGAAGGTGCTCAACAACCATAAGAATGTCTAGTACTCTGCTTATAATGTAGCTAATAGAGAGCAATATTATTTCAGATTCATGGTCTTAAGATAATAATAATGAGTTTTATCGGCGCTTTAAGGGTGATGAGTATTATATTTCATTACATTATATGTCACTATATTATATATATCGCCTTATGCCATTGTAGGTTTAATTTTATTTAACTTCTTTATATCATATATACATGCACACACACACAAAACACACACACACACACACACTAACCCACACACACACACACACATGTATCATACAAGTATCTTTATTAATTAAATTTTTAGTTAACATTATCATTACTTTTAATTCAGATTTAATTTAAAAAATTTGAATTTACATATTAAAATTCAATACTTTAAATCAAGTACAATTTTAAATTTATATTTGTATCATTCTAATTTAATTTAAACTCAAATCAAATTTAAATTATTTAATGTATTCAAATAAGCATATGCGAATCAACCGAACTTTAGATCTTGAGAGTCATGTAGCAGAGTAAAAGGGTTCATTTCAAAAAATCCTTTTATTAACTTTACCCAAATATCAATTTTGCGTTATTATAAACAGAAGTAAAAATTATATTGAATAACATTTAATATAATCCAATTTTATTTGATTGAAAATTATCTTTTAGATACATTTAATTATATTATGCAATTATCCATATACTCAACAAATGTGTTGGTTTAATCTCATATGAACATAATAATATAATAACCTATATATATATGTATATATATGTGTGAATGGCATAATATATATAGCTATCTAGCTTTGTAGCCAAGCCATATCTAGATGAGTCAGAACGATCAAATGGTTATACATCAAACTAGAAATCTAGAACTGTAACTTTGGAAACTAATATCTAAACGATGGTTAAAACTAAGGAACATTAAATTACTTATAATTTGAGAGAAATTTTTACTCTCTAATGGATTCAAGTAGCCAAAGTCGAAATCAGCTGAACTGTGACCAAGGTTCAGATCAGTACCGATCTGAGACCCTGAGATCGGTATCAATCAAAGGAGCTAAACCATTTTGAAGCACATCTTAAACCACTTAAAGGCAAGGCAATAAGAAGGCTATCTAATCAAAAATCCATGAATCTTCTACGATTTAATAAACCATTTAAGAAGCAAACCAACTTCAAACTATTTGAAGAGAAGCATTCTTGGATCGTCACCGATCCAAGAATCCAACTCAGAATGTTATCCAATTCAAACCACTCAAAGACTTAGAGCAGTTATAAGCATCATGACCTTAAGGGCTATGGATCACCATCGATCCATGCCAATAATTTCAAGAAGTAAAGCTGTAACACCCTGGAAATTTTAATAATAAATTAAAATACAAATAAAGGGAAGAATTTAATTTTACATAAAAAGACAAAATAATAATTTTTATATGTGTTGGACTTAGGCCTCGGGACCTATTCCATTGCGTTCAGAATATTGTTTGCAGTTAGAAATCATATATAACTTGCTAAATTTGATAAAATGGGACGAAAATAATGGAAAATGCCACCAGTGGCAATTTCATAACTATTAATTTCGAAAACTAGACCAGAAACCTTAATTCTCAACTATAAATAACAGCCTAAGCCACCACTCTCCTCATCCGGAAACCCTAGCCTCCTCCTCCTAAACATCTCTTCTTTCACTTCTTCTTCCTCAAAAATAAATTCCAAGTTTCAAACAAAATACAAGGTAAATCAAATAAAAATAGAAATGGAATTAGAGAAAGAAGGATTCAACAAACAAAGTTAGAGGAAAGGAGCAGTGGATACAAATCTAATCTCCCCTTGCCTCCAACCATTAACAACCATCATCACCACCTCCACAACCTCCATCGTTGCCGTTAAAGCCTTGTCCTCCCACGACCGTGCTCACCTCTAGGTCGAGACCCGATCCAAACCCTAAACCCCCAATCGCCTTTGATGCTAGGTAGGTGTTCGGATGGGGGCATGGATGGGCCACCGTGGATGGCCGCGGATGTGGATAAAACTGCCGTTGTTGGTCATGATTTGGGATTGATGAAGATGGAAGAAGGAGGGATGAAAATTTATTCAAATGGTGGAGTTGTTAGAACAACCCTAATTTTTAGTAACATTATTTAGGATATTTAGTTAGCTAAAATAAATAAAATAATGTGATGATTAGAGGATCGAGATTTGTGATTAATAAGGGGTAGCCGTGCCATGTTAACAAATGAACTAAAGATGAGTTAAAATGAAATAGAGAAGGGGTAAAATAGGAATGAGACATAACAATATACCCTAAACCCTCATGTATCTCATACTACACGTTCATTTCATAATCCAAAATTTGAAATAGTGGTCGGCCACCATTAGAAGATAAAAGAGGAAGAAAAGCTAAAGGAAGAAGCAAATCAACATTTAACCATTCAAATCTTAAACTTTTTAATCTCAAAGCTAAAGTGAATAATGGCTACATCTTATATTTTCTACTGTTTTCTGTTTTAAGGTTAATCCAAATTATTTTGCAAGGTTATGCCATGTTTTTGAATGATTAAATGTTTATATATGCTTGTTGATGATTTATGCTTATTCATATAGATTTTATGATATGTTTTGATGTGAAAACCCTATTAAATGACATCCAAATGCCTTGCGATTTTAGATTTAGATCAAAAATGATATTTTAGAGATGGGTTTCAATTTTCATAATTTTCTGAATTAATGTGGATTTAATATTAATTTTCTAGTGAAGAAATTGATTATTTGGGTTTAAAATTATTTACGGTTAAATAATATATGCTTTAGGTTTGAAATTATTATATGTTAGAAAACATACTAAAAATGATTTTTTGCAATTTTTTATAGAATTTTCCTAAGTGTTTTAATAGATATATAAAATTATTTAAGGTATGAGACTTAAATGTTTTATATATTTATAAAAGGAGACGGGATATTTTGTAAATTATTTAAATTGTTTAGTTCATAAATTTCGATAGTGCTTTTGGAAAATAAAATTCGCAACCAATCATATTTTGAAAAATAAGGCAGGTTAGTTGAAAAGATTACTTTAAAAGGATAAAAATTAGTTTAAACATTCTTTATACATGTTTCACTACTTTCGGCACCCCGGTTCCGCTTGGAATCTTCCACCTCCATCACCATCAAAATCAATGCTCATGATATCAAAGCTTGGATGTAGCGAATTAGACGTAGACATGAGGAACTGGGTCGAAACATGGGGTTCCGATGGGGTTGAAGCGTCACTCTGTTTTGAAATGAAAATGCGTCTGCTTTGCTTTCGACTAAGTAGCTTTCGACTTAGTTGGCTTCCGACCGGGTCAAATTGATTTAAAGAAAGGTTTCAAGGAGGTTGTACCTTTGTTTTAAGTAAACACTTTCGTCGGGGTCGAAACTCCATTGCTGTTGCTTTCTACCTTTCGAAGCGATGCCTTCGAAAGGGCTATTTTGTTTTATAAAACCCAAGCCGCTTCTCTAATGCTTTCGGAAGGGTTGGTTTCGACACCATTACTTTTTTACTTAGTAATAGCTTTCGAAAGTGTTGCTTTTGACCCTGTTCTTTTACGACCCTTTGAGATTTTTAAAGATAAATCCAAAGGGTTCGAAGGAGATAGTTTTGAACGGTTTCGAAATGATGTTCCACATGTTTTACTGAAACCCAAATGCTTTCGAAATTTTTGATGGATTTAATACTTTCGAAATCTTTTAAAAGAAAGGTTTTAAAGGGGTGGTTCCCTAATGATTTCGAAAGGTTTTAAATGGAAGATTTCCAATGTTTTCAAAAGGAAATATTTAAAGAGTTTTGAAAAGAGGAGGTTAAAGGTTTTAAACAAGCTTTCGAATGAAAGATTTTCAATGGTTTCGAATAGACTATGGTAATGGTTTCGGAAGGTAGGTGTTGGCCTTTCGGCCTAATGTGTTGAGTATATCGAAAAGGGTACTTTCAAGGGTTCGAAAGGGGTACTTTCTATGATTTTGAAAGATATTGTTTAAAGGTTTAAACAAAGGTTTTAATGAGTTCATCAACATTGTTTTGAGAGAAGTTTATATAACATGCAAAATATTTTGGGTAAAGCATAGTATATTTTCCTTGTTTAAGTATGATTTAAAAGGATTTAATCATTTTGATAAGAAAAGGTTTTCAAGGAAGATTTTGGGAAGATTACCCTAAGTAAAATGACTCAGATATTAGAATACCCACTACAACAAACAAGACCTTTAACAGCGTTTTAAAAACACTATAAAAGCTATTAACAGCGTTTTTACATACGCCGTATATCGACATGCAATTATATGTCAGAGATATATAATGACAAGAAATAAACACTGTTAAATGTCATTTTTAACGGCGTTTCCCTGGTATCATGAAATCATTTAACAGCGTCTGGTTGGGTGCAGTTAGAGATCTTTCTTAGCGTTTGTTTCATGCTAAGATAAGATTTTATAGCATTTTTTCAATGCCGTGATATTTATTTACAGCGTTTCCTTGTTGCAATAAATCGTGCTTTATGTTTTTAGATATAATTTAACGGCATTTTTAAAACGCTGTTAAAACTTTCAACGGCGTTTTAAAAACGCTATGGAATGTTTTAAAAGCATCTTAAAAACATTGTGGAATGTTTTAACAGCGTTTTAAAAACGCTGTGGAATGTTTTAATTCCATTTTAGTAAACATCCGCCACAATGTGTACATATACCACATTTCAAAATTAACATATTATATCAATATCACATTTCAAAATCAACATATTGTATCAGTACCACATTTTGGACACATATTTGATAACCAACGTATGAAATTTCATAATCAAAATACATAATATTCTTACACCAAATATAAATAGTTTGTCATCAATAGTTCAAAAACAAAATATAGAACAAGTAGCAATAGCAAAACAAAAGCAAGTAGTACATACGTTAAAACCAAAAAGTAGTTCTAGCAGCAAAAATAACTTCGATCCATAACTCGTTGCAACCTTTTTTTGCATCACAGTCATCTATCTACCTGTAAAGCAAAAGTAATGCTTGAGAATCAATTCATCAAAAAAGTGTACACAAAGTTAAATCGAATTCATAATGTAAACACTAAATATTCATCACACTATTTCAATAGGCGATTGACTAATACAAAGTATACAACATGCTATAAAATTTAAAACAAAAAAAAACTTAAATGAAGGTCAATAATAGTAAACGAAAGGTCACTGTAACGTAAAAGGACCATATGCCCAATTGGACAAATGCAAATACGATTCTATGTTGCTTTGGAACATGTTATAAACCGTCGGTTTAAGCTTAACTTATATGTATGACTTGTTGCAATGACAGTCACTTGTTTATGTTGAGAGAAAAATGAATATATGTCATTTTCTACGCTTGAATTCTGCTACCTAGTTATGATCGTAGACACTATATTAGTGGCGTGAAATATTACTACAAAAGTTGAGCAACGTACATCAAAGAAAAGGCAGTCACTTAAATTATATTTTATTTATACGGTAAGGATGAATGACATCTCACGCTTTTCTGATGACTAGAAAACAGTCATTGCCTTTGGCAGCTGACATCATCACAAATAGTTGGGGGCTCAACTCATCTTGACCCACATGATTGCACCACTCATTTATTCTGAATGCAAATCTAGATAGTTGCTCATAAAAATAATCCACTGTCAGTTTCTATGAATGAAAAGAAGATTAAGTAGATTAATTGTACAAGTTAAAACTTAAAACACCTGTCTTTTTAAGGATATTTCCTCAATTCAGATCATATTTCGATAATTCTGATAAAATCAAACTTTTTTCAAATATCTCAAACACACTGCAGCTACCGAGACACAAAATCCGACCCAACAAACTTAACTATTGGAATTTTTTTGTCTTTGCATGCAACAAACTTAACTATTATAAGGATGCAAATGGATGGTGGGAAGGGAATGTGTGATATATATCGCAGTTTTTGCAAACCGCACCGATCTTACCCTTCATTTAAGCTGCTTTGCACGAAGTAGAAGTCTACGTTTTGCTCATGCATGTTTCCAAATCTGCGAATAAAAAGTTAAACTATGTTACAGTCTGAAAGATATAATAAACTACCAAATTACAAAAAAAATTAAAGACAAACATCGAAACAAATATGTATTAGCTCACTGAACAGCACATAGGATTATAGCAAGGGTCATGTAATATAGTTCCATTTGAACCCTAAAATAAGATCAACTTAAATACTTTGTAAAAGTTCAAACATAGTATCACCAAAGCATTAACCTGAAGTCGCTTCATCATCAACAGGACTTCAATGATGGAATGAGGATGTTAATGCAACCCAGAGCACCTTTGTTGAGAAGGAAATGGCAATAAAGCTAGAACTTGAAGGCCAAGCACCCTTGAGTTAAGCCTTAAAACCTCAGCATTTGACAAATTATCGACCCTCCTCGTAAGAAAAAAATGAACCTGCATCATACAACAAATGACAAACTTTGAAAAAAAATCAAGGCATTGACGAATGGTAAAACATTGGTTAAAAGACTTTGAGATGCAAAAGAACATAGGCTATAACAATATTTGGGCCAGATAATAAATTATATAACCAGTATTTGAACTTATGACTTTAGCCTGAGCTGTAGCCTAGAGCCTGCCTGTGCTATATCTGTTCCAGTTGCTATATCCATTTTAACTGATGGACGTAGTAATTTAATGTACTGGTTCCATTAGTATACTGAATTAATTTCTATTTCCACTTTGCAATACATGGGTCCATCAGAGTATATTGAATTAATTTCTATTTCCACTTAGCAATCTTCTATTTTTAGAAGATAGGGCTGTAAGCTTTTGCCTATCCTTAAGAAATAAACAAAAAAATTATAGTTCTCTATTGTTTGAAATTTTCAATAAAAATAAACCAAAAATCACTAGTTTGACATTTATTAACCATGTTAAAAAAGTACGAAGACAAATTTTGGATGGGATTTGTGGAATTCATAATGTATTCGTACTTTTATGTTCCACATCAAATTTCCTTAATTAATTTCGGAGGAAATAGCAATTTCTTAAGCTCATTGGACCTTAAACCAAGTTCTTCGGCTAGAAAATTCCCATTTTCAAATAGCTTTTGTTAAGGGTTTGGGGCAAACTTAAGAAATAAAGGACACACGACAAATATTAAAATTTGAATGATGGTTCTTGAGCCCACAAGAGATTATCAAGATTCTAAATTTTATCGTGACACACATTAACGTACTATATAATACTGATTTGATGATGCACTTTACCTCACCGTTGCTTCAAACACGTATTAAATGTCAAATTAGTTTGTGCCTGACACATACCATAAAATACTAATATTTGCCGAATACTAGCTGCAAGTGAGTTTTCTGTGTACAAGAAAAACCAGAGTAACAACGTTTCCAATCTTTACAAGTACAGACCATGGTAACGATTTTTAAACATTCCAAATTTAGCGATACAAACAAATAATATACGCTAAAACAATTTGATGCAATGCGATTCAAATAAAAAATACAAAAAAATCCAATAAAAATGTATGTTAAATATATCTTTCCATTTTTGTTTATTGTGCTTAAAGTTTTATAACAGTGTGTTACCTTGCAAGCACATGTTTAACTAGAAAGATTTTCTATGTTCGATTTTTTTTAATTCAACCATACATATAATTAAGTTTATATAAAGGTTAAGAAGATTTAGTCTCCAATCTAAAAAAAATTAACCCGAAACAAACATTGCATTAAATATTGATGTTGAACATAAGGCTGCACCTAAAAATTAATTAGCAGTATAAAATCATCTTAAATTAAGTGCTGAATCTATTAGTATTCAATAATTAAATTCATATATAATTATATATATATATATAAACACATGTATAGTTTATATAATACTAGTATGGAGCCCATGCCAATGGCACGGATGCGAGTCTTTATAAAACATAATCAATGGTGTTATATGTAGATTGTAAGAATTATTATGATCAAGATAGGCTTTTTAATAGAAAAATATAAAGAAAAATAGTTCATCTAATGTTCATTGTGTTCCAGCAAGATCTTAGAACTGAATTTTGTATGGTCAATGCATTCAGACCATATTAGTCCAACATTTGCATAAGTTTTATTGCAACAGTTAAATAAAAATTAAGTGCAATTTATGGCACATGGTTACATAAACCCTTAGGTTTTTAAATTATATTTTTTATGGAAACTGAGTTGTAACATCATTGCAATTTCAATGTAAAAATGAATAATTATAAGTTTGTATGAAAAATATCTAAAAATTAAAAGTAAGAATATGCATTTACAACTCATTGCATTCATAATTTAAAGTGTTGAAAAATAAAGAAGTTGTCACACTGTCCAAGTTCATAAAAAATAAGTTATTATATAACTCGAAGTAGAAAATACTAATTGCAAGTTTCATCTTATGTTCAGAATTAATTATCACATAACTATTGCTAGTTAAGTATTTAACATTTAATATATGCTTCTCAGCATATTGATAAGCAAATATTTTGAATCTATGTACAGGATTGCTTACCACCGATTTAAATTAACTAATGTTTAAAATTTTCAACGAGTTAGCCCAATTCGTCATTAATAGGAGGAATCCGCTGTTCAAAAATTTCAATAACTTAAAACCAACGTACAATTATTTTTATTGTATGCATACAGTAAAGAAAAAGGTATTTGCATAATATTTGGTTATTTTGGTCATATAGAAGAAGTCAAAAACACCTTCGGCACCATCAACATACCTTTTAAAGGGTTTTTCTAATTATCCGAAGAAAAAATATATGTAGTCTGATTTGCACCTTTTCTCATGCTTAGACAATATTGCATATAACCTCACATAATTAGATTATAGACATTTGTGAGATCAAATAAGTAATGATTGGATAATGGTCCTTGTATCATTGAAACACATTTCTAAGGCTAAGCTTATCTAGATAGCAGTTTCAGCAACAAATAGTTGATGCATTTTCCATAATATACAACATGAAGCTAATTAATTTAAGGGTCATCTTATCGAGTTAGGTGACAGATTAAGTCCCAAAAGAGCAGTTGTATTTCTTGTTTTTCGTGCAAATTACAGTAAGTACCTCTTTTTTGAATAATCAACTTATTAAACCATTAAATAAAACCCAAATAACTCATTAGTGTCCACTATTTAAACATGCACAAATTCTCTTCTACCAAGAAGAGTTTATCAAATCAGAAAAAGATGGAAAATAATGTCATGAACATGCGTAACTTATTTAGTATTTTTTTTATTTAATGTTATGCCACATGTATAACTCGGTAATAAGAGATTAGGAAGAAACCAAAAGTTACCATCACCAGCATCTCCACCAAATCTGCCAATTATAGGAAAGCTAGACTAGCTTAGTCCACCGACACATCGATCATTTTGGGCTTTATCAGGTAAGTATGACCCGATCATGTGTCTTCAACTGGCCCAAGTCATGGTTCTCATTGTCTCATCACCACAAGGCTGAAGAACTCACGCTCTTTTCTTTGATGATGGGCCAAATAACCATTTATCGAAGAAGCTTCTATCGTTGAAATGACTTATAATCTGGGTAAAAGAGAATCGGAGTGAGAGGAATAAAGGCGAGAGGAACAAGGGCGAGAGATATCAAATAGGAAAGATGGATTTTTTTAGGGTTAGTTCATTCTTCATTTGGTTTTCCTTAGTTTTGGGGAAGAAATACTGAAATGGAGAAAAAGAAAAATAAGCGGCCTTTAAAATATTTCACTAAATTTCACTGAAGTGGTAAGCGGGAACATTTCACAGCGAGCCATTATTTAGTTTTTTTAGTTAAATGAGGAATGAAAGCATTCGATGTTAAAACGCTGTTTTTTGTTAATTTTGTATGCTATGAATAATGAATCTTCTTGTAGTTCCATATGGGACTGGTATAAGGTTGCGCCCTATACATTAGCTATTAGCCCCTAGCTAGTTTAGTCCAAAATTCCAGTATGTAGAGCTTTGTCATAGGTAAGACTAAAATGATGTTACACACAGAAAGAAATACATTTGTATAGAGATAGGTTATTGGTGAGCCCGCAAAACTATTAGGATCAGTTGATCCTGAGAAAGTAAGTTAGGGACAGACCGTCCAGAAGAGGAGTATCTAACAGATGTTAGATTATTTGTTTATATTGTCTGGTAGGCCCGAGTCAACCAAATGTTAGTAGTTAGCCAAACAAAACTATAGTGTTCAGACAGATAGTCCATTAGTTACCCAATATGTATGTTTATATGATAATGCTTTATAGTTTTAACCAGTTTTGGTTGCAGGATTATGATTTGCAAAAGATATGTTTTTAAAGGATATTAGTGAGGAAAAACCCATCCTGCTAAGCGGTGTGGTCTCACTTAATATCAAATAACCGAGATGTATAGTATAATTCACACCAGGCTTTATGTTTGACTCGAAATTTATGTTTTTCCATTAAACTCTCGGGTGCTCAAAATTGATTTGAGTAGGGTGAGGGTTGAGGATTTTTATGTTTTTAGTATGTTGGCGAATAAAGCTTTCGGAGATGAGCATGAGGCTGACGGATAGCTATTTAGGAGTTGTTGTTTTATTTTGTTTGATTCCGTTGTGTTGTATTATGTCATTTTTGACCGTATAGTACTCTGGTCAACCAAGGGGCATCTTCATATGTCGCTCTTGGCATATTTTGTAATAATTATTTTTAATCTGAACTTGGGAAAAGATTGGGATTATGTAATAGAATATAAAACATGTTTGGTGAAATGTAATCAGAAAAGATGTTTTTGAAATCTGTGATTTTGTTTTATATTCATGTGCTTCTGATATTATGGATACCATTAACATTACTGTATTTGGTCACCGGAAGTTAATACTAAGGGTGACTGTAGCATCTTTAGCGCTTAGCTTTGGGCCTCCAGATAAAGGATGTTACAATTTAATATCAGAGCATAGGCTTATGAAAAACTTTAAACTAAAATGATTTTTAAAACATAATCCTAAGGAATTAGAGATAAGATCGGGGTATGGGATAACGCTATAGCAATGTACTTTTATTTGCTAAAAATAAGTATACGCTTTATCTCTGTTCTCCTATCTCTCTCAAGCTATTCTTCTGTATCTCACAAGGCTTGAACATAGATATGGATGCTAAAAGTGGAAGTGTTAACCTTGAAGGGGGAAGCACCACTACAAATGGAAATGCCAGACCAAATACGAGGAGAAACCTAGGTCAGGCACAAGCTGGAAATGTGGGTGCTGGAGTCCCGTAAGTTAACATGGGAGCAATGTATCAGTTCTTTATCAACATGATGCAGGAGGGTGTTGCTGTTGGAGTAGGGAATCAGGAAGCTCCGGTGGTCAATAATTATGCTATTTTGAGTAGAGACTATGCTAGGTTGGGAGTAAAGCCATTTATTAGAACTGAAGGCGCTATTGAAGTAGAAAACTGGTTGCTGCATTATGAGAGGATCTTTGCAGATTTAGGGCTCAATGACGAGCAGAAGAGAAGGCTTGCTTCGAGACAACTTCAAGGAGCAGCTTTATTCTGATGGAATAGTGTGATGGTTGGAGTGAATGAAGAGACGATGACATAGGTTGAGTTTAAGAGGAGGTTCGAGGAGAGGTTCATATCTGTGATGGCGAAGTCTACCTTGCTCAGAAAGTTTGCTGAGTTGGATCAGGGGGAGTTAACTGTGTTAGAGTGTGCTAGAAGGTTTGAGGAGTTGGCTAGGTATGGATATGCCGCTGTGGATACTGTAATGAAGAGAAATGAGAAGTTCATAAGGGGGTTGAAGCCTGAGTTGGAAGGGCTACATTACCTCATATTAGGGACCCTTGTGATGTTGTACTAGAGATGACATTGAGACATGAGGAGATGTTTTCTTCTCTAGAGAAGAACAAGGCAAAGGAAGTCTAGGTAGGGCTGAGTCATAAAAGAAAGTTTTTCCACAAGAACGGAGCTTAGAAGGGTGGAGCCATGAAGAAGGGAAAGTCTGAAGTTGTTTGCTTAGTGCGATAAGAAGGGACATTTTGCTAATGAATGTCATAATGGAAAGGCGAAGGAAGTGATCGGGAAGAAGAATATTAGATGCTTCAACTGCGATTAGATTGGTCATTATAAGAACCATTGCAAAGAGCCTGCTAAGGATGGATGGGGTAAAGTATTTGCATTGGAACTAGCTACCTTGAGGCCAACAACAGAGGAGAAAGGAAATGTAGTATTGGGAGGTATGCTTCAGATTCATGGTATGTCTGCTAGCATTCTGTTTGATACTGGTGCATCACATTCTTTTATATCTCATTGTTTGGTAGATAAGCTTAACCTAGAACCCTCATACTTAGTTACTTCCTTAAGAGTTGCAAATCTGATAGGAGGATATGCGACACTTAGGATGAAGTGTGACCTCCTAGAGTTTGATTTGTTAGGTCATACCTTTGTTTGCAGTTTGCATGTGTTTGACTTTGTAGGGTTCAGAATAATTTTGGGCATGGATTGGTTAAGTAAATACGATGCTAGGATATTTTGCCATGATAGGAAAATATCGTTTAGACAACCTGAATGTAGTAATCACATTGTGTATACCGTAGAAAACCCTAGTTGTGAGGTGAATGCTTTATTGGGTGTTGTGGAGGTAGAAGACGAGTTGAATCGAGTTTTCACGGTTAGAGAATTCACAGATGTTTTTGAACCTGTAGTGGGATTGCCACCGAAATGAGCTATTGAGTTTCGGATAGATTTAGTACCTGAAGCAGAACCAGTGAGTAGACCGCCAAGCAGGATGACACCTACCAAGATGAGGGAGTTAAAGGTGTAGTTGGCGGATTTGGAAGGCAAGAATTTTATTAGGCCATGTAGTTCACCTCGAGGAGCAGCCGCAGTGTTTGCTAAGAAGCCGGACGAATCATTAAGGTTATGTAAGTTGAATGAGAAGACGATAAAGAATCGATATCAGTTGCCTAGAATTGAAGATTTGTTCGATCAGTTGAGTGGATCCAAGGTATTTTCTCAGTTGGATTTAGCAACAAATTTCCATCAGCTTAGGGTAGCAGAGGATAGTATTCCTTTGACGGTGTTTAGAACCAGATATGGATCGTACGAATGGTTAGTGATGCCGTTCAGACTAACTAATGCGCCAGCATTCTTTATAGATTTGATGAACTGAATTTTCGGAGAGCACTTGGATAGGTTCGTGTTGGTGTTCATAGATGATATTCTGATATACTCTAAGGATGAGAGGGAGCATGAAGTTCATCTTAGAGTGGTGCTTGAGACGCTGAGGCAGAATCAGCTGAAGACGAAGTTTTCGAAGTGTCATTTCTGGAAGAAGGAAGTGAAGTTTCTTGGTCATGTAGTCTCAGAGAAAGGGTTATCTGTAGATCTAACTAAGATTGAAGCGGTGAATAATTAGAAGAGACCCGAGAGTCTCAGGGAAAGGGTCTTGTAGTCTCATAGAAAGGAAGGAAAAATTATTGGTGAAAGTGGCGAGGTTGGCCAAGGTAACATCGATGCGTGTCATGAGTCTCAGCCTGAACAATCTAGGGACGACCAACCGTCTGCTCCGTAGAAGAGGTTAATCATGAAAATCTCCAAGGCACATACTTCTACCCAGCCTCCACTAATTACATATGCAGAGAAAACCCCATCTTTTCCTTCGACATACATATTCGCTAAATTAGGGCCAATTCCTACCGAGTTTGGTTCTTTCGATGTCCGTAATATTAGTATTGAAGGCATCGACTCCTTTATTCGCATCGATAAGGACTTTATCCCTATCAATATGGGAGAGGTTACTCCCATGAGTAAATCACCAACTCACGGTCCATGGGGGGACACTAGGACGCTCACGTACTTGTTCACTTTACAATGCTCGCATTTGACTTGTGTCCTTACTTGTTGGATCTAACTTGTTTTTGTTTTCCTAGCAGGACCCATGGAGAAAAGGAAATACATATATTAAACTTTGGAGGAGAAAGCATCCCAAGCACAAAGGCCTCGATCAAATTCGTACCATCGGGGAAGTGGTCGTGATTATGAGTCAGGCTATCGTTCTAGCCGAGATAGAGATGACCAAGATAGAAGCAGTTACGACAGAGATTGCTCAACACATGACTCTGCTTCCAAGCGTCGCTTTAGATTCAGATCACCTCCTCCTAGAAGTCCAGACAGGCAACCTGATCGTCGTAATGACATCCCGCCTAGTGATGCTTCTTTCATTCCACCTTCCATCCTTATGCAACCCTCGGTGTTATCTCACTCCAGTCGATCCTCTGACCGCAGGCGTCACAAGAGTGGCTCTGAAACTTCCCAACATTGGCTTGGCAAAGAAACTCTATAGTCCCACCTATCTCCGTAGAGGAAAAGCTTGCGGTTAACTCCTGAATGGTCAAACTAAAGGAAGAATTTCCAAACATTTCCTTCCATGGTCTTATGTTTATGTGTAACTTGAAAAGAATCCCTACCGACGTCCAAAAGATGACCATCGATTGCGTGGTCGATGTTCACAACGAGTATAATGGATGGACGAAGGTAGCTGAGAAAATTTCCAAAGTCTCTAAGGATAGGCAGCTAGAGATCAACAATCAAAAACTCATTGAAGCTGATAATAAGAGAATCATCGCTAATCTCGATGCTGAGATCGAGAAACTGAGAACATCCCAAGCCGAAGCCGAGAAGAAAGCTAAGGAGGCCATCAAGGCACCCAAAGAGGATAGGATTAAGCATCAAGATGAAATGGAGAAGGATTTCCACCGAAATCATGCTCTGGTAATGGAGAGGAATATGAAAAAAGAAACGCGGTTGAGCTAAAAACCAAGCTAGTGCATGAAACAAAAAGAAACGATGACGCGCTCTAGCAAGCTTAAACTTATTGTGATGAGTTACTGCATTCTAGGGAGTAAAGAGACAAATCGCTCGATCGTGCTAAAGATGTTGATGCACTCATCAAAAGAGAAGTTGAGGCCGCAGAACAATGGTCAGAAGAGCATGTAATGGAGAAATTTGAACTACTGCTGAACCAGTACAACGACAACATGCTCAAATTCCGAAATCTAGAGTAGTTCAAAGATGATTATCCTAGAATCTTTGCCCTCACCTGGGATTGTATTGTTGAAGAAGAAAAGGCTTATCTCCAGGGTGGTGAAGTGAATTTGGATCAGCTCGAGAGAGAAATCTTGGTAAGAGATAAGCCTAAAGTGTTAAAGGATGGCCAGCTTATCCTTCATCCGGAGCTTAGCTTGACAGCGCATAAAGACTTGGGAAAAGGCTCCGGATCAACACCATATGATGCTACTGTCAGCTAAACACTTAGTTCTTAAGCTGCTGCAAATTCATCCTCGGATCCTAGGTAAGATCCTGAGAGGCCTAAGATCCATAGGCCTACCATTCTCTCTTTGATTCCTGAAGGGAACTTCGATGACACTCTGGCGCGCATAGAACCCCAAACGAGAGAAGGTATCTAATTGACTTCTCCTGTATTGCAGAAAGTTATCGTATTGCCAATTAACATAGCTAATCTCTCTCTCTCTCTCTATTTCTCAAGCTTCAGGTTAGCCCCACATTGCTCCGCTTCATGACAAGGACTCTTAGACTGGAATACAAGTGCTTGTAACAGAATTAGTTATTGTTACTACTTCAACAATGATTCTAACCATCCCAGTTGAAGATACTCTCGACCTTGATGAGAAAATGATTTATGCTTTGTTGGATGAAGGAGCTGGTGGGACTCAGGAAACTCAAATTGATGAAGGTGTTGTTATTACTGGGATCTCCAAGCCCCTACCGAGTCACACTATGCATGAGCTTACGCAGGAACTCGGGAAAGACATCCTCCTTACCTCTATGATCAAGCAGGAAAAGATGGAAGTCATCCCTCTTCCTATATTCTTCGCCTTTCCCTGCAGACTATTTTTTCTCCGGTCCATATTCCTTTGCCTGGGACACCCATAGGATCCTCGCAAAGCATTCCAGCCTCCGTTCCTCCACCTGGGAATGCTCAAAGTGTGCCTACTGGATCATCGCAGAGCACTCCACCCAAAGGCAATAGAAGCGGGGGAAAAGGAGGAAAGAGAAAAGATGAGGGCTCCAGTGATGTATCTCCAAGTGTTAAGAAGAAGCAAAGGAGAACGAAGCCGAAAAATGAGTCCCGGTTTGTTTTGTGCACATGGACTCATTTTCGTTTTTTTAGCCGGCTTTTTGCGGGTTTAGCCCCCTCTTTTGCTTCTTGTTTTTAGTGTCAATAACGCTTGTACTTAATTCTCCAAATTTCATGTGAATAGTAAAGATTTTTGTTTTTTAACTCCATGTATGGATTTGTCTAAGTACTTAAGAAATACGCTTTCCATTAAATGTACTTGTGATCTATTTCTTCTAATTATTATTGTCAGACTAAATCCTTAGTCCATTTTATAATTCTTTTGCCTTTCATTGCTCTTGCGAACATAAAGTAATTGTTAAAGTGCCAAACTCTGGTCATTAGTTAGAGTTAACCACTTAGAACAGCAGTTCGGGTATCATTTTACAGGATCACAACATCCGATTGCACCGAACTCCGGGCACTAATCTGAATTAACTTATCGTAGTCTGTACATCCTCATCCAGGATATACACTTTCAATCGCGTGTAACTTCAAGCATCGATTCAAAGTTCGTAGGCAAGATCCCGCCTTACACCGGGCATTGATCTTTGGTTTCATCTACTCCAGGCAGCGTGTTAATACTTGGACGGTTTTATCACGTCCACTTGAGTTTGTACTTCTGCCCCTAATCCAAGGACAAGAGTTGAGCAAGTGAACGGTCGTATCACATTCGTTTTGAGTTTATACTCCTACCCCCACACCAATGGCGAGAGTTAATGTACAAACGGTCATGTCACATCCGGTTTGAGTTTATACTCTTGCCTCCAATCCAAGGACAAGATTTGGTTGACGGATGGTCGAGCCACATTCCTTTTAGTCTATACTCCCGCCCCTATACCAGGAATGAGAGTTAGTTGAATGACGATCGGATCACGTCCGTTGAGTTTATACTTCTACCCCTAATTCGAGGAAAAATGTTAGTTGGTATCAATATTCGAATACCGAGAAAGACTTCAAGGGTTCGATCATGGTCCATAGAAGTTTGGTTGGTACCTATCTCTGGGTACTTGCACACCTGCATTATCCACATGTAGATTCATTTGAGTCGGTCAAGTCACAACTCTTAAGTAATGGAAAGATAGATTCTTGGACTCGAAAAGCCATTTTATTCCATAAAAGACGTGAAATGACAGAATCGACCTTATTTTAGAACTCTAGCCAATTATTTACAAACTTATTTCTAAGTAAAATAGCATTTTAAGTGCTCGCTATGCCACACCCTTGGGAGCGAAATCCAGTCTATCATCGCAAGCCTGAAAGCTCCATCTTTAGGCTTCTATTATATTGCATATGGACCTTCCCAGGTCGGGCCCAAGTTTCCCGGGCCAAGGAAAATTCGTTTAAAGACCAGGTCACCAACTTCGAAGATCTGATTACTACCCTTAGTGTTGTAATATCATGTGACTTGGTGCTGGTGTGCAGTTGCCCTCAACTTTACTGCATCGCGCTTCTATCGATCATATCAAGAGACTCTAGAAGGAGTTGCTCATTAGCCCGTGGATTGTAGTGAATCACTCGATGAGAAGATATTTTCACTTCAACCAAATTCATAGCCTCTGACCCGTAGGCTAGGGTGAGCGGAGAGTGGCCAGTCGTTGACTTATGAGCTGTTTGATAAGCCTATAGTACTAATGGAAGTACATGGACCCATTTGCCCTTGGCCTTTTCCAACCACTTCTTAGGATGGACTTGATAATCTTATTCACAGCTTCAACCTGCCTATTCACCTGAGGATGTGCCACCACAGCAAATCTCTTTTCTATGCGATGCCGGCGGTAGAAATCTTTGAACTCGGTGTTGTTGAATTGGGTCCCGTTATCGGTAACTATTGCCTGTGGAACTCTAAAACAACAGATGATATTCCAACCAACAAAGTTGATTACTTTCTTTGTGATGATCGTGGCCAACGGCTCTGCCTTATCCCATTTGGTGAAGTAGTCAACCACGACAATGGTGTACTTTGCAACACGAGCAACACACCGATGATATCAATCCCCCAAACTGAAAACAGCTAAGGATCGACCACTTTAGTAATCTCTGTCGATGGGGCTCTCGGTATTTTATCAAATCTTTGGCACTTGTCACACTTTAGCCATTAAACAGAAACCATGTTATTGTACGCCGTGCGTTTGTGGTTATTTTATTTAATTTTTTCCGGCTATTTTTCTAATCCGATAGAGATTTAGCCATTAAACAGAAACCATGTTATCTTAAGATGATAAATTCAAAACCAGTTATTATTAAGTAAAAAAAAGAATCTGTAGAAATTATATCAATTTTACTTAATGTTAATGTGATATCCCGGAATTTCAAGGAATTTAAAATATGATAATCTCTTAATTAATTATTAAAAATTGGTAAAGATTGTTGTTTTCAAACAATAATAATAATAATGTGATGTTTTTAAATATAAATATAAATATATTTTAAATAGAATTTTTGTTTGCAAATTTAATTTATTTATGTTTAAATATATATATGTTTAAGTTGATTCTAAATTGGATTTTTAATTTGAATTTGAATTTGAATCTGGATTTAAAATTTGAATTTAAAAGGATATATATCTTGAAATTATTTTGGATATCAAATATATGAATAAAGTTTTAATTTAAAATAAGATTTGTTTTATATTATTCTCTTTAAAGAATTTTATTTATATAAATTTAGAAAGTATTTATTTAATAATAAGATAAATACAAAAGTTTTATATTATCATTTAAAAATGGATTAAATACACTATGTATAATTTTATTTAAGATATGATTGGTTTTTATTTTATTTTCTTTTAAAGGTTTTATTTTTATAAATTAAGAAAAGCATTTATTTATTTAGAAAGGTATTTATTAATTAGGAGAATTAAATATAAAAGCTTTTAAAATCATTTAAAAATACTATAAAAAGTAAATAATTATAAGTGTTTCATTATTAAGCATGTTGATAACATGTATTAAGTAATTAGTAAGGTAAGAGACAAGTGTCATTTCTTTTCTTTATTTTCTTTTTATTTTGATAAATTACAATTTAAACCTATATAAACAATCACCTTCTTGCTTAAATTCTTTTCTCAACTCATTCCTGTAAACATTTCCTTTACAAAACAATAGCCAAACCTGTTCAACTCTTCAAAACAGAAAATCCTTAACAACAATCTGTAAACCATTTTTTCTAAAAACCTGTAATCAAATTACCAAAGCCTGAAATTCATTTCTCAAACCAAATTGCAAACCTGTAATTCATTTTTAAACAAAGGAAACTCAAACCTGTAAACCATTGTCAAAAGCTTGTAAAAAAAAGATTCATCTTCAAAGTGCAACCTGAAATCAAAAGTTTTAAAGCTTCCAAGTTTCCAGTTTCAAAGAGGCCATGATTTTCAGTTTTTCAAAGCATTTCAGTCTTAATGTTTCAAGCTATTCAAGTTTCAAAAATCAAATATCAAGATGCAGTTTTCAAATTTTCAAAGTTTCAATCCAGTTTGCAAGTTTTCATCCAGTTTCAAAATTCTCTACATTTTCAAAGGCGAGTAAACATTTTAATTAAAAGTTAAGTAGATAATTATCTGATTGCATGTGAAATCTGTGATGATAACTGTTCTATATGTATGTATATAAGTAAGCCTCTGTATATATATGATGTATGCTTATCTGTTGATTTTAACTCCTCTGTTCTTAGTTCAGAGCCTATGATTTTGATCAAAGTTCAAAATCTTTACATGTGTTCTCTGTTAGATTGTGAAATTTAAACAATATAGTTTAGTTTAAGCTTAATCCAAGAGTTAAAAATAGATTCAAGTATTTTAAGATTTAAACTATATCAAAATCTGGGAAATACAGTAGAAATTCTTAAATCATGAAAAATCAATCATCTTAATTTACTGTTTTAAGATTATAACTTGAATCCATTTTAAAAGTTATGATTTTAAAAACAAATATCAGAATTTTTAGTGTAGAAATGGATGTGAATTTGGGGAATGTCTGGAAAATGGTTCTTGAGCATTTTCTGATGGTCAAAGGATCTCGAGTGGTCGGGATTTCGTCTGGAGCTAGATTGACGATTGGAGTGTTTGGGAAAAATAGTGAATGAGGCGTTTGTGGACCATAGTGGCGGCGGTAGATCAAAAGGGTTTCTAACCCTAGTTCTTGATGAAGTTGGAATTTGGGTCACTACTTTTCCTCTGATTGATTGAGTGTCGTGAAACTCGGGGTAATGGTTGCGTGTGGGATCGGAAGGGTAGGGCCAGAATCGCTCGACTTCTGGTGGTCGGAGCAGTGTGGTCAAAAGGGGTTTTGTTGGAGGAGGTTTGCTGCTCGATTTTGATTCGAGGCCTGTGAATATGTTTGGATGATCGGGAACCGATGTATGGGAGATGGTCGGTGTGTTGAAGCTTACGGCGATGGTCACCGCCGTCGAAGTTGGCTGTGCACGTGCACGCCGATGTTTTGGTGCCTGGAAGGATGGGTTCGTGGCGACTCGAAGGGAGACTCGGGATTTTGGAAGATAGACTTGAGTTTGGTATCGTGTTCGTGAGTGTTAACTGTTATGGTTTTTAACAGTTTTAAAATTTAAACTAAATACTGTTTAAAAAAACATAAGAAGAAGGTGGAGGGGAACTCGGGTTGGACTCGAGCAGGGTAAAGGTTTTACCCGAAGCAAAGATTAAAGGAATGTTAAGCATGTTAAAAGTTTTTATAAAATAAATTTAAGTTTTTGAAATTTAGAAATAAATTTAGTTTAAGTTTCCTTATATAAATTCCTAATAAAATAAATGTTCTCCTTAACATTTGATTAAGAAGTTTTGAAATTTGTTTAATTTAAATTTTATTAAGTAAAATTTAAAGTTATTTTAAACTTAAGTTAAAATGAAATTTTAAAGGTTTTTATAAAAACAAGTTTTAAAGTTTAAATTGAAAACTAGTTTAAAACTATTACTTGTTAATGTCTAAGGCATTTAAGGGAAGTTATGTTTTATTAACTTTAATTTATCAAGTTAAATGATTATTTATTTTAAACCTTAATTAATTATTTAATTAAGAAAAGTTAGTGATTAAGATAAGATGTTTTAATGATAATTAAGGCATTAATAAGATAATGTTTTATCTTAAGATAATTAAAATTTTAATGTCTTGATATTAATTAAGTTAATTAAGTTAATTAGGTATAATTAATTAATTTAATTAATAATGATTAAGGATTAGTTAAGAAATTAACTAAGACTAATTAATTAATTTAATTAACTCAATGATTAAGATTAATTTAATTAATGACTAAAGATTAATTAATTTGTAATTAATTAATTAAGTAATTAGAGGTTGATTAATTTGTAATTAAGAAGTACTTAATAAAGTTTTATTAATTAATAATTAGGTTTTATTAATTAATACTTAAAGGATGGTTAATCTATAATTAAAGATTAATTATTGGATTAATCAAAGGATAATTAAAGATTAATCAAATGGTAATTAAGAATTGATTAATAGGTGATTATGGATTAATTAATTTGTAATTAAGGTTTTTAATTAATAATTAAGTTTTATTAATTAATAATTAAGAGGTAACTAATATTTAATTAAGGTTAATTAATTAATTATAAAAGTAATTAGGGATTGATTACTTTGTATTAAAGGATATTGATTAATAATTAAGGTTTATTAATTAGTAATTAAAGAATAATTAATCTGTAATTGAGGATTAATTAATTTGTTTAAAGGGTAATTAAGGGATGAATTACTTAGTTATGATTATGAAATGAATGTGATTAATTTAAGTTAATTAATTTGTTAATTAATTAAAGATAGTCACTTGGTAATTGATTAAGTATAATTACTTAAAAAGATTTGTTAAGTATAATTACATAGTGTAAGTAATTAATAAATGAATTACTGGATGTAATTGATATAAGGGAAATTAATTAATGGGAAGTAATTTAAAAGAATAATTACTTGGTAAAAGTAATTAAGGATTAATTATTTGGTGTAATTAATCAAAAAGATTTATAAAAGAAATTAAAGTAATTAAGAATAGTTAATTACTGTTTATGATTTTTAAGGTTGATTTATGAAAGAAATTAATTAAAGCATGATTAATTAATGTAATTAATTAAGGATCAATGTAATTAATTATAGTTAATTAATGAAAGTAATTAATTAAGGATCATTAATTAATGTAATTAATAAGAGTAATTAAAGGTTAATTACTGTAAATGGTTAAGAATAACTAATTTGTGAAATTAATTAAAGGATAATTACTTTATGTAACTGATGGATACTTAATCAAGAGTGATTAATATTTAAAGGAATGATTAATTAATTAAATGGATTGTAATTAATTAATGGTTGATTAAGCAAGGTTAGGAATTAATTCTTAAGTAATTAATTTAATTTAAATTAATTATAATAGGGATTAATAAATGGTTGCTTATGGATGATTGTTTAAGTAGAATGTTTGGATTGATTGATATCTATTGGATGATATGCTATGATATTCTGTGATGTGATATTGGATATATCTGTGATAAATGTGTGATATTTATCTATGTTAATGCTGTGTGAATTCAAGTATTGAATTGAATTAAATTGTTTAAACCTTAAACAACTTGGCCTTTAAGATACGTTTGGATTTCGATGAGACCGGGATTGGGTTTCCATATTTGGATATCCGAAAACCACATCGATCCTAATTAACGATAGGTCGTGAATCTCAAGTGAAGATGAAGATTCAGAGTGCAAGGGTTATTGTCGTTAACTCTGAGGGTGATTCCAAAATGAGTGTAACGAGATAATGCCTTCGGTTTCGTTCGAACCCGGAACGAACTTGTATGGATTGAATGCTTTCAGAACATCGTCAGGTGGACGATGAGCATTCTAAGTGAGGTGTTCTCTAAAGGTAATCGTAGCCTCAAGCCTCATCAACCGGGAATGGCTAAAACAGGGGAGGTGCAACAAGGTTAGTGGGTAGCACCCAAGTAGGATAAGATTTCCCCTGTCTAGAGTCCCTTTTTATTTCGGCTGTGTGGGCGGTTGCTAGCTACAACCGCGGGGTTTCTTATTCGGGAATTATCCAGTAAGGGATGGTTCCGGCCTTGTGTTGTAGGGGAGCGGGCGTACTCCTCGGTACGTTGATCTAGGCCACGTACTGTGACGGGCGGTACCCCAGTAGCCCTGCCATTGTATGGAATCCAATCTCCAATAAGTACCATGGGACTTGATTGTATAACCCACTTTGTGGCTAGTATGCTGGAATTTAATAATGTAACAATTTCAGCTATATGAGTATTTATTTGAAAACCCTAGACACTATTATAATATAACCAGATTTCCTATCAAAATTTTGGTCAGCATAAGGTAAAAACTTTTCCATGTTTATGTGTGGGAAGTCTTACGTGATACCTTTGTTTTCAAAAGGGTTTTGAAGTTAAGCAACTTTTAACCGTTTACTCACACCAGACCCATGTCTGACCCAAGTGTTTATTTTCTGTTGTATAAACTCTTGGGTACTCAAATTTTTATGAGTAGCCAAGGGATTCAGGTTTGCTTTGACAAATTCTGAGGGAGCAATGGAGCAGGAGGCTTCAGCGTTTGTAGATATATAAGTGGTTCCGCTGTGTTGATCTCTGAGTCATTTGTTTGAGTTGTATCTTGAGTTGTAATAACTAGACAGGTGTTATAACTGTCTAGTATGTGTTGTATAAGCTGTGTAACTCTGATAGCTGTTGTATATGATACTATGTAATATCTTATATGATATAATATAATTTATTCATTCCGCTGTTGAGATTCTGATGTTGTTTCTTCTTTCTTCTCTATCTTTTCTCTTTTCTATCCCTTTCTTTCTTCAAAATGATGCGACTTTCTGTGGTGAAAAAGTCGGGTCGTTACAGTTAATTTCTGTATTCAACCTTTATAATTCGTCGAATAAAGATGAAATCACCTTTTAAATTCACATATATAGTACGGGTTCCCTCCTCGAATTTAATATCAAGTATAAAAAATTATTTCTATATAATCCAAGTTGTATGAAATTAAATTTGCAAATTTGAATCTTTTATACCTGTCTCGTTTCCGAAATTTCGACCTTATCTATTCCTTGCCCCAAAAAGAGGCAAGGTGAGCCAGGGCACTGTTTGCTCTAGAACATCTCCTTAATTTAAGCACCTCAAATCCGGATCTCATGAATAAAAAAACCAGTCTATTCATCGGCTTTTAGAGCTAAAATTAAATCACTTATTTATAACAACTTTTCTCCTAATCATTTTTTTAAACTCTTTTAAAATAATTATGAAACCTCCAGATCATCTTTAAAACACTTATTTATTTATTTGAAAATATTTATAAAATATTTAGGAAAAATAATTAAGTTTAAATCTATATTTCAAAAGTTATTAAAAACCGCTGCAAAAAGTGCTGCGAAAAGTGCATTTAAGGCTTATTTGATCAAAACAACTTTTCTATCATTTAGAAATCCATTTTTATAACTCAAATCCCTTTTAAAATATTTTAATATATATATAATGTATTCCATATTTTTAAAGAATTAAAAATATCCATTTTAAAGAATTTATCGCTTTGGTTTTCGAACTGCCAAAGCGTGATTATTTTTAAAACTTGATTTGCTCATATTTCAAAATCTAGTAAATGAAATCTCGATATTTTTCTTTTGCTTGAAAATTTTGATTATAGGAGTCTGGAAAAGTCTTATTCAAAAGAATTCCAACTTCGATTCCATTCTATAAATGGATTTAAACTTTTATGGCGCGAAATCGCGAACTGCCCTTACGCGACGTGCCTATTTTGACTCCCATTCCATATCTTGTCAAAACTTTTCCAAATTGAGTTGTAATGTTTATAAAACATTTATAAACCATTTTAAACCATTTCAACTAATATTTTCCATATTAAATCTCATATTCACTTTTAAACTATTTCATAATATTATATTATTATAATATTCATTTTCAACTCTTTTCATATTTTATAACCATTAAGAGGCTAAATAAATTCCATACACATATTTATATGGATTCATTTTCCATTAATTAACCATGGTTAATCACTTAAACATTTCTTATTATTATTTCTCATAATTTATCTCAACCAAATTATCAACCATATTACCAACCATATAATCATCCATTTAATCAACCAAGTTATCGACCAATTTCCAACCAAACATATTAATTTATTAATTAAACATGCATCATCAATTAAGCTTTCGAATAATTAAAACTAAATTAGCGTACTCGTGATTTATATCCACTCCACCCAGCTTTTCCCGTAGCTTTCTAAAATCGAACCGGTAGAAATCCCGCAGCGCTTCCTTCTCTTTTTCTTCACTCGGAGCTCTCAAACTTGCTTCCTTTCTTTCCAAAGGGCTCGGCCTTGGCATAGAAGGATGGATGCTCTCGGCTTTGATGGGGATGGAGTGTGGCCTTGAGCTATAGGAGGGGAAAGAAGGTGATTGCACTTGGTTTGAGGAGTTTTGATCTATTTTGTATATGTATATAATTTTATTTCTATTTGGAGATATTTTTCTTCATAATTTTCCTAAGAAATAAGCTATTAAAATAGCTTGAATAGAGGAGAAGAAGAAGTAGAAAGTGTGAGGAAATGAGAGGGTATTGAGGTGTACTTATAGGAAAGAAACTTGGAAAATATATTCCATAACATCTCCTACACTATGTGCAACCCACTCCCCTCCCTTCCCATCATTGTTTGCATCACCCACATCCCTCCCACACAACGTAGCAACAACTTTGAACAACTTCCATTTGTGAAACCTTTGAAAATCGAAAGCCGATTACCAGTCACATTTTCACTTATTAATTAAATTATATATAATTGTAAAGAAAAATTTGAAAACTAATTTCTCATTATTATAAATTAATTAAAATGATCACATTTGAATTATAAAACCATAAAAATCAATGTTAAATGATTGTTTACAAAAAATGCTATTATACCGATAAAGCGATATCAAATTTCCCTTACATTTTCAAATCAAGTGTACATTTTATAAAACTATTATTAATAATTTATTATCACTATTTAACTAATTAAGATGAATTATTATTATTTTAAAACAATTGTTTAAATAATTATAATAATGATTAAATCATTAAATCCCTATTTAAAGTCATAAATTAATTAATAAATATGATGACATGTGGACACTAATTCATTGGAATACCTTCATTCTCTATTTCATCAATCAAAATTAGATACTTCTCTTGATCTTTATCAGACTTTTGATTATCAAAGAGATTTTCCTCCGATCAATCATTCTCATTTATGTAGGAAATGCGGATTACGGATCTTAAGGAAGAATTAACACTAGAAGGGGGTGAATAGTGTTTACTTAATTTTATGAATCTTTTTGAAATCTTTTCAAATTAAACCAAACAGATGCAATTGTCAAACATAGAGACAATCACAGAACCAAACACAGATGAAAATAGTAAATAAAAGCAGTAAAGGAAAGAACACACCAGAATTTTATACTGGTCTGGAGTTACCCTACATCCAGTCCCACATAATTTCTTGTGCAGATTCTTTTCAAATATAATGTCGATATTACAACCTCGATTTCAAGGCCACAAGATAGACCCTCCTGTCTCCGAGTCTAGGGCAAACTCTCTTGATTTAACCAGGCTACAAGATCACCTAATTGATTTACGGGCTACAATCACACCCAATTGATTTACGGGACACAATCACACCGTTTCCAATCACACTTTGATAGAGAGAGACTCAATACACTTTGATCTTTGATTACAAATGATCCTATAATTCCGAATAGCACTGAGATCTTTGAGATAGAGTGGCAGAGAATCAAACTAAAGATGATCGAGTTTGATTTAATTAGGATTTCTGCAGAATTTTGTTGAAACATTTGAAATATAAGAGAATATTTGAGTGGAGAAGGAGTGGAGAAGGAGTGAAGAAATGAAGAAAAACTAACTTAAAATTCATTGAAAACAACTCGTATATATAGGAGAATAATGGTCTTGTCCATTCATGAAAGGTTATGATGAATAGACATTTCTTTTGAAAATTCGAATTTTAAAATCTACGGCTACCATGTCGACATGGGGGGTATAGTCATGTTGACATCCCCTAGTATTTTTTGAAAATTGATTTTTGTTTTAAAAGAGATATTCTTTCTAAAGTTTGTCGAAACAATCTTAGAACTTTGTAAACTATTTTGAATATACTTTATGATATCAATATGTTTGGTTCTGGCATGATGAGTAGGATTTTTGAATAAATTTATTGCACTTGTATTGTCACAATAAATTGTCGATTTTGAAATATTTAATCCAAAATCCTTTAGGGTCCGTCTATATAGATAACTTAAGAACAAGCCAAAGCAGCAGAGATATATTCTGCTTCAGTTGTTGATAGTGAGACAGTATTTTTCTTTTTACTAAACTAGGAAACCAGAGAATGTCCTAAAAAGTGACAAGTTTCACTTGTAATTTTTCGGCCTGATTTACAACCAGCATAGTCAACATCACAATATGAGATTATATCAAATGAATCATTTTTAGGTTAAAATAGGCCATAGTCTAAAGTGTGTTTAACATATCTTAGGATACGTGTAACAGCTTTCAAATGGGTTTCTTTGGGTTGAGATTGGTATCTTGCACAGAGATAGACACTATGCATGATATGAGGCCTACTTGCAATTATATAGAGTAGCGATCCAATCATTCCCCTGTATAGTTTTTTATCAACATCTTTTGACATGTCTTCTTTATTCAAGGCTTCATTGGTTGCCATAGGAGTGGGTTTTCCGCTCGCAGTGGTCATACCAAACTTACTAACTAGATCCCTAGCATACTTTTCTTGATTAATGAAAATACCACTATCTAATTTTTTTATTTGCAATCCTAAAAAGAAAGCAAGTTCACCCATTTGACTCATCTCAAAATCCTTTGTCATTATTTCAGAAAACTCTTTGTTCATGTCATTTTTTTTTGATCCAAAAATGATATCATCTACATAAATCTGTACTAATTGGATATCATTTTAATTTCTTTTAATAAAAAGAGTATTATCTACTCTACCAATTTCAAATTTTGATTGTAACAGGTAAGATCTTAGTCTGTCATACCAGGTTTTAGGAGCTTGTTTCGGACCATATAAAGCTTTCTTTAATTTGTAAATATGACTTGGAAACTTTTCTTCTTCAAAAAGTGGAGGTTGTTCAACATAAACATCCTCCTTAGCAAAACCATTTAAAAAGACACTTTTGACATCCATTTGAAATAATTTGAAATTGTTGTGGTTTGCAAAAGCAAGTAGAATCTAATGGCTTCTAATCTTGCTACGGGTGCAAAGGTTTCATCGAAGTCTGTTCCTTCTTCTTGACAATAACCTTGCGCCACTAACCGAGCTTTATTTCTAACGACCTCACCTTGTTCATTCATTTTAATTTTATAAACCCATTTAGTTCCTATTATAGTTTTCCCTATAGGTCTAGGAACAAGTTCACATACATCATTTATGGTGAATTGATTCAGTTCTTCTTGCAAAGCAAGAATCCATGAATCATCAGATGATGCTTCCTTTGGATTTTTGGGTTCAATAGTTGATATAAAAGCTACATTACTCATCTTGTTTAGTTAATTTCGAGTTCTAACAGTGATTCAATATTTCCTAGTATATTTTCTATAGGATGATCTTTTAAAAGCCTGATGCTTTTATTAGGATGAACAGCTCCACAATTTGTTTTATTTGATTCGTTATTTAAAGTAACAAAATCATCTTCATCATTTATTTGAACAAAACCTTTGAAATTTTCATCAAAAGATACATGCATTGTTTCATCAATGGTGTTAGTATTTAAATTGAAAACTCTATATGCTTTACTTCTATTAGAATATCCGATAAAGATTCTTTTGTCGGATTTAGGATCAAATTTATCCAAATTGTCCTTTGTATTTAGAATAAAGCATTTACTTCCAAAATTTTAAAATAAGATACCTATGGTTTCTTATTGAAAAGAAGTTCATATGGTGTTTTATTGGTTAGAGGTCTAATTAAAATCCTATTCAAAATGTAACAAGCTATAACGACTGCTTCAGCCCAATAATTTCTAGATAATTTAAGCATGATTCTTTCACACTCTTGAATCGTCCTGTTTTTACGCTCTACCTCTCTATTTTGTTGTGGAGTTCTTCAAAAAGAAAAATTATGGGTTATTCCGTTTTGATTACAGAAATTCTCAAAATTTTCATTTTCAAATTCTCCACCATGATCACTATGAATAGTTTTGATTTTTAAAGAAAGTTGAATTTGAATTCTTTTTGCAAAAGTTTTAAATAAATCAAAAGCATCGTTTCAGAAAAATTGTCCATGTAAATCTAGAATAATCATCTACAATTACAAAAACATATTTACTCTGATTTATTGACTGAATTTGAGATGGACCAAACAGATCTAAATGAAGTAACCCAAGAGGTTTTGAAGTTGAAATCATATCTTTCAATTTGAATAAACTCTTTCTAAGTTTTACTAATTGACAAGCATCACATATACTATCTACTTTAAAATCCATTTTAGGAAGACCTCTTACTAGATCAAGTTTTGAAAGTCTAGATAAGAGTTTGAAATTCAAATGCCTAAATCTTTTATGCCAAATTCAAGGGTCTCTTCTATTAGCCAAAAGACATAGGTTATCATTTGAGATTTTCATACTGAGAATATAAATATTTTTCTTCCTAATTCCTTCAAAGACAATATTTGATTTATTATCTTCGATGTGACACTTATCCTTTTCAAATTTAATTTTGTAGCCCTTGTCACATAGCTGACTTATGCTAAGTAAGTTGTGTTTTAGATTCCTATATAACAGAACATCAAAAATAGTAGGAGTTTTAGAGTTACCAACATTGTCGATGCCAATCACATGTCCTTTTGAATTGTCTCCGAAGTTGACCAGTCCTCCATCTTTATAAATTATTTCATTCAGTGTCTCTGGATTACCAATCATGTGTCTTGAACATCCACTATCAAGTATCCATTTGTTTTTCTTGATTTTCACCATTTTTCCATTGGGTGGCGATTCTTCAAAAGCCATATAACACATCTGTTCCTGCACAACACACAAATTCAGTAGATAACTTGATTTTCTATAATAACAATATTCAGACTTATGAGACAATGATGATTTGGATAGTTTTGAACTAGTGTTAACAGAATCTCCAAAAATTGCCCATTTAAACTTTTTCAAAATTCAAATTATGTTAATTTTGAAAATCAATTTTCTGATACCAAATGTAGGAAATGTGGATTACGAGTTTAAGGCAGAATTAACACTAGAGGGGGGTGGATAGTGTTTAATTAATTTTATGATTTTTTTAAATCTTTTCAAATTAAACCCAAACAGATGCAATTCATAAACACAGAGACAATCATAGAACCAGACACAGATGCAAATAGTAAATAAAAGCAGTAAAGGAAAGAACACACCGGAATTTTATACTGGTTCGGAGTTACCCTACATCTAGTCCCACACAATTTATTGTGCGGATTTCTTTTCAAATATAATGTCAATATTACAACCTCCATTTCAAGGCCATGAGATACACCCTCTGTTGAAAATGCATATTACAGATCTTAAGGCGGAATTAACACTAGAGGGGGAGGGTGAATAGTGTTTAATTAATTTTATGAATCTTTTTGAAATCTTTTCAAATCAAACCCAAACAGATGCAATTCACAAACACAAAGATAATCTCAGAAACAGACACGGAAGCAAATAGTAAATAAAAGTAGTAAAGGAAAGAACACACTGGAATTTTATACTGGTTCGGAGTTACTCTACATCCAGTCCCACATAATTTCTTGTGCAGATTTCTTCTCAAATATAATGTCGATATTACAACCTCGATTTCAAAGCCACAAGATACACCCTCCTGTCTCTGGGTCCAGGGCAAACTCTCTTGATTTAACCAGTCTACAAGATCACCTAATTGATTTACGGGTTACAATCACACCTAATTGATTTACAGGCCACAATCACACCGTTTCAAATCACATTTTGATAGAGAGAGACTCGATACACTTTGATCTTTCTATCTTTGATTACGAATGATCCTATAACTCTGAATAGCACTGTGATCTTTGAGAGAGAATGGCAGAGAATCAAACTAGAGATGATCGAGTTTGATTCCCTTAGGATTTTGGCAGAATTTTGTTAAAGCATTTGAATTATAAGACAATATTTGAGTGGAGAAGAAGGAGTGAAGAAATGAAGAAAAACTAACTTCAAATTCGTTGAAAACAACTGGTATATATTGGAGAACAACGGTCATGCCCATTCGCGAAAGGTATGACAAACAGACACTTCTTTTGAAAATTTAAAATTTAAAATCTACAGCTACCATGTCGACATGGGGGGTATAGGCATGTCAACATCCCCTAGTATTTTTTGAAAATTGATTTTTGTTTTAAAAGAGATTTTCTTTGTAAAGTTTGTCAAAACAATCTTAGGACTTTGTAAACAATTTTGATTATACGTTACGATTATAAAAACCTTTGAAAGTGACCTTACGAAATATAAAAGTAATAAAAACTAAATATATAAATATTTTGAGGTTAAAGCTAAAACATTAAAACCAGGAGATAGTTTAAAAACAAGAAATGATTTTGAACTTAATATGACTAAAAATAGTTTTTGAATTATGGCTAAAATATTTAAACCGAGAGAGAGAGAGAGAGATGTCTTTTTAAAAAGATAGTTTTGAAAAAATCTAAAAATAAGTCAATTTGAAAATTTCGTGGATTCTAGAGAAGATCGTGGGTTCCATCCCACTAAAGAGGTCGTGGATTCCATTCCACTATTAAAGCGAGAAGGTGGATTCCATTCCACAAATAAAATCCAAATAAAGATTTTAGAGCTATTATGAAGTTTTAACATAAATCTAGACTCTATTACTTCTCTTGATATCTTGAACTCTTGATAATCTTGATACTCATGAGTCTTCAGTCTTGATTTCAACAATATTAAATTCGTCAGTCTTGAATCTCTATATTGTACAGTCTTCATTCTCAGTACCTGCATATATATATGTATATATATATATGTATATATATATGTATATATATATGTATATATATATCCTACATATACATATATATATCTAGACAAAGATATTAGTATTTATATTTTATATTCGTTATTCCTAAGGTTGTTGTCATCAAAACCATCACTTCAGGAACTAACAGTCTCCTCCTTTTTTATGATGACAACCTATGTTTATAAAATATACTCCACCAAACTCCGATTCTACTCTGACTCCCACTTATTCCAACAACTCCTCCTTAATCTACTAACTCCCCCTTAATCTAAGCCTAACTAACAACCTAACTATTCTATTTTATAATTCTCCCCATTTGTCTTCAACAAAAACTAAGCCTAAACTACATAGCTCCCCCTTAAACTAATACTATGCTAAATAAAGTATAATAAGCAAAACATAAATCTAATTTTATTATATATGATGTTACATTACACATATATATGAAACATAGACACAAATATATACAAGTACACAAAATATTAAAACATTAATATAATAACAATCTAACGAGAGTCCTTGACAATTGGTGACTTGTGAATCGAACAATTAGGGTAATGGAGACAAAAGTTTCCATGTTGTTAGACCAAATTACCATTTTTGTCAAAATAGATTTCTCTAATGCAAACAACATTATCGTTGTAACGATACGGATTTTTCGCGCTCGAAAATCAACATCCATACTTTACATCGTATTCGAATGCCGTAGATTCGACCGTTCAAATCCGAGTCGCCGGAGCTTATAACAACATTAAGTAAATAACACAGCGGAATAAATGAAAAATACATTGATATACAACACTGATACAATATCTGATACAACAGAGTGATACAATGAATATCAATATACATCAGAGATATGATACAACAAATAGCAGCGGAAAAGAAAACGATATCAACAACAGCGGATAATCTCCATCTTCAAAGCAACAATCCAGATATAGCTCGAACTCCCAATAATGATGCACAAAGATAAGCAAGTGCAGTCCGATCCAAAGACTGAACTAGCTCCAGATAATCTACTAAACCTGAATATCTGAAAAACCCAACTCTAGACTGCTCGTGTAGGAAATTATGAGCACCCAGAGTTTAGGAAAGAAACAATAAACTCCGGATCAGTCATGGGACTAGTGTGAGCAACAAAAACAGTTTATCTTTAAAAACGAACAACAAAAGAATTTAAAGTCAATTCGCAATGCTTTTGGAAAATGAAACTACCATAAGGCCTCCCGCCACACACACAATGCAAACGCAGACTTGGAGGAGATTTCTCCTTATGATAGTCAAAGATGCTTACTACGCAAAATCAAATCATTTTTTGATATTATTATTAGTGCATAGTGTAGAAAGTAATTTCGAAAGTAGAATATCAATCTTAGCCAACATACGTACCATTATAGTATGCCTACTATAGCTACCATATTAGATGGCAGGTTCTACAACTAAAACCGTACACAGTTCGTATTGGAAGATGGATTTCCAACAAATGGTCAGGCTAAGGAACTTCCTATGCCACGGTGGGTACGTCCTTGGAATAGACGACCCGAGAACCTAACCGGATCTCTGCCAACACAAGGCCGGGTTACCTCTGCAAAAATAGGTAACTACTGACACGCGTATGCCATCCCCCGATCGTCACCGATCTTCCCGAGGATCCTCGATTTCCAACAACCACATCAGAATAATAATGCAGTAACCACAGAGGTTAAGTATCTGGGCTCCATACCATGATACCACCTTTATCCAGAAGGAATGACATACACTAAGGGGCGCTACTCCCTAGAACCTTGCTGCATCTTTCCTGTTTTGACCATTTCCGGGGTGTGAGGCTCGACGAAGTCTCGTCCACAAAGCTACGCTTTGTCACAAAGCCATGCTTCGGGTCAAACAAATGATCAACCTATGATCACAAAGATATAAAATCAAATAAATGATCATATCGCAAATGATCAAACACTGATCATCACACAGCAACACTCAGCATGCCACATTACCAAATTGGGATATATCGCTGATAAATTTCAACTACATAACCTCTGAGCTCGTACGTCTCAGAGAAGGGTGTTAAGCTAAGAGAATAAATTCTCCGCCACCAACAGAAATGTATTTGAAAGAAATCAGCTTTATATCTCAAAGTGTAATGTCAAACATGTATCCATATAAGTCTGTTCCGGGATCGAACAGAACCGAAGGCACTTCTTACGAAGCCCTTGCAATTCCGGGTAATTTCCAATCACGTCCGGACTTCCCGTCACAAAAGAGTGATATAAATCTCTATACCGGAGCAACTCAGTGCAGAGACATTCGATAGGTTGTCCTTTCATTTTCGAAAAATATCCGGTCTTCAACACCGGTCTTCAAATGCCATCCATATACGACGTATCACTATTCGGAATGGGTTATATGACCCAAAGGTCTTTTCCCGGCTAACCCGAATAGTGAGCGCAATATTTAAAAATATATGGATATTGGGATTTCAATTAAGTCACAACTTATTACCCAAAATCTTTCTTCAAATGGTTTAAACAAATTACCATTTTAATCTTTTAAACAAAAAGATTCAATTCACAAAGTTCACTTAATTTCACAAAGATTCATTCATAGATTTTCCAAATCAATTTCCATTTCAGTTTAACTCGTTAAATCTTTGAATCAAAGATTTAACTGATAGCTTTCAAAACAATTCCATTTCAAATGGTTTAAACAAACATCATTTTAAATCTGTTAAAAATAAACAGATTTAATTCATAGCTTTTTAAAACAGTTCATTCATAACTTGGAAAAATAATTCCAATTCAATCTTGAAATTCCTTTAATTAAACTGGAATTTCATTTCTTATCTGAAAGCTTTTATCATTTGAAAACAAACAGTTTTCATTTTGGAAATCTGATTCATTTATACGAGTTAAGATCTTTGGGTTAAATTCAAATTCCCAGCTTATACTTTTAAAATGGTTAAATTCATACAAACACATTTTATATCATCTTTATCCCTAGTTTCAAAATCATAGATTTAATTTCAAACTTGAATTCAAATTTAAATCTTATTATTTAAATTTTCAAAACTCGTTTAAGTTATTCAAAATAACTCTTATCTTTGAAATTCCATTTCAAATGCTTTTCACTTTTAAACCCAAATTTCCGATTTCAAAATCAATTGAAATTAGAACTTCAATTTCAAAAACATTAATTCTACATTATCTGTGACTTAACCGATTTCCACGTGAAATCCACATTTGTGTGTGTAACAGTGTAGTCCAGGGGTTTTACACAGTAGTGCAACATCAATCAATCATCACAGATTAAAATACAGAATATAGTTGATAAACGATATAAACTATATCGCTTATCGTATAGATCACAGATATATATCACAGATAATAGATTACATCACAGATAATTTATCATAGATCACAATACAAGTCAGGGTGTATCACAAAGCATCATATATCGGAAAATATCAAACAATCAAGTCATCCAATAGAATTCAAACATCCATAAGTAAGGTCGGTAAATTATCTGATTAATTCAAATCAGATTTATTTCTTATGAATTTATTTCTAATTCTGGTTAATTAATTATTAATAAATTACAAATTATTTTGACAAATTTTTCTTTAATCATTTATTAATTAACAATTTAAAATAAATTAACTAACCTTAAATTACTTAATAATTAACCTTCACTTATTTAATTCACCATTTAATTCATTATCTTCAATAGATAAATTAACCCCTAATTAATTACCATTTTATTAATTATCTTCAATTAATCTTTTCATTAATAAATTAACCATTAATTAATTACTATTTAATTAACCATTCTTGATAAATTTCAATAAGTGATTATCCTTAATCGCTTAATTTACTTTGCCTATTAATTAATTTCTTTTAACTAAGTAATTACATTTAAGAAATTAACTACATCTAATTGCATATATATTAGTTAATTTTCTAATTAATTAATTATTCTTAATCGTGAAACTAATTAGCATTAATCAATCTTTGATTAAGTAGTTATCCTTAAAATTTCTTATATTGAAAAATTTTCTTCAATACTTGAATCAAGTAATCACTTTTATTCCTAAATATTATTTAAAATATTTTTTTTTTATTAAAACTTTTAAAACCAAGAATTGTATAAAAGAATTTGTTTACACAATTCATTAAAACTTAATTAGACTTTTATAAACTTGATTTAATTTTTTAAACTTATTTTAGCTTTGCTTGATAATTTAAATTCAGTTTTAAAGTTTAGAGACAAATCAGATCATTCAAAACCTGCTACCCAAATAGACCCGAAGTACATCACTCCTTCTTCGAGTCCCCCAGGCCAAATCACGACATTGTCTTCGAGTTCCTCGCCTCCCCCTCCTGCTTCGAGTAAAGTACTCGAATAACTCGAGTAAACCCGAGATAAACGCGAATGCTACCCCGGGGAACCCTTCTTCCCCACTGTTTTGTTTCCAGTGTACACACGTACACGTGTGCATACTGCACCGCGACCCCATCGATGACGAGCCCTCCTCCGATCATCACTAAGTCAGCGGCGACCCCAACCATCATCCTCTCAACCCCAAACCACAAAAATCCATTCGAATCAAATTTCGACCTCTTCGATCGAAATAGACAACCCAAAGAAACCTGGAACCAACAAACCCAACTTCAACTGAAACCTGTCAATCCACTTATCCTCGCCGCCTCGACCACCGGTGGCCACGAAATTCCGGCTACGACCTCATCTGACACCCCACTTCCAACCACCAACGACCGGTTGCACTCGGTCGACCATAAAGGTCGAACGAATCGAAACAAGTCCCCACGTCCAAACTAGGTTTAAAAACTTTGAACCACGGCCATCGCCGCCATCGTCATCACTGGCACCACCCTCCATTTTTCCCAGCACCCCCATAGGCTCTTCTACCGCCTCACACAACGCCGAGCCTTCCAGCCGCCTCGATCAACCACGGCGACCCAAAAACTCCAAAGTAGAAAACCACGAACTGCTATCAAATCAGATCACTAAAAATCACGATACTTATTGCTAAAATCATCATTTTCTACACACATTCATGTTATGTATTTGAATTCGAAGATGGCGAGATTCGAATTTTGTCAAATATCAAGTTGTACTTGAAATTATTATTTTCCAGAGATAATATTAAATGATTTCAATTCGCATTTATTTTTAAAATTTAATTCAAAGTTAAACAAGCAATAACTCTTTTGATTCCCAGTCAAAATATCAAATGGTTTGGGAAGAATTGATTTTTTTTTTTTTGAAATCAAAATTTGATTTCCAAAGTGTCAGAGAACAAACTAATCTTTACTTCCTGTATCATATTTATTCTGAGACTCTGTATATATGTACCAGTTATCCATCATATATGTATATAGGTATATCTCATTCAATCAACAAAGTATCAGATTTTTCTATACAACTAAATTTAAGTTTGAATTGAAGTTACTCACCTGTAAAGATGATGTACAGAGCACATTCTTGCTTTTGAAAACTGAAATCCCTATTGCTTTAAAACTGGCAAATATTTTTGCTTTTAAAACTTCAAAACTTTGAGTTGCTAATGCCCTTGTTAGAAAAGATGCAGGCTTGCTCTTCTTTAAATTTTCTTGTTTTTATTTGAATGAAGGATGCTCCAGTTTTAAATGTGTTTACTGGAAAGGTTAAGATGATATTACTTCTTTCATTTTTTTTTCAGTTATGAGGGTGCTCGAACTAAAATGAGGGGAGAAGGCTGATATCATGCTTTGTACAGGGATTGTATTTGTTTATACAATATAGGCATGGGTGAAGTTGCTTTTAGAGTTATGGGCTGGAGACATTTACTTTCCTTTACTTCGGCTGATACCTTTTTCTTTGACATGCTATTGTACCTTATTGTTTTAGTTATGTTTGGTTGTACTTATATTTATTTGTTTTGCCTAGTTTGTTTGTATTTTACTTTGTTTATTTGTACAAAGACATCCTATTCTCTTTGCTTTCGGCTGAAATGATTTGTTTGTGTTGAGATGATTTTGTTTTTGTTTGTTATTTTATATACATGAGATTCTATTTTAATATGTTATTTGCTTTATACTTAGATTTGTTTGCTTTGTTTTATACTTATCCTTTATTCATATGTAAATGTATTTTGTTCCATTACCTTTGTTTTGTTTAATTTACAGGCTTTTGTATTTGTTTTATATCCTAATGAATTTTATAGTTAATGTGTTTTATTACTTTATAATGTTGTTTTAGTTATTCGTATTACTTTATACTTAATATGTTTTTGTTATGATGATACTTTGCATTGTTTCTGTTTTGATGTTGTTTATACTTGTTTGTATTCTTTTTATTATTTGAATAACTTCCTATTTAAATGTGTTGTTAGATTCATTTTAAATGTGTTCACTTGAAAATTTATTTGTGTAGCTTATTCATTCTTGTCTTTACTTTATTATTTCTTTAGATACATAGATATCTATTTTAGTTTGTTTTACTTAATATTGTATTTACTTATTTGAATGTAAGTTGTTTCCCTTTTGTTTTGTTTTGATTACTTTTAAAATACAAGTGAACTTCGAATTTTTATTAAATCTTTCTTTATTATTTTTATTTGTTTTATACTCACTTATACACTATTTACAATATTTTAAATCTCAAATGATTTATACAGAATATACTTGGATATCGGGGAAACTCGCTCTCAATTTATCAATTAAATTTACAAATTTTTATCTAAAATTTATTTAATCATAAATTTAACTCAAGAATTCATTTAATTATAAATTTAAATAAATTTAAATTTCGGGGTCGTGACAATCGTCCTCATCCATTTGCGCTTCTTCCTCTCCCTCTTCTTCTTCTTCTTCTTCGTCCTCTAATGGATTATGAATACGTATGTTAGAGGAATCATCTTCAATAACAATAGGGTCTGCATGATTATTCATTATAAATTTTTGCAAATTTCTAAGACTCTTGCCTTGTTTCTCTTGTTCCTTTGCCATCCTTATTTGCATGACTTGTAATTCAGTCAGCATTTGCAGAGAATCCTTTATTATTTCCTCAATCTTCATTACTGGAGCCAATGTAGTACGTTGGAATGGACCAGAATTAGGAGAAGGGAAGGAAATAGTTGCATTTTGGTTTGATTTAGAAGTGGAGACCATTACTTTGTATTTTCAGAAGTTTATTACAGAGAAAATGAAGTGAGAAGAAAGATGAATTGAAATATTGTGGTTATATAACCACCAAACTGATTTTAGAGGGAAAATCAAAATTTCAAATCTGATCGTTGTATGTCGACATAGAGGGTAGGGGCATGTCGACATCCCTTTGTAAACTTTGACAATTTTTTTCTCTCTAATTATTTAAATATATATGTTACTATATTTATATTCTATATCTTAGTTATAGAACAAATACCTAGTTCTCTTCTTAATTTAGTCAAGGTTAATTGATTCAAGGGTTTGGTCAGAATATTAGCTATTTGATTCTCAGTGTTGATAAATTCATGAGAAATAATCTCTTTACTTATATTATCTCTGAGAAAATGATGTCTGATATCAATATGTTTGGTTCTGGCATGATGAGTAGGATTTTTGGATAAATTTATTGCACTTGTATTGTCACAATAAATTGGTGATTTTGAAATATTTAATCCAAAATCCTTTAGGGTCTGTTGCATATAGATAACTTGCGAACAAGCCAAAGCAGCAGAGATATATTCTGCTTCAGCTGTTAATAGTGAGACAGTATTTTGCTTTTTACTAAACCAGAAAACCAGAGAATGTCCTAAAATGACAAGGTTCACTTGTCCTTTTTCAGTCTGATTTACAACCAACATTGTCAGCATCACAATATGAGATTAAATCAAATGAATCATTTTTAGGGTAAAATAGGCCATAGTTTAAAGTGTGTTTAACATATCTTAGGATACGTTTAACAGCTTTTGTAACGACCCGAAAATTTTAGTTGTTTTATTTATTTAATTAATTGAATTTTGTGAAATTTTAAACAGTAAAATTTTGAAATATAAATTTGATATTTGGAATGCGTCTAATTAAACATAGCAACTGGTAAATTTTCATCCGAAAATATGAAAATTTATTTCGCGCGTAAATTTACTTCAATTTAATCAGTTAAAAATTGGTGATAATAAAATGTTTTCCAAACCTAAATATTTTTACATAGAAAATTTGTAAATCATCTTCTGAGTGAGACGTCATCTTTCGTTTCGTCAAATTTGGATGTCTATTGCTCCGTCGATCTTATTTCTGACAGAATAGCAGGATTTTTGGTACCGATTATCGACTTTTGATCGGATGATCGTGCCACTAATATTTGTGTACCGTTTTGATCGTCTCGTAGTGTCGATCTCTGCGGTATGTTCACCTCTGCGTTTCGGTTTCCGGTACCTGGTGGAATCCATGAAACGATTTCGTACCGATATTAAAATCTTTGGTTCCCTGACTTTTTATTTCCCACCGTAAATTACGTTGATTTGGTCTTTCCACGTTCCTCTTTTCTTTCTGTCCTTTTGTTTCCTTTTGATCTGTTCAATATCTAATCCATAATATGTGGCTTCTGTACCGTTAGATTTTTCTTTATCTCCTCACTTTATTTGCTAAAACCCAACCTCTCTCACGCTCATCCACCATTCTTCCTCTTTTGTTCTGTGCTCATTCTCTTCTCCTCTGTGTTAAAGAATTCAAGCATCCATACATATCTCCTGTTCTCTTTAATCATGGCTACCAGCAAGTGCCGTTCACCGAGCTCTCTCCTCTCGCCTGGCTCTGCAATCGAACCCCAAGCCTCCGCGCCTACCTGGATCTGCCCATGAAAACCCACCCCTAGCCTCCGCCCTGGCCTTGTGCGTACGGCCTCCATCAAATCCGACCTGACCACCTCCCTGATCAACCTAGCAGCGCCTCTCCTCGGTTCAGCTCGAGGCCGCGCATCAGCCACTGTTCTCGCCTGGTTCGGTCATCTCCCCTTTGTCTCCTACCCAGATCATCACTTTTCCCTTCATCGATCCTCCAATTCACAGCCACCCCAAGCAGCTCAAACCGAAGTCAGAACCTTCAATCTCCTCAAGCAACTCGAGCCTCCACATTTTTCCACGTCTCCAGATGCGTTCCCTCCTCCAACCTGAAGCCCTGGCCCACGCCTCCCACTCATCCAACCGAGAACCACCACCACCTTCACCCCATGCCTTATCTCTCATGCTACCAGAACCTCCGCAGCCGAGCTCGTCTCACCCTTCGTCTTCCTTCCTTCCTGTGCGTCCCATGTATGCCTTCACCCTAGCATCTAGCCGAGCCTAGCAGAGCCTGGAACACTTTTGCCTTCGCTTCCTTTGTACTTGCCATGCAACTTGAGAATAGGTATCTATTTGCATGCCTGTTCTTTGATATATATTTGACTTACAGTGAATTTGTGTTCAACTATTCGTTCTTGTGATAAATATTGGGTTTGCAGTTTACATCTTATATTATATGTTAGTTTTATAAAAGTTTAGTTTGGATGTAAGTATGTTGCAGTCGCATATATATATAAAGTATATAGTATTTCATATTTTATTTGATGTTATAAATATTTTTTTTAATATATTTTATGCTATATATACATTTATGTAATATAGATTAGTTGGTCTGCAAATATGAGTTTTACGTGATCGGTTAGGATTTATATATATACTGTATATGCCCCATATCTAATTTGTTTACAGTAAATTTTATATATAATATATGGGTTATATATATAGAGTATATAGTATATATGTTATGTACTTGTATTGTTTTGAGATTTGTTTTATATGTATATATGGTTATAGATCAGCCAGTTCTTTTCGTGTATATGAACGTATATATATTATATCTAATATATGTTAGTGTGTATATATATATCTTTAGTTAGTAGTATATAAAGTTATTTGAGTTGTATAGTCTGTATATATATTTATAGTAGTTTACATACATTTGAAATGTTTGGGTTTTATGTATAGATTTGTAAAGTATATAAGTATTTCGTGACATGGGCTGTACAGTATTGTGTTTGCAGTATTTATACTTTAATGTACCATACCTATATATATATTATACTTTAAAAATGTGGGTTGTTGTTCTAATTGCTGTTATGTACTTTGGCTACACTATTTTTACATACTTTGATTTAAAAATATTGTATGTTAGTAAGTGATGATATGGATATGTTGTTGTATAGAATAGTGTACAGTTCATTTATATAATTACTTGTATATATATATATTTTACAGTTTACTTTATATGATTTACAAATGTGTGTGTCTATATATATATATATATTTAATTTAATATGTTTTGAAATTTAGAATGTGATTTTATATATATTGTTATATATAGACATAAATAAATTCTCTTATACCTTTTATCTTCATTAATCCGATTCTGATTTGATTTCGTCAATTCCTATCTTTCAGCTTCGTTCTTCGAATCTTGTCCTTCTTGCGTTGCTTTGCAAATTCGTAGCCTGTTGTGTTGTCTATCTTCTCTCAAGCCTCGAAAGGTGAGCAATCACTCACGATTAAGGTTCTTATATTTATTAAGTTTAATTTCAATTGAAACGTCAATTGAAATATGCTGATGTTAGTTATTTACATTGTTATATATGTCATTATCTGTATTTGTTCACCTGTGACATCTGACACCGTTATCTGTTATTTATACTGATATTATATGCCTGTTACTGTTGTTATATTATTATCATATCTGTTATCACTCTGCAAGTTCCCTGTTAGTATAGAATCACTATGGGTTGAAATGATACATACCCGAACGATCTGTAGAATAGGAGGAAATCGTTATGGGTTGAAATGATAAACCCAAGCGATTTTCAATTGAATTGAATTTGGGATTTTGGGTTGAAAAGATATATACCCGAATATGTTTTAAATTGCGGATTGAAATGATAAATATCCGTATCACTTGACCATAGGATAGGAAATCATATACAGGCACCGTTGGTCTATATATAAACGTTTTGAAAATGATTTCTATGGGTTTGAAAAGAAATATATGGTTTTGATTAATATTGATTTTTAAGATTTATTAAAGTTGATTTAATAAAGTTGATAAATAATATGTTTAAGTATTTATTTAATATCTATAATTTCAAATATAGAATTTATAATGATTTGAAATTGATTGAAATTGTATTTATTTAAGAATTATACTTGAATAAGTTTGATTTGAAATGTATTGAATTTGAAATTTAAAGAAGTGATTTACAACTTGAAATTTGAAAAGGTGACTTAAATGGATATTTCAAACGTATAAATATTTTAATGAGATCTTTTGTTTATTTAAAATTGTAAATTGAAATTGTATTCAAATGTCATGGAAATGTTAAGTTAATATTTCAAAACTAAATAATTGTAAAGTGAATTTGATATGTATATAAATTTATCGAATTTGGTTTTGAAATGTTGAATATTTAAAGCTTTGAAATATATTCAAATTTGAAATGGCTTATTTTATGGTTTAGATACGTATTTGAAATTGATAATTTGAAATGGTTTATTTAGAAGCTGAATCGAGTTGAAACGGATGATTTGGGATTTGATTAAATTAAATTTTGGAATTCAAGTTAATTTGAATCGATTTGTGAAATTTGAGGAAACTAATTTATTTTATAACGAAATTTTAATATCTAAACTGTTTAAAAGGAAAGTGTTATGATTTCCAAAATACTATGATTTCCAGACTATGTTTTCGAAGCATTATAATTTTGGAAAGTAATATGATTTTGAAAATGGATGTATTTGAAGTGAAATGATATCGTATTAAATTGGGTTTTGAAATGATAATGATATATTTTGGCTTTGAAGTATAAACTATTTTTAAATGACCACGGTGTTATAATAACGATTGGTTGGCAAAGAGACCGGGATCGGATATGGACATACTCTCTGTCGATACCGAAAACCACTTTGACAACCGTGTACGCGGTGGAGATTACAGAATGAAGTAGGATGGTGGCGACGTTCTTAAGGTATGTTACGTGGACCCAACTCCCGTGAGTTGGCATAAGGTGGCTAAAACAGGAGCGATCTCGGACCAGTGAGGTAGCACCTCTTCTCGGACGCATTTCTTCGATATTATACTCATACTTGTGATTTGACTAGATGGCCATCCTTCGATTTGGGAGTGTTGTTCGAGGTGGAACGGTAGTGGCTGCTATGCGTATCCATCAGTCCGTGTGCGTAATTGGTATATCTACCCTGGCATTGCCTAGTTGTGCCGTGTCACCTACCATATCGAGCTTTACTACGATTATGATTTTAAGATCCGACCGCGTTAAGGTTCTCCATCCCCTTAATGCTATTTTCCGATATGATTATACTTTACTTATTTAGACACTATTATAATAGCGAATATTACTACATAGTAAATAGTTTAACGGATCCTTAGAGGATGGTTATCCCAAACATCCTTTAAGTTACTTGTATTTCAGTTGATATTTCACTTGAGTTGGATTTATTAATATAAGAATGTTAATCCTGACTCGAGTGTTTTGTGTTTTGCTTTACGCTCGGGTCAGACTGAGTGATACAGCATTTGGGACTCACCTTTGGAGTTGGAGCTTCGCTTGGAGATCCAGCTATCTATCGATCCTACTTTCAGTATTTCCGTCGATCAAGTGATGTATTCAGATCTGGTATTTGATTATTGTATTGAGACATCTATTGTATTCGAGACCTTTGTTGTATCTTGTTTAACTCTGTTATATATATATAGTAGCTTCATGAACTACTATCCTTTTGTTTCCGCTGCATTATTGTTATATTACTCTGTGTCTGTGATCTGTAATTATTTTATTTACTGTATATGATGAGTTTTGCCAAATTTTATTTACAACGCAGTATTTTGAGCAATTCAACTCAGGCATGAGTGTCTACCTATACACTTATAATGGATGCGAATGGTCCAAAATACTGGGTCGTTACAGCTTTCAAATAGGTTTCTTTGGGTTGAGATTGATATCTTACATAGAGTCAGACACTATGCATGATATCAGGCCTACTTGCAGTTATATTGAGTAGCGATCCAATCATTCGCTTGTATAGTTTTTGATCAACATCTTTTGACATGTCTTCTTTATTCAAGGCTTCATTTGTTGCCATATGAGTGGGTTTTCCACTCGCAGTGGTCATACCAAACTTACTAACTAGACCACTAACATACTTTCCTTGACTAATGAAAATACCACTATCTAATCGTTTTATTTGCAATCCTAAAAAGAAAGTAAGTTCCCTCATATGACTCATCTCAAACTCTTTTGTCATTATTTCAGAAAACTCTTTGTTCATTTCATTGTTTGTTGATCCAAAAATTATACCATCTACATAAATCTGTACTAATTGGATATCATTTTTGTTTCTTTTAATAAAAAGAGTATTATCTACTCTACCAATTTCAAAATTTGATTGTAACAGGTAAGATCTTAGTCTGTCATACCAGGCTCTAGGAGCTTGTTTTAGACCATATAAAGCTTTCTTTAATTTGTAAACATGATTTGGATACTTTTCTTCTTCAAAAAGTGGAGGTTGTTCAACATAAACATCCTCTTTAACAAAACCATTTAAAAAGGCACTTTTGACATACATTTGAAATAATTTGAAATTGTTGTGGTTTGTGAAAGCAAGTAGAATTCTAATTGCTTCTAATCTTGCTAAGGGTGCAAATGTTTCATCAAAGTCTATTTCTTCTTCTTGATAATAACCTTGCGCGACTAACCGAGCTTTATTTCGAACGACCTCACTTTGTTCATTCATTTTATTTTTATAAACCCATTTAGTTCCTATTATAGTTTTGTCCTTAGGTCTAGGAACAAGTTCTCATACATCATTTCTGGTGAATTGATTCAGTTCTTCTTGCATAGCAAGAATCCATGAATCATCAGATGGAGCTTCCGTTTGATTTTTGGGTTCAATAGTTGATATAAAAGCTACATTACTCATCTTGTTTAGTTGATTTCTAGTTCTAACAACATATTCAATATTTTCTTGTATATTTCTGTAGGATGATCTTTTAAAAGCCTGATCCTTTTATTAGGATGAACAGTTTCACAATTTTTTTCATTTGATTCGTTATTTAAAGTAACAAAATCATCTTCATCATTTATTTGAACAAAATCTTTGAAATTTTCATCAAAAGATACATGCATTGTTTCTTCAATGGTGTTAGTATTTAAATTGAAAACTCTGTATGCTTTACTTCTATTAGAATATCCGATAAAGATTTCTTTTTCGGATTTAGGATCAAATTTATCCAAATTGTCCTTTGTATTTAGAATAAAGCATTTACTTCCAAAAACTTTAAAATAAGATACTTTTGGTTTCTTATTGAAAAGAATTTCATATGGTGTTTTATTGGTTAGAGGTCTAATTAAAATCCTCTTCAAAATATAATAAGCTGTAGCGACTGCTTCAGCCCAAAAATTTCTTGGTAATTTACTATCTGAAAGCATAGTTTTTGCACACTCTTGAATCGTTCTATTTTTACGCTCTACCACTCCATTTTGTTGTGGAGTTCTTCGAAAAGAAAAATTATGGGTTATTCCTTTTTATTACAAAAATTCTCAAAATTTTCATTTTCAAATTCTCCACCGTGATCACTACGAATAGTTTTGATTTTTAAAGAAAATTGAATTTGAATTCTTTTTGCAAAAGTTTTAAATAAATCAAAAGCATCGTTTCAGAAAAATTGTCCATGTAAATCTAGAATAATCATCTACAATTACAAAATACATATTTATTGTGATTTATAGACTGAATTTGAGATGGACCAAACAGATCTAAATGAAGTAACTCAAGAGGTTTTGAAGTTGAAATCATATCTTTCAATTTGAGTGAACTCTTTCTAAGCTTTCCTAATTGACAAGCATCACATATACTATCTACTATAAAATCCATTTTAGGAAGACCTCTTACTAGATCAAGTTTTGAAAGTATAGGTAAGAGTTTGAAATTCAAATGCCCAAATCTTTGAATATACGTTATGATTATAAAATTGAAAAGTGATCTTACGAAATATAAAAGTAATAAAAACTAAATATATAAATATTTTGAGATTAAAGCTAAAATGTGACGCCCCACCTCTATACCCACGCTAGACAAGGACACTACGGGGTAATGCCGTCGATTAGCACGGAGAATAAGGCTGTTGAGGAGCGACCATCCATGTAACTTCTTTGTGCGAGCACCGATATGTCAGATAGTATAGCATGCATTTCATTTAAGGAGGAAATCCAACATACCGATACAACCTCAAAGCTATCACACAGTGGCTATATATAATCTTCGGAAACAAATATAGAAATAAACATAACACAAATCAGTCATAGACATCCATATCACAAAGGCAGAAAAAGATATGAATATATATATAACACATGAAAGTGTACATCAGAGTAGTGGTCTAAAAGATCCACGATAATACAAAAGAATAGCTACAAGCTACGCAAAAGAATAAGTATACATCACGGAGTCTATGTCTCAAACGTATACAACAAAAACTACTAATCTAAGTAGTTAGCCAAAAGTCAGAGTAATCCCAGAAGAGAAGTCAAGCAGAAGCACCTGTAACATCTCGGTCTGACCCGAGTATTATTTATAAGAAAATAATAAACGGATCAGTCTAGCTATAAATATCAGATAATATGGTGTTGAATAAAAGACATGGCATGAACATGTAATAACCATAATGGCATACTACTATAAGTATATAATTGAAAATCAACAAGAGATTAATCAATATCACAAGAATCTTCTCAAAGATAAAATGGGGTATCATACCCTAAACTTGTATTCATAACAAGTCAATGACACATGAATTCACCAATGCACAAAAATTGATAAAACTTATCAATGGAAATCACCAAAATTGGTGAAACACAAATTCCAGAAATCAACACACGAAATCCAGAAATCACAAAAAGGGGGAGGCCTATCACACGAATGGGGGCATGAAAGCTCACCAACATATGTATCACACGAACGAGAAGCTATCTCATGGAAGCTATCCATTAATTTTTTTGAACACACGAACGGCCCGAAGACCATGGGGCGCTACCCCACATATGTGATGTAGAAACATCACACAAACGGGGTTTAGTCTCCCTCGTAGACAAAGAGACATCGCACAATTGCTAGTCTAAATCACAAAAATGATCATCATGATCATCAAGAAGTGTCAATCACACCAAGCTAGTAAATATATGAGTTTAGCTTCATGTCCCATAACCACTAGCTTAACTTAAATATTTACGAACAAACTATAGATCTTCACTAGGAAATTTTCACAAGAGGTTCAGTCGAACAAGTCCAAGAATTAACCGACGAAGTAAACGCAAGCGTTTCATACCACTTGTTTTACTAAGCCGTTTAAATAGATTTCTCATCCGAGTGAGGTAAAGGTTTGTATATACTAATAGATTGGAAAACGGTTTTATAAACGAGTTTGGTATTGAAAATAGAGTTGAAATCGTTTTGATGAAAGAGTTTTGATATTTACTACTAGTATTGAAACCTTTATATTTTTAAAGTGACAAATCACAAAAATGATTGTAGAACAATTAATCACCAAAATTCACATTCAAAGACGTGAATAAAATCCAAAGAAATCGATAACGAATCCATCAAAATGGATATTCCCAGAAATCACGAAGAAAATGTCATCAAAGCAGATAATAAATGATAACAATAAAAAGGGAATCAACACGAATCGATTAAAGTTGGAAATTCAAGCTCAATAGGCAAATAGGCAGAAGACTGCAGATTCAGACGTCTGAAATCAAGGATTCAGACGTCTGAATCTGGAAAATAAAATATTTTCCAGAACAGAATTCAGACGTCTGAATACTTGATTTCGGACGTCTGAAATAGGCACTTTTTGGCCTATTTCTTTTCTGGTTCAAAACGAACCAATTCTGTGATAACCTGAATTTTTTTGGGCATTTGTTAATTGGAAACTAATAGGATTAAATTTATTAAATACTTATTTGTAAATTGAACAAATGAAATTCTGATATATATATCTGGATATGTATATAGAAGAATCTGAACTATAATAAATGATGGATTTTTAATATTTGGATAGATATTTATTTGATAATCACCTATCATAATTATTGAAGTTTGACAATATTAGTTTAATAATCTTCTTTTATAATTATTTAATTGGGCAAAATTTATCATTTCAAAATTTATAAAAATGATTTTTCTAATCATAATATATAATATATAGGTATATATATTGAATTGGAAGTTATGTTATTAATGATTTTCAAGATTTATTTAAAGTTGAGTTATATTTTTTTTCTAACACTAAAATAGTATCTATAAGATATATATTTATTAATTTAAAAAGTATTTTAGTTTAAAGTAAGATTTGATAAAGGTATATATATTTCTTTAAAGGTTATACTTAAAATAAAGGTAGTATGTAAATATATAAGCTTAAAACATACATGTATAAAGGTATTATATAGATTTAAGAAATTAATAAATACATAAAACATATTAGGTACATTATAATTACAAATGTAAACAAATTCACTATGCATTTTAACAAATGTAAACAATTTATAAAACAATAATGACAAGTGTAAGTTAATTCATACAAGTGTCTTAATTTTTTCTTTTATATAAAATGATAAAACTGAGTATAGGAAACTCTCTACTTTCTCCTCTCATTTCTTTTCTATCTTAAATCTCAAAACAAAGAAAAAGAAAATCTGAAACCAAAAACCAGTAAACAAATCTAAGAGAAGCAAACAACTATCATCTTCTCCCAGTTTTCAAATCTGAAGCAATCTAAGATCAACTCAGCAATTCAAGATTCAATTGAATAATCAAGTTCAAATTCAGATTCAGAAACAAAAATTCTAGTTTCACAAGCAGGGCAACATCCAGATTACTTCAAGCCTTCTCTGTTTCTAAAATCACAGTGAGTAAACTCTTTTAAAAATCTAGAATAACACTTGTTGTTTGTAATGATGCTTGAAATAAAGTTGTAAAGTGTTTACATGCATGCAAATATATATATATATATATATATATATATATGCAGAGATGACTATGCATGTCTTATATCAGGCATATTACCTTTGTTGGTTACAGGTTTTCAAAACCTGTTTTAAAAATTCAAATTCTCCTTCTCTGATTATTGTTAGACCTCAAGATCTAAACAAAACATGTTTGTATAATCATGTTTTATCTTTTAAAAATAATTTCAAGCTAAATCTGAAGTTTGTTTGAATAAAAAGAAAGAAGAATAGAAGGATTTTAAATCATCTCAAATATTCGACTTAAATGATTTCTGGAATCAAGTATATAATCGATTTTGTTTGCGAAATCTAGGATTTTTAAAAATAAAATCATGATTTTTAAGGTAATAAATCGAGAGAAATCGAGAGATGAACGTTAATTGGGTTCGAGCATTTTCTAGTGATCAACGGAACTTGGGTGGTCGGAGTTTCTACCGACGCTAGCTTGGAGGTAGGCGATGTCGGCAAAAATGGTCGGAGATATTCTCGTTCCCCATGGTGGCCGGACGAGGTGGAAGTTGGGTTTAACCCAGTTTTGGTCGAGGTTGAAATTTGTGCTACTGTGTCGTCAGCATAGCATCGGAGTTCATCGGAGCAAGGGGGATCGACGCATGGTTGTACGGCGAATCTGTGGACGGAGTCTCGGGAGTGCTGGTGGTCGGCGTCGGCAGGCGAAGTGGTTCTTGGGTGTTGAGTTCTATTCCAGTTTGACCATATTGCTCGATGTTGATTTTGTGGTTATGTTGGGGTTTGGTTGGTCGGAATCGAAGGTGAGGATGGTCAGCGACGTGCTGGAGGTAGCATCGATGGTCGGCGAGGTTTAGTTCACCGGTGCACGTGCACATCGAGGCTGTGTGTCAGTGGTTTGGGGAAGGAGGTCTGTTTTCTCGGGGGAGGGCTCGGGTAAGTGGGAAGAAGACTCGAGTCTGGCTTCGGGTAGTTGTGCGTGAGTGTCCTCAATGTTAATATATTTTAAATGTTAAACTAAACTAAGTTTTTAAGGAAAAAAAAAGAAGAAGTTTTCTCGGGGGTGTCTCGAGTATGTACCGGGTGAACTCGGGTATATTTTTAACCGTTTTAAATTTAATAAAATTAAGTTTTAAATTTTAAAATAAATCAAGTTTGAACTATTTCTTAAATCAATATTCTTTGTATAATAAATGTTTTTATTAAATATTTGGTTTAAGAAAAGTGGTATGATTTATTCAACTTAAATTTATTAAGTTAATTCTTAAGTTTATTTTAAACTTAAATTTAGTGTGTATTTAAGTAGTTAATTATAAGGGTAAAATGTTTTTAATTTATATGTTGATGATAAGTATTTCCAAGATTTAATAAATAAGATCTTAATGATGATTAAGTAATTAATAAAGAAAAGGTTTATCTTAAAGTTAATTAAGGTCTTGGATAATTAATGAGTAATTAAATTAATGAAGTAATTAAAGAAAAGTTAATTAATTAAGGATTAATTAATTAATAATTAAGGTTTATAAATTAATTGGTAATTAGAGATCAATTAATTAGTAATTAGAGATTTATTAATGTAAGTAATTACTTAAATGATAATTACTTAATGTAAGTAATTAAGGATTAATTTGTTAAGGGTTAATTAATTAAATTAATTATTAAAGTATAATTAATTTATAATTAAAGGATAATTAACAAAAGGGATAATTACTTAATGAAAGTAATTATGGATAATTAAATTAGATTGATAATTATAGAATGATTAATTAATGGTTGTAATTAATTAATGTTAAGTAAGCAGGATTTAAAAGCAATTAAATTAATTAGAAATGGTAAAATTAATTTATCTTGCTTATAGATGATTAAGATATATTGTATGACTTGGGATTATTTGACATCTCTGATATGTGATTTGTGATGCTTTGTGAGATGAGATACTTTGGTTGAACTGTGATATTATGGGTTATCTATATAAGATGAATTATTGTGTGAATATGAGATCCTGAATATAAATTGTATTGTTTAAACTTAAACATTTGATTTAATGAATAACATTGGATTCGAAGAAACAGGGGTCGGGTATTAGTAAATACCCGAAACCACTTCGATTCTTTATAAATTGAGTTTAGAACAAACGGGCTGGAATTGGAATAAATTAAGTAACTTGGCATTTAACTGAGCAATAGTTCGTGGACATTGTTGGTAATAAGTGATGGACTTTGAGAACTCGTAGGAAGGTACGAGTTACCCTGGATTGCAAATAAGTTTATAACTTAGTATTTCATGTTATTTGGGTTTACTCACGCTGGTTTCCAGCCTGACCTGGGTGTTACTTTATTGTAATGCTCGGATCAGACCGAGTATTACAGATTTCCAGGTAAGGTCGTTCTGGAGCTCAGGAGGCGAGCTTGATGGCAGGAACGTATGGAGTGTATTCCGTTGTGATATATTGTAGTTGTTTGGGACATGTTAATTGTATCTGTCCAGTGATTTGTGTATATGTTGTAACTCTGATGTATTGATGAAAATTAACAAATACAGTTTCTTTGTATAACTGATATTATTATTTGATATTGTATTTTGATCCGCTGCGAATGTGAGAACCTGTGTCTTGTTCTGTTTCTTTCTTCTATCTCTTTTCTTTTTCTCCTAACTATCTGGAATTTTCGGGTTCGAAAATTCCGGGTCGTTACATTTGGTATCAGAGCCAGGTTAAGCGAGAACCTTGGCTCTGGTGGGATTACTCATTAAGGATAGGGTCAATGGTACCCTAGAATGAGTTGAGTGTGTGTATATATATATATATGAGAGCATACTTGTTATTTTCTTATAAAATGATTTTAAAAATGATTTTCATATATAAAGAAATAATATTTCTAATTACTAAATATATTAAAGAAATTGGTTGTTGATTATTGGAATAAAATAAAATAATGAAAATTAAGTGATAATAGTAATACAACCAAATTGAAATTGAATAAAGGTAAGTTTGAAATGGATTCAACTGAGAATAAAATCTTGAAGTTGGAAAAGAGTTTTTAGAATAAGATGATAATGAATGGTTTCCAGATATGATAATCTTGGTTATTATCATAAATGGTTGTTGTATTTAATAATGAAATGTGTGTTAATGAGTAAGCAAAATGAAATGTTTTAAGGAAGTAAAACATTTGGGTAAGAATGACTTATAAATTGGAACTAAAGATGATCTAAATTGTGAAGATTTAAATCTAGGTCCAGAAATTTGAAAATTGTTTCAAAGTGATAAAGAAAAGAATAAATAATATTATTCAGATTATTTTTGAATAAGAAGTTGTTTGGAAATTTTAAAGAAATTTGTTTTAAATTAAAAACCACCCTAACTTGGTGTGTAAAGGAAATAAATATGTATATTTGGAAATAAACTCTAAGGTTGAGTTTTGAATTTTCCTTGGGATGTGATGTGAAACCCAAAGTGAAGTAAGTTTTTAAACTTAAATGGAAAGATTATTAATCTGAAGTTTAAAACTTGAATGGGAATTCAAATTGTGTAAAGTTGACTGGATTAAGTAAATTTAATTTAACTTGGAGGAAGTTAAATGAGTTTAGAATGAACAACTTGAATTGGAAATTTTAAGATGAAATTGAAATTTAACTTGGGAAGTTAAATGGTTGATTTTAAAATGGGAGTTATGAGTGATCTCAAAATGGGTTTGAGATCTAGAAATTGAAAATGGATGCTGTTAATTGGTGTTTTGATAAATTTGGATGTTTATTTATCCTGATATCATTCTATTGTCATAAATAATCTATGAAACTGAGAATTGGTTTTGAAATTAGAAATGGATAATAAATTAGAATCTGAAGATTAAATTGTTTTTGAATTCTTATTTGAACTTTGTAATAAGTTAAGTAAAGATAATTTTTAAATGGAATTTTGGAATTTGGATTCAGAATTAAACGGTTTAAAGATTTAAGTTGTTAAATTAAAAATAAAGGTTGATTTAATTTAAAAGTAAAGGTTAATTTGATTTAAGGGATTAAATCAACATTTAAATTTTTTTAACTCGAATTTATATAATTCGAGATGGTTTAAAATTGCGATTTAAATTGAATTAGTTCAAACTGAATTTGATTTGAATTAATGGGAATTGTGAATTAAGATGGATAAGTTTAAAATTCAAATAGAAAATTTGAATTGGTTTAAATTTGAAAGGAAATCAAAGTTAAATAGTTTCAAATTCAAATGGAATTTGATTTAAATTTGAAAAGAATTGAGGTTAATTCAACTTGAATTGAGATCAAATCAATTTCAATGGAAATTGAAGTTATCTAAATTGGAATTGAGTCAATTTAAATGAAAGTGGAAAATTAAAAACTGAATTGATGGGGATAAAGATTGGGTAGTGGAACAGTTTGGCTCTGGACTATTTTCAAACAAATTATTTTAATTTAAACTTTCTTAAATATAATCTTCCAAGCTATTTACTATACAATCTTTCTTCTTAAACCTCAAACTATCTTATACTTAGTTTACAATTATTTTGGAACTATTTAACTATTTTGAAACTGTCTTATAAACTAATTTATATTTTTTAGTTACTTATATCTAATCACTATTTAAAAAAAAACTATTTTGCAATTATCTAACTATTTTATACCTACTTAACTATTTTACAGCTATTTTACAAACTAATAACTATTTTTCAACTACTTATCTATTTTAAACTTTTTCAAGCTATTTTTAAATTTAAATTGGTTAGAGTTCAAACTGTTTGTAATTGAAGTAATAACTCAATTGGAAATGGAAGCAATTGAGAATAAGTGAATGGAATTAAAGGAAATGTGAATAGAAAAGAGAATTGATTTGGCTAATAACCAATAAAGAAAAATACGTAGGATATATGTGACGACCCGGAATTTTTGTATATTTGAAATGTGAATATTTAAGTTATTTTAAATATTCGAAGGTTAAATTTTAACTTTAATTTTAAATATACAGTATTTATTTGGATAATTAATTATTAAATTTAATTATCGGGATTGGGTAAAATATTGATTCTTGATTTTAAGCCTGTTAAAAATAGTTCAAAGGTTCAGAAAATTTATATTGTTAATACTGAAGATGATAGAACTTTTAAAAAGGAATTTTAAAGAGTTTTGTTCAGTTTTAAAAATATATCGTTGAAATTGAATTTAAAAGTAGCCTTCCGAGGCACAGTCTCGGAATGCAACGAAACCAGTTCCATTGGATCCGTAATATTGTATTATTATTGGATTTCGAATTTCCTAGTGTTTGGAGTTGTCGTGTGATCGTACAGAATGTAAACGCGCTGAAATTAAATCGAAAATTTAATATTATAACTGGTCCCAAAAAGCTATCTTCTCCATACGATCGAATTTGTAGTCAAAACCTTTTCCAGTGCGTTCGGAATAGGGGTATAACATTATAAATGCCTAGTGGCATGCCTCGATTGGAGATTGAGATTTTGGCTCGATTTCGAGACGTTTAACTTCAAATTTAATTTGATATTGATATCTTGACCAGTCAAAACAAAATCTCTATTTGTTCAACACGTAGCCTGCTTTCTTTTACATTTGTCTCTCTCTGAGACACGCGCATCAAAACCGAGAAAAGGTTAATTAAAGAAACTAAAAAAAAAGGGGGCAGAAACGAAGTATTCGAAATCCATCTTCTTAGTAAAATCAAAATAAGGGCTGAACGAAAAGGGGAGCGGAATCATTCGAATAGAACGTTAACCATTTTCCTCAATACTCAGTCTCATTCGTGAATTCAATCAAGTGGCGTTCCCCTCCCAGTTCTTTTCTATCGAGCCGGAAGCAGTTCGATGATAGGGGCACGATTTTTTTTCCTTCGCCTTCATTTGAAATCGAGATTGATTTCTAGCGCGGTTGGTTTCGATTTGTTCTCGAGCTCGAGGAAGGAGGCTGTCACGTCGACTAGAAGTAGGAAGATTCGGCGAGGTTGGGAATCGAGGGGGCAATATCGATCTCGAAGTCGATGACTTCGACGTCGGCGTGGATGGAGTCGTTCGATCGAGTCGGGGCCTACGTCAGTGGTGGAAGCGATGTCGCATCGAGCAGGTCGATGAGGCGAAGACGTTCCGAAGTTCGTAGGCAGTGAGGTACCATCTCCTTTAATTGAACTTAATAAATATATTCTCATGTAGATTTGAAAAAATATATATAGTTAGGTTTGAATTTCAATTTCCGATTTATAACTTGATATAATATGTTTTACTGATTGAAAATATATAAAGTTAGTTTTAGCTCTTGTTTTTAAATTTTTTTGCAAGTAAACTAAATTTAAAAATATGTTGCAACAAAGTATAAACATTTCCATTTTTAGTTTAATACATAAAGATTTGAAGAAGAAAATTTTATAGCTCTACACATGATTTTTGCAGTCAGACAATTCTGATAATTATCTTTCAGTTTAAAGATTTTACCTATACATACACACCTATCTTGATTTAAATATGACACATCGTAAGTAAAATAAATACGTAGTAAGGTGCTTAACTTATGTAATCTATTTTAGTTACTAAAAGATTTTTTTAGGGAAAATTATCTAATTAAAATTCTTAGTTAATGGAATTTATAAAAGAAGATAATTGATTTGTTCGATTTATTTAAAAATGTTTATACAAGGTCTTTCATCGGGAAGGAAACAAGCTGGGATAAAATAAAATAGTAATGGATGGCAAAACAAAAGCAAAGGTGAGTTAATCTCACTCAGTTAAATTTAAATTTAAATGGTTAAATTTAAATAATTGATTGGATGATTGCGTTGATTGATGTGCTATAGATATAGTAGTATATAGCAATATACACATATTGGCATATGTGTATATTTGAGTTGTTGATATTCCCGCATTTATATAGCGGATGAGACCCTATGCGCCGCATAATAGCGGATGATTTATACAAATCCCATATACCGCGATATTCCACCTCGAAGTGGAATTGGTATTGTGCTAACGTTTGTGGATGCAGGGAAACAGGTTGGAGGGATCCAACTGGATTCCTCAAAATTATTTAGATTATTTGATATTCTGTTCTATGAATATTGATATCCTGTGATGATTTTATTGATGATTGAAATATTGGATGATATGGTTGGATTGAATATTTCAATAAAAAGGAGTTATAAAAATATATTGAATTGGATTTTGAAAGAAATAAAAGAATAAAGAGTTAAGTAAAATAATTCGAGGAATTGGGATAAAATTTATAACGAATTGAAATAAAAATAAAGTGATTTGGAATTTTAACAAATATGAAATAAGGGGATTTTGAATTTACAAGGGATAATAAATTTTATACTTAAGTGATATTATTTGAAGAATAAAAGAAGTTATTTTTGGAATTAAGGATTAAAGTTAATTAAAGAATAAATAAGGAGTTTTGGAAATCTGAAATCGATATTGGTAAAAAGGGGTTTAACTCGTAATAAGGAATAAAAATCTAAAGGTTAATGTATTTTGGAATAAATGAAGTAGTAAAGGAAATTTATTTCAAAGTAAAGTAAAGTAAATTGGAAAATCAATTGGAAATTGATTTAGTTATTTAAAAATTGGAATTTTAAAAGAGAAGTGAGATTTTGGAGATATAAACTGGGTTTATAAAGTAAAATAAAATATAGTGGATATTTGAATATAAATTCAAGTTGGGAATTTATAAAAAGATATGGTTTGGTTTAAAAATAAATGTTGATTTATTTTTAAAAGATGGAAATGAGAAGTGTATTTCTCTGGATAGCCAAGTACGTTTTCAAAGCAATTTTAAATATAAGTTAAAAGTTTTAAGTATGATTTAAAAAGCATGTTTTAGAAAATTGATTATTTCTAAATGTTAATTTTCAAAGTAGGTATTTTTAAAATCTATTATTGTAGTAATTATATAAAAGTGATTTGCTATTCTGTTTTTAAAAAGAGAAATTTAGTTTATATTTATAAAGTGGTTTATTTTAAAGTATATATTTTTAATAAAGTATTAAAGTAGTTTGATTTCAATGTTATAAAATATATTTTAAAATAAAGTGTTTTTAAATTATTTTAAAATCTAAAAGTGTTTTATACTTGGTGTTTCAGAGGAAATAAATATTTGGAAATGTATTCCGTAAGCGGAAATTGTTTGAAATTGTTTTCAAAAGGAGTTTGAAAATTTGGAAATATATCTTGGAAAGATATTTGGGCAAATAAATAATGTGGGAAATTATTTATTGTGTGATGGTTGCTTGTGGATGTTAATTGATAGTTAAATAACCGACTATCAATATTGGCCGAATGCGCTGATCGTTTCGAAGAGACCGGGATCGAGTTTCCGTATACCGGGATTCTAGGTCTGGAGACTCGAATACCACTTCGATCCGGTTTGTACGTTTCGTGTAACGTGTTCGGAGTCGAAGATTGGAGCTGTGAAGTGCAAGGGCTAGTCGCTACTAATCCTGAGGATATTTCCAAAATGGATGTAGTAGGAGTAGTGCCTTCGGTTCCGTTCAAACCCAGGACGGACTGGTATGGACGAATGCTTGCGAAACATCGTCAGCGGACGATGGGCATTCTAAGGGATATGTTCTCTAAAAGGTATCGTTTAGCCTCGAACCTCATCAACCGGGAATGACTGAAAATCAGGGGTTATGCAGCAAGGCTTCGTGGGTAGCTCCCACTGGAGGGTAAGGTCATCCCTGTCTAGATGTCCCTTTTTATTTCGGCTTAGTGGTGCGGTTGCTGATCCCAACCGTGGGGTGATTTTATTCGGGATCATCCAGTAAGGGATGGTTCCGGCCTTGTGTTGCAGGGGAGCGGGCGTACTCCTCGGTACGGTGATCTAGGCCACGTACTGTGATAGGTGGTACCCCAGTGCCTAGTCATTCGTTGGAAATCCATTCTCCCTACGTGCCTGTACGGTTTTGATTGTGCCCAACTATTGCTGAAACGTGAGATGCAAGCATTTCAGCTAGATTCTAGTTTACTTTCTGTAGACACTATTATAATATCAGAGGATTTTGATATAAAGTGTTTTAGCTATCGTAAGGTAAAAACCCGACATGTTTATTTGTGGCGTGGTCTTACGAGATGTTTTTTATTTTTAAAGGATATTTGAAACTTTAAAAATCAATTGAGTGTGATTTTCTCACGCTGGTTTTCCAGACTGACTCGGGTATTGTTTTATATGATGCTCGGGTCAGACCGAGTATTATAAATTACAGGATATGATGATGTGGAGCTCAGGAGACGAGCTGGATGACGATACGTACTCTCGTACTTGCTATTATTTTTCCGCTGTGTATTCAGTTGTATGATATTGATGAGATGTACTCTGATGATATATTTGGATGTATATATATATATACAGATACAGTTTGATTTGTGTAAAGATCTGTTGATATATATATTATATTTTATTCCGCTGCGTATGTGAGATTCTGCTGTTGTTTTCTATTTTTCTTCTTCTACCTCTTCTTCTTAACTAAAATGGTCCGGTTTTTCTTGTATGAAAAACCCGGGTCGTTACACTTGGTATCAGAGCTTAGGCTGGCGACAACCTTGGCTCTGTTGGGAATTTTGAGAGTATTAATAGATATGAGCGCGTATTTGTTAGTGAATATAAAATGATTTTATATTGTGTTGGTTGGTTTATTGAGTGGCATATGAACCTTCGTCGGCACAGTCTGGACAACTGTATCGAAGGGGTTTCTAAACACTTGAATAGAACGGTTCGACACAATATTGTTTTAAATAGGGTGAATGAAATAATTTTGCCCAAATTATTTTGTATATAAAAGAAATTATTATTTGAAATTATTATAGTTATATATTTGGATGCTTGGTTGTTAGAAAATGACAATAATAAGTTAGTCTCATTATTGAGTAGAAATTGAAACTTATAACCTAAGTTGAAGAATAAATTTATATAACAAATGGAATTTGAAATATAGACTAAATGCAATTTATAAATTGAGATAAACTTTATATACAAATGTGAATTACAAATGTGATTTATAATCAATGAGATAAGTTCATAAACAAATGAAAATTTGTAAATGTAAATTGTAAATGTGACTTATAACTTGAAATAAAATGTGATAGAATTCCAGAGAAATGTTTAGATATAAAATTGAATGGATTTTGAATTTGAAGTTTTGGGAAAGGTTTAAATTTCTTTGGATTTAAAAATAGTTTTTAAAGGTTTTGGGGAAATAATGGTGACATTATTTCATGAATATTTTTGAAATTGAATTGAAATCTGGTGGGATTTGGGATTTAAAAATGTTTGAAATGTTTAAAGTGATAAAAGCATTAAATTCTCTTTCGGTCGCTGGAAAATAATTTCGGTGATGACTGCAGCATCATCGATATCTATTTTCGAGTTTCCTAAGAGAAATTGCTACCAAACTGTTTTAAATTGAAAATGATTGTGAATTGAGTTGGTTTTAAAATTCAAAAGGGAAATTGTTTGGTAAAAGCAGATTATTTTGGAAATTGGGATTTGAGGTGATATACCAGATATGTATGAGTTATTTATGGATTCAAAATGGTTTTGAAATAAAACCGGGCAATTGGATTCTGGAAATTCTATTTAAAATTTAAATGTGGAAATTTAAATGAATCAACAACATAAAGTATAGAATGAAGTTGATTGAAATAAGAAGGGAATGAAAGTTAAATTCTGGGATTATAATTATGAGATGAAATTAACTCAATGAGTAATATAAGCTGGTAGATAAAAGAGTTAGAGAACTTGAAGGTGAATGAATTGTAAAACTTGTATAAAATTGTATCCTAGAATTAAAATTTAATTCGAGTATATGAAGGTGAATAAAATATATTTGAATTTAACTTAAGATAAGTTAAATAAGAATTGAGAATTGGAATTGAATTAAATGTAAATAAGTTGAAGTCGAATTGAATTGGATATAAAGGTAATGTAAAATGCTTATAATTGTGTAAAGAAATTCATATTCTTAAGTTCTTAAGTGCAATAATTTGAGATTTGATTGTAAAGATGAAAATGGACTTAAATGAATAGTCCTAGATCTTAAGTAAGTAAGTTAAAACTTATGAATAGAAATGGAAGTGTAAGTCATAAATGGGAATTCATTTCTTTGAACCATTAAGAGTTATAATTTGAAATTGTAATTATCAAATGGAAATGACTAAGATGAGCAATCTTAATAAAGCCAAACTTGAATTATAAAATAAATTGAATTTAAGATGATTAAGTGAAGTGATATTTGGAATTTAAAAAGCAAGTATTTAATTTTAACCAGCGGAGGAACTAATTTAATAATAAATTAGTTAATGAAATTGAATTGTGAATTAATGAAATTAAATTAAAATAGTGATGGTTTGGATTTCGAATGGAATCCGAATAAGTGAAAATAAATAAATGGATGGAATTTGATTAAATAAGAATCAAATGAAAGATGGAAATAAAACTTAAAAGGGTTGGTTAAATGGAAAATAAACTTAAGTTATTGACTTAAGTAAATGTTGAATGGAAACTGAACTCAACAGAGGAGTGGTTTAAATAAGTTGAGAAATAGTTATTGAATGAATTAACTTGGATTTTTTCGAGCTAAATAAAATTCATTTTTGGAAGTTGGAGATGAATTGAATTTAAGAAAAAAAAAATTGGAAATGAAGTAGTAAATTGAAATAAGTTGGAATTCATATGAAATGAGAGTTCAATTTGAAAATATACACTTCAGTGGTGAAGTAGCAAATGAATATAAGAAAAATTTATATGAACTTAAGAATTGAAGAATGAAATTCTTAAGAAAATTTGTATTGGAAATATACTTAGTAATTTTGGAATGGAAAAATAAATATACTAAGTAAATAGTTGAATGAAGACTAAAATTGAAGTTGTGAAATGAGATAGTTATGAATAAAGGGATAACAATCAAAAAGGAATGTGAATAAAGGAGAATTGATATAACTAATAATCAATTAGGCTAATTACGTAAGGTGTACGTATATTATTTTATTCGCATAGCTATTTGGTCCAGATGTCGAACACAGAATTTCGAGATAGTTTTATCGATCCGAATCAGGATTTTTCACTCGATTTTCAACGGCGAACCTGGATATGGATTGTTGGTTGATTCTGGATATTCTCTATCATAGTTGGTGGCTATGTAAGGAGGATGACGGTTTCTGATCAAGGAACCAGATCTGAGTCCGCACTAGGAAGTCGGGTGGACGATACTAGTTCGGAAGTGGAATTGTGTGATCGATTGAGCGATCGAATGTGATATTGCGTACGGATGATATATGTGCATCGTACGGGCTTAAGTTAAGTAAATATTGAAAATTTGTAAAGAAGTCGATAAAATGACTTTGGGATTGTGATTGAATATTATTGCTTAGTAGAATATACAGGTGTATAAAAGCAATGGATAAATTGGGATTTTTGATTTAGAAGATAAAATTTAATGGCCCGACAAAAAGGTATGTATTTGAATTTCTATATGAAATTTTGATTGGGTTTTGGATCCAGCCACTTGGCCTTTTGTTTTCTTTTTGAGATTGGGAGGCCGTAGAGCCATTTTGTAGTAGTACCGAGCTAGCCGCGCAAAGGAGACGCTGGCGAAATTTTTCGGAAATTTAGGGAGTTAGAAAAATTTTGAGAAATTTTGATAAGTTAAAATTTGAATTCGAATTTAAAATTTGAATTGATAAGTAGGTGATATGGGTTGAACTTATGAATAAGTTTGGGAAGTTAAAAGATGATTAGTGTATCATTAATAAAAGATTGGTTGGGTACTGTTAAAACTGTTTGAATTTGGGAAATAGCTAACGGGATATGGGACATTCTTCCTAACTGGTAATTTCGGGGACGAAATTCTTTTAAGGGGGGAGGAATGTGACGACCCGGAATTTTTGTATATTTGAAATGTGAATATTTAAGTTATTTTAAATATTCGAAGGTTAAATTTTAACTTTAATTTTAAATATACAGTATTTATTTGGATAATTAATTATTAAATTTAATTATCGGGATTGGGTAAAATATTGATTCTTGATTTTAAGCCTGTTAAAAATAGTTCAAAGGTTCAGAAAATTTATATTGTTAATACTGAAGATGATAGAACTTTTAAAAAGGAATTTTAAAGAGTTTTGTTCAGTTTTAAAAATATATCGTTGAAATTGAATTTAAAAGTAGCCTTCCGAGGCACAGTCTCGGAATGCAACGAAACCAGTTCCATTGGATCCGTAATATTGTATTATTATTGGATTTCGAATTTCCTAGTGTTTGGAGTTGTCGTGTGATCGTACAGAATGTAAATGCGCTGAAATTAAATCGAAAATTTAATATTATAACTGGTCCCAAAAAGCTATCTTCTCCATACGATCGAATTTGTAGTCAAAACCTTTTCCAGTGCGTTCGGAATAGGGGTATAACATTATAAATGCCTAGTGGCATGCCTCGATTGGAGATTGAGATTTTGGCTCGATTTCGAGACGTTTAACTTCAAATTTAATTTGATATTGATATCTTGACCAGTCAAAACAAAATCTCTATTTGTTCAACACGTAGCCTGCTTTCTTTTACATTTGTCTCTCTCTGAGACACGCGCATCAAAACCGAGAAAAGGTTAATTAAAGAAACTAAAAAAAAAGGGGGCAGAAACGAAGTATTCGAAATCCATCTTCTTAGTAAAATCAAAATAAGGGCTGAACGAAAAGGGGAGCGGAATCATTCGAATAGAACGTTAACCATTTTCCTCAATACTCAGTCTCATTCGTGAATTCAATCAAGTGGCGTTCCCCTCCCAGTTCTTTTCTATCGAGCCGGAAGCAGTTCGATGATAGGGGCACGATTTTTTTTCCTTCGCCTTCATTTGAAATCGAGATTGATTTCTAGCGCGGTTGGTTTCGATTTGTTCTCGAGCTCGAGGAAGGAGGCTGTCACGTCGACTAGAAGTAGGAAGATTCGGCGAGGTTGGGAATCGAGGGGGCAATATCGATCTTGAAGTCGATGACTTCGACGTCGGCGTGGATGGAGTCGTTCGATCGAGTCGGGGCCTACGTCAGTGGTGGAAGCGATGTCGCATCGAGCAGGTCGATGAGGCGAAGACGTTCCGAAGTTCGTAGGCAGTGAGGTACCATCTCCTTTAATTGAACTTAATAAATATATTCTCATGTAGATTTGAAAAAATATATATAGTTAGGTTTGAATTTCAATTTCCGATTTATAACTTGATATAATATGTTTTACTGATTGAAAATATATAAAGTTAGTTTTAGCTCTTGTTTTTAAATTTTTTTGCAAGTAAACTAAATTTAAAAATATGTTGCAACAAAGTATAAACATTTCCATTTTTAGTTTAATACATAAAGATTTGAAGAAGAAAATTTTATAGCTCTACACATGATTTTTACAGTCAGACAATTCTGATAATTATCTTTCAGTTTAAAGATTTTACCTATACATACACACCTATCTTGATTTAAATATGACACATCGTAAGTAAAATAAATACGTAGTAAGGTGCTTAACTTATGTAATCTATTTTAGTTACTAAAAGATTTTTTTAGGGAAAATTATCTAATTAAAATTCTTAGTTAATGGAATTTATAAAAGAAGATAATTGATTTGTTCGATTTATTTAAAAATGTTTATACAAGGTCTTTCATCGGGAAGGAAACAAGCTGGGATAAAATAAAATAGTAATGGATGGCAAAACAAAAGCAAAGGTGAGTTAATCTCACTCAGTTAAATTTAAATTTAAATGGTTAAATTTAAATAATTGATTGGATGATTGCGTTGATTGATGTGCTATAGATATAGTAGTATATAGCAATATACACATATTGGCATATGTGTATATTTGAGTTGTTGATATTCCCGCATTTATATAGCGGATGAGACCCTATGCGCCGCATAATAGCGGATGATTTATACAAATCCCATATACCGCGATATTCCACCTCGAAGTGGAATTGGTATTGTGCTAACGTTTGTGGATGCAGGGAAACAGGTTGGAGGGATCCAACTGGATTCCTCAAAATTATTTAGATTATTTGATATTCTGTTCTATGAATATTGATATCCTGTGATGATTTTATTGATGATTGAAATATTGGATGATATGGTTGGATTGAATATTTCAATAAAAAGGAGTTATAAAAATATATTGAATTGGATTTTGAAAGAAATAAAAGAATAAAGAGTTAAGTAAAATAATTCGAGGAATTGGGATAAAATTTATAACGAATTGAAATAAAAATAAAGTGATTTGGAATTTTAACAAATATGAAATAAGGGGATTTTGAATTTACAAGGGATAATAAATTTTATACTTAAGTGATATTATTTGAAGAATAAAAGAAGTTATTTTTGGAATTAAGGATTAAAGTTAATTAAAGAATAAATAAGGAGTTTTGGAAATCTGAAATCGATATTGGTAAAAAGGGGTTTAACTCGTAATAAGGAATAAAAATCTAAAGGTTAATGTATTTTGGAATAAATGAAGTAGTAAAGGAAATTTATTTCAAAGTAAAGTAAAGTAAATTGGAAAATCAATTGGAAATTGATTTAGTTATTTAAAAATTGGAATTTTAAAAGAGAAGTGAGATTTTGGAGATATAAACTGGGTTTATAAAGTAAAATAAAATATAGTGGATATTTGAATATAAATTCAAGTTGGGAATTTATAAAAAGATATGGTTTGGTTTAAAAATAAATGTTGATTTATTTTTAAAAGATGGAAATGAGAAGTGTATTTCTCTGGATAGCCAAGTACGTTTTCAAAGCAATTTTAAATATAAGTTAAAAGTTTTAAGTATGATTTAAAAAGCATGTTTTAGAAAATTGATTATTTCTAAATGTTAATTTTCAAAGTAGGTATTTTTAAAATCTATTATTGTAGTAATTATATAAAAGTGATTTGCTATTCTGTTTTTAAAAAGAGAAATTTAGTTTATATTTATAAAGTGGTTTATTTTAAAGTATATATTTTTAATAAAGTATTAAAGTAGTTTGATTTCAATGTTATAAAATATATTTTAAAATAAAGTGTTTTTAAATTATTTTAAAATCTAAAAGTGTTTTATACTTGGTGTTTCAGAGGAAATAAATATTTGGAAATGTATTCCGTAAGCGGAAATTGTTTGAAATTGTTTTCAAAAGGAGTTTGAAAATTTGGAAATATATCTTGGAAAGATATTTGGGCAAATAAATAATGTGGGAAATTATTTATTGTGTGATGGTTGCTTGTGGATGTTAATTGATAGTTAAATAACCGACTATCAATATTGGCCGAATGCGCTGATCGTTTCGAAGAGACCGGGATCGAGTTTCCGTATACCGGGATTCTAGGTCTGGAGACTCGAATACCACTTCGATCCGGTTTGTACGTTTCGTGTAACGTGTTCGGAGTCGAAGATTGGAGCTGTGAAGTGCAAGGGCTAGTCGCTACTAATCCTGAGGATATTTCCAAAATGGATGTAGTAGGAGTAGTGCCTTCGGTTCCGTTCAAACCCAGGACGGACTGGTATGGACGAATGCTTGCGAAACATCGTCAGCGGACGATGGGCATTCTAAGGGATATGTTCTCTAAAAGGTATCGTTTAGCCTCGAACCTCATCAACCGGGAATGACTGAAAATCAGGGGTTATGCAGCAAGGCTTCGTGGGTAGCTCCCACTGGAGGGTAAGGTCATCCCTGTCTAGATGTCCCTTTTTATTTCGGCTTAGTGGTGCGGTTGCTGATCCCAACCGTGGGGTGATTTTATTCGGGATCATCCAGTAAGGGATGGTTCCGGCCTTGTGTTGCAGGGGAGCGGGCGTACTCCTCGGTACGGTGATCTAGGCCACGTACTGTGATAGGTGGTACCCCAGTGCCTAGTCATTCGTTGGAAATCCATTCTCCCTACGTGCCTGTACGGTTTTGATTGTGCCCAACTATTGCTGAAACGTGAGATGCAAGCATTTCAGCTAGATTCTAGTTTACTTTCTGTAGACACTATTATAATATCAGAGGATTTTGATATAAAGTGTTTTAGCTATCGTAAGGTAAAAACCCGACATGTTTATTTGTGGCGTGGTCTTACGAGATGTTTTTTATTTTTAAAGGATATTTGAAACTTTAAAAATCAATTGAGTGTGATTTTCTCACGCTGGTTTTCCAGACTGACTCGGGTATTGTTTTATATGATGCTCGGGTCAGACCGAGTATTATAAATTACAGGATATGATGATGTGGAGCTCAGGAGACGAGCTGGATGACGATACGTACTCTCGTACTTGCTATTATTTTTCCGCTGTGTATTCAGTTGTATGATATTGATGAGATGTACTCTGATGATATATTTGGATGTATATATATATATACAGATACAGTTTGATTTGTGTAAAGATCTGTTGATATATATATTATATTTTATTCCGCTGCGTATGTGAGATTCTGCTGTTGTTTTCTATTTTTCTTCTTCTACCTCTTCTTCTTAACTAAAATGGTCCGGTTTTTCTTGTATGAAAAACCCGGGTCGTTACAATATACGTATATTATTCTATTCGCATAGTGATTTGGTCCAGATTTGAGCACAGAATTTCGAGATAGTATTATCGATCTGAGTTGGGATTTTTCACTCGATTTTCGACGGTGAACCTGGATATGGATTTTTGATTGGTTTTGGATATTCTCTATCATAGTTAGGCTATGCAAGGAGAATGACGGTTTTTGATCAAGAAACCAGATCTGAGTCCGCACTAGGAAGTCGGGTGGACGATTCTAGTTCGGAAGAGAAATTGTGTGATTGAGTGAGCGATCAGATTGATATTGCGTACGGATGATATGTGTACATCGTACGGGTTTGAATGAAATTGATATTGAAAATTTGTGGATAAAAACTGTAAAATGATTTTGAAATGGAAGGGTATATTTTGAAAAATAAATGATAATAAAATGGGAGTTGAATATTTCTGTGATTAGAACTCATTTTATAGAAAAATGATATGGTTAATAACTTTATAAAAGAGCAATCAAATTTGAATATTTAATTTGGAATAAAATAAAGTTATATATCCTTGTTATATAAGATAAACCTTCCCTTGTTGAATCTATTGCTAGAAGAAAAGGGTTTTGAAAATATTTGAAGTATAAAAGAGGTTTTATATAAGTTTGAAGTGATCCAAAGATTTTCAAAGTTATATATCTCTCTATATATAAGGGATTTTATTGGAATGATTTTGGAAAAGGTTTTGGGAACCTATGGATTTTGGAAAGGCTTTTGATTTTGAGAAAAATCAGTTTTGGGAATTTGGAAAGCCAAGTTTGGAACTATCGATTTGGGATATCGATTTTGTGTAAAGGAGATTTTGATATAAATCATAAAGGGTATGATTTGAAGATACTATAAGTCTATAGTATAAAGTGTTTTGAGAATAGCTTTGGGGAAAAAGGCGCTCCCTTGAAATGAACTTCTCAGGAGCGCCACAGGGTGGTACTGCCTTGAACCCTAAGGGGGGGTTCTAAAGTTGATCATGTGAGGAGTCCGGACAAAACTAGTTCCTGAGGATTATTTGTGTAGCGAAAGTCGAGGGGCTGGTGCCCACAGAGGCATTTGGGTTATGCTGTGACGACAGTGTAACTCAATGTCACTGCGATCTACTACAGACCATAGCGAAAGTCGTGTGTGCCACTGAGAGCCAACAGTCTACGTTTGATTTTATATCGGTAGACTACCACACTATGGTAACATAGCAAAAGTCATGTGTGCCGCTGAGAGCCAACAGTCTGCGTTTGATTTTATATCGGTAGACTGCGACCTATGTAGGAGTGGAGAAGTTTCATTTTGACAGCGAAAATCGTGTGTGCCGCTGAGATCCAACAGTTACATGGACTTTTGCTGCAACGGCAACGTAACCCTAGAATGTAACTGCGATCTGTTGTGGGTTCCATGGTGTAATGTAACGACCCGTAAATTTTAACTGTTTTAATAACGTAATTAGTTAAATTTTGTGAAATTTTAAACGATAAAATTTTGAAATATAAATTTGATATTTGGAATACGTCTAATTAAACATAGCAACTGGTAAATTTTCGTCCGAAAATATGAAAATTTATTTCACACGTAAATTTACTTCAATTTAATAAGTTAAAATTGATGATAATAAAATGTTTTCCAAACCTGAATATTTTTACATAGAAAATTTGTAAATCATCGTCTGAGTGAGACGTCATCTTTCGTTTCGTCAAATTTGGAGATCTATTGCTCCGTTCATCTTATTTTTGGTAAATTGACAACATTTTTGGTACCGATTATCGACTTTTGATCGGATGATCGTGCCACTAATATCTGTGTACCGTTTTGATCGTCTCGTCGTGCTGATCTCCATGGTATATTCAACTCTGCAATTTGAGATCCGGTACGCGTCGAAAAGAATAAACGGTTCACCGTAACGGTACCGAATTTTGACTTTACATTTTCCCTTAGACTTCAAATCTATAACGTGCAGCCCAACAACAATTAATTGGTTTAATAATTTTCCAGAAATCAAGGGGTGACCAATTCTATTCCTACTATTCAGTATTTGTGGACCTGTTCTTTCGTTGTCTATTCCCATTCACTGTTGCGTTAAAGATGAGAAAACTATTATTTGCAACCTGTTCCATTTCTTATTCTCTCTGAAACCTTGTCCTCTTCCTTTAATTTATTCAATTCTACCTGGCTGTCACTTCTCCTTCCTCTCGTTTCCTTTTGTAAAACTCTTCATCACTTTGCTTTGAAACAAATATGATATAAATTAGAGTAAAGTTAGAGGCATGTGTCGGTTCATCATCTGCTTCAATTAGCCTGTTCATTTTTCCTAATCAAAACCTGCTCGTCCATTTTCCTCCACGTGACCTTCACGATTTCGTGCTCGTCCACTTTTTCCATGTGACTCATGTCCGCTTCCCACTGTCTCCCTCCATCACCGCACTGTTCCTTCCACGTGCCGCCAGCCTCTTCAGCCATCACTGAAGTCGGTCGTGCTCTGCCTCGTCTGCAACCTCACCATCTCTGACCTCTAGCCTCGACTCCACCCCTGCCGAAGCCTAAACTCAACAGCACTGACCACACCTCCTCAACCAAAACCATCGCAACTCCACCAGTTCGGCCTCTACCTCGTCTGTCACCAACTGTTCGCCTCATCTCTTCCGCCACCCAGCCGCTACCACCAAGCCTTCATCCATCTCCTCCTCTGCCACTCGATCTCGCACTCAAGCATAGTTGAACGATAAATATATATAGGTATATATATATTTTTGTTCATTTTGTTTTAAATATATTTTACATATATATAATATTGTTTATATATTTCGTATATACATATGTATTATATAATCTTCCGATAACTGGGTTTTGCTGTTTTAGATAGTTTTATTTGTTACAATATTTAGTCTATAAGTTAGTTTATATGTATACAAAGTTTATATATAATAGTGTAAGTATGCATAAGCTTAGCAGTAGTATACATATCTCGATCTGAAAGCTGCACGGTCCCTTTTGTTTTATATTTCACAGTTTTAATATATGTTAACTTATATATAAATAGTACAGTTAGTTTTATATATGGTTTGGGTAAGTTTATAAAACGCAGTTTATATATAGATATGTGTGTATATAAGCTTATATGTTTTACATTATACTTTATATAGTCTGTTATGGGTTGCGTTTGTTCAATATACGAAGATTTCAATATAGCATTTGCCTATGATTTACATAAAGTATGTATACATTTTATTTTCTTTGTATATATATACTTTATTATATTTTTAAATTTTATCTGGAAATCTGGTTGCTGCTGCTATAAAGCTTGTATACGTTGATATTTATATAAGTTGAAGTTTTATTGATGTGTGTTTAAGAAGTATATATAGTGTTCAAATTTTTTAAACTTTTACTGTAGAGTATATATTAGTGTATAGTAGTTGTACATATAGTTATATCAGCATATAATAGTTTATTTCTCTGAGTTATATATATAGTTATATTGGTGTTGTATGTAAACCTGTTTTATAATATTATATGTTTATATAATCATACAACCTATTTTGTATATATATAAATCTATAAGTAGATGTAGTGTGCTGCTTTATAATTTATATTGACTTAAAAATTATATATATATATATATATATATATATATATGTTATAGGATACTTTATAATATATAAGTAGTGTGCTATTTTCTGTAGGTTTATACTATATTGTTGTTCAGTTTATATCAGTCTTAGTATATAAATGTTTTAATCTCAGTTGTATTGATAAGGTACGTATGGTTGTTTAGGAAACAGCATATAATATTGTATATATTATAATAAAGTAAATTTACATTGATTTCAAAATATAAGTTGTTTATAATATATAAGTTATGTAGGTGGTATATATGGTTACTTGTATATATATGTGTACAAATTTGTGTAAGTATATTCGGGTTTCAATATTTAGGCGAATTTTGTTTTCATGTTTATATGGATTTTTATGTTGATAGAAGTTAAGTTATTGAGTTGAAAAATAAATACATATTATTTTAAATATAGGTTGATCTTAATATACGTACTTAACAAAAACAAATGATTTTAACATATAATTGTTGTTACTATGAAACTGGTAGTTCTGATTGATTTATCAATTCTTCTTTATCAGCTTGTCCGTCAAATTCGTGCCAATCTAACTTTGCTTGGGAATTCGTACTTGGATTCGTAGCTTATCTCTTTGTCAAATCTCTAGCCTCGAAAGGTGAGCAATCACTCTGATTAACATTCTTATACTTATTAAATTTGATTTCAATTGAAACGTCAATTGAAATATGCTGCTGTTAGTTATTTACATTGTTATATATATACTATTATCTGTATCTGTTCACCTGTGACATCTGACACCATTATCTGTTATTTATATTGATGATATATGCCTGATATTGTTGTTATTTTATTATCATATCTGTTATCACTCTGCAAGTTCCCTGTTAGTATAGAATCACTATGGGTTGAAATGATACATACCCGAACGATCTGTAGAATAGGAGAAAATCGTTATGGGTTGAAATGATAAACCCAAGCGATTTTCATTTGAATTGAATTTGGGATTGCGGGTTGAAAAGATATATACCCGTATATATAATTTAAATTGCGGATTGAAATGATAAATATCCGTATCACTTGACCATAGGATAGAAAATTTTATACAGGCACCGTTGGTCTATATATAAATGTTTTGAAAATGATTTCTATGGTTTTGAAAAGAAATATATGGTTTTGATAAATATTGATTTTAAAGATTTATTAAAGTTGATTTAATAAAGTTGATAAATAATATGTTTAAGTATTTATTTAATATCTATAATTTCAAATATAGAATTTATAATGATTTGAAATTGATTGAAATTATATTTATTTAAGAATTATACTTAAATAAGTTTGATTTGAAATGTATGGGATTTGAAATTTAAAGAAGTGATTTACAACTTGAAAGTTGAAAAGGTGAGTTAAATGGATATTTCAAACGTATAAATATTTAAATGAGATATTTTGTTTATTGAAATTTGTAAATTGAAATTTGTATTCAAATGTTATGGAAAGGTTAAGTTAATATTTCAAAACTAAAAAAATTGTAAAGTGAATTTGATATGTATATAAATTTATCGAATTTAGTTTTGAAATGTTGAATATTTAAAGCTTTGAAATATATTAAAATTGAAATGGCTTATTTTATGGTTCAGATATGTATTTGAAATCGATAATTTGAAATGGTTTATTTAGAAGCTGAATCGAGTTGAAATTGATGATTTGAGATTTGATTAAATTAAATTTTTGGAATTCGAGTTAATTTGAATCGATTTGTGAAATTGAAGAAACTATTTTATTTTATAACGGAATTTTAATATCTAAACTATTTAAAAGGGAAAGTGTTATGATTTCCAAAATACTGTGATTTCTAGACTATGATTTCGAAAGCCTTATAACTTTGGAAAGTAATATGATTTTGAAAATGGATATATTTGAAGTGAAATGATATCGTATTAAATTGGGTTTTGAAATGATAATGACATTTTGGTTTTGAAGTATAAACTATTTTGAAATGACCACGGTGTTATAATAACGATTGGTTGGCAAAGAGACCGGGATCGGATATGGACATACTCTCTGTCGATACCGAAAACCACTTTGACAACCGTGTACGCGGTGGAGATTCCAGAATGAAGTAGGATGGTGGCGGCGTTCTTGAGGTATGTTACGTGGACCCAACTCCCGTGAGTTGGCATAAGGTGGCTAAAACAGGAGCGATCTCGGACCAGTGAGGTAGCACCTCTTCTTGGACGCATTTCTTCGATATTATACTCTTACTTGTGATTTGACTAGATGGCCATCCTCCGATTTGGGAGTGTTGTTCGAGGTGGAACGGTAGTGGCTGCTATGCGTATCCATCAGTCCGTGTGCGTAATTGGTATATCTACCCTGGCATTGCCTAGTTGTGCCGTGTCACCTACCAAATCGAGCTTTACTACGATTATGATTTTAAGATCCGACCGCGTTAAGGTTCTCCATCCCCTTAACGCTATTTTCTATATGATTATACTTTACTTATTTAGACACTATTATAATAGCGAATATTACTACATAGTAAATAGTTTAACGGACCCTTAGAGGATGGTTATCCCAAACATCCTTTAAGTTACTTGTATTTCAGTCGATATTTCACTTGAGTTGGATTTATTAAATATAAGAATGTTAATCCTGACTCGAGTGTTTTGTATTTTGCTTTACGCTCGGGTCAGACTGAGTGATACAGCATTTGAGACTCACCTTTGGAGTTGGAGCTTCGCTTGGAGATCCAGCTATCTATCGATCCTGCTTTCAGTTATTCAGTTGATTCCAGTGATGTATTCAGATCTTGTATTTGATTATTGTATTGAGACATCTATTGTATTCGAGACTTCTGTTGTATCTTGTCTAACTCTGTTATATATATATAGTAGTTTCATGAACTACTATCCTTTGTTTCCGCTGCATTATTGTTATATTACTCTGTGTCTGTGATCTGTAATTATTTCATTTACTGTATATATTGAGTTTTTCCAAATTTTATTTACAATCCATTGTTTTTAATTATTCAAGTCCGGCATGTGTGGATTTATTGTCGATTTGAATGGTCCAAAATACTTGGTCGTTACATGTGGTATCAGAGCTCTGGTTTTAGGCAAAACTCAGCATATGTAGTAAATTCAATTACAGAATCACTTTCGTCCGAGCTTGAATTCCTTCTTCTTTGACTCGGTTCCTTTGAATTTTGGAACGTTCACTTCGGTTCCAAGTCCATTCGTGTCTCCCCATTCGTGTCTTTTGATCCTGGAGTATCCCATAACTCCACTTCGAATGATCTCTATAATAAATCGGCGGTCTCGCCAATCTTTGAATAAATTTGTATTGGGGTGAAACTCCTATACAATCGGTATTGATTCACCGGAGATTTCTGTATCCTCGGTTTACGATGCTGCTATCTTATGCTATACCCGAATTCTACCTCTGGTAATCGAATATCGATTTGCTTCAGAATTCTACATCGATCTTATTTATGAAGTCACGGTTGACCCGGTTAAGGTTGCCCGCGTTTTATACAACCTTATCCATCTTCCTGTTTGAAATGCAATCATCTAACCTTCGTTTCGAGCCTATCTATTTTAGATTAGAATTCTCTTTGATTAGAGTCCCTCTATATTTGGATCTCTATCCTTTTGTCGGAATCCAATTCTGGAATCATCGTGTGAGGGAGTGTATTGGTATTTGTATTAATATTAAAATGTTTTATATATTGTGTTGTTTGAGTTGTTGATGTTGATTTGGGTTTTCGATCGATTCGTCTGATCAACGCTATCGATAGGATTTCCAAAACACTTGAACAGAGCAAACTGACACAATATTATTTTAAAATTTGGTAAATGAAATGAATTTTGTATGATTTTATTTTAAAATAAAAAAAAAGAAGTAAAAAAAAATCTGCGATTTAATAAGTTAATCAAAATTGGCTGTTTGAAATGATAATATTTGATTATCATTTATTGTTATATAAATGAATTTATAAATTGTGGTTTATAAATTTATTTGGAATTGAAAGGAATTTAAATTAAGAATTTAAGAATTAAATTTCTGGTGATTTCAAACTTTGTTTTAAAGTCTTAAAATGTATATTATTTAAAGTATTTCCGAATAAAATGGTTTTCAAAGAATTTTAAATGTTTAAATCAGTGCTCTTCTCTTTGTCGATGGAAAATAATTTCGGTGATGACGGCCGCATCATCGACATTCATTTTCGAGTTTCGAAGTGGAGAGACTATTCTGTAGCTTTGCTACGGTTTTGTTTTGAAAAAAAATACTTTTGATTTGAATTTCTTCAGTATAATTTGATTTATGTATATATATAGGTATCTAATTTTAAAATTTAATTTTATATAAATATTATTATGTATATCTCTAAATTGTTTGAAGTAAATCGGAGATTTAAATTCTTAAATTTTAGATTAAGATGATTTCAATTATAAACTAAAGTCAAAATTCTTGGATAAATAGTTAACTGGGAATAACTGAATTGTAAAATCTTATTTGTATAATACTCAACTACATCTCAACATAACTTACCTAAAATTTTCAGAAGTTAAAAATGTAATCGGATAATATACAAAATAAAATAACCTTTATAAATAGAATTTGAGTGGTTATAATAAATGTTATACACTTAAAATTCAGTTATAAATATTAATTGAAATAAATAGAATTATAAGTTAAGTGGATAATAAAATGAGACAAATAATTTGGTTTTGAAGGAATTAATAAATTGAAATTTGATTAAAGTATGGAAATACCTTGAATTTAAAATCAATTATTGAATATAAATTGATTTAAACTGAAATTATATGGTTTAAATTAATTTATATGGTTTAAATATATGTGATAGGACATATTAAGTGGAATAAAACTTAATAATAATTTGGAATATAAGAATTAAATTTGTTGAATAAAATATGAGTATAATAAGTGATTATACAAATTGATGATTTAGAAATTTTAACTGAGGATGACTAGATAATACAATAATGAATTGAGAAATAGATAGATTGATTTAACTTAAGAAGAAACCAAGTGGATTAAACCAAATTGTTAATTAATTAAATTCGAAATCTATATGGTTTAAATTAATTATTTTGTCTTGTTTTAAATCTATTTTGCTTTCTGGTTGTTTCTATTCTCCTACCTCCTTCCTTTTCGGGGATGAAAAGTTTTGAGTGGGGGAGAATGTAACGACCCGTAAATTTTAACTGTTTTAATAACGTAATTAGTTAAATTTTGTGAAATTTTAAACGATAAAATTTTGAAATATAAATTTGATATTTGGAATACGTCTAATTAAACATAGCAACTGGTAAATTTTCGTCCGAAAATATGAAAATTTATTTCACACGTAAATTTACTTCAATTTAATAAGTTAAAATTGATGATAATAAAATGTTTTCCAAACCTGAATATTTTTACATAGAAAATTTGTAAATCATCGTCTGAGTGAGACGTCATCTTTCGTTTCGTCAAATTTGGAGATCTATTGCTCCGTTCATCTTATTTTTGGTAAATTGACAACATTTTTGGTACCGATTATCAACTTTTGATCGGATGATCGTGCCACTAATATCTGTGTACCGTTTTGATCGTCTCGTCGTGCTGATCTCCATGGTATATTCAACTCTGCAATTTGAGATCCGGTACGCGTCGAAAAGAATAAACGGTTCACCGTAACGGTACCGAATTTTGACTTTACATTTTCCCTTAGACTTCAAATCTATAACGTGCAGCCCAACAACAATTAATTGGTTTAATAATTTTCCAGAAATCAAGGGGTGACCAATTCTATTCCTACTATTCAGTATTTGTGGACCTGTTCTTTCGTTGTCTATTCCCATTCACTGTTGCGTTAAAGATGAGAAAACTATTATTTGCAACCTGTTCCATTTCTTATTCTCTCTGAAACCTTGTCCTCTTCCTTTAATTTATTCAATTCTACCTGGCTGTCACTTCTCCTTCCTCTCGTTTCCTTTTGTAAAACTCTTCATCACTTTGCTTTGAAAACAAATATGATATAAATTAGAGTAAAGTTAGAGGCATGTGTCGGTTCATCATCTGCTTCAATTAGCCTGTTCATTTTTCCTAATCAAAACCTGCTCGTCCATTTTCCTCCACGTGACCTTCACGATTTCGTGCTCGTCCACTTTTTCCATGTGACTCATGTCCGCTTCCCACTGTCTCCCTCCATCACCGCACTGTTCCTTCCACGTGCCGCCAGCCTCTTCAGCCATCACCGAAGCCGGTCGTGCTCTGCCTCGTCTGCAACCTCACCATCTCTGACCTCTAGCCTCGACTCCACCCCTGCCGAAGCCTAAACTCAACAGCACTGACCACACCTCCTCAACCAAAACCATCGCAACTCCACCAGTTCGGCCTCTACCTCGTCTGTCACCAACTGTTCGCCTCATCTCTTCCGCCACCCAACCGCTACCACCAAGCCTTCATCCATCTCCTCCTCTGCCACTCGATCTCGTACTCAAGCATAGTTGAACGATAAATATATATAGGTATATATATTTTTGTTCATTTTGTTTTAAATATATTTTACATATATATAATATTGTTTATATATTTCGTATATACATATGTATTATATAATCTTCCGATAACTGGGTTTTGCTGTTTTAGATAGTTTTATTTGTTACAATATTTAGTCTATAAGTTAGTTTATATGTATACAAAGTTTATATATAATAGTGTAAGTATGCATAAGCTTAGCAGTAGTATACATATCTCGATCTGAAAGCTGCACGGTCCCTTTTGTTTTATATTTCACAGTTTTAATATATGTTAACTTATATATAAATAGTACAGTTAGTTTTATATATGGTTTGGGTAAGTTTATAAAACGCAGTTTATATATAGATATGTGTGTATATAAGCTTATATGTTTTACATTATACTTTATATAGTCTGTTATGGGTTGCGTTTGTTCAATATACGAAGATTTCAATATAGCATTTGCCTATGATTTACATAAAGTATGTATACATTTTATTTTCTTTGTATATATATACTTTATTATATTTTTAAATTTTATCTGGAAATCTGGTTGCTGCTGCTATAAAGCTTGTATACGTTGATATTTATATAAGTTGAAGTTTTATTGATGTGTGTTTAAGAAGTATATATAGTGTTCAAATTTTTTAAACTTTTACTGTAGAGTATATATTAGTGTATAGTAGTTGTACATATAGTTATATCAGCATATAATAGTTTATTTCTCTGAGTTATATATATAGTTATATTGGTGTTGTATGTAAACCTGTTTTATAATATTATATGTTTATATAATCATACAACCTATTTTGTATATATATAAATCTATAAGTAGATGTAGTGTGCTGCTTTATAATTTATATTGACTTAAAAATTATATATATATATGTTATAGGATACTTTATAATATATAAGTAGTGTGCTATTTTCTGTAGGTTTATACTATATTGTTGTTCAGTTTATATCAGTCTTAGTATATAAATGTTTTAATCTCAGTTGTATTGATAAGGTACGTATGGTTGTTTAGGAAACAGCATATAATATTGTATATATTATAATAAAGTAAATTTACATTGATTTCAAAATATAAGTTGTTTATAATATATAAGTTATGTAGGTGGTATATATGGTTACTTGTATATATATGTGTACAAATTTGTGTAAGTATATTCGGGTTTCAATATTTAGGCGAATTTTGTTTTCATGTTTATATGGATTTTTATGTTGATAGAAGTTAAGTTATTGAGTTGAAAAATAAATACATATTATTTTAAATATAGGTTGATCTTAATATACGTACTTAACAAAAACAAATGATTTTAACATATAATTGTTGTTACTATGAAACTGGTAGTTCTGATTGATTTATCAATTCTTCTTTATCAGCTTGTCCGTCAAATTCGTGCCAATCTAGCTTTGCTTGGGAATTCGTACTTGGATTCGTAGCTTATCTCTTTGTCAAATCTCTAGCCTCGAAAGGTGAGCAATCACTCTGATTAACATTCTTATACTTATTAAATTTGATTTCAATTGAAACGTCAATTGAAATATGCTGCTGTTAGTTATTTACATTGTTATATATATACTATTATCTGTATCTGTTCACCTGTGACATCTGACACCATTATCTGTTATTTATATTGATGATATATGCCTGATATTGTTGTTATTTTATTATCATATCTGTTATCACTCTGCAAGTTCCCTGTTAGTATAGAATCACTATGGGTTGAAATGATACATACCCGAATGATCTGTAGAATAGGAGAAAATCGTTATGGGTTGAAATGATAAACCCAAGCGATTTTCATTTGAATTGAATTTGGGATTGCGGGTTGAAAAGATATATACCCGTATATATAATTTAAATTGCGGATTGAAATGATAAATATCCGTATCACTTGACCATAGGATAGAAAATTTTATACAGGCACCGTTGGTCTATATATAAATGTTTTGAAAATGATTTCTATGGTTTTGAAAAGAAATATATGGTTTTGATAAATATTGATTTTAAAGATTTATTAAAGTTGATTTAATAAAGTTGATAAATAATATGTTTAAGTATTTATTTAATATCTATAATTTCAAATATAGAATTTATAATGATTTGAAATTGATTGAAATTATATTTATTTAAGAATTATACTTAAATAAGTTTGATTTGAAATGTATGGGATTTGAAATTTAAAGAAGTGATTTACAACTTGAAAGTTGAAAAGGTGAGTTAAATGGATATTTCAAACGTATAAATATTTAAATGAGATATTTTGTTTATTGAAATTTGTAAATTGAAATTTGTATTCAAATGTTATGGAAAGGTTAAGTTAATATTTCAAAACTAAAAAAATTTGTAAAGTGAATTTGATATGTATATAAATTTATCGAATTTAGTTTTGAAATGTTGAATATTTAAAGCTTTGAAATATATTAAAATTGAAATGGCTTATTTTATGGTTCAGATATGTATTTGAAATCGATAATTTGAAATGGTTTATTTAGAAGCTGAATCGAGTTGAAATTGATGATTTGAGATTTGATTAAATTAAATTTTTGGAATTCGAGTTAATTTGAATCGATTTGTGAAATTGAAGAAACTATTTTATTTTATAACGGAATTTTAATATCTAAACTATTTAAAAGGGAAAGTGTTATGATTTCCAAAATACTGTGATTTCCAGACTATGATTTCGAAAGCCTTATAACTTTGGAAAGTAATATGATTTTGAAAATGGATATATTTGAAGTGAAATGATATCGTATTAAATTGGGTTTTGAAATGATAATGACATTTTGGTTTTGAAGTATAAACTATTTTGAAATGACCACGGTGTTATAATAACGATTGGTTGGCAAAGAGACCGGGATCGGATATGGACATACTCTCTGTCGATACCGAAAACCACTTTGACAACCGTGTACGCGGTGGAGATTCCAGAATGAAGTAGGATGGTGGCGGCGTTCTTGAGGTATGTTACGTGGACCCAACTCCCGTGAGTTGGCATAAGGTGGCTAAAACAGGAGCGATCTCGGACCAGTGAGGTAGCACCTCTTCTCGGACGCATTTCTTCGATATTATACTCTTACTTGTGATTTGACTAGATGGCCATCCTCCGATTTGGGAGTGTTGTTCGAGGTGGAACGGTAGTGGCTGCTATGCGTATCCATCAGTCCGTGTGCGTAATTGGTATATCTACCCTGGCATTGCCTAGTTGTGCCGTGTCACCTACCATATCGAGCTTTACTACGATTATGATTTTAAGATCCGACCGCGTTAAGGTTCTCCATCCCCTTAACGCTATTTTCTATATGATTATACTTTACTTATTTAGACACTATTATAATAGCGAATATTACTACATAGTAAATAGTTTAACGGACCCTTAGAGGATGGTTATCCCAAACATCCTTTAAGTTACTTGTATTTCAGTCGATATTTCACTTGAGTTGGATTTATTAAATATAAGAATGTTAATCCTGACTCGAGTGTTTTGTATTTTGCTTTACGCTCGGGTCAGACTGAGTGATACAGCATTTGAGACTCACCTTTGGAGTTGGAGCTTCGCTTGGAGATCCAGCTATCTATCGATCCTGCTTTCAGTTATTCAGTTGATTCCAGTGATGTATTCAGATCTTGTATTTGATTATTGTATTGAGACATCTATTGTATTCGAGACTTCTGTTGTATCTTGTCTAACTCTGTTATATATATATATAGTAGTTTCATGAACTACTATCCTTTGTTTCCGCTGCATTATTGTTATATTACTCTGTGTCTGTGATCTGTAATTATTTCATTTACTGTATATATTGAGTTTTTCCAAATTTTATTTACAATCCATTGTTTTTAATTATTCAAGTCCGGCATGTGTGGATTTATTGTCGATTTGAATGGTCCAAAATACTGGGTCGTTACATGTAATCAGGTACATGGACTTTTGCTGTGATGGCAACGTAACCCAGGATGTAACTGCGACTATGGATGGGGGTGATGATTTCCAGAGCATTCTCACCAAAGATATTTCCTTTATTTCAAATTTTTTTTCTATATTTTCATAAAGTTTTCACTGGGTGTTGAAAATGAGTCTGCTAAGTACTTATAGATTTTTAGTCTTACGCCTGATCAACGTATGACCGAATGTCTGTGAGAACAAAGATGGACTTGTGGAAACATCAAGTTATAAAAAGTATTTTTATAAAAACTAATTTAGTAATATTATATAGATTTTTGAAGTGTTTTAAAAATGATCAAAAAGTGAATTATCTGATTTTAAGTATTGAATAAATTCTGGTTTCGTTCCTTTTCGAGGACGAAAAGATTCAAAGGGGGGAGGAGTTCACTATGCATTTTAACAAATGTAAACAAATTCACTATTAAGTACATTATAATTACAAATGTAAACAAATTCACTATGCATTTTAACAAATGTAAACAATTTATAAAACAATAATGACGAGTGTAAGTTAATTCATACAAGTGTCTTAATTTTTTTCTTTTATATAAAATGATAAAACTGAGTATAGGAAACTTTCTACTTTCTCCTCTCATTTTCTTTTCTATCTTAAATCTCAAAACAAAGAAAAAGAAAATCTGAAACCAAAAACCAGTAAACAAATCTAAGAGAAGCAAACAACTATCATCTTCTCCCAGTTTCAAATCTGAAGCAATCTAAGATCAACTCAGCAATTCAAGATTCAATTGAATAATCAAGTTCAAATTCAGATTCAGAAACAAAAATTCTAGTTTCACAAGCAGGGCAACATCCAGATTACTTCAAGCCTTCTCTGTTTCTAAAATCACAGTGAGTAAACTTGTTTAAAAATCTAGAATAACACTTGTTGTTTGTAATGATGCTTGAAATAAAGTTGTAAAGTGTTTACATGCATGCAAATATATATATATATATATATATATATATATATATATGCAGAGATGACTATGCATGTCTTATATCAGGCATATTGCCTTTGTTGGTTACAGGTTTTCAAAACCTGTTTTAAAAATTCAAATTCTCCTTCTCTGATTATTGTTAGACCTCAAGATCTAAACAAAACATGTTTGTATAATCATGTTTTATCTTTTAAAAATAATTTCAAGCTAAATCTGAAGTTTGTTTGAATAAAAAGAAAGAAGAATAGAAGGATTTTAAATCATCTCAAATATTCGACTTAAATGATTTCTGGAATCAAGTATATAATCGATTTTGTTTGCGAAATCTAGGATTTTTAAAAATAAAATCATGATTTTTAAGGTAATAAATCGAGAGAAATCGAGAGATGAACGTTAATTGGGTTCGAGCATTTTCTAGTGATCAACGGAACTTGGGTGGTCGGAGTTTCTACTGAAGCTAGCTTGGAGGTAGGCGATGTCGGCAAAAATGGTCGGAGATATTCTCGTTCCCCGTGGTGGCCGGACGAGGTGGAAGTTGGGTTTAACCCAGTTTTGGTCGAGGTTGAAATTTGTGCTACTGTGTCGTCAGCATAGCATCGGAGTTCATCGGAGCAAGGGGGATCGACGCATGGTTGTACGGCGAATCTGTGGACGGAGTCTCGGGAGTGCTGGTGGTCGGCGTCGGCAGGCGAAGTGGTTCTTGGGTGTTGAGTTTTGTTCCAGTTTGACCATATTGCTCGATGTTGATTTTGTGGTTATGTTGGGGTTTGGTTGGTCGGAATCGAAGGTGAGGATGGTCAGTGACGTGCTGGAGGTAGCATCGATGGTCGACGAGGTTTAGTTCACCGGTGCACGTGCACAGCGAGGCTGTGTGTCAGTGGTTTGGGGAAGGAGCTCTGTTTTCTCGGGGGAGGGCTCGGGTAAGTGGGAAGAAGACTCGAGTCTGGCTTTGGGTAGTTATGCGTGAGTGTCCTCAATGTTAATATATTTTAAATGTTAAACTAAACTAAGTTTTTAAGGAAAAAAAATGAAGAAGTTTTCTCGGGGGTGTCTCGAGTATGTACCGGGTTGAATTCGGGTATATTTTTAACAGTTTTAAATTTAAAAAAAGTAAGTTTTAAATTTTAAAATAAATCAAGTTTGAACTATTTCTTAAATCAATATTCTTTGTATAATAAATGTTTTTATTAAATATTTGGTTTAAGAAAAGTGGTATGATTTATTCAACTTAAATTTATTAAGTTAATTCTTAAGTTTATTTTAAACTTAAATTTAGTGTGTATTTAAGTAGTTAATTATAAGGGTAAAATGTTTTTAATTTATATGTTGATGATAAGTATTTCCAAGATTTAATAAATAAGATCTTAATGATGATTAAGTAATTAATAAAGAAAAGGTTTATCTTAAAGTTAATTAAGGTCTTGGATAATTAATGAGTAATTAAATTAATGAAGTAATTAAAGAAAAGTTAATTAATTAAGGATTAATTAATTAATTATTAAGGTTTATAAATTAATTGGTAATTAGAGATTAATTAATTAGTAATTAGAGATTTATTAATGTAAGTAATTACTTAAATGATAATTACTTAATGTAAGTAATTAAGGATTAATTTGTTAAGGGTTAATTAATTTAATTAATTATTAAAGTATAATTAATTAATAATTAAAGGATAATTAATTGAGGATAATTAACAAAAGGGATAATTACTTAATGAAAGTAATTATGGATAATTAAATTAGATTAATAATTAAAGAATGATTAATTAATGGTTGTAATTAATTAATGTTAAGTAAGCAGGATTTAAAAGCAATTAAATTAATTAGAAATGGTAAAATTAATTTATCTTGCTTATAGATGATTAAGATATATTGTATGACTTGGGATTATTTGACATCTCTGATATGTGATTTGTGATGCTTTGTGAGATGAGATACTTTGGTTGAACTATGATATTATGGGTTATCTATATAAGATGAATTGTTGTGTGAATATGAGATCCTGAATATAAATTGTATTGTTTAAACTTAAACATTTGATTTAATGAATAACATTGGATTCCAAGAAACAGGGGTCGGGTATCAGTAAATACCCGAAACCACTTCGATTCTTTATAATTTGAGTTTAGAACAAACAGGCTGGAATTGGAATAAATTAAGTAACTTGGCATTTAACTGAGCAATAGTTCGTGGACATTGTTGGTAATAAGTGATGGACTTTGAGAACTCGTAGGAAGGTACGAGTTACCCAGGATTGCAAATAAGTTTATAACTTAGTATTTCATGTTATATGGGTTTACTCACGCTCGTTTCCAGCCTGACCCGGGTGTTACTTTATTGTAATGCTCGGGTCAGACCGAGTATTACAGATTTCCAGATAAGAACGTTCTGGAGCTCAGGAGGCGAGCTGGATGGCAGGAACGTATGGAGTGTATTCCGCTGTGATATATTGTAGTTGTTTGGGACATGTTAATTGTATCTGTCCAGTGATTTGTCTATATGTTGTAACTCTGATGTATTGATGAAAATTAACAAATACAGTTTCTTTGTATAACTGATATTATTATTTGATATTGTATTTTGATCCGCTGCGAATATGAGAACCTGTGTCTTGTTCTGTTTCTTTCTTCTATCTCTTTTCTTTTTCTCCTAACTATCTGGAATTTTCGGGTTCGAAAATTCCGGGTCGTTACAAATTCAGACGTCTGAAATGATAGATTCAGACATCTAAATCTGGGAACAAAAATCTTCCCAGTAATAGTATTCAGACGTATGAATCTAACGTTTCAGACGTCTGAAACTGGGATTCAGGGCATTCCCTGAACCTAGACCAAAAATGGCCAAATGAATACCGGAAGCGATCGGTCGAGCGACAACGACTAAGGAATTACGCCATGCGACAACCCAGCCTTAACGGCTCTTCGACACGCCTCAAATATCAATGTCCAAATATCCATAAAAGGATTTTCATAGATTTTGATTTCAAAACACCAAAAATTGGAATATACACCAAATCAATCCAAACCAAAATCAATTGCACAAGAATAAGTGTTAGGAATTCATACCTAACAATCGAAGATAATTATAGACTAAGATGTGAGATAAAAATATCACCTTTAAACCCAAAACAAATGAAGAAGAAGCTATAGAGCAATGGCAAGAGCAATCACACTTCAATTCCAACTCAACAACCTTGAATCTAGGCTAAAAAGAGAAACATTTCCTAAGTTAGGTTTAGGAATTTCTGAAATTGATAAGAGAATGAGTTGGAGAAGAAGAAGAGGAGGCTTACCAAAGCTTCTTCTATTAGTTTGGAGCTAGAACTTGATTTGCAAAAGAAAACTAGGATTTGGAGTTTTAATTTCCCATTCCTCTCTCCATTGTTGTAAAAGCTTGAGTATTAGGAAAAAGAAGTAAGGTAATGAAGAGAGGAGGGGTGAAGCTTGGGTCTAATGAGCTGAAACAAGACTAAAATCCTAAGTGGAAAAGTAGCAAAATTCTACTATCTCCAAACATATCAAAGTTTATACTTAAAAAGATCGCAAACGTCATTTTGAACTCAATGGAGGTGGTCTCGAGTCCTAATTTGACCGTATGCAAAAAGTAGCTTTTCGGACTAGGATCCGATTAACGATTAAAATATTTAAATATAAAATCGATAAATATGCGGGTTGTTACAGACTCCCCTCCTTAAAGAAATTGCGTCCACGCAATATATAAGATGGAAATAAAAAGTAACAACCATAAAAGCATATTAACAGAAAAGAAATTTGAAATAAGAAGTTCACCTCAAAGAGCATGAGTAAGTAGGTCCGGATGTGTACGCTCGATGAATTCTATAGATTCCCAAGAGCAATCCTTAGGATTTGAGGACCATTGAACCTTCACAAGCGGAACATCTTTATTTTGAAGTCGTTTAACCTCTGAAGCAATAATTCGAATAGGATGCTGCTCATAAGTTAAATTCGGCGAAACTTCAATTTCTTCCACAACACCGGGCTCAAGAATAGAATCGGAATCCCGAAGGCACTTCCGTAATTGAGAAACGTGAAAAACGTCATGCATAGCAGCAAACTGAGCCGGTAATGAAAGGCGATAAGCCATGGAACCAATACGTTCGGTGATAGGAAATGACCCAATATATCGAGGCGCTAACTTTCCCGATCGACTGAAACGTACAACACCCTTCATAGGGGAAACACGAATAAATACAAGATCTCCAACAGAAAATTCTAATTTCCTTCTCCGGTTATCGGCATAGGATTTTTGTCTACTTTGGGCTTCTTTCGTCTTATGACGAATAAGTTCGATCTTTTCTGTGGAATCACAAATAAAATCTGGACCTAAAACCTGCTTCTCACCGGTCTCAAGCCAATAAGAAGGAGATCGGCATGGCCTTCCATAGAGTGCCTCGAAAGGTGCCATACCAATACTAGATTGGAAGCTATTATTATAGGAAAATTCAACAAGTGAAATATGATCTTCCCAACTTCCACCAAAGTCAAGTACACAAGCACGAAGAAGATCTTCAAGTGTTTGATTCACACGCTCCGTTTGTCCATCGGACTAGGGGTGATAAGCGGTGCTAAAATTAAGCTTCGTTCCCAAAGTCTTTTGAAGACTCTTCCAGAATCCACTAGTAAACAATGGATCACGATCACTAACAATGGAAGTAGGAACTCCATGCAATTTAACAATTTCTTTGATAAAGAGTTTGGCCAAAAGAGGAACGGTTCGGTTAGACCGAACGGGAATAAGATGGGCGGATTTAGTAAGTCTATCAACAATCACCCATAAGCTATTATGACCCGAACGAGAACAGGGAAGGCCATCAATAAAATCCATGGAAATTTGATCCCACTTCCAAACTGGAATTTCCAAAGGTTGCAATAACCCATCGGGCCTTTAATGTTCGGCCTTGATTAGTTGGCAAGTCATGCAACACTTAACAAAGTTAGCAATATCAGATTTCATTCCCTCCCAATAATAAAGTCGCTTCATGTCCACGTACATTTTACTACTATCGGGATGAATGGAATATTTGGAACGATGAGAATCTTCTAGAATATCTTTACGAAGATCACAAATATTTGGTACGATAAGTCTACCAAATTTTTGAATGCCGCCACGAGAATCAATATCATAGTCTTTCAAACCTTCAATATCAACTTTATCCTTAATATTTTGGCCAAGAAGAGCCAATTCGGGATCTAGCCTTTGAGCTTCAAGAATGTGGTCTAAAAGAGAAGGATGAGCCTCAAGGCTACATAAAACAAGAGATGAACATAAATCGGATACACGATCCCTAATCTCACAAGTGGATAAAACCTCGAGATCATGCCATTCGGACACCATCATAGAAACAACCGCTTGTTGCTTACGACTAAGAGCATCAGCAACTCGATTTCCCTTTTCGGGAGTATAAAGAATATCAAGATCATAAGAGGCAAGGAATTCGAGACAACGCTGTTGACGCAAATTAAGTTCCTTTTGAGAAAATAAATATTTCAAAGACTTATGATCCGTATAAAGTATAAATTTCTCTCCCAAAAGATAATGTCGCCAAATTCAAAGGGCGAAAACGATAGCCACGAGTTCTAAATCATGTGTGGCATATCTAGTCTCAGCCGGCTTCAATTGCCTAGAAGCATAAGCAATAACACGTTCTTTTTGCATAAGAACGGCACCCAAACCAACGCGACTAGCATCGGTATAAACCACAAAATCTTGATTCCCTTCGGGAATAACAAGAATAGGAGCATCAGAAAGGAGTTCTTTTAATTTCTGAAAAGAAGTTTCACATTTGTCCGACCAAATGTATTTAACACCTTTCTTTGTTAAGCCAGTAAGAGGCACGACAATTTTAGAAAAGTCTTTGATAAAACGACGGTAATAGCCCGCCAATCCGAGAAAGCTACAGATTTCTATCACACTTTCCGGTCTCTTCCAATCTTGAATCGCTTCAATCTTTGAAGGATCCACTGATATTCCGGATTCGGAAATAATATGACCGAGAAACTTCACACTGGATTGCCAAAAGTGGCATTTAGAAAATTTTGCTTTTAATTGATCGCTCCTAAGAGTTTCCAATACAATCCGAAGATGCTTTTCATGTTCCTCCTCGGTTTTAGAATACACAAGAATATCATCAATAAAGATGAGTACAAAACGATCGAGGAAACCTTTAAAAACTCGATTCATGAGGTCAACGAAATAAGCCGGTGCATTCGTTAAACCAAATGGCATAACAAGCCATTCATAAGATCCATAACGAGTACGGAACGAAGTCAAAGGAATACTATCCTCTGCAATACGAAGCTGATGAAAACCGGTAGCCAAGTCCAATTGTGAAAAGACTCTAGCACCACTAAGTTGATCAAATAGATCATCAATTCGAGGTAAAGGATATTTATTCTTAATAGTAAGATCATTAAGCTTGCGGTAGTCGACGCAAAGCCTAAGTGTACCATCGAATTTCTTCACGAAAATTGCTGAAGCTCCCCAAGGCGAGGAACTAGAGCGAATAAATTGCTTCGTCTCTAATTCAGATAATTGTTTGCGCATCTCTTCATTCTCCTTATTGGACATGCGATAAGGAGGACGAGTAATAGGTTGAGCTCCGGGTACAAGATTAATTCTGAACTCAATTGCTCGCTTAGGTGGCAATCCTAAAACGGGCTCAAATATGTCGGAAAATTCACGAACGACGTGAATACGAGAAATGACATCCTCCTCATCATCATTATCATCATCACGAGGATTTAAAGAATATAAAGATGCAGCCAAAGTGGAATCCGAATCTTTAAAAATAATGGAAATCTGCTTTACAGATTGTGGATGTCGGAGATAAATAGTCCGCTTAGGACATAGGATATGAGCTTCATAACGGTTAAGCCAATCCATACCCAAAATCATTCCAAAGCCTAAATAACGCATGACATGCAAATCGGCTAGGAAAGGAAAATCACATAAAATAATCATACAAAGCAAGCTAAGGGTTGCGGATCCACCAACCGGATTCACAATTCTTAAAGAAGTTAATAAAGCAACAACACTTAAAGAAAAAGTGTCCACAAGTTCCTTTGAAATGAAAGAATGGGATGCACCCGTATCAAAAAGTACTCGGATAGGATGATCATGAAACACAATAATACCATCAAGGATAGAATGAAAAATACCTTGACCGCGAGATGTGTTGCCAGGGGCTTGAGCAACGTTTAACTTTACCTCCTTGCCTTGAAGCCTAGGGCATAGATGCATATAATGATCTGGACTTTTACAATAACGACAAGAACGGGGCTTTGAACACTTGTTCGCAAAATGGCCCCTAGCACCAAAGTTGAAGCATTTCCCATCACTAGGGGAAAGTGTCTTTGCAGCAGGAGTTGCTTGCTTACCCTTTTTGTTGGGATAAGGACCTTTGAACTTGTTAGGCCTTTTCTTGTTGTTGAAGTTTGGTTTGGAACCCACCACTTCAATATCACTTTCCCTATCCGCCTCTTCAAGACGAAGAGCGATATCAATGAGTTGGTCAAAAGGAACTTCTAATTTTAGAAGTAATGGCTTCTTGAGATTTTTGTTTAAGCCATAGACAAATCTTTGGTTCTTCTTCAATGGGGTGTTGATGTATTCAACCCCATATTTAGACAGTGACTCGAAGGATGCGACATAATCTGTCACAGAGGATTCACCTTGAACAAGGTCTATAAAACGTCGAGCCAATGTCACTTTCTCTGCTTCTGGTACGAATTTTAATTCGAAGCGTTCCCAGAATTGCTCCCAGGTGAGATCCGCTTCATTAATTTCAGAGATAAGAAGTTCGTACCAATCCAATGCTCTTTCTTGGAGCATACTGGAGGCCACCTGAACACGGTGAAGATCGATAAGATTCATACGAGAAAAGATTCAATCGCATGTTCTTAACCAAGCCTGGACCTCAATAATAGTTTCGGAACCTTTGAATGGTTTCCCACCCAAGTTGGTATAATCGTCGCACAAGCATGCAAATCCAGACTTAGGATGAGTAGGTTCCTGATTAGGACCAACTGCCTGAGCATTCTTTACTAAATCAAGAAGCTGTTGAGCAGTCATAAAAACTCCATCCTGGGGAGTAACAGTAGATGGTCCGGCTCTGGGACGGCCTGGTCTAGACATTCTCTCCTTTAAGAAAGTGAGAAGAAGAAAAGTTATTCTCCAAATAAATATCAAGCAAATCTTGATAGATAAAACAAGGGTACATAAAAGGAAATAGGATGAATTGGTTCGAAGACTCGAATTAAATCCTAAGGCACGACTCCTAAGTTGGACTTAAGACGATGATCCTTGTTAAGTTATTCTACATTGTTCCGAAGTTTGGCTCTGATACCAAGCTGTGACGCCCCACCTCTATACCCACGCTAGACAAGGACACTACGGGGTAATGCCGTCGACTAGCACGGAGAATAAGGCTGTTGAGGAGCAACCATCCATGTAACTTCTTTGTGTGAGCACCGATATGTCAGATAGTATAGCATGCATTTCATTTAAGGAGGAAATCCGACATACCGATACAAACTCAAAGCTATCACACAGTGGCTATATATAATCTTCGAAAACAAATATAGAAATAAACATAACACAAATCAGTCACAAACATCCATATCACAAAGGTGGAAAAAGATATGAATATATATATATAACACATGAAAGTGTACATCAGAGTAGTGGTCTAAAAGATCCACGATAATACAAAAGAATAGCTACAAGCTACACAAAAGAATAAGTATACATCACGGAGTCTATGTCTCAAACGTATACAACAAAAACTACTAATCTAAGTAGTTAGCCAAAAGTCAGAGTAATCCCAGAAGAGAAGTCAAGCAGAAGCACCTGTAACATCTCGGTCTGACCCGAGTATTATTTATAAGAAAATAATAAACGAACCACTCTAGCTATAAATATCAGATAATATGGTGTTGAATAAAAGACATGGCATGAACATGTAATAACCATAATGGCATACTACTATAAGTATATAATTGAAAATCAACAAGAGGTTAATCAATATCACAAGAATCTTCTCAAAGATAAAATGGGGTATCATACCCTAAACTTGTATTCATAACAAGTCAATGAAACACGAATTCACCAATGCACAAAAATTGATAAAACTTATCAATGGAAATCACGAAAATTGGTGAAGCACAAATTCCAGAAATCAACACACGAAATCCAGAAATCACAAAAATGGGGAGACCTATCACACGAACGGGAGCATGAAAGCTCACCAACATATGTATCACACGAACGAGAAGCTATCTCATGGAAGCTATCCATTAATTTTTTTGAACACACGAACGGCCCAAAGACCATGGGACTCTACCCCACATATGTGATGTAGAAACATCACACAAACGGGGTTTAGTCTACCTCGTAGACAAAGAGACATCGCACAATTGCTAGTCTAAATCACAAAAATGATCATCATGATCATCAAGAAGTGTCAATCACACCAAGCTAGTAAATATATGAGTTTAGCTTCATGTCCCATAACCACTGGCTTAACTTAAATATTTACGAACAAACTGTAGATCTTCACTAGGAAATTGTCACAAGAGGTTCAGTCGAACAAGTCCAAGAATTAACCGACGAAGTAAACGCAAGCATTTCATACCACTTGTTTTACTAAGCCGTTTAATTAGATTTCTCAGCCGAGTGAGGTAAAGGTTTGTATATACTAATAGATTGGAAAACGGTTTTATAAACGAGTTTGGTATTGAAAATAGAGTTGAAATCGTTTTGATGAAAGAGTTTTGATATTTACTACTAGTATTGAAACCTTTATACTTTTAAAGTGACAAATCACAAAAATGATTGTAGAACAATTAATCACCAAAATTCACATTCAAAGACGTGAATAAAATCCAAAGAAATCGATAACGAATCCATCAAAATGGATATTCCCAGAAATCACGAAGAAAATATCATCAAAGCAGATAATAAATGATAACAATAAAAAGGGAATCAACATGAATCGATTAAAGTTGGAAATTCAAGCTCAATAGGCAAATAGGCAGAAGACTGCAGATTCAGACGTCTGAAATCAAGGATTCGGACGTCTGAATCTGGAAAATAAAATATTTTCCAGAACAGAATTCAGACGTCTGAATACTTGATTTCGGACGTCTGAAATAGGCACTTTTTGGCCTATTTCTTTTCTGGTTCAAAACGAACCAATTCAGACGTCTGAAATGATAGATTCAGACGTCTGAATTCGGGAACAAAAATCTTCCCAGTAATAGTATTCAGACGTCTGAATCTAACATTTCAGATGTCTGAAACTGGGATTCAGGGCATTCCTTGAATCTAGACCAAAAATGACCAAATGAATACCGAAAGCGATCGATCGAGCGACAACGACTAAGGAATTACGCCATGCGACAACCCAGCCTTAACGGCTCTTCGACACGCCTCAAATATCAATGTCCAAATATCCATAAAAGGATTTTCATAGATTTTGATTTCAAAACACCAAAAATTGGAATATACACCAAATCAATCCAAACCAAAATCAATTGCACAAGAATAAGTGTTAGGAATTCATACCTAACAATCGAAGATAATTATAGACTAAGATGTGAGATAAAAATCTCACCTTTAAACCCAAAACAAATGAAGAAGAAGCTATAGAGCAATGGCAAGAGCAATCACACTTCAATTCCAACTCAACAACCTTGAATCTAGGCTAAATAGAGAAACATTTCCTAAGTTAGGTTTAGGAATTTCTGAAATTGATAAGAGAATGAGTTGGAGAAGAAGAAGAGGAGGCTTATCAAAGCTTCTTCTATTAGTTTGGAGCTAGAACTTAATTTGCAAAAGAAAACTAAGGTTCGGAGTTTTAATTTCCCATTCCTCTATCCATTGTTGTAAATCTTGAGTATTAGGAAAAAGAAGTATGGTAATGAAGAGAGGAGGGGTGAAGCTTGGGTCTAATGAGCTGAAACAAGACCAAAGCCCTAAGTGGAAAAGTAGCAAAATTCTACTATCTCCAAACATATCAAAGTTTATACTTAAAAAGATCGCAAACGTCATTTTGAACTCAATGGAGGTGGTCTCGAGTCCTAATTTGACCGTATGCAAAAAGTAGCTTTTCGGACTAGGATCCGATTAACGATTAAAATATTTAAATATAAAATCGATAAATATGCGGGTTGTTACATAAAACATTAAAACCGGAAGATAGTTTAAAAACAAGAAATGATTCTTGAAATTAATATGATTAAAAATAGTTTTTGAATTATGGCTAAAATATTTAAACCAAGAGAGAGAGAGGTCTTTTTTTAAAAGATAGTTTTGAAATAGTCTAAAAGTAAGTCATTTTGAAAATTTTGTGGATTCCGTTCCACTAGAGATGGTCGTGAGTTCCATTCCACTATTAAAGCTAGAAGGTGGATTCCATTCCACAATTAAAATCCGAATAAATATTTTAGAGCTATTATGAAGTTTTAACATAAATCTAGACTCTATTACTTATCTTGAATCTTGAACTCTTGAACTTTTGATATTCGTCAATCTTAAGTCTCTATATTGTACCGTCTTCATTCTCAATACCTACATATATATATCTTACATGTACATATATATCTAAAAAAAGATATTAGTATTTATATTTTATAATAATTTCTAACGTTGTTGTCATCAAAACGGTCCCAGTGACTAACAATTTAACTGCCGATGATCTTCCGATATTCTTTTTTGGAGGAAAAAAGAATCGATCTTATGTTGATGTATGTTCGATATCTACCATTGAAAATGCTCTCAATATTCGTTCTGATAACTCTAAGAAGGGTGAGAAAACACTAAAGAATGTTGGAACTGCTCATTCATCTTCTTGGATCTCTAAAAGATAGGGCAAGAGATTCTGTTATCACTGTGGTGGCTTGAAGCATTTAGCGAAAGATTGTAGAGATCCAATCAGATGTATTAAACGTGTTTTGCTCGGCCATAAGAGATCTAATTGTAAACGGTTTGCTTTTTGTTCCAACTCAGGTAACAGGAATACTGGTAATATCTATCCCTTGTATAAGTCAAATCTTGATTCTTTCGGAAATTTTTGTATTGAAAAACAGTGATTTGATCCAAATATCTGATAGTTCGAACAAATCTTGTTGGGCTATTCTTAGTTTGCTTAAAGGATCCATTAAAATTTATGAAATTGCAAGGATGCTTGTTGAAAACTTTAGAATTTATAAATGGGATATTAAGAAATTCAATGATGAATTTTTAGTTAATTTTCCTTCGAATCAATCATTAACTGATGCTCTGGTTCAAAAATTTATTTGCAAAGATAATATAATCATTGGCATTCGAGAATTTAAAATTAATGATGATTTGAGTAGAAGTGTTTATGAAAGAAAACTATGGATTAAACTTTCTAGATTACACTGTTCTTTTTGGAATTTATCATTTTTAAGATATGCTCTAAGTGAAATTGGCATTGTTTTGTAGTAGAAGACTTGAATTTGAAATATGATTATTCTTTCATTAATGTAGAAATTATTACTACCAAGAATTACTCAATACCAAATTTTATTAATTCAAACATTAACGATGTCTCTTGTATAATAACTCTAGAATTGGCTAAGGTTTATAGTGATCAAGATAATTTGAACAATCTTAATGGTTGGTTCAGTCATCATGCCACTGGAATGCATTTGTTTGTCACTGATAATAATTCCAAGTCTTCCAATCTTGATGTTGAAAGGATAACAGATCACAATATAAGAATATTCAATTTAGCGAGATCTGTTCTAATTCATAAGGGAATTTGGCCGAGAATTTGGAGTTTTATGCAACTAATAATAATTTTATTGATTCCTCTTTAGAACAGTGCTTTTCTAGCAAAAGTTTACAAAACAATGAAATGGTGGTTGAATTGATGGATGAGGAAGTTAAGGATCTTGATCATAGATTGGAATTAATACTATTGAACAAATTTAATATATTATATGATTTGACAGATGAAGAAGAGGATCATGAGTTAATGATTGTTAAAGAAAATTGTGCAAATGTTAAAGGAACTATAAATTCACAACCTACAACTTAGATATTGAATGTGGGGTGAATAAAGATACTGTCATAGCTAAGTGTGCAGGTGTAAATGATGGAAACTATGATACATTGCACACAAATGACAGTGAAATGGATTATAACATTGTTTCTAAATTCTCAACTGATAAAAGTATGGTTATTCCTGATGATGTCAGAGGGGATAAACATATTTCTGAGGTTAAACTTCAGATAGTTCAAGACAGTATTAATGATGGTAGAGTTGTATCTTCATCAAAAAGCTATGGTGCAACTGGCAGTGAGTGTGACTGTGATTTTCATGCAATTATTGGTTTATCATCAGCAGATTACGTTAGTTCAATCAAAGCTTCTGTACATATTCGTGACAGTAAGCATGTGTGTGAAATAATTCATGATTTTATGAAATCTCTTGAAACTGTACATGCCATAGTAGATTTATCTTTCTGTAATGCTGGTAATAGAGGCAAAATGGATGCTATGCCTTGTGAAGTATATAATGGAATAACTGCTGATGTTCTTCTGTCTGAAAGGAGATTGAAAATATTTGACAGTGGGCACATGTCAGATGTATTTCCAAATGGAGTTGATGCTTCTTCTTCTGGGAGACAAGATGAAAATATATTTGCATCCGTATAAACTGTCAGCTGTTTAGAGGAAACTGATTTAAGTATGCTAGATAATAGTCATACACATGAGTATTTGGACAATGCTAAAGCTGCTGGTAGTCGAATTGATGAAGCACTATTATCCATATCTATATTGACTCATGACAAGCATTCTCAAGGTCAGGTAACATCTGTATTGACTGGTATCAGAATTGAGGTTTCTGATGACTATTTGCATGAATCTAGTCAAGTTTGCATTCAAGATTTAATGCATGAACATGTCATAACTGCTGAGAAAGAAGAACAATCGTCTACTGATAAGCATTCGCAAAGGCAGGATGAAAATTTAATTGCAACTGTATTAAATGATAGTAGTTTTGAGGAAACTGAATTTAGTGTGCAAGTTAATAGTCACACTCATGAATATTTGGACAACACTATAGTTTCTGGTAGTCGAATTGGTGAAGCACTGTTATCCACATCTATATTGATTCATGACAAGCATTCTCAAAGTCAGGTAAAATCTGCGTTGACTGGTATCAATATTGAGCTTTTTGATGATTGTTTGCATGAGTCTAGTTAAGTTTGCATTCAAGATTTAATGCATGAACATGTCATAACTGCTGAGAAAGAATAACAGTTGTCTACTAATAAGCATTCGCAAAGGCAGGATGAAAATGTGTATTAACTGACAGTAGTTTTGAGGAAACTGAATTTGCTGTGGAAGATAATAGTCATACACATGAATTTTTGGACAAAACTATAGCTGCTGGTAGTCGAATTGATGAAGCACTATTATCCACTTCATCGAGGAGAGGTAGATGAGGAGGTCATTAGCATCTTGTGGAGTTGTTAGGCGTAGTGCAAGGACTCGTGGTTCACATTCATCATCGTGGTGAGTTACCTAATTCAAGTACCACAAATGGTACTACGAATTCAGGCTTAGGTATGATTTCTGATTTAGGTAGTACTTATTGTTCCTATGCTTTAGGTAGATTATCCACTAGAGAGTTTTGTCAGTTAGCTAAGAACACTGCTTTTTATATTCACTGATGTTGAGCTAGATATAGACTATATTAGGAGTAGAGAGCTAGAGAGAGTGAGATCATCAGGATTATCATGAGGATTATTAGTTGGAATATTAGGTGTCTTAATGATTTAGACAAATGTGATAGTATTAGAGCTTTTTTCAAGGATTACTTTATTGATATCGCCCTTTTACAAGAAACGAAAATAGAATGTCCCGACCTTCGTTTTTACAGAAGATTAGGTGGTTATCATTTCCATCATTGGGCTTGCTTACCTTCTAGTGGCTCTTTTGGGGGATTACTTATAGGGTGGCATGATAATTCCTTTAAACTCCTTCAAACTATTTCTAAACAACACTCTTTACACATTATTCTTATTAATTGTAGTGATAATTCTTTAATAAATATAACTAATGTTTACGGTCCAACCACAAAAATTGGTCGTCGAGTGCTTTGGAATGAATGTTTAGAATTTAGATCATTTGCTCTTGGTCCTTGGAATATGGGAGGGAATTTCAATGTTACGAGGTTTTTAGGTGAAAGATCACCAAGGGAAGGGGATTTCTCCGCTATGGAGGAATTTGACCAATTTATTATTAGTAGAAATTTGATTGAATTGCCATTAACTAATAGAGAATTTACTTGGACCAACTCTAGAGAAAATCCTTCAATGACCCTATTAGATAGGTTTTTCATTAGTGATGAAATAGAGGATAAATTTCCGATTTGTAGAGTCTCTGGGTTGCCTTATATGTATTTGGACCATTGTCCTATCATTCTTTCATGTGATTTTTACAGGAAGGTTATTAAATCTTTAAAATTTGAAAAATGTGGCTATTAGAATCCAATTTCTCTAATTTAATTAAAAATAAATGGATATCAATAAATTTTTATAATATTAGAAATATGGGTAATTCAGCAAAAAAAATTGTGTTAAAACTTAGATGTCTAAGGAATTTTCTTAAAAATTGGAGTAAGAATGTATTTGGAAATATTAAAATTAAAAAGAAAATTTACTTAATGAAATGCTTAAAATTAATAAGATTGAAGAAACTAGACAGCTTAATTTAGCGGAGCGTAATATTCTTGCTGATTTAAAAGAAGAACTTAATTCAATTTTATTAAAAGAAAAGGTAATGTGGAAACAAAGGTCAAGAATTTGATAGATTAATGAAGATGATAATAATACAAAATTCTTTCATAACATGGCTAACGGAAGAAAGCGTAGTAATACAATAAATTCTATTTCAGTGAATAATGTTAAATAAACGTTAGACGGAATGAGCTATATCTGTTATCCCGCCTTTTGGCAAGGCCAGGACACCAAGGAATTGATTGGATTCCAAATATCGCTCGTCATGGATATCGATGAATTCTGTCCGAGTCCAAATCAAGCTACAATTGATGAGACGTGATTAGTAGAACAAAGGAAGCCAACGTTCCAAGTTTCAAGACAATCCGGGTTCATACGCTCAGGATATGAATGATTCAAATTGAAGGGAAAGGCCCAGATTTCGTATCCATCACTTTGGATGATTTCGTATCCATCACTCTGGGTGGTTTCGTATCCATCACCGAAGCCCAAGTTCGGATCGATCAAGGTTCGTACCGATCAGCTTCGAATCCATCGAAGTACACAGGTTCGACTCGGTTTCCTTCGAATCCGTCGAACTCGTATCGATGGGCTCCGTACACAATCAGCAGTTGAAGCGCTTCGTATCCATCAGCCAACGTCTGCTTCGCATCCATCGGATCTCCTCCATTCGAACCCATCGAGTTCGCATCGATCTAGACTCGTATCCATCAACAGGTGACGTGTATCGCAACCATCAGTCGACGACCACTTCATGTTCAACGAGTCAATAAACTGGGATGACATGCCATTCATCGAACCAAACGAGGCGAAGTGTATGGAGTCGAAACGGTCAATGCGGAGTAAAAGCCGGATCGAAGCGAAGCGCGCGCGCCACATCATCTTGAGAACACGTGCAGTCATCGACATGAGGTGATGGAGTCGAAGTCATGGAGACGAACCAGACAGCCTTCGAGAAATCTCAGTTCGTATCGACCATATCTCGTGATCTACTAATCCAAATCCAGTGAAATTTTAAGGGAAGCTTGAATACACCATAAAGAAGGTCTCCACCAAATTTCAGCTTAATTGGATGTCATCTTGATCGATACGAAATGGATTCGTATCGATTGCAGATCGAGGCCAAACTTTCTGGAAACGGTCGAGTGGGTCCCCTCACGTGCCAGACCAAGTCTCCCGGAGTTTGAGCGAGATCTGAGCTTCCCACGCCTATAAATAGAACCCCAGAACTAACAGAAAAGGGATCTTTTTCCTCTGAAGCGTCCAGACTCTGCCGGATTGAGACTTGCATCATATCTTTGCTGTTAATTTCGAATTCTATTCTGTAATCCGCTGTTGTTCGCTGTAATCGCTTGTAATCGTTGAAGGAGAATTAATAAAATCATCGAAACTTCATAGTGGACATAGGCTATACGCCGAACCACTCTAAATTGCTTGTCTGTGCATTTTCCATTTCCGTTTATTGGAGTTTTTGTTAGATAACCTCTGTTTTACATTTACAATCTTCATTTTATCTCTTCAAATAACTCCCGAAGAGTGTTGTGTCCATTTTTGGTACAAACACTTTGGTGCTTTCACTGAGAAAACCAGTTTTTTCTCCTGCTCTTTGTATCTGCCATCGATACCGGATTGCATAAATCCAAGAGGAAGATCCAGATATCCGATTCGGAATCCTACCACTCTATTCAGATTTGCATAAAATCTAGGAGAGGACTCCACTACTGAAGATGGTTAGTACAAGAACTGGCGCTACCACCACAGAGCAAGAAGGCCGGGACAGGCAGAATCCCGCGTAGCAGCCCTCTTCTAATCAGGACAATACCGCTCACTCGGATCCAGCAGCGCCGGTCACCCGACAAGAGTTTCAAGTATTGCTCCAAGAGCTGACTCAAAGTCGTCAACAGTTGGCCGAACAGTTGCGCGCCAATATCGAGCTGACCAACCAGTTAAACCGCCGGGGCCACAGAAGGTCCAGGAGAGATGATGCCTCCAGGGCATCTACCGAAAGCTCAGCCTCATCTGACTATCACCACAGGTCTACCCGCCCCCGGTTAGAGGGGAGTCATGCTCAAACTGCTGGATATCAACCCGCCTTGACTGTTGGACAATTGAGGGCAGGACTGTCAACCAGCTTCCAAACGGGACCCTCGACACGAGGAGGCACTGCCCCACAGTACACCACGGACAACCGCGCTACAACCGCCGCAATAGAAACAAGGGTTGATACCCGAAATCAATCAGAGCCGATTAATCAACAGCGTGGACATACTCCTGAACCATATGTCCCAGAAGACGCTGAGCCAAGGAGGCGAGATATGGATCGTCGACAGCGCCCGATCCAGACCCGCACTGTGGAACCCGACCACACCTTAGCTCAGCAGCCTCAAAATTTGCCAGTATCGGATATATCAACCATGATACGTCAGATGATACGCGAGAGTCAGGGACTCACTAATGATGATTGGGGAATCTCTCGTAGTCATACCCCTTTCACGGACGAAGTGTTACATGCTGAACCCCCTCGGCGATTCAGAATGCCAACTCTCCCAATGTATGAAGGAAATAGTGACCCCAACCAACATATTCTGAAGTATGAATGGTCAATGAGTGCCGCAAGGGCTGACGATGCAGTGAAGTGTCGAAGTTTCCCCATCTCTCTGGGGGGAATCGCGACAATGTGGTTTACACGCCTACCACCCAGATCCATTTCTTCATTCGATCAATTGGCCAAGAGGTTTGTAGAACAGTTTCGCATGCACGTTGCTAGACCAAAGGACGTTAATACCCTGTCCAGTGTCACTCAGGCTCATGGAGAAACGCTCAGGCGTTACCTGGAGAGGTTCCACGCAGCGTGTGTTGAGATCACCAATCCTAACGATAACTCAATCTTGATGGCTCTGACCAAGGGGATTGATCCTGATTCTGAATTTGGGAACTGGCTAGCAGGAAAACCGCCCGCATCGTTGGACCGTTTTTACTCCAAGGCCGCTCAATTCTTGCGGCAAGAGGACGCAAAACAGTCTAGGAAGCAGGATGATGCGGGGCCCAGTATTGAGGGAATACAGAGTAATGTAGCAGTTAAACAATCTGGTGAGAATTCCGGGAAAGTTCAACTGAACATACAAAACAAGCAAGCCCAGCCGAGAGGAAACAATAGCCAAGATAAGAAAAGAGATCAGAGTCGAGGTCCACGACGTAGGGTTCAAATGTTTGACAATTATACACCGTTAAACACGTCACTGGAAAACGTATACTTACAGACTTGCAACAATGTACAGTATAAGAAGCCTGCTCCGAAACCCTCATCGGAGAGGCAGGTTCAGACAGGTAAGTTCTGCAGATTCCATGAAAGCTACGGGCACAATACCAATGAGTGTCGGCATTTGCAGGACCTCATCGAAAAGTTGATCAGAGAAAGGAAGTTGGATCAGTTTGTACGGGCGCCGCAATCTGGTGAAGCGGGCCCTTCAAATCAGAATCATTCACAAAACCAGGAAAGACAGGAGGAACCCGCCCGTGCGGGCGGGAGATTGGTTATTAATACAATAAGTGGTGGTCCCCACCCGGCAGACAGAAGCTGGGGGGAAATGGAGTCGTATGCTAGTTCTATCAGGCATGCGGACTTCGAGTGTTGTAGTAATTGCGAAGACGGAACCCCGGTTAAACAACAAAAGATAATATCTGATGATATCGTGTTCAGGAGCCGAGACGCTGATAAGGTCGAAGCCCCTACAATTGACCCACTAGTCATATCTGCCCAGGTAGGTCCTGCTTGGATGAAGAGGATCCTGGTCGATAGTGGAAGCTCCGTGAATATCTTGCTTAAACGGGCTTACGACTTAATGAAAATGGAGGCAAAGGATTTGAAACCTTGCTTGTCCCGAATCCACGGTTTTAACGGGAGTGCCACGATACCCATTGGAGTGACTGAACTACCGGTTGAGTTGGGGGTAGGAGAACGCCGGAGAGTCCGGATGCTACAGTTTGTCGTCTTAGAGATTGATTCACCTTATAACGCATTTTTGGGCCGACCGGCCCTAGCCGAATTCAGGGCAGCCATCGCCCCATGGTGTTTGACTCTGAAGTTTCCCACTGATCGTGGGATTGGAGTTGTTCAAGGAGATCAGGCCACGGGAAGGGCCTGTTATGTTGCTGAGCTGCGCGGGGCGCAACGTAAAGAGAAGGGAAAGGGCGTAGAGGAATCTCTCTGCGTCCGTTCTATTGATAATTGACAATTGATGCCTGGGCCTCGGCCCGGGCACCACGACCAATTCCTGAAAGACCTCGACCCTAGGGACAATGAGGATAAAGACGAATCTACGGAGAGTCAAGCTTCTCCGGCCGAACTGACTGTGGACGTCCCAATCAGTGAGGATGATGATTCAAAGATGCTGAAAGTTGGGTCTCAACTGAACGAGCAGACACAGCAGGAATTGGTCGAATTTCTTCGGGCGAATCTCGACGTCTTCGCCTGGACACACTCTGACATGTGCGGAATCTCGCCGAGCATTGCAAGTCACTCCCTGAATATAGATCCACAACATGTCCCAGTAAAGCAGAAAAGGCACGGTATGGATCCAGAGAGATCTGCCGCCCTTAAGGAGGAGGTTGAAAAATTACAATCGAATGGGTTTATTCGAGATGCTTTGTACCCAGAATGGGTATCCAACCCCGTACTGGTTCGAAAGCCAAACGGAAAATGGAGAACCTGCGTTGATTACTCTGACCTAAACAAGGCCTGTCCAAAAGATAGCTTCCCACTTCCACGAATTGATCAGCTCGTAGACTCGACGGCCGGGCACGAATTATTATCTTTTATGGATGCTTACTCTGGCTACAATCAAATCCCCATGCATCTGCCTGACCAAGAACATACCAGCTTCGTAACCGATCTGGGATTCTACTGTTACAAAGTCATGTCGTTCGGTCTAAAGAACGCTGGAGCAACATACCAACGCTTAGTCAACCGGATGTTCGCCGATCAGATCGGGAAGACCATGGAGGTCTACGTGGATGACATGCTGGTGAAGTCTCGATTTTCCACGGATCACGTCAGAGATTTAAATTCGATGTTCAGCATCCTTCGAGAGTATGGAATGAAGCTCAACCCATTGAAGTGCCACTTCGGCGTCGCGTCCGGAAAGTTCCTTGGGTTTATTGTCAATGCTCGAGGGATAGAAGCGAATCCTGAGAAAATCTGGGCAATAAGAAATTTGCAAACCCCTAGAACCATAAAGCAAGTACAGAGTCTCAACGGAAAGGTCGCAGCATTGAGCAGGTTCATTTCAAAGTCCACTGACAAATGCATTTCTTTCTTCGATCTAATCCGGAAGGGAAAGCGAAACTTTGAATGGACCACGGAGTGTGAGGGCGCATTTCGATCACTAGTTCAACATCTTTCCACACCTCCGATCTTGTCAAAACCAGTTGACCACGAGCAATTATACCTCTACCTGGCAGTATCAGAACATGCGATTAGTGCTGCTCTAGTTCGGGAGGAAGACAAAGTGCAAAACCCGGTCTACTATGTTAGTAAGCGGCTAACAGGAGCTGAAAGAAATTATCCGAGACTGGAGAAACTGGCCTATTGCTTGGTCATTGCCTCGAGAAAGCTCCGCCCCTACTTCCAGGCTCATACTGTGTACACCGACCAGCCATTACGACAGGTCCTCATGTGGCCTGAGACGTCTGGTAGGTTACTCAAATGGAACATTGAACTAAGCCAATTTGATATTACATACGCTTCGCGGAGAGCCATTCAAGGACAAGTCCTGGCAGATTTCATAGCTGAATTTACCGTTCCAGAAGACTTGCCCGAGACCAGTGAATCCCCCGAATACGTCTGGAAGCTGTATACTGACGGTGCGTCAAACGACCGATGTTCGGGCGCTGAGGTTGTACTTGAGACTCCCGAGGGCCGATCCATATGTTATGCTCTGAAGTTCGATTTTCGTGCGACTAATAATGAAGCTGAATATGAAGCCCTCTTGACCGGCCTAAAACTTGCCAGAGATTTGAGAATTATCGCTGTGGAAATTTACTGCGATTCGCAGTTAGTGGTATGTCAAGTACGAGGAGAATATCAAGCAAGAGACCGAAGACTGGCTGCTTACTTGGCCCGAGTTCAGGAAATACTGAACCAATTTGATTATTATGCCATCTATTATGTGCCTCGGGAACACAATCAGAAAGCCGATTCACTGGCAAAGTTAGCCAGCACAGGTGAAGCGCAGCAAATGGGACTTGTCCCCGTTGAAACTTTGGCCTCCCCGAGCATCGATCGGATAGAAATGAACGTTGTGTCTGAAACCGCTCCCAGTAAAGAGTCTTGGATGACTCCGTATCGAAATTACATTGAGAATCGGACGTTGCCTGAGCCTAGAAATGAGAAGAGACAAATTCAACGGAAAGCTTCACGATTCGTCATCCAGAACGGAGTCATGTACAGGAGAGGTTATTCCGTTCCCCTCCTCAGATGTATCGCCCACGAGGAAATCAAACGAGTGTTACATGACGTACACGAAGGAGAGTGTGGCGATCATACCGGAGGGCAAGCTCTCGCCAAGAAGATACTCCGATATGGGTATTACTGGCCGACGGTGAACCGAGATGCGGCGAACTATGCCAGAAAGTGCGATAAATGCCAGATACATGCCCGAATTCCAAGAGCCCCGCCTACCGAAATAACCCAAATGGTCAGTCCCTGGCCATTCGCAATGTGGGGCATCGATATCATCGGCGCTTTACCTTTGGCGAAGGGCGGTGCGAAATACGCCATCGTTGCCGTTGACTACTTTACAAAGTGGGCTGAGGCCGAAGCCCTTGCAACCATTACGACAAAGAAAGTAATAAATTTCGTGGTTCGCAACATCATCTGTCGATTCGGACTCCCGCATACCATCATCATTGATAACGGAGCCCAATTCGAGAGTGCGGAATTTAAGAATTTCTGTCAAAGGTTTCATATCCGCAAAAAGTTCTCGGCTGTCACCCACCCCCAGGCGAACGAACAGGTTGAAGCTGTCAATAAAGTTATAAAATCAATCCTGAAGAAACGACTGGAAAAGGCCGGGGGCAAGTGGGTCGATGAACTTCCTATGGCGTTATGGGCCTATCGAACGACTCACAAAACCGCGACCGGACACACTCCGTTTTCCCTATCTTATGGCTCAGAGGCTGTTATTCCGGTCGAGACAGATGTGTTTTCTCATCTTGTGACTTACTATGATCCGAAAACGAACGCTATACTCCTGGCCGAATCTTTGGATCTATTGGATGAAAAACGGGAAGAGGCTGATTTGAGAGCAGCCGCACATCGAAGTCGGGTCGCCCGACTGTACAACACCAAAGTTCGACCTCGAACCTTTGAACTCAGCGACCTCGTGCTCAAGAGAATCTATCCAGTTCCTTCACACATGAAGCCGAACTGGGGAGGACCGTATGTGATTACACGAAGACTCGGAGATGGCACGTTCAAGCTGTCGACCGTTGACGGTCTCGATTTGCCAAGGGCTTGGAACAGCGAAAGTCTCCGTCGCTATTACATATGACAGGCTTCATTTATTTCATTCTATTTAGCAATTTGTTTCTGCATTTCGAAATTTGAATTTTATAATAAGGCAACTGACTTTGCCGCATTTTCTTATTTCAGCAATAAAATGCCACTTCTTCGAGCCAGAGCTGTGATTCATTAAGTACGATATACGACGTCACGATGCACGAAGAGCTAAATCCCATCACGCAATGGGACTTATTCAAATGGAGAGTAGCTGTGATACGACCGGCCGCTCGCTAAGTGAAACCCAAGCTCGGGGGCAAGCCATTACACCCATATTGATAGGATTGACACACGACAATCCTGCAATCGACTCCGTATTCCCAGAGTGCGAAGCGGAGTATAAACATTCGACTCCGTGTTCCCAGAGTGCGAAGCGGAGTATAAACAATCGACTCCGTATTCCTAGAGTGCGAAGCGAAGTATAAACATTCGACTCCGTGTTCCCAGAGTGCGAAGCGGAGTATAAACAATCGACTCCGTATTCCCAGAGTGCGAAGCGGAGTATAAACATTCAACTCCGTATTCCCAGAGTGCGAAGCGGAGTATAAACAATCAACTCCGTGTTCCCAGAGTGAGAAACGAAGTATAAACGACTAACTCCGTATTCCCAGAGTGCGAAGCGGAGTATAAACAATCAACTCCGTGTTCCCAGAGTGAGAAACGGAGTATAAACGACTAACTCCGTGTTCCCAGTGTGCGAGACGGAGTATAAACATCAGTCAATTCCGTGTTCCCAGAGTGCGAACAACTGCTTGCGAGATGACTTATATCCCCGGAGTGTGGATGAAACGATTCATAAGAAAACAAGTGCAGTTCGACCACTCGGTCCTCGCTCGATGCAATCACAAGCTGATCATCATAACCTAACCCCGGAATTGGGGGCAGAGGCAAATGTTAATCATTACCCGAAACTGTATGATGTTCAGCTCCGATGCGATCCCCTATCACAACTCAAGTCCGAGATTTCCATACTTAACGACCAAAATGAGCTATTCTTGAAACGATAAAATAATGCAAGTACACCGGACCGAAGTTCGAACACTACAGTATTCAAGCATAGAAAGAACATAAGCTGAGACTGGAAGACAAAATTTTATTTTCAACTAAATCAAAAGCAATGGTTCATACATGAGCCTTTCCAAAATACTCCTACTTGCAGGGGCCGAACCCGCATCTAAACACGGCCTACAAAAGGGAAAAAAGAAAAGTGACAAAATCCCTGACTGCCAAAAAAGAAAAATATGCCTAAAAGGAGTGTCTAATCCTTCTGCTTCCTCAACTTCTTCTTCCTCGAGGAGCTACTGGAGCCACCAGTACTCTTTCGTTTGGAACCTTTCTCCTTAGGCAGGCTCCCCTCGGGTGAAGGCATAATGTCGACGTCCTCGTCCGAGCTGGACTCTATGGGAATGCTTCCCACAGGAGGAGTTGGAGGAACAGAATCCGCAGCCGGAGGTGGGACTGACGCACTAGTATCAATGAGCGTGCCCCCAGGAGACACAATCATAAGAGGAGTGGGGCACTGTGCTGCTGCTCTGCCATCTACGCTGCCGCCATGCGCCGCGACCGTCATCTCGGCATTAATCTCGGCCAACATCGTCGCTTCCCATTGTGCTCTGGCCTCGCTATGAGCTATGATAGTCTGAGTTGAAGTGTCAGAAGTAGACGGGAATCCACCCAGGCCAAATGGCAGGTCCGCAAAGGGATCACTCTGACGGCCGAGGAGCTCGTTTATCATCTGTTCATCGAAAGAAAGTGAGCTCCCCTGCGTTACTCCGACTGGTGCTATTGCCGCAACGGAGGTCGCCTCAGAAATGATGGCCTCCGGCCCTTGACATGATTCCTGGGCTACGGAAGGCGCCGCCGGTGCAACTCCAATCACTGGTCAAAGAAAGGAAACGTCTGTTAGTATACACTTCCATACGCATTCTTCACCCCAAATGAACAAGGGATTAGTTCAGAATACCTTCCTCGGTTTGGGTCAGGGTCGTTTGAACAGCTTCGGAGGAATGCTCCTTAATAGGAGATAAATGTGGTCGGTCTGGATCATAGGCCGGTATAGGCTGGGAGTCGATCGTCGTAGTTGGCTCAGATTGAGATGACACGACAATCTCAGAACTTGTGATACGGTGCTCAGCACCAGAGCTTTCTCCAATTTCCTGAGATCGGGCGCCAAGCCTCTCCTCCTCGTGAGAAATCATGGAGCCATGGAGAACTTTCTTTTCGTCATCATTAAGAATGCGGTTCTCCAGCTCGAATTCATCGATGCCTTCATCGGGATGTCCAGATTTCTCTTCCTCAACCAACGTGTTCCAAGCATTATAGAGATGTGTTGGATAGTCGTCGATCCATGTCAGATCTCGGTGCCTTAGCACATTGGCATTGTAAGTGACGAGTAGCTCTTCTACCTCGGCCTCAATCCTGGCCTCCGCCTGCCGTACCTTCTCGTCAACCCCAGCTTCAGCTTCGCGAGCTTGTTGCATAGCCGCTTCCTTCTCCTTTCGGAGCGTCACTGCCTGATCACAGGCCTCCTGCGTAGAGACATTAGCTACATCTTTCTCCTTCGCCATTTCGGAGAACTTTGATTTCAGCTCATTAAGCTCCTTAAGAGCGGCATCCCTCTCGGCGGTAATGGTGGTGTTCCTATGACCCATGTCTTTGATGGCGGTATAGTGCTCTTGTTTCATTCTGGTCATGGCAGAGTTTACTTCGTCGACCTTTTTTAGGGCCTCCATTTCAGATTTACGAGAAGACTCAGCCTCCGCTTTGAGCGCTTTTATGATTCGGTCATTGTGACCCAACTCCTTCTCAAGCTTCTCAATGGCGACGCCCCGATCGAATGCCACTTTGGACGCTTTCCTCGCGGCCCGTGCCCACTCCCTGTACTGGAAGAAGATGTCCGCAACATAATCATGGATAGTGGTTTCAGCGGTTGGCGGAATTCTCCTCAAGTGTGGAGGGAAGACATAACCATCAAAGCAGATGTCGGGAAATTCCTTCCTCATCTGTGCCAATTTAAGCGCTCCTTCACTGGACGCATCAGTCGGGACCGGTGTGGTAGCTGAAGAGGTGGCTATTTCAGTCCTGCGCGGAGGATCGGGCCTCGAAGCTTGAGAAGGTGGCCTAGGCCGTGAAATTTGAGGAGGACGAGTAACTGCTACCGTAGGAGATGCGGAGGTCCTGGGAGGAGGAGAGCGAGATCGGGATCGGCGAACGTATCCCCTGTCTCTATCAGACTTCTCCTGACCAGAGTGTCCTGAGTCGTAATCCCTCTCGCCCTCTCTCCTGCGTGGCTCATGATAACGGCGCTTGTTGCGCAAACTACCAAGCACAGAACTTTGTCCAGACATCGTACTTGAAAAGCAAACCATGGAAAATCAGTAACCATTTGCAATATGTTGTTTACGGTTAGGAAAATGTGTTGTGCCGTGAAGAGTGTGTGAATGTGTAACCCTCCGGACCAACCAGAAGTGTCAATCGCACTGGCAGGAAGAGACTCGCTAACATCGACGATATGTCGCGGTCCACCCAATTCAACGTCGTGTTGCTCGGGCTCGATGTCCGGGATTGGAGGGTCAGCAGGCCCTTCGAATTGATTTTCAGCTTGCAGGGAGGGTGCCTCCGCAATTCTAACTCCTGACAGGGGGCGGTGTAAAACCACCAACTTTCGCCTCCCGGATTTAGGCTGTTTGGAGGCCACCGCTTTGCCTTTTCTCTTTTCATCAGGATCCAGGATTGCATTAGCAGGTCCGACCAACGGTTCCTCGTCGGTATGAGTTCTCTCGGAATCGGGTTCCTCAATTATCACAACCCTGGGTTTCTTCCGCTTGACCTTTTCTTTGGAGACGGTCTTTAATGCGCCATCGAGCCTTATGCTCTGCCTCCGCCCAATCAACCCGAGAACTCTGAGATTCCGGTCCGTCAGTAGCAATTCAATATTCCTTTCTTCACTAGGAATTTCTTGAAGGACCCGAACTATCTCTTTATAATAGCCACCTTCAGGTCGCTGGATTATAGCTGAAAGAAAAGGAGTAGGAGATATGAGTTTAATTTGATTCAAAAATTGCCCCGTCGATTACTTGGAAAAAGACGATACTCACGTCTGAACAGCCATCTTCTGGCAAACCCCGGAGGACATCAGACATAGAACCACTCTGACTTGAAGTAGCTCAGCCTAGTCCACGACCCCGTGACAACTTGGCAGTTTCTTACAGACTCCAAGAATGTAAAAGATGGGCTGTCAGCTTGACTTTTGAAGTTGAAGAGGTATCTTATCTCAGTCGGGCGGGGAGGTCGGTAGAGGTATTCCATAAATGCGCTGAACAAGCCATTGAGAGAAGCATATCCGTTCGGATGTAGTTGAGACGGAGCAATATCCAGGTAAGCCAACACTTCTCTTATATAATCGTTGAACGGAGGAAGCGTACCGGCTGCGCATGCATGTCGATTAAAAGCGGTATACCCCTCCGGGGGACTATGCGGTCTGTCGTCCGGCCCCGGCAACATTACATCGTCCAACGACAGGCCGTGTCTCAAGCATATTCTCCCTAGCATATCTTCAGAGATATTGGACGGAACAGAATCGGGTGGACTATTGATGAAGGACGCGTCGGGTAACTCGTCCGGAGCTGGACCGATGACTTCGGCCTCGATGTCCGGGATCTCAAGTCTGGGAGTTTCTTGCTGCTGTGAACTTGACGGTTCCATGGCTAGCTAACTCACGAGAAATTATCATTAGACGATAAACAACCCGTGCATTCCCCCGTGTAGAGTGTGTGTTGTGCGGTGCAAGTGTTGTGCGTGACTCGAGCAGATTCTATGAAATAAGCCGAAATGTGAAAACGACAAAACTTTGGAAGTCAGCCTGGAAGTGACCGTCATCGCTGACCGTCATGACCACGCAATCCAGATGCTAAATGGTTGATTCAAGTGTAAGTCCGTTATATATTCGTTAGGTTACAGTCCCGTCGACGAGCTTCAAAAGGCAGTCAAATATGCGGTCCTGTGATCAAGTTCAGTTATGCAAGGTAGAAGCTCGTCGGAGTCGAGGGTCAAGGTATACAAAAGTGAATCTCATTAGAATTATGGTAAAGAATGGAGTTAATTCAACTCCATCATGATGTCAGTTCGAATCGGTCAGGTGGAGTTCGTTCGAACCCATCAATGTATCAGTTCGAATCGATACCAGTGAGCACATTTCGAGTCGATTATCAAGGGCTGAGTTCGTATCGATCAGAATGAGGTAACTTCGCATCGGTCCTTGGTTGCTTGGTTCGTACCGATCAGAAAAGTTTTAGGTTGACATCGATGACGCTAGAATCGACGGTTTTCGTATCGATCGTAGACACAAAGTTTGCGTCGATCCGAAGCTAAGGGATTCGTGTAACTCATTCATTCGTATCAACCATTTCGTATCGGTACGATCAACCGCCTGAGCCATTGGTTCGAACTGCATTGACACCAGTTCACTCCAAGAATCGATGCGAAATCCAGGAAAAATCTCATCGCGCTCACCAATTCAAACATAACCCCCATATCGATTCAAAATCGTCCTCTCCGTCCTTTCTTCTCCAATCTGCATAAATCGCCATGGCCATCATAGCTTCGAGCCAGATCTGGTTTTACCAGTTGCCAGAATGACAGATTGATGAAGAGAGAGCGGATTCGTGGCTACTACGTCATTTAGATTCGCAGTTGCCTACCTAGTTTGAAGCTTGGATTCGAAGATCTGGAGGAACGAATTTGATCGAGTCGAAAGCGTGGAGTTGTTATCTCTTCCCGAATCGATCGCAAGCGGCTAAAGGCAACAGTAAAAACAGAAAGTGAGAAAGTGAAAAATGGGCTAAGTCCTAGGTATTTATATGGAGTCCAAGGTGGAACCGAGTCGATTCGACTCCCAGTCAACTTGACCGGTCGCAACCAGTCAAATTGCGCGTCGAAGCGAAGGTCCGTTTCGAACCCACCAGACTTCCTCGATTCGAGATGCGCAGAGAAGCTACCTGAAGATAATGGACCCCATCGATTCGAAGCACGCGTCCTCAGCGAAGCAGGCTTATCGATACAATCATAGAACTCATACCTGTTATAATCCATCAATACGAATAATCATTTCGTATCCATCGAGTCAGCCTGCATTGATACGAAGAAAGGTTTTCCAACTTTTAACATCGATTCATGAGGGGATCAATACAAGAAGATGGTAAAAGGCGGTCATCAGACATCGTTTCAACTCAAGTTTCCAATCAGTTCGAGAAGGGAACAATGGGAGGTTCAATGACGACAAATGCTGATGATGACTCGCAAACTTGTGGCTTTTCAAAGCACGTCATGTTTTCACAAGACGTACTTTGGGGGGCAAATGTTATCCCGCCTTTTGGCAAGGTCAGGACACCAAGGAATTGATTGGATTCCAAATATCGCTCGTCATGGATATCGATGAATTCTGTCCGAGTCCAAATCAAGCTACAATTGATGAGACGTGATTAGCAGAACAAAGGAAGCCAACGTTCCAAGTTTCAAGACAATCCGGGTTCATACGCTCAGGATATGAATGATTCAAATTGAAGGGAAAGGCCCAGATTTCGTATCCATCACTTTGGATGATTTCGTATCCATCACTCTGGGTGGTTTCGTATCCATCACCGAAGCCCAAGTTCGGATCGATCAAGGTTCGTACCGATCAGCTTCGAATCCATCGAAGTACACAGGTTCGACTCGGTTTCCTTCGAATCCGTCGAACTCGTATCGATGGGCTCCGTACACAATCAGCAGTTGAAGCGCTTTGTATCCATCAGCCAACGTCTGCTTCGCATCCATCGGATCTCCTCCATTCGAACCCATCGAGTTCGCATCGATCTAGACTCGTATCCATCAACAGGTGACGTGTATCGCAGCCATCAGTCGACGACCACTTCATGTTCAACGAGTCAATAAACTGGGATGACATGCCATTCATCGAACCAAACGAGGCGAAGTGTATGGAGTCGAAACGGTCAATGCGGAGTAAAAGCCGGATCGAAGCGAAGCGCGCGCGCCACATCATCTTGAGAACACGTGCAGTCATCGACATGAGGTGATGGAGTCGAAGTCATGGAGACGAACCAGACAGCCTTCGAGAAATCTCAGTTCGTATCGACCATATCTCGTGATCTACTAATCCAAATCTAGTGAAATTTTAAGGGAAGCTTGAATACACCATAAAGAAGGTCTCCACCAAATTTTAGCTTAATTGGATGTCATCTTGATCGATATGAAATGGATTCGTATCGATTGCAGATCGAGGCCAAACTTTCTGGAAACGGTCGAGTGGGTCCCCTCACGTGCCAGACCAAGTCTCCCGGAGTTTGAGCGAGATCTGAGCTTCCCACGCCTATAAATAGAACCCCAGAACTAACAGAAAAGGGATCTTTTTCCTCTGAAGCGTCCAGACTCTGCCGGATTGAGACTTGCATCATATCTTTGATGTTAATTTCGAATTCTATTCTGTAATCCGCTGTTGTTCGCTGTAATCGCTTGTAATCGTTGAAGGAGAATTAATAAAATCATCAAAACTTCATAGTGGACGTAGGCTTTACGCCGAACCACTCTAAATTGCTTGTTTGTGCATTTTCCATTTCCGTTTATTGGAGTTTTTGTTAGATAACCTCTGTTTTACATTTACAATCTTCATTTTATCTCTTCAAATAACTCCCTAAGAGCGTTGTGCCTATTTTTGGTACAAACAATATCCTCTTGAATCTAGAATTAATATAAATGATATTGATAATCCTTTTACGGAAGTGGAAATTTTGAAGGGCATTAATAATATGCATAGTGGTAAAACTGCAAGACCGGATGGTTTTCCTGTTTTATTTTACAAGCATTTTGGGAATGTGTTGAAATATGATTTAACTAATATGTTTAAAGAATTTTATAATGGTCAATTACAATTAGGAAGATTTAAATTTGTAAATGTTATTCTGTTGCATAAAAAAATAGATGCTAATAACTTGAAAGATTTTAGACCAATTTCTCTAATTAATTGCTTAGTTAAAATTATCTCTAAAGTTTTAGCGAATAGGCTTAATTTAATAATGAATGAAGAATGATTGTTCACAAACCGCTTTCATTGTGGGTAGAAACATCATTGATGGTGTAGCAATTGTTTAAGAGTTCATTAATTACTGTTGTAAGAATAACATTACATGTGCTCTTTTAAAACTTGACTTTGCGAAAACTGTTGATTCAGTTGATTGAGATTTCCTTCAAGATATGCTATTTTCTTGAGGATTTAGTCATAGATGGATAGATTGGGTTATGACATTGCTTAAAACTGGTAATTCTAGTATTATGGTTAATGGGGTACTAGGTAATAAAATTCAATCTAAACGGAGTCTTCGGCAGGGCGATCCTTTATTGCCTCTTCTGTTAATCTTGTTGCTGATGTTTTCGCTAGAATAATTAAAAAAGCTATAGGAAATGGAACTTTAGGAAGTTTAGGTAATGAAATTACAGGTAATGGTCTTTCAGTCCTTCAATTTGCTAATGACACTATATTATTTAATTCACATTTACCTAAACATATTATTGCACTTAAATTCATTCTATATAGTTTTGAGCTTCTTTTAGGACTCAAAATAAACTTTGATAAAAGTTCATTTTTAGTGTTAAATGATGTTGATAAGATTGTGGGGTTATTTTGCTAATACATTAAATTGTAAAACCATGAATTTTCCTATTCATTATCTCGGTTTTTTGATTAGGCCAACTAAACTTAAACACAATGACTGGCTAGTTATAATCGATAAGATTAATAATAGAATTTCAAAATGGAATAGTAGGTTTTTATCCAGAGCGGGTGGACTAGTTCTTATTAATTCTGTTTTATTTGCCCTTCCAATTTATTGGATGTCTATGCATCTATTCCTAGATTGGGTAATAGAAAATTTTATAAAATAAGATGAGATTTTCTATGGAGTGGTGATAACCCAAACAGCGGTTTAAAATTTTTAGTCAATTGGGACACTGTATGTAAATCGAAAGAGGAAGGTGGTCTAGGTGTTATTAATTTACGAAACATGAATATGTCCTTACTAGGGAAATTGTTGTGGAAATTTAAAGATTTAAACGATGTTTCTATTTGAAAGGGAATTGTATCTAAACGTTATTATAATGGTAGTTATAACTTATATCAAATTACACCTACCGCTAATAATAACTTGTCTTCTTTTTGGAAATCAATTTTAAAATGTCATGATATTTTTAAACTTGGTATTAAAACAGTTGTTCACTCTAGAAATAAAACAACCTTCTGACATGATAGTTGGTTATCTGCCATTCCACTTAAAGTGGAATTCAAAGAACTTTTTGAAACTACTAATTTTAAAAACGCTTTAATTAAAGATGTTTTTTCACCGGATCATGATCCTCCGTGGAACCTTATCATTAATAGATTATTAGAAGGTGCAACTCTAAGACATTATGCGTTATTATGTGCAAGATTGAATTTCTATAATATTGGTAATGAAAATGATATTATTGATTGGGAATGGGATAAAAGTAAAAGATTCACTTCTAACTCATTATATATATTTCTCAATTATTTGGACGTTATTAATAACACTTTTAATCTTATTTGGAAAGTTAATGCACCTCAAAAAGCTAAGATTCATATGTGGTTAATCATTCATGGGAAGTTAAATACCATCGCGATTTTAAAAAGAAAGAACTTGACATTTGATAATAAATGTACCTTTTTAACTTACAAATAGAAAATATTAATCATATATATTACGATTGTAAGGATACTTATTACATAATTAATAATACTCTTAAAATTTTCAATTTTATTTTTGCAGTTAAGGTATCTAATTGTCATTTTTACTGGAATAATTTAAGATTTAAAGTTAAAAGTGAATATAGATTTTTACTTGACACTCTTTTTACTATAATTTGTCGGTTTATTTGGTTTGAAAGAAATCAGAGATTATTTAATAATAATATTAGCCATAATTAATAATTTGTTTATGACAACTGCTTTATTTTGCTTTAATTGGATCTCAAATCCAAAATATAAATTGTCTAACAATAAACATTTTAAAGATTATCTTAATAAGATTAAAATAAACATTGAATTATTTAAACGAAAAATAAATATTTTTAATAATAATAACTCTAGCATTAGCATTTATTCGAATCCCAAAGATATTTTTGTAAAATATCCTAATGTACTTCTGATCACTGGAACATAGATTTAGTATTATTTTTGTTGTTATATTAGTTATAATAGTATTAAAATTAATATTTTATTTTAAAGACTTTTGATATTATGATCTCTATTTCTTTACATAGTAGAAAAATGGTATTTTGTTTATTGAGATTGACTTTTATTTATCTTGCATATATATTCCTAGTTGCTCAATAGTATAAGTAATAGTTTATTATTTGTCATCAATGCGTATATATGTATACAAATTTTATTTATATACAAGTATATGCATTTTATTATTCTTAATTTTTCGTTTAGTTTCTTTACAGATATAGGTTCTGGTTGAGGTTGGTGTAGGACTAATATTTGCAGGTTCGTGAGTATGCTGCTTACAGAGTTTCAGAATCGCTTTCTGCAGGATTCTTGGTATAAGAGAGTTTTGGATCCAGATTGTCAAAGCTTGTTGAGAAGAGTTCATTCACTAGTGAAGCTGTTGGTCGATTTCACACATTCATTTGGATACATCACGTTTTATTTAGGGTACTTCTAACACTTTACTATCGGGCGGTGGTCTTGCCGGAGTTTAATACTGATATGTAATGGGAGGTGGCATTGCCAGATCCCATTTGAGAAGTTACCTTTACTTGTACAATTGTTATTTCACATTGTATAGTTTTATTTTATGATACTGTTACCTGCCAGACATGTTGACAACTCCTTTATTTTTGATGTAATATATATGTACATGTGTGCTCTCCCTTACTTTAGAGGATCACACATTCTTCTCAAAAAAGATGACATCATTGATGATGTCATAAATACATTTTATTTCCCAAAAATAAAATAAATCTTTTTATTTCATATTCTTGTTTAAATACATAAATAAGTGTATGTAGCCAGCTCCGTGCGCAATTTCTTATGATTATAGAGATGTTTATTGATAAAACGATTTTGGGTCATTTTATCGATATTTTTTCCAAAATATATATTTTTATAAATATCCATTCAAAATAAGATTACCATTATTATTTATTGTTCACAACATCATAATCTATGTTAAAAAATCTCAGATTTGAATATTTTAAAAATAATATAATTTATCAAAGTGATCAATTTACGGGTTGTTACATACTTCACCCTTAAAGAATTTCGTCCCCGAAATCACACCAAAACAAAAACCCAGTAATAGTTACCCAAAACATTATTTAATAAACTCAATTCTATATGACATACCAAGATCACTCTTATGGAATATTTGATTCGATATTATATTCGAATCCATAACCTTTATTTCCGAATTAGTATTGATACCTCAATCCTCTAGTGTGGACTCTGACCAGGCTCTTTGACAAGAAATCTTTGTTTTTCTTACATATCTCTCAACTATGATAGAAAACATAAGTACCCAATCACAAATCCTCATCAGTGTTCGTCATCAAGAATGAGTGATAAATCCTTCTTCGGACCGGATTAAATACCTCAAAGTTCCGTACTAGAATCTTAGACCAAAATTTGTATGACTAAATGATCTACGTACAACATACATATTTATTAACCTTTCAAAATATTTTTATGTAAAAATTTCATATAACTTCAACTTTGATTCAAACATTTTTATAAAGACATTTATATATAAATTTATCTTTCAAAGAAACTCTTTTATAATATACTCCCTTTAACTTTGATAAAAATTAAGGATCATTATTTAATTTATTAATGATCCACGTTATCATTTAAATTTAGACCTGTACTTATTATCTTTCAAGAAATATTTATGGAAATATAAAATTTTAACTTAGATTTAAACATTTTCATAAAGCCGTTTCTTTATAACATCCCTTTAAACTTTTAATTTCCAAATGTCTTATTAAATTGTTCTGATAGAAGAAATGCACTGTAACGACCCACCTTTTTGGACAGTTTAAATCGACAATCAAACACACATGTCAACTCAAAACATTCAAAAGGGAGGATTGTTGATGGGGTAAATAAGAAAAGAAGAGAAAAGGAACAAGAAACAACCACAGAATCTCGCAGCGGAAAGATAAAATATAAAAATCAAATAAACAGTTCATGAAGCTGTTTAATATACTTTTGATTATCACTTATACATCATTTATCAGAGTTATACATATACAACAGAACAAATAAAATAATGCAGCAGACAGCATGATGCAAGGATAATAATAGTAATAACATTTGAGTCATTTCAATTGATTGGAATTTCATTCAATTCATTAATAATTAACTTAGATAAATATTGTTGCAATTCATTCTAGTTATTATTATCATAAATAAATTACAAATTTTTAATTCTTCCAACATTAGATCATGAAATCTTATTAAATTAACTATTTTAATTATCGAAAATTTACGGGTCGTTACACTCTCCCCCACTCAAAACTTTTCGTCATCGAAAAGGAAAAAGAAGGGAAAAGGAACTAAGTAAAGAATTCAACATTTGATATATTTTATTCAAAATTATCAACTTATAAAACAATGAAATTTCATTTATAAAGCCATTACTACGCTTCTACTACGCTACTCCGATTGGCTTACGAAATTACAATTTTAGTTATCCAAACAAGTTATAAATTTTAAAACTTGAAAATTTTCTAACACCCGGATTTACGGAAAATTTCGGCAGAGTCTCATTTGCGCGGCTCGATCGGCACAACTATAAAAACGCCTCTACGGGCCCCAAACCAACAAAAGAAAACCAAAAGCCAAGTGGCTCAATCAAAAATCACCAAATCCAATGACAAAATAAATACATACCTTTTGTCGGGCCATCCAAATTTTCTTGACTTTTACTTACTTGCACCTTATCTATCAATGATATCCAATCACATAATTTAAAATCAATTTATAATTTAAAATTTGCATTTTCAATTTTCAATATTAGCTTTACTTAAACCTGTACGAAGTACATATATCATCCATACGCAATATCAAAACTGATCACTCATTCGATCACACAATTTCACTTCCAAACTAGTATCGTTCACATGACTCTCTAGTGCGGACTCAGCTTTAGTTCCTTGATCGGAAACTGTTATTCTCCTTGCATAGCCATATACTATGATAGAGAATTCCAGAATCAAATCAAAAATCCATATTCAGGGTTCGACGTCGAGAATCGAGTGAAAAATCCTAACTTGGATCGATATAAGTTATCTCGAAATTCTGTGCTCGAATCCGGATCAAATCATTATGCGAATAAAATAATATACGTACAACTTACGTATTACCTTCCAATAGATTCTATACATTTGTCTAAATTATTTACCTGCCTTCATTTCATTTACAATTAATTGTTCAAAATCCATTATTCATATCCCTTATTTACTTGTATATCCATTTTAAACATTCTATGTAATTTAATTTAATTTAATTCAATTTCATTTTCCATTGATTCTTAGCTATACCAAATTCTTTTGTTTACATCTACCTTATTTTCAAAATTTTCAGTTAATAACAAATTCATTTGTGGAACATTTTATTAATCATCACTTAGGTTATAATTATTCTATAAAAGTCATATATAAGAAGTTGGACTTTATCTAAGTTTATAATTATCTCGAAAGTCATAAATTCAATTTCACAATTTTCTTTGCAAATTTATATTCAATTCTATAACAAATTTAAAAAGATATTATTTGGTTCATTTGCCGGTTTTCTTAAGTTCTACTTACTTATTCCATTTAGCCATTCATCATTTCATAATATACTTAAGTATATATACATTTTTATCACAACCAAATTTTCATTTATATACATTTTAATTACTTTTAAGTTTTGCTTACTTGTATAATATCCCATTACATATCCAAATCATCATTTAACTTTTTAACATTTGGTAAGTCATATTATATGTTATTAGAATGCAATTTGATACCGTACAAATTTATAGGATTCATTTTACTTAATTAGAATGTTCACAATTTTAACTTGTTTAAATTTTCTTTACTTTTCAATACTTTAAAATTTTAAGAGTTACACTTCAACTCTAAAGTTTCTCAAAACATTTAGCTTAGAATTCTTAATCCTCTTATTTTATAAGTTTTGGTTATTCATCTTTCATTCAAATAATTTGAAAAATATTAATTAACAGAACTTAGAAATTTAAATGCCCGGTTTATTTCAAATCATTTGAAATAAATATATACATTTATATCTTATATATATCAAATCATACTTTTGGAGTTTAAACCAAAATGCATTTCTCAAAACAGTTTCGAAGCAAAGCAAAGCTTTGCAGAAGTCTCCCCCACTTTGAGACTCGAAAATGAACGTCGATGATGCTGCGCAGTCATCACCGAAATTATTTTCCAGCGACATAAGAGAGGAGTACTGAATTTATTTCAAAAAAAAACTCCTTTCAAAATTATTTCCCATAAATATTTTTCAACTCATATCACTACATATTTTTCTTCAAAGTTTTGGAAACCATTTTCAAAATCCCCGTGTCTTAAATTAAATATTTCACAATTTAAATCTATCTTGATTTATAAGTCACATTTATAAATTATTCTCATAAAATTTTCCTTTCCTAAAACATTCCATAAGTTGTTTTATCATAGTTTATTTTGTAATAAACCTTATTTATTAAATCACAATCTCCAATTTATGATAACCATCCATATTATCAATTCTAACAACCAAATAAGCTTGATAAATCATAATAATTTCTAAAAATTATTTCTTTATATACAAAATATAAGTATGGAAAATTATTTCATTTACCCAATTTCAAAACAATACTATGTCGAATTGTTCTGTTCAAGTGTTTAGAGATCCCTATCAATGACATTAATTACTCGTATTGACCAGAATCCATAAGCCACTCAACAAATCAACCAACACAATATAAAACAATTTTGTATCACTAACAAATACGCTCTCTCATACATATACACTCAACGACTCATCATAGGGTATTACTACCCTATTTATAAAGAGTCAGACCCAACTAAGCTAAGGTTATCGCTAAACCAAAGCTCTGATACCAACGGTAACGACCCACCTTTTTGGATAGTTTAAATCGACAATCAAACACACATGTCAACTCAAACCATTCAAAAGGGAGGATTGTTAATGGGGTAAATAAGAAAAGAAGAGAAAAGGAACAAGAAACAACCACAGAATCTCACAGCGGAAAGATAAAATATAAAAATTAAATAAACGGTTCATGAAGCTGTTTAATATACTTTTGATTATCACTTATACATCATTTATCAGAGTTATACATATACAACAGAACAAATAAAATAATGCAGCAGACAACATGATGCAACGATAATAATAGTAATAGTATACCAAATCTTCGTCTTCGTCCTCCAGAATAGATCTTCAATAAGCTTAAAAACTCAGAACTGACCCGAGCGTAATGAAAAGGCAAAACACTCGAGTCAGGACTAAAATATACTTATGTAAGTTAAATCAACCGTAAATAAAGATGAGTGTAACGACGTCAGAGATGTTTACGGGGTTTGACATCTCCTATCCAGTGTCGACGTGCGTGCAATAACTCAAGAGATGTTATGGGATTTTCCATCTCTTAAGGATCCGTTAAACTATCTACTATGTAGTACAATACGCTATTATAATATGTCTATAGTAAAGTAAACTATTAAAATAGCGTTAAGGCGTTACCCATATCCCCCTTAACACATTTTTATATATTCCCATAGTCTATACAGTACCGTAATTCCTTCGTAAATTGGAGGGCTATCAGAGGGCACTCCATAGGTATGGTACAAAACAAACTCGTAGTAGGTGCTCTAGGGCATGTAAATACGGCACACGAGGAAATGCCAGGGTAGATATACCGTTTGCGGATCCGGACTGGTGGTGATGCATAGCAGCTACTACCACCCACCTCGGACACACTCCCAAACAATCGAGGGGTGGCCACCAAAACAATCACAAAAGCAATAGAATGGTATCGAAGAAATGTGCCCGATAAGAGGAATGACCTCACTTGGCCCGGCGTGGCTCCTGATTTTAGTCACATCTAAGATGACTCATGGGAGTTAGGGTCACGTCATACCATATAGAATCATTCACCAAACCATCCTACTTCATTTCTGGAATCTCCACCACGTACACAGTTGTTAAAGTGGTTTTCGGTATCGACAGAGAGTATGCCCATATCTGATCCCGGTCTCTTTAACAACCAAACGCTTATTACACACCGGATGGTTCTTTTACATTTTCATAATCAATTCATAATTGATATCAAAATATCATATTCGCTTCAAGATTAAATCCATTTCAAAATCATCGTATCTACTCAAAATATACGATTCCATTTCAAAATCATTTTCGCCTCAATATCTCATTTTGATTTCAAAATCGTTTCGAAGTTCATTTTAAATAGTTTTAGATAATTTAAAATAGTTTAAATAATTAAAATGGTTAAAGTACTCTAAAATATTTATAATAGATTTAAAAATAGTTTTAAATTGAGTTAATATAGTTAAATAGATTTAAAACAGATTAAATACAATTAAATAGGTTAAATAGCTTTGAAATAGACTAAATAGATTTAAAATAAATTAAATAGGTTAATTAGTTTAAAATAAATTAAATTAAGTTAAGTAGATTTAAAATAGATTAAAATAAGTTAACATGTTTAAAATAATTTAATATAGTTAATATAGGTTAAAATAATTTAGTATAAAATAGTTTATGTACTTAAAATGGTTTATATAGCAGGATAGTTTGGGAAAACCAAAATGAAATAGTTTCAAAGTCAACCATTTTAATTCCTACTTACCAATCTGAATCAAATTCAAATTTCCATTCAGTCGATTCAAATCTCAATTTCAATTCAAATAAATTTCGATTTCAAATTAATTCAATTCCATCCCAAATCCAATTGCCTCAATTTCGATTTCAATATATAATGATTACGAGCTCGATTTTCAAAATATCAATCCAAACATTTAAAACAAATTATTCCTTAATATTCAGTTTAAAATCCAAATCTTCAATAAAATTCAATGCCAAGCTTAATTTCAAAATGTTGTCTTTATCCCACTTACTTAAAAATATTCAAAGTCCGAATAAAAGTTAAATCCTTTAAAATCAAATAAATTTACGAAATTCAATCATATCACAATTTTAATTTCAAAGTCTCAACTTCAACTATTTAACAATTTGTTTAACCAAAATTTATTTCAACATCTCATCCTCAAATTCACGATAAATTCAATTTCTATAAAATTTATTTTTTTAATTCCTTTAAGTCAAACCATTTAAAGTAATTCCAAATCAAAGATTTTTAATTTTTTTTAATTTAACCAATCCGGTGCCCATATATAATTTTCTATCCTATGGCCAAGTGATCAGTTATTTCAATTTAATTTCAGGAATAGATATATATCATTTCAATTCAAATCATAGTGTCATAGGTATATATCATTTCAACCTATTTCTCAATTTATTCGAAATGGTTCAATTTACAACTGAATAAAAATCAGGATGATGACAGGATATATACAAACAAATAAACATCCAAACATTCAAATATCAATCAATAGCATCCATCGAAATCAATAGCATCCATCGAAATCAATCATCCAAACAGACAATATAATTCACGGAAATTTCATAGTTATAAATGTTCGGTAATTTAATTGCGATTAAATCCCAGTTCTAATTTGACTGTCAATTTTAATTCCTAACATTAAATTCAATGACAATCTAGATGACAGTTACATTTATCAACAACCACTAATAAAAAAAATCATATCACTTCATAATATCAAATTTAATAAGCATGAGAATATTCTAGTACATTGTGAGCGTTATAAAACACTCACCTTGAGTTTACGTTGCCAATCGTTCAAATTTTAAATTAAATCGAGCGTGTTCGATTTAACCAAAAATTTTAACGAGCTCGAAACAGTCCCGGACCTGCACAACATCGTAGCTCTCGTCGCTGCGATTCCAACGTCGCCAGTTTCGTCCGATTCCGACCTCGTATGGATGAGATATGAGTGTTTAAAGATTGTATATATAATTTGTATAAAAGAGTTCTCAATTTTTTTTTACCAACCAATCTCGACCGTGCATTTTGAATGAAAAAAATCATGACCACACTTTCCACTTCTCTTCTCCCACACGCTCAACACGTCCAGGCCAAAGAAACCCAACATACGCGAACAAAAATCGATCGTGGAAGCACGCACACACGACCGAAAGTTGATCGACCAACTCGAGATGATGCGCCGCCCTTGACTCCACCTTCGACCCAAACGAAAAAACACTCGGCGGCATCAAGGAGTCACAATTCGCCGATGAACGGCGCCGGCTTTGGCTTCAATTTCCGACGATCTGCGCACTGATATTCGATCCTACCCGTTAGATCTGAAGCTCTCGACGAGCTCTTCGATCTTCTATTTGGAAGTTTTTGTTATAGAGGAATGGATTGAGAGATAAGGAGGAGAAAAGAACGATGACTTTCGGCCATAGGTAAGAAGAAACAGCGGCTACGAATGAATAGCTAGGGTTTACCGTGCTTAAACGTATTTATATACGTATATACACATTATTTTAATATTATTTTTCAACTTTTAACATGATTTTCGAACGAACTCCAAACTTGTAACAGCCCGCCACTCATTCTACAGAATGACGAATCATTAATAAGAAAGAAAGGGGTGAGAAATAGAAAAGAAGAGAAAGAGAAAGAAAACAACACAAATACTCACAGCGGAAACGAAACAAAATATAATATATCATATAACTATTACATAGTATCATATACATCTATCAGAGTTACACAGATTACACATCATATACTAGACAGTTATAAACATCTGTCTAGTTATTACAACTCAATACAAAACAAAGATCTAAACAAGATCAACACAGCGGAAACTACTATCTATATCTACAACGCTGAAGCCTCCTGCTCCATTGCTCCTCCACAATTCGTCAAGGCTAACCTGAATCCCTTGGCTACTCGTAAAAATTTGAGTACCCAAGAGTTTATAAAACAGAAATAAACAACTTGGGTCAGACATGGGTCTGGTGTGAGTAACAGGTTAAACTTGCTTAACTTCAAAACCTTTTGAAAGAAAAGGTATCACGTAAGACTTCCCACACATAAACATGGGTAAGTTTTTACCTTACGCTAACCAAAACATTTGATAGGAAATTCGATTGTATTATAATAGGGTCTAGGGTTTTCAAATAAATATGAAATAGCTGAAATTGTTACATTATTAAATTCCAGCATACTAGCCACAAAGTGGGTTATACAATCAAGTCCGTTGGCACTTATTGGATTTTGGATTCCATACAATGGCAGGGCTACCGGGGTACCGCCCGTCACAGTACGTGGCCTAGATCACCGTACCGAGGATCACTCCCAATCCCCTGCAACACAAGGTCGGAACATCCCTTACTGGATAATTCCCGCACAAGATACCTCACGGTTGGGATCAGCAACCGCACCACTAAGTCGAAAATAGAAAGGGACATCTAGACAGAGGTAACCTTGTCCTACTTGGGTGCTACCCACTAACCTTGCTGCACCTCCCCTGTTTTAGCCATTCCCGGTTTGTGAGGCTTGAGGTCACGATTACCTTAGAAAAGAACACATCACTTAGAATGCTCATCGTCCACCTGACGATGTTTTGAAAGCATTCAATCCATACAAGTTCGTTCCGGGTTCGAACGAAACCGAAGGCATTATCTCGTTACACTCGTTTTGGAATCACCCTCAGAGTTAACGACAATAACCCTTGCACTCTGAATCTTCATCTTCACTTGATTCACGACCTATCGTAAATTTGGATCGATGTGGTATTCGGGTCTCCAGACCTGGAAATCCGGTATACGGAAACCCGATCCCGGTCTCATCGAAATCCAAAGCGTATCTTTTAAGGCCAAGTTGTTTTAAAGTTAAAACAATTCAATTCAATTATCTTTATACACATAGAAGGATAATTCACAATAGATAATCAACATTATCAGATAATCCATATTATCATCACAATTCAACTAAACATCCATATCACACAGCATATATCTCATCAGAGATATCAATCAATGCAAAGCATTCAATATTATCATCCATTCTTAAGTAATGATTTATACCATTTCTAATTAATTTAAAATGAATTAAATTAATTACTTCATTCTATAAATCCTGCTTACTTAATCATTAATTAATTACAAATTAATTAATTATCCTTTAATTACCCTTTAATTCCATTCAGGTAATTTATCTTTAATTAATTACTTAAATTAATTATCCTTAACCACTTATAGTAATTAACCTTTAATTACTTCATTAATTAATTAACTATAATATAATTAAATTAATCAACTATAATTAATTACATTAATCCTTAATTAATTACATTAATTAATCACTTCAATTATTAATTATTACTTAATTAATCAATCTTAGTTACATCATTAATTATATTAATTTATGATCCTTAATTACAACTTAATTATTAATTACTCAATTAAATTAATTACATTAAGTAATTAATCTTTAATTAAATAGCATTTATTAATCACCTTGATTAATCTTTAATCAGTAATTAACTACCCTTAATTACTTTCACTAACTAAATTAATTACTTCCTTAATTAATTTCTTAATTAATCCCTTGATTAATTATTCAAAGTAATTAACTCAAATTACTTTTATTAATAAAATCATTATTCAACTAATTACTTCCAGTAATTATCATATTATTTACTTCCCTAAATAATCTTACCTTAATAATTACATTAAGTAATTATTATCAAATCATCTCTTGATTATCCTAAATTAATTAAACTTAATTAATTAACTTAACTAAATCAAATTAACTTCAATTAATTACAATAAGTAATTAATTCTTAATTACTTCCAATAAGTAATTACATTTAAACAAATTCATAAATGATTATCTTCAAATTAATTAATCTAATTAACTATTAAAATTAATCTTATTAATTTATTATTTAATAATCCATAGTTAATGACTTCATTAACTACTATTTAATTACTTTCCTTAAGTAATTAACTTATACTAATTTTTATTAATTCTAAATTAATAAATCTTAATAACCAATTTATTAATCTCTAATTACTAAATTAATTAAGTGTTAACCATAACTTAATTAATATTTAATTACTTATTAATTAATTCCTAACCATTAATTAATACTCTAATTTATAATTCCTAACTACAAATTAATCATCCCTAATTAATTTATCTTAATCATAAATAAATTAGTTTAATCCTTTAATTACCTATTTAATTAATCCAAATGATTAATTAATCAAATTAAATTAATTATCTATTAAATCTCCTAATAAATTAAATAAACACAAGTCTTTAATTATTTTAAGATAAACTTATTTTTTATTTGATAAACAAGTTATCATTTTCAATTTATATTTGAAACATCCATTTCAAGTCTAAATTTCATTTTAAATTCTGTATTTAAAATGAATATCAATTTATTTTTAACAAAGTTTTTAAAACCAATTTAAAACTTTTACTTATTAAAAATCTTATATTTTCTAAGAAGTTTTTAAAAGAACTTAAATCAAATTTCTTCTTAGATTTAACATTTAAACATATCTACACTTAACCTATTTAAACATTTAAATTCATAAACTAATTATCTAATATTAAAGTTTAAAACTAAACTTGTCTTCATAATCAAACTTTGATTTACTGATTTAATATTACTTCAAAATTTAATTTAAATTTAAATTTCAAAACAGACAGGTATAAAAACCTGACAACACTAAAACTCTCGAGCCCACTTCTAAATCACTTCGAGTCGTAACCCAAAATTACCCGAGTCTTCCCCGCAAAAACACTCAAAAATCACGAGTCTTTCCTTGTCACTTGAGTCCAACCTTCCAGCTCCAACTACTTCGAGTCGCACATCAAAATTCCCGAGACTCCCACGAACAAAACCTGAGACTCGCATTTGCCTTTTCCAGTGAACAGACTTCACCCAGACAATCTTCGATCTCGTGCACGGTCACCTACGGCAACTCCGGTCATCGCCGACATCTTCCATCAGTCCACGTTCATCCACATACTAGAAAACGATCATCCTATCTTCGATTCATTCATCAAATCAAAATCGAACCCTAAAATCAAAAACCTGGAACAGAACCATCACCACTGACCAAACCTGGCACATCGCTCGTGCTCGCGATTCCGATCATCAGAGAAACTAATTCTCTGGTCATGACTACGTCTATACCTAAACTTCCATATCCCAAAGTCTTAGAACACTCGATCCATCCACAAAGGCAAACGAATTGAATTCATAGCCTAACTTAAAACTAGGGCTACAGGAAAGAAACCATCACCGCGGCTACCAAAAAGATTTGCATCACCATCACCTATTTTTCCAAGCTTCTCTGATTACTCCTCTACCCACAAGAAGAATCCTGACCCTGCCGAGCCACTAGATCACCAGAGGCAACCCAGAACTTCTAAATTGATCAAACAAGAACTGCTGTTCCATTTCCTAACTAAAAATCATAATTTCTTTCTTAAAATTCATGTCTGGAGTTAAGGATTTAATTTATGATCCTGAATTGATAAATTAAATTATTTGAATTTTCACCTATATAAATCTTGCTCTGTTGATTTTTACCCAAAGCCATTTCAAGTGTATTTTTTCTTAAGTAAAAATTCTAAATTATACTTTATGATGAAATAATCTAATTTTGTTTAAATCTCACATCCAAACCTAAACTAAATCAAGATGTAATGATTCTGAATCAAACAGAAGCTGCAAAACAAACATGCACACATGTTATACATCCACATAACAAATATTTCATTCATATAAAATCATACAAAACATACCACTTTCCAGAAATTAACATGCAACAGATGACAGACACTTTAACTTTAAAATAAGTGATGTTACTCATAGATTTGAGAAGGCAGAGTAGAGCATCTAATTGTTAACAGCATACACACTATAAATTTCACATCAGATTCTCATTTATATTTGCAATACTTATTCATTTCAATTATATTAGCATGCAAATCCTATTTTACTTTATGTTTTAAAAGTTACTCACCAGGCATAAACAGAGACAGAGCAGGGTAGTTTAGCTTTTGAAAACTGGAATTGACTTAAGACTGGAATGCCTCATTGATTTAAAAACTTGAGTTGTTGGCTTTAAATTGCTTTAAATCTACATGCATGCTTTCAGGTTGAATCAAAGAATGCAGACAGTTTTGAACTGAGTTGTTTCCAGATTGAAAAATGCAGGCAGACAGATTTTTGAAGATGATGTAGAGCATCTCCTTTTTGCTTTGAACATGATTCCAGGGATGAAAAGAAAGAATGCAGACTGGCTTTGATTTCAGATTGTAACTTGGTTACAGGTCTTATGTTTGAGGAATGATTACAGACTTTGATTTGGTTTGAGGAAGATGCTCACTGATTTTCTTTTGAAGTGTATAAATGAATTAAGGCTGAGGATTTTATATTTGCAATGGAAATGAGATTATAGGGATTGATTTGTTTCAGATGTTTAGAGGAAAGATTACTGATTTGTTTTTATCTTGGCTTTTGAAAAAAAATGAAGATTAGAAAAGAATGGGAAATGAAGAAAGCATGTTTTTATAAGTGTAATTGATTTATTTAGAAATTAAAAGAAAAATAAAAAAAAATAAAAGGACACTTGTCACAAAGATTTGTTACTTAAATTACACATGTTAACATGAAGCTTAATATGATGACATTTGTATTTTTGCTTATTTTATTTATTTTAAAAGTAAATTAAACCTTTTTCTTTATTTATTTAAACACTTATCTATATATATCTATTTTAAAGAGAAACAAAAGCTAATTACATTTATAAATAAAAGTTTATACAAATATTATAATATCCAAACAATTTAAATATTTATTCTTTTGAATTTCAAAACTTAAATTAAATTCAAATCAAATTAAATCCTAAGATTCAATTTAAAAAAATTAAGTTATATATATATTCATATACAACTACTTATCAATTTAAAATAACAATTCCATAGTCTTTAAAATCCATTCATATTTATAAAAATAATACATTATACTTATTATTTGGAAATAACATATTTGATACTTATTTAATTAGATTATTAAATTAAATTCAAATTTTATTATCAAAGATCATCCATATCAATTTAATTATTCAACAGATTATTAAATTGATATTGTTAAAATTTTCGGGATATTACATTCCTCCCCCCTTAAAATAATTTCGTCCCCGAAATTTAAACAAAGGTGATTTAATAATCTTATTAAAGATTTAAATTTAAAACTCAAGCATATACTATCATCCATATGCTAACAACCATAGCAACCAAATCATCCAATCAATCAAATTCTAACTATCTAGACTAAATTCTAGATAAAATTCCTCGAGTTTCCCCAAGTATATATATATATATATATATACCGGAATACTCGCTCTACAAACAATCTAAACAACTAAGCTATAGATCTCCTACTCATCTAGATCTACAGAACTAAACAGAATATCAGACTACAGACGAGTCTGACTCAACAATCAAACCTCCAGAACTGCAGATTCCAAAACCAAAGATAGATCAAATACGTACTCCCTCAGAGATACGTAAAACACAATGAATTCCAGTTATCCAAACAGACAATTCAATTCAGAAGACCAAATACTTATCCAGGTCAGAACACAGAAGAGATCCAAACTTACTTCTCCCATCCAGAGATACACTCCACACTGCTTTCGCTGCTCAACTCTGATATGAGGTAGGACACAAGCACAGACTGGACAACTCATTCCAGAAATAAGGTTCACTGATCCATAAAGAAAACTCAGATACTCCAGCAAAACTTGAGCTGCTTCACCAACTCCATCTCTAGGAAACATCTTCCACTAGACTGAACCACCGGTATCACTCCTGGAATCCAGTCGATAAGAATACTCAACCTTCAGATGCGGACAAACTTCTGACTTCTTTGAAGACACCCAGAAAAATTCTGACAACCCAAGAGAACACTCAGACAATCGCAAGTCACTTTTGCGATCAACCCAACCTAATTCCAAAGAAAAACTGTTCCTCTTTACCAATCAGAACAGCTTACACTTATTTATCCAATTTATCGAAGAAATGGATCCACTCTGCTGCTTCTGAACTTCACTTCCAGAAAAACTGCTCAGCTAGAAAACTTCTTGCCATCACAGAATACTCCGAGCTGCACTGCTGACACTGATGCTCTTATCCAAAGCTCTTCGAGAAACTCGAACTCCAAACCAAACAGAAACACCATGCTGAACTCAGCCACAACACCGAAACATTCACACTTCCTTAATCTTGTTCCAAAGAAAACATCTTCAGGAACATCCATCGTCACTGTATCTCATCATACAGCTACTATTACCTGAGGTATCAAGATATCATCACTCGCTTCTGCATACCCGACAGATCCAACTCTACTCATCCACACTTCAAAGATAAACTCCGAACCATTACAGTTTCCTTCGGAGATCGATGAAATCCTTCACCACAGCAAAGCTTACTCGAGACGGTATTGGGTTTACAGTCTCGATATATACTTCCAACCTCAAACATTCAAACTCCAACTATTGGTAATTGTGTTACACACACTACCACCTTATCTACCTTTATAACTTATATTGGAAAACCCGAACAGGTAACCCAATAAATAGGTAGAAATACATAAATATATATATTTAAAATGATATATTTTTTTTATATAGAAATTATTTCTGGGTAAAATTATTTCATCTACCTCTTTAAAACAATATTGTGTCCATTGGCCTGGTTCAAGTGTTTAGAGATCCCTATCAATAACGTTAGCTACTCGTATTGACCAGAATCCATATACCACTCAACCGATCAATTAACACAATATAAAACCATTTTATATAACTAACAAATACGCGCTCTCGTATATATATATACTCAGACTCAAATAGGTTGCTACAGATCCTATCTCTAATGAACAATCCTTCTGAACCTAGGTATTCACTCAACCTAGTGCTCTGATATTCAATTAACCAAAAGCTTAGGCATTCGCTCAACCTATGCTCTGATACCACTGTAACAGCCCGCCACTCATTCTACAGAATGACGAATCATTAATAAGAAAGAAAGGGGTGAGAAATAGAAAAGAAGAGAAAGAGAAAGAAAACAACACAAATACTCACAGCGGAAACGGAACAAAATATAATATATCATATAACTATTACATAGTATCATATACATCTATCAGAGTTACACAGATTACACATCATATACTAGACAGTTATAAACATCTGTCTAGTTATTACAACTCAATACAAAACAAAGATCTAAACAAGATCAACACAGCGGAAACTACTATCTATATCTACAACGCTGAAGCCTCCTGCTCCATTGCTCCTCCACAATTCGTCAAGGCTAACCTGAATCCCTTGGCTACTCGTAAAAATTTGAGTACCCAAGAGTTTATAAAACAGAAATAAACAACTTGGGTCAGACATGGGTCTGGTGTGAGTAACAGGTTAAACTTGCTTAACTTCAAAACCTTTTGAAAGAAAAGGTATCACGTAAGACTTCCCACACATAAACATGGGTAAGTTTTTACCTTACGCTAACCAAAACATTTGATAGGAAATTCGATTGTATTATAATAGGGTCTAGGGTTTTCAAATAAATATGAAATAGCTGAAATTGTTACATTATTAAATTCCAGCATACTAGCCACAAAGTGGGTTATACAATCAAGTCCGTTGGCACTTATTGGATTTTGGATTCCATACAATGGCAGGGCTACCGGGGTACCGCCCGTCACAGTACGTGGCCTAGATCACCGTACCGAGGATCACTCCCAATCCCCTGCAACACAAGGTCGGAACATCCCTTACTGGATAATTCCCGCACAAGATACCTCACGGTTGGGATCAGCAACCGCACCACTAAGTCGAAAATAGAAAGGGACATCTAGACAGAGGTAACCTTGTCCTACTTGGGTGCTACCCACTAACCTTGCTGCACCTCCCCTGTTTTAGCCATTCCCGGTTTGTGAGGCTTGAGGTCACGATTACCTTAGAAAAGAACACATCACTTAGAATGCTCATCGTCCACCTGACGATGTTCTGAAAGCATTCAATCCATACAAGTTCGTTCCGGGTTCGAACGAAACCGAAGGCATTATCTCGTTACACTCGTTTTGGAATCACCCTCAGAGTTAACGACAATAACCCTTGCACTCTGAATCTTCATCTTCACTTGATTCACGACCTATCGTAAATTTGGATCGATGTGGTATTCGGGTCTCCAGACCTGGAAATCCGGTATACGGAAACCCGATCCCGGTCTCATCGAAATCCAAAGCGTATCTTTTAAGGCCAAGTTGTTTTAAAGTTAAAACAATTCAATTCAATTATCTTTATACACATAGAAGGATAATTCACAATAGATAATCAACATTATCAGATAATCCATATTATCATCACAATTCAACTAAACATCCATATCACACAGCATATATCTCATCAGAGATATCAATCAATGCAAAGCATTCAATATTATCATCCATTCTTAAGTAATGATTTATACCATTTCTAATTAATTTAAAATGAATTAAATTAATTACTTCATTCTATAAATCCTGCTTACTTAATCATTAATTAATTACAAATTAATTAATTATCCTTTAATTACCCTTTAATTCCATTCAGGTAATTTATCTTTAATTAATTACTTAAATTAATTATCCTTAACCACTTATAGTAATTAACCTTTAATTACTTCATTAATTAATTAACTATAATATAATTAAATTAATCAACTATAATTAATTACATTAATCCTTAATTAATTACATTAATTAATCACTTCAATTATTAATTATTACTTAATTAATCAATCTTAGTTACATCATTAATTATATTAATTTATGATCCTTAATTACAACTTAATTATTAATTACTCAATTAAATTAATTACATTAAGTAATTAATCTTTAATTAAATAACATTTATTAATCACCTTGATTAATCTTTAATCAGTAATTAACTACCCTTAATTACTTTCACTAACTAAATTAATTACTTCCTTAATTAATTTCTTAATTAATCCCTTGATTAATTATTCAAAGTAATTAACTCAAATTACTTTTATTAATAAAATCATTATTCAACTAATTACTTCCAGTAATTATCATATTATTTACTTCCCTAAATAATCTTACCTTAATAATTACATTAAGTAATTATTATCAAATCATCTCTTGATTATCCTAAATTAATTAAACTTAATTAATTAACTTAACTAAATCAAATTAACTTCAATTAATTACAATAAGTAATTAATTCTTAATTACTTCCAATAAGTAATTACATTTAAACAAATTCATAAATGATTATCTTCAAATTAATTAATCTAATTAACTATTAAAATTAATCTTATTAATTTATTATTTAATAATCCATAGTTAATGACTTCATTAACTACTATTTAATTACTTTCCTTAAGTAATTAACTTATACTAATTTTTATTAATTCTAAATTAATAAATCTTAATAACCAATTTATTAATCTCTAATTACTAAATTAATTAAGTGTTAACCATAACTTAATTAATATTTAATTACTTATTAATTAATTCCTAACCATTAATTAATACTCTAATTTATAATTCCTAACTACAAATTAATCATCCCTAATTAATTTATCTTAATCATAAATAAATTAGTTTAATCCTTTAATTACCTATTTAATTAATCCAAATGATTAATTAATCAAATTAAATTAATTATCTATTAAATCTCCTAATAAATTAAATAAACACAAGTCTTTAATTATTTTAAGATAAACTTATTTTTTATTTGATAAACAAGTTATCATTTTCAATTTATATTTGAAACATCCATTTCAAGTCTAAATTTCATTTTAAATTCTGTATTTAAAATGAATATCAATTTATTTTTAACAAAGTTTTTAAAACCAATTTAAAACTTTTACTTATTAAAAATCTTATATTTTCTAAGAAGTTTTTAAAAGAACTTAAATCAAATTTCTTCTTAGATTTAACATTTAAACATATCTACACTTAACCTATTTAAACATTTAAATTCATAAACTAATTATCTAATATTAAAGTTTAAAACTAAACTTGTCTTCATAATCAAACTTTGATTTACTGATTTAATATTACTTCAAAATTTAATTTAAATTTAAATTTCAAAACAGATAGGTATAAAAACCTGACAACACTAAAACTCTCGAGCCCACTTCTAAATCACTTCGAGTCGTAACCCAAAATTACCCGAGTCTTCCCCGCAAAAACACTCTAAAATCACGAGTCTTTCCTTGTCACTTGAGTCCAACCTTCCAGCTCCAACTACTTCGAGTCGCACATCAAAATTCCCGAGACTCCCACGAACAAAACCTGAGACTCGCATTTGCCTTTTCCAGTGAACAGACTTCACCCAGACAATCTTCGATCTCGTGCACGGTCACCTACGGCAACTCCGGTCATCACCGACATCTTCCATCAGTCCACGTTCATCCACATACTAGAAAACGATCATCCTATCTTCGATTCATTCATCAAATCAAAATCGAACCCTAAAATCAAAAACCTGGAACAGAACCATCACCACTGACCAAACCTGGCACATCGCTCGTGCTCGCGATTCCGATCATCAGAGAAACTAATTCTCTGGTCATGACTACGTCTATACCTAAACTTCCATATCCCAAAGTCTTAGAACACTCGATCCATCCACAAAGGCAAACGAATTGAATTCATAGCCTAACTTAAAACTAGGGCTACAGGAAAGAAACCATCACCGCGGCTACCAAAAAGATTTGCATCACCATCACCTATTTTTCCAAGCTTCTCTGATTACTCCTCTACCCACAAGAAGAATCCTGACCCTGCCGAGCCACTAGATCACCAGAGGCAACCCAGAACTTCTAAATTGATCAAACAAGAACTGCTGTTCCATTTCCTAACTAAAAATCATAATTTCTTTCTTAAAATTCATGTCTGGAGTTAAGGATTTAATTTATGATCCTGAATTGATAAATTAAATTATTTGAATTTTCACCTATATAAATCTTGCTCTGTTGATTTTTACCCAGAGCCATTTCAAGTATATTTTGTCTTAAGTAAAAATTCTAAATTATACTTTATGATGAAATCATCTAATTTTGTTTAAATCTCACATCCAAACCTAAACTAAATCAAGATGTAATGATTCTGAATCAAACAGAAGCTTCAAAACAAACATGCACACATGTTATACATCCACATAACAAATATTTCATTCATATAAAATCATACAAAACATACCACTTTCCAGAAATTAACATGCAACAAATGACAGACACTTTAACTTTAAAATAAGTGATGTTACTCATAGATTTGAGAAGGCAGAGTAGAGCATCTAATTGTTAACAGCATACACACTATAAATTTCACATCAGATTCTCATTTATATTTGCAATACTTATTCATTTCAATTATATTAGCATGCAAATCCTATTTTACTTTATGTTTTAAAAGTTACTCACCAGGCATAAACAGAGACAGAGCAGGGTAGTTTAGCTTTTGAAAACTGGAATTGACTTAAGACTGGAATGCCTCATTGATTTAAAAACTTGAGTTGTTGGCTTTAAATTGCTTTAAATCTACATGCATGCTTTCAGGTTGAATCAAAGAATGCAGACAGTTTTGAACTGAGTTGTTTCCAGATTGAAAAATGCAGGCAGACAGATTTTTGAAGATGATGTAGAGCATCTCCTTTTTGCTTTGAACATGATTCCAGGGATGAAAAGAAAGAATGCAGACTGGCTTTGATTTCAGATTGTAACTTGGTTACAGGTCTTATGTTTGAGGAATGATTACAGACTTTGATTTGGTTTGAGGAAGATGCTCACTGATTTTCTTTTGAAGTGTATAAATGAATTAAGGCTGAGGATTTTATATTTGCAATGGAAATGAGATTATAGGGATTGATTTGTTTCAGATGTTTAGAGGAAAGATTACTGATTTGTTTTTATCTTGGCTTTTGAAAAAAATGAAGATTAGAAAAGAATGGGAAATGAAGAAAGCATGTTTTTATAAGTGTAATTGATTTATTTAGAAATTAAAAGAAAAATAAAAAAAAATAAAAGGACACTTGTCACAAAGATTTGTTACTTAAATTACACATGTTAACATGAAGCTTAATATGATGACATTTGTATTTTTGCTTATTTTATTTATTTTAAAAGTAAATTAAACCTTTTTCTTTATTTATTTAAACACTTATCTATATATATCTATTTTAAAGAGAAACAAAAGCTAATTACATTTATAAATAAAAGTTTATACAAATATTATAATATCCAAACAATTTAAATATTTATTCTTTTGAATTTCAAAACTTAAATTAAATTCAAATCAAATTAAATCCTAAGATTCAATTTAAAAAAATTAAGTTATATATATATTCATATACAACTACTTATCAATTTAAAATAACAATTCCATAGTCTTTAAAATCCATTCATATTTATAAAAATAATACATTATACTTATTATTTGGAAATAACATATTTGATACTTATTTAATTAGATTATTAAATTAAATTCAAATTTTATTATCAAAGATCATCCATATCAATTTAATTATTCAACAGATTATTAAATTGATATTGTTAAAATTTCCGGGATATTACAAAACTATACGTGCCGACAGGCTTTCATAATGTTTTACTCGCATTTCGAACACAATGGAACTTGTTTCAAGGCCTAATTCGATCGTCTATGAGAGTTATTGAATTAAACGATCGATTTTAAATTAAACCGATTAAATGAATTTCTAAACGTTTTCAGTTGCCACGATCAAATGGCAACTTCGATTGCTACGAAATTTGAAATCCGATAATAACACACTATTACGGATCCAATGGAACTGGTTTCGTCGAATTCCGAGACAGTGCCTCGAAGGCTATTTTTAACGTCTCGATTATAATATAAAATTGTCAATTTCTAGTTATTCACTTAAAAATCCAACTTTTAAATGTTAACAAATTTCATTGTTGTTTAAATAAACTTTACATCAATTTCCGGTTTCATTTTCAATCATATTATATTCAGAATTCCATTGTTCAAATATTTGCAATATTAAATTTAAACGATTTTGATTGTTCAATAATTCACTATATTTGCCTATTTGAAAATGAACTTATAGACTTAGCGTTTAAGACAAATTTCAAATTACAGAATGACTATTTTCATTATAAAGTTATTCAATTTCCGTTATTCAATTATTCAGTTAATTCCAAATATTAAATTTAAACAATTTAATCGTTCAATATTCGACAAATTTCAATATTGGATTTAAAATGAATTCTCATTACTAATCAATTACTTTATTACATCCAATGAATTCCACATTATTATTTAACTTCAGTTATTGATCATGAACTCAGCTGATATATATAAGATTTCATTTCAGTTGAAATTGGTTTCCAAATTCAATTCGACCGACTAAATAAACAAGTAACTTATAATAATTATCACCATTTACTTTTAATCACACTTAAAAGTTTATTATTTACAACAAGTGTCACAATTTCCTATATAATACCAATTTGATTCCCTTACCGAGTACTATATATTATTTCATTAGTTAACCCAATATTTACATTTGTTTTTCTTATATTTCCTTTATAACCAAGTTATAACATTTGAGTCATTTCAATTGATTGGAATTTCATTCAATTCATTAATAATTAACTTAGATAAATATTGTTGCAATTCATTCTAGTTATTATTATCATAAATAAATTACAAATTTTTAATTCTTCCAACATTAGATCATGAAATCTTATTAAATTAACTATTTTAATTATCGAAAATTTACGGGTTGTTACATGCACATAGAGAATAATCCAAAAGGAGATTCATTAATTAACATCATATTTATACACCCACCCACTCCTAACCTTAGCCTTTATCATAGACTTAAAGGATAATCTAGAGATTACAAAGTCATTATATAGATACTAAGATTGCTATACACACTATTCTTGGATACTTTCTGAGGTAGACGGTGCTTTTTCCATGGCACTTAAGTCAACCGATCCTTGAAAATCGTAGGGCTAGTGGCAAGCAGAGACCAATCCTCACTTAATTCAACCTTTACTATCCGTCGAATATTGGTGAAATCACCTTTTAAATTTACATGGATAGTACGGGTTCCCTCCTCGGAATTTAATATCAAGTATAAGAAGATTATTTCTGTATAATCCAAGTTGTATTAAATTTGGAAAAAATTAAATCTTTTATACTTGCCTCATTTCCGACATTTCGACCTTATATATCCCTTGCCCAGGAAAGAAGCCAGGTGAGCCATGGCACTAGTTGCTCCCAAACATCTCCTTAGTCTAATCATATAACATCTGGATCTTACGGAGAGAAAAATCCAGTCTACTCATCGACTTTTAAAGCCAGTATTAAATCACTTAATTAATATATTTTCTTTAAATAATTTATTTAAACTTTTTAAAATAAATTATAAAACCCCCACATTATCTTTAAAATACTCATTTATTTATTTGAAAATATTTATAAAAGATTTGGGAAACAATACTTAAGTTAAAAGCCATATTTCAGAAGTTATTAACAGCTGCTGCAAAAGGTGCTGTGAATAGTGCTTTTAAGGCTTATTTGATCATGGTAACTTTTCTATCATTTAGAAATCCATTTTTATAACTCAAATCTCTTTTAAAACATTTTAAATATTTATAGAAATTATTCCATATTTTTAAAGAATTAAAAATATCAATTCTAAAGAATTTATCACTTTGGTTTACGAACTGCCAAACCGCGACTATTTTTAAAACTTGATTTGGTCATATTTCAAAATATACTACACTAAATCTCAATCCTTTTTCGAAAAATTCTTATTCCAAAGAATTCTGACTCTGAATCCATCGTATAAATGGATTTAAACTTTTACGGTGCGAAATCGCGAACAGCCATTATGCGACACACCTATTTTAACTTAATTGTCACATCTTTTCCAAACTTTGTCGAATCACTTTTAAAAGTTTATAAAACATTTATAAATCATTTTAAACCATTTTATAGAGGTTTAACATTCTCATATACATCATTTCATTCATTAAAGGAATAATTTCCTTTGTGATATTCGACGTGTATTAAACGTGAATTGTTTACTCATCCAAAAAATCATATTATCATATCCAAACATGGTTCACAATCATCACAACCTAGAATAGACAAACATATATATCGTCCAATATATTATAATATAAATAGAGTTTCTCACCTTAATTGGTTTTTAACTTTACGAAAATTTGCTATGCTTCGCAACCATCGAATCAAAGCCGATGGAATCAAGCCTTGGACCTTTGGATAGGCTCGGCCTAAGCTTACAAGTGGAGATGAGCCTGGCCTTGGTTGGTGGACGATGTGGTCGTGGGTTTGGAGGGAGGAGAGGAGTGGTTTGAGTTTCTTTTGAAGTGGATTGCTAATGTATATATACTTATATAAATTTATTTTCTTTTTTTGCTAATTTTTCTTCATAAATTTCCTAAGTAGAGAAGCTATTATGAGGAGTATAAAGAGGTAAAGAATCTTTCGAATTTATGAATAAATGAAGTGAAGATTGATGGTGGGTATTTATAGGCAAAGAAGTGAATAAAAATATCATGATATTTATGTGCACACACATAACCATTTCATCACCACCACACCCTCCTCCTCCATCACTATGCATGATCGAACACTGCCCTAATGTGGCTCCATGTGTGTGAGTAGATGTATGCAAGGGTGAAGTGAAGTTTGCTTTTTAAGTGTGAAAATATCTTAGATATTTTTATAATATATAAGTGCATATATATATATTAGTATGTGTGTGTGTGTATATATATATATATTCATGTATATATTAGGGTGTGCATGTGTATGTTATATATGTGCACAAGGCATATAAACAAGGTTGGAACAACTTTAAACAATTTCCGTTTGTTAAACCGTTGAAAATCGAAAAGCCGATTTCCGGTCACATTTTCACTTATAAATTAGTTTACATATAAATGTAAACAAAATTTGTAAACTAATTTCCCATCATTATTAATTAATTAAAATAATCTCATTTGAATTATGAAGCCATATAAATTAATATTAAACAACTGTTTAAAGAAAGTGATATTATATCGATAAAGCGATATCAACTTTCCTTATAATTTCAAGTCAAATATATATCTTTACAAAGCCAATATAAATGATTTATTATCACTATTTTAACTAATCAAAATGAATTATTATCATTTAAAAACAATTATTTAAATAATTATAATAATCATTAAATCATTAAATCTCAATTTAAATTTATAAATCAATTATTAAATATGATGCCATTATTGATGATGTCATAAATATAATCTAATTCCCAAAATAAAATAGATAATTTTATTTCATATTCTTTTTCAAATGGATAAATAATTATATGTATCCAGCTCCATGCGCGACTTTTGATAATTATAGAGCTGTTTATTGATAAAACGATTTTTGACATTTTGTTGATATTCCTGCAAAGTTTATTTTTTCGTAAATACTTATTCAAAATATGATCACCACCATTCTTGTTCAAAACATCATAATCTATATTTTAAAAAAGCTTATATTTAAATATTTAAAAATAAATATAATTTATCAAATTGATAAATTTGCGGGTCGTTACATATTTCCCCGTTAAAAGAATTTCGTCCTTGAAATTACAACGCAAAACCCAAAGATTTGCTCAAATTATTTATTTTTAAACTTACACCCGTACAATGTATATAGATCATTCGTATGCAATATCTGATTTGATCTTTTATTCAAATCCACAACTTTACTTCCGAACTGGTATTAATTCCCCGATCCTCCTGTGCGGACTCCGATCAGGTTTTCCGATCAGAATTTTAGTTTTCCTTGCATAACGCTCAACTATGATAAAAAAACATGTACCCAACCACAAACCCTCATTAATGTTCGCCGTCAAGAATCGTGTGATAAATTCTTTTTCGGACTGGTGTAAACACCTCAAAGTTCCGCACTCGAATCTTAGATCAGAGTCGTGCGACGAAATAATCCATGTACCTCGTACGTACTTATTAACTTTCCCAAAATATTTTTATGAAAACATTTCATAAAATCTTAACTTTGATTCGAACTTTTTTATAAAGACATTTCTTTTCTATAAACATATCTTAACAGTTGCTAAAAAACTCATTTTCAGAATAATTCATTAAATTGATAAATTATCTTTTATCTCTATAATTATGATAAACTCCTTATATTATAATTTATTTCCTTTATCAAGAATTCTTAAAAAAATTCTTAAGTGACTTGTATAATTGCAAATAAATGAAGTCAAAATGAAAGATCATAGTTATATCATACAACCTTATATCTTACATTCATCACTTATACCATGCTTGGGTCATCCTTAGGTATCCGAATCCTACTTGGGGTACATAATTGAAGTTCTTAATACAAATACAATTACATGGCTAACCACAACATCACCTCATAACAAGTCATACTTATAAGCTACTACTTAATACTTAATATTAGATAGATATAAATAGTCATCAACCAAAATCTCAACCATCATTCTGAATCTGTTACTGATGGTGCACCCCATTCAGAATCTGTTGCTGCTTGCCACTAGCCCCCCGATTTTCGAGGATCGATTGACTTAAGTGCCAAGGATAAAGCGTCGTCTACCTCAGAAAGTGTCCAAGAATAATGTGTATAGCAATCTAAGTATCTATATATTGATTTTGTAATCCCTAGATTATCCTTTAAGTTCGTGATAAAGGCTAAGGTTAGGAGTAGGTGTATAAATATGATGTGATTTAATGAATCTCTTTTTGGATTATATATAAAGGCTAAGGTTAGGAGTAGGTGTATAAATGTCTTTATAAAAAGGTTTGAATCAAAGTTGAAGTTTTATGAAGTTTTTACATAAAAATATTTTGAAAGGTTAATAAATACGTATGTTGTACGTATATCATTTCCTCATAGTACCGGTCTAAATACGTATGTTTTACAAATTTTGATATATATATATATATTTGTCTTTCAAAGAAACTCTTTTATAATATACTCCATCTAACTTTGATAAAAATTAATGACCACTAATTAATTTATTAATGATCCACGTTATCTTTTAAGTTTAGACCGGTACTTATTATCTTTCAAGAAATCTTTATAGAAATATAAAATTTTAAGTTAGATTTAAACACTTCATAAAGCTATTTCGTTATAACATCCCTTTAAACTTATTATTTCCAAATATCTTATTAAATTAATTTGGTGGAAGAAATGCATAGAGAGGATAATGCAAAAAGAGATTTATTAATTGACATCATATTTATACACCCACTCCTAACCTTTGCCTTTATCACAAACTTAAAGGATAATCTAGAGATTACAAAATCATTATGTAGATACTAAGATTGCTGTACACACAATTCTTGGAGACTTTCTGAGGTAGACGATGCTTTATCCATTTTACTTAAGTCAACCGATCCTATCTTTTTCTTTGGACAGTACATCTAGAAATGTCACCATTCATTAGATGAACTACTAAACCATGTACTCTTACTAATTAAAGTAGCGACTATAGGGGGTGCCATCTGGAGGGTACCTCTCTTAGCCTTCTTTTCTCCTTTTTTTAAAGGACACTCCATGACTATATGTCCTAATTCTTTGCAGTGATGGCAACCCTTCATAATGAAGGACTACTTGCCACTAGCCTCGCAATTTCATATTATATATATGGTAGTATTAGTGCTCTGTTATGAAAATCTTTGATGCAAGGACTACTCGCTACTAATCCTAGGGGTAATTCCCGACAGGATGTAATAGGAGTGTACCGTCAGTTTGTCGTATTCCCAGACAACTTGTATGGATGAGTGTTTGACATTGCATTTCTAAAATCATGTACATTGATCTCTACATACATACATTTGTTTGGTGGTGTAGGAGGTAACTCTCTTATACTTAACACCGTTCCTTGAGACGTACGAGCTCAGAGGTTGTACATTTGTGGAAATCAATAGTGTGTTGTTAAAAATGACAATGTGGCATTCAAAGTGGAACCTGTTATAAGAAAGGCAAAGCATGGCTTTGTGAAAAGGAAAGTCTGGCATTGTGGAAAGTATGAGCGTAGCCTCTCAAGCGTCACATCCCGGTAATGATAGAGGTAATTATGTGAAAAGAAAACGCTGCGGATTTTCGGCGGTTCGATTTTAGAATGCTATGGGAAAAATTTGGTGGACTGGATATAAATCGTGAGGACACTAATGTAGTTTTTATTATTTAAAAACTAAAATGATGATGCATGTTTAATTAATAAATTAATATGTTTGATCTGAAATTTGTCGATAACTTGGTTGATTAAATGGATGATTATATGGTTGATAAATTGGTTGAGATAAATTATGAGAAATCATAATAAGAAATGGTTAAGTGATTAACCATGGTTAATTAATGAAAAATGAATCCATATAAATATATGTGTGAAATTTATTTAGCCTCTTAATGGTTTTGAAATATAAAAAGGGTTGAAAATTAATATTATAATAATATAATATTATGAAATAGTTTAAAAGTAAATATGAGATTTAATATGGAAAATATTAGTTGAAATGGTTTATAAATGTTTTATAAACATTAAAACTCAATTTCAAAAAGTTTTGACAAGAGATGGAATGGGAGTCGAAATAGGCGCGTCGCGTAACGATAGTTCGCGATTTCGTGCCGTAAAAGTTTAAATCCATCTATAGAATGGAATCGAAGTCGGAATTCGTTCCAATAAGTTTTCCGAACTCTTGTAATCATAGTTTTCAAAAAAAGAAAAAGATCATCATTTTATTTTGTAGATTTTGAAAAATGAGCAAATCAAGTTTTCAAAATAATCGCGCTTTGGCAGTTCAAAAACCGAAGCGATAAATTCTTTAAAATGGATGTTTAATTCTTTAAAAATGTGGAGTAAATTTTATAAATATATTAAAATGTTTTAAAAGGGATTTGAGTTATAAAAATGGATTTCTTAATGATAGAAAAGTTGTTTTGATCAAATAAGCCTTAAGAGCACTTTTCTCAGCACTTTTTGTGGCGGTTTTTAATTACTTTTAAAATATAGATTCAAAATTAATTATTTTTCCCAAACCTTTTATAAAAAATTTCAAATAAATAAATAATTGTTTTAAAGATGATTTAGAGGTTTCATAATTATTTTAAAAGAGTTTAAATAAATGATTAGAAGAAAAGCTATTGTAAATAAGTCATTTAATCTTGGCTCTTAAAGCCAATAAGTAGATTAGGTTTTTCTATTCATGAGATACAGATGTGAGGTACTTAAACTAAGGAGTTGTCTAGGAGCAACCAGTGTCCTGAATTACTTGGCCTCTTTCCTGGGCAAGGAATAGATAAGATCGAAATGTCGAAAACCAGACAAGTATAAAAGATTCAAATTTACAAATTTAATTTCATACAACTTGGATTGTATAGAAATAATCTTCTTATACTTGGTATTAAATTCCAAGGAGGGAATATGTACTATTTGTTTGAATTTAAAAGGTGATTTCACCGTTATTCGACAGATAGTAAAGGTTGATTACGAAAATTAACATTGAGTAAAATTGATATAATTTATGTAGATTCTTTTTTTACTCAATATTAACTGGTTTCGAATTTACCATCTTAAGATAACATGGTTTTAACTCAATTAAGAGTTATGTTTTGAAAATAAGAAATCTTTGTTAAGATTTAAATAAATAATTTGGAAACATTTTCCTAGGTAAAAGGTAAAAATGAGTTGAGAAGATAAATGGAATAGTTTAAAAGAATATATCTCTAAATGATAATTGAATGAATGGAAAGTTTAATTAATTAGATGATGTTTTATAATCACCTATATACTTGACATCTTTTGATCGACGATTGGTTTGGAGAAACCGGAGTCGGATTTTAGTGGTTTCTATCCGTAAACCACTTAGAAATAATGTATATGTTCGGAAGTGAAGAATGTCGAAGATAATGATTTTGAAGATGGAGATCTTCATGATGAAAGGCTGTTTGCCACTAGCCCTCGATTCCATATTATGTATATAGTGGTAGTAGTGCACTATTATGAAAACCTTTGATGTAGGGACTACACGCTACTAAACCTAGGGGTGATTCCCGATAGGATGTAATAGGAGAGTACCTTCGATTTGTCATGTTCCCAAAAAACTTGTATTGATAAGTGTCTGACATTGTATTTCTAAAACCACGTACATTGATCTCTACAAACGTACATCTATCTGTGGTGTAGGAGGTAACTCTCTTATACTTAACATCCTTCTCTGAAATGTACGAGCTCAAATGTTGTACAAATGGAAATCAATAGTTTTTCTAGAAATGGCAATGTGGCATTCAAAGTTGAACTTGTCATTAGAAAGGAAAAATGTGGCTTTGTTAAAAGCAAAGCATGGCTTTGTGGAAAGTATGAGTGTAGCCTCTCAAGCCTCACCCCTGGTAATGATACAGGTAATTGTGTAATCTGCAGGACATATATTTCGACCTATCGGTTATTGCGGATATGGAAAGAAAAGGGCATCTGTTACCTAGAGGCCAGTAGTGTCTGGACCCAGGATATTTTATGGTATAATGGTGTATGGTTCCTTGTACAAAAAGCCAACAAATATGTAGTAGTGTAGCAATACGAGATGTACAGTGGTGTATGAGTCCCTGTACAAAAAGCCACCGGGTACTATGATTGTTGTATGTGGAAAATCCATAAAGGAAGGAAAAGGCCACCAGTTCCCTATCACGTTGGAAATTCCATTCCAATATGAGCTTTACGGTTTTGGTTGTATTCCCAAAATAGCTATAATGCCTTGCAAACATTCAGCTACCCCTTGCTGGAATTTAATAATGGTAACAATTTCGGCTATGTTTATATATATTTACTTGGAAAGGATTTTCAATGTAATGTCATTAGAAATAATATCAAATGGTGTAAGTATTAAGTGTTTTGGTTATCATAAGGTAAAAACCCGTCCATGTTTATATGCGACGTGGTCTTATGAGATATTCTTCTTTTTAAAAATGGGTTTTGTTCGACAACAAAGTCAATCTATGGCACCATCATATATATTTATAAATTGTGACTCATGTTGGTTTGTCAAGCCTGATCCGGGTATTTTTAATACTCGGGTCAGATTCGAGTAGTTTCAGGTCTAGTTGAGAACGCTTGGGGTTTCCAAAGGAGAGCTGGAGATCTTCATTAATGTATGAACGTATTCTGTTTTTTGCTATATTTATTTTGTTGTTTTCAGCATTTGTAAAGATAGAGGATTTATAACGGTCCAGCCTAAATCTAGGTTAGACTTTGATGTTATATTCAAAATTTTCCGCTGTAAAAGATTTTATGATCAATAATGTATGATTATTCCATTCGTGTGAGATTATATTCTATCTTTATTTTCTTTTTCCCTTTCAATCGGTTTTCCCGACACTTGGATCCTCGGCACGCAATACAGTGGACATATTAGTGTCAATTTTCGAGGGTCAAAAATCTTGTTCGTAACATTTGGTATCATGGCTTAGGTTGAGCAAACACCTAGGCTTTGGTGGGGTAAAAATCTTTGTAGATAGGGTTAGTAATACCCTTGAATGAGAAGCTCATTAGAGATAGAGTTAGTAACACCCTAGAAAGAGTTTGAGAGTATTATATATATGAGCGCATATTTGTTATTGAATATAAAAATGTTTTGTGATGATTAATCTGTTGAGTGGTTTGTAAATTTTGGTCGGTGCATGAAGACATCCATGTATCGGTAAGGATTCCTAAATACTTAAACAAGGCAAATTGACACACTATTTTTAAAAGGATTATATTTTATGTTAAAAGTATATAGATATTTGGGTGACTTGGGAAATTTATAAGGTGTATTCCCTTTGAAAAGATAAATGACTAAGGTCTAAATCTGTTGGTGATGATTGGAATAATCTTCTAAGTATCGATCAAATGTTGGCTTGGGCGAACGGTATCGTACTCTTATTAAATTATTCTCCTTATCAATAGAGGATCAAGGCAAATTCGAATAAGTTTGAATCAAGTTATTTGGATAAAATGATTTTTAAGTCAAGAAACAAATGGTATATGTGATATCCCGGAATTTTGACAATATCAATTTAATAATCTTTATAAATAATTAAATTGATTTGTTGATTTATTTTATAAATTGACAAGTTTATTCATTTTAAAAGGTTAATAACATTTTAATTTGGGAATATCTTTTCTAACAATTTTAAATTGGGAAGATTTATCTTTCTAAAACTTATATATAAATGTTTTATATTTATAATGTATATATATATAGGTATATATATTATAAATAGGGAGTCTTTTAAAACTATGTTTTCAAATTATAATATATATGTATATATATTGTGATTTGGAGTTATGTATTAAATTCAATATAGTAATTATCAAAGCTAATGTTAAAAGTATTTCCATTTAGAATATATATAATTGTATATATTGAAATGGAAAGAATATTGAATTTGAATTTAATAAAGTATTTTCAAACTTTAATATTTATATAATTTGTAATTTGGAAATTTGTAATTTAACTTAATACTTTTGAAAATGATATTTATGATTTAAATAACAAGAATAATTTCTTATTTAAAAATATATATGTAAGCTTAAGTTTAAATAAGATTTAAATTAGAAGTTCATTTGTTTTTTTTCCTTCATTTTAATTTTAACATAAGGTAAATTGTTTAAGATTTTTATACAAGGAGTTAAACTAAATTTCTCAAATTTATAAACATATGTTATATGATTTGATCAAAATATAAGTTACTTGAATTCACATTTGTATATTTATAAATCTAAAAGCTTAATTGTATAAAGATAAATACATTTTTATATACATAAAAATATTGCATAAATACATATGTATATAGCTTAAATAAATTAATAAAAGACAAGATAAAACACTTGTAAACATATGGAGGCTTGGATGCATATGTGTAAGCTAATTAACAACATAAGAAGACAAGTGGCTTTATTTGTTTTTCTCTTTGATAATTATAATTTTTAAATTTTAATAATAAGAAGAAAGTTGTCTGCATTTTCAGTTCTAAATCCTTCTTCTCATTTTCGACTAAAACAAAATAGATCTAAGAAATAAAAGACTGGAAATCAAAATTTAAAGAAAAAGTAAAACCTGGGAATCAAAGAAAGAAGAATAAATCTGGAAATGCAAATCAGAAAAAAAGAAAGATCAAGGAAAATTCAATAAGAAGTTTCAGATCTTCAAATGCAACCTGAAGTTATGCAATCAGATAAGGAAATTAAACAGCAAGATTAAAATTCAACAAAGCAAAAGAAAAGCAAGTTTAAAATCAAACAAGCCTGGAAAACAAGCCTGTAATGCTCTCTGTCCTTGTTCAGAATTTTCTGGTGAGTAAACATATTTTAAAAACAGTTTTATAGTGTTGCATGTGATAAATCCATATAGAAATTGTTATATTATGTTTGCATGTATGCCTGAAGTTGAATATATGTATATATTACTTTGAGTTGTCTGTGCATATGAATGTGTATCTATATAATATGTTCTCTGTTTAAATGACAGTCCCAAATATTTCCGAATAAATTCCATTCCTATCATATAAGCATAGTTAGGCTTTGATCATTAAAGTGAATTTGATCACATGGCTATTACATCGTTTTTAAAAATGAATTCAAGAATTGATATTAGGAAGTTCTTCTAGGAAGTAAGATTTTACAGTGGAAATCTAATACAAATCTAAAACCAAAAATTTTAATTCTGTGATTTGATCCTATAAACAGATTCTTGTGATAGAATAATGATTTTTGACATAATTTATATGATTTTAAAATATGTGAAAAGTGAGAATTATTGGAGTTGATCGATTTGGGTATTTTGACGAATTCTGTTGATCGCCGGTGACTGGAGGGGTGTGGTTGTTCCTGGAGATGGAAGGTAGTTCAGTGATCACGAGAAAAATAACCGTGAAGGTTATTGATCACCAGAGTGGATATTCGAAGGCGAAGTAGGGTTTAACACTGGTTAAGTCGCCAATGTTTCCAGAGGAGATCGCGACAACGTGATGGAGTCGGAATCGATCGCGAGGTGTTGGTGGGTGCTGGTAGACGTGACGTAGACTGCGGTGAAGACGGCAAGAGGTCTCGAGGCAGAGATCATCGGCGATGGTCGATTTTTCTGGTGAGATACGTTTCCAGGTGATGGGTTTAATAGCTCGTTTCGATTTGCGTTCGAATCGAGAAGATTGGGATGGTCGAACGTGGTGACGAGGTGAAGGCTGACTTGTCGGAGGCCGGAGTAGAGTTCATCAGCGATTAGTTATGGTGTGCACGTGCACGAGCACGTTATCGTGCATCTGGGTTTTGTTTTGGGGAAGAAAGCAAAAATGCTCGGGTTTATATCGGGAAGAATCGGTTTTACTCGAAGTAAGTCGTAACGTGGGTTGGTCTCGAGGGTTACTTCGGGTTTCTGAACGTTTTACTCGGGTTTGGGAATTAACAGGCATTAAGAATTTGAAAGGAAATGCTTTAAGTTTTAAAACAAAAGAAATTTTGTTTCTGTAGTGTTTCTGAATTTTAAAAGCAAGGTTAAAACAAGATTTTAACTATTAAATTAAATTGTTTTCTAGAATAATTGTTTTAACAAGTTTTAATAATTTAAATAAATAAGTTTTTTTTTAAAGAATAGGAAAGTGGATTTCAAATTGATCTTTGTATTAAAATTTATTTAATAACTTTGAAAGGTTTCAAAGATTTTAAAGGTTAAAATTTAATGTTGTAATTATTTAATTATAATAAGGAGTTATCTTTAATAATTAAGAGATTTTGATTAATTTAAGATATTTAAAATATGAAAATAATAAGGGTAATTCAATTATTATTAATGATTAAAGAATAGTTGGTCTTTGTGAATAATTTAATTAAGATAAATGGTTTTTCTTAATTAAGATCTCTTAAATATAAGGATTAAGAAATTATTTAGTTTAATTTAAATAATTAGTTAAAAAATTAACTAAGTAATTAATTAGTGATTAATTAAAGATAATCACTTATAAATTAATTAAGTGTAATTACTTGATGAAGTAATTAAGGAATAATTACTGGATGTAATTAAATAAAGGGAAATTATTTAATAAAGTAATTAGAGGATAATTATTTTATGAAAGTAATTAAATAGAAAGTGGTTAAGAGTTAATTACTTAGTGTTATTAATTTAATAATTTAGTTAATAAAGTTAATTAAAGGATTAAGGTTAATTAATAAGGTAATAAATTTTTAGTTAAGATAATTAATTAAAAAGTAAGTAATTAAGGGAAGTTAATTACTGGATTAGATTAATCAAAGATGATTAATAATTGTGGTTTAATTAAGGTTAATTACTTAATGTAATTAATTTAAATAGAATAAATAACTAAGATGTAATTAAGGATCATTAGTTTATAATTAATTAATGATGTAATTAAGGGTTGATTAATTAATCAATGATAAGTGATTATAGAATGACTAATTAATTGTAATTAATTAAGGATTAAAGTAATTGATTATAATTAATTAATTAATGAAGTAATTAAAGGTTAATTACTGTATTGGTTAAGAATAATTAATTTGTTAACTTAATTAAGGATAATTACTTAAATGTAATTAAAGTATAATTAATCAAGGTGATTAATTAAGTGGATAATTAGAGAAAGATTAATTAATTTATTTGTAATTAATTAATGATTATATAAGTAAGATTTATGATGAAGTAATTAATTTAATTTATTTTAAATTAATTAGAAATGAAGTAATTAATTTAATTCACTTTAAATTATTAAAGATAGAGATAGTTAATTTAATTCATTTTAAATTAATTATCTTATGATTAAGTAAATCATTGCTTATATAAGAATGAATGACATTGATTGTCTTGAATGGATGTAATCTCAGAAATGAGATAAGTAATGTTGTATGGTATGAATGCTTGGTTGCATTATGATGGTAATATAGATTAACTATTGTGATGTTGATATGGATTACCTATTTGGTTATGAATCATCTGTTTAAATGATAATGTGATTATCAATTGTGATTTGTGAATTATCTATCTGAATGAATATAGATAAGTTAAATTGTTTAAACCTTTAAACAACTTGGCCTTAAAAGATACGTTTTGGATTTCGATGAGACCGGGATCGGGTTTCCGTATACCGGTATTCCAGGTCTGGAGACCCGAATACCACATCGATCCAAATTAACGATAGGTCGTGAATTCTCAAGTGAAGATGAAGATTCAGAGTGCAAGGGTTATTGTCGTTAACTCTGAGGGTGATTCCAAAACGAGTGTAACGAGATAATGCCTTCGGTTTCGTTCGAACCCGGAACGAACTTGTATGGATTGAATGCTTTCAACACATCGTCAGGCGGACGATGAGCATTCTAAGTGATATGTTCTGATTAAAGGTAATCGTAACCTCAAGCCTCATCAACCGGGAATGGCTAAAACAGGGGAGGTGCAGCAAGGCTTCGTGGGTAGCGCCCACTGAGAGCAAGATAGATCCCTGTCTAGAGGTCCCTTTCTATATTTCGGCTTAGTGTGTGGTTGGTCGCACCAACTACGGGATTGTCTTGTTCGGAATTATCCAGTAAGGGATGGTTCCGGCTTTGTGTTGCAGGGGAGCGGGCGTACTCCTCGGTACGGTGATCTAGGCCACGTACTGTGACGGGCGGTACCCCAGTAGCCCTGCCATTGATGGAAACCCATTCTTCCTACGTGCCCTTACGGTTTTGATTGTATAACCCACTTTGTGGCTAGTATGCTGGAATTTAATAATGTAACAATTTCAGCTATATGAGTATTTATTTGAAAACCCTAGACCCTATTATAATACAATCGGATTTCCTATCAAATGTTTTAGTTAGCGTAAGGTAAAAACTTACCCATGTTTATTTGTGGGGAGTCTTACATGATACTTTTGTTTTCAAAGGTTTTCAAAGTTAAGCAATCTAACCGTTTACTCACACCAGACCCATGTCTGACCCAAGTGTTTATTTTCTGTTTTATTAAACTCTTGGGTACTCAATATTGTATTGAGTAGTCAAGGGATTCAGGATAATCTTGACGAATTCTGGAGGAGCTGTGAAGCAGGAGGCTTCAGCGAGTAGATATATAGAGTTTCCGCTGTGATTTTATTAGTCTGTATTGTACTGATGTACTTGTGTTGTATAATAGACAGAAGTTTATAACTGTCTATTCTGTGATGTATAAATTGTGTACTCTGATGTATATGATACTATGTAATATCTTATGTGATAATATATTTCTCGTTCCGCTGTGAGATTTCTGATGTGTTGTTTTTCTCTCTTCTTTTCTTTTCTTTTTCTATCCCTTTCTTTCTTCATAACGATGCGTCTTTCTGGGCAAAGAAAGTCGGGTTGTTACAGTATAAAACTTTTGATGATATTTGGTATATTACTTAGGGGCAAGATGGATTTTTTTATTCTAAGGGATGAGTATAGGATGACTCCAAAGAGAGCATGAAGAGCACGTGCGGCAAGAGAAGTAAAAAAAATAGGACTAGGAGCTTAAGCTGGCATATACTACTTTAGGTGTTTAAAAGAAGGGCATTATGTAATTATGTGTGAGGATAGGAGAATAAAGAAATAGAAGAAAGAAAAACATGTTCGGGATGATATATGTTGTTTTACGTGTAACGAGCTAGGACATTTTCTACATGAGTACCCGAGAACAAAGAAGAAACCAAGAATTCCATTAGAGAAGGAAAATAGTCGCTATCGCTGCAAAGAATTAGGACATATAGTCAAGGAGTTTCCCTGAAAAAAAAGGAGAAAAAAGGCTAAGAGAGGTACCCTTAAGACAACACCCCATATAGTCACTACTTTAATTAGTATGAGTACATGGTTTTGCAGTTCATGTAATGAATGAGGACATTTCTTGATATACTGTCCAAAGAAAAAGATAGGATCGGTTGACTTAAGTGCCAAGGATAAAGCACCATCTACCTCAGAAAGTGTCCAAGAATAGTGCATATGGCAATCTTAGTATTTATATAATGATTTTGTAATATCTTGATTATCCTTTAAGTCTGTGATAAAGGCTAAGGTTAGGAGTGGGTGTATAAAGATGATGTTAATTAATGAATCTCGTTTTGGATTATTCTCTCTATGCATTTGTTCTATCCGATCAATATAATAAGATATTTGGAAATAAAAAGTTTAAAGGGATGTTATAAAGAAACAGCTTTATGAAAGTGCTTAAATCTAAGTTAAAATTTTAAATTTCCATAAAGATTTCTTGAAAGAAAATAAGTACCGGTCTAAATTCAAAAGATAACATGGATCATTAATAAGTTAATTACCGATCCTTAATTTTTATCAAAGTTAAAGGGAGTATATTATAAAAGAGTTTCTTTGGAAGATAAATTTATATATAAATGTCTTTATAAAAAGGTTTGAATCAAAGTTAAAGTATTATGAAATGTTTTCATAAAAATATTTTGAAAGGTTAACAAAAATGTATGTTGTACGTAGATCATTTCATCATACAAAATTGATCTAAGATTCGAGTATAGAACTTGAGGTGTTTACACCGATCCAAAGAAGGATTTATCACTCGATTCTTGACGACAAACATTGATGAGGATTTGCGATTGGGTACTTATGTTTTCTATCATAGTTGAGAGACATATAAGAAAAACAAAGGTTTCTGATCAAAGAGCTTGATCAGAGTCCGTACTAGAGGATCAAGGGATCATTACTAGTTAAGAAATAAAGATTGTAGATACGAATAGAAGATCGAATCAAATATTCATAAGGATGATCTGTGTGTCATTCGAAATAGAGTTTACTAAATAATTTTTTGGGTAAGTATTACTGGGTTTTTGTTTTGGTGTAATTTCGGGGACGAAATTCTTTGAAGAGGGAAGTATGCAACGACCCGTAAATTGATCACTTTGATAAATTATATTATTTTGAAAATATTCAAATCTAAGATTTTTTAACATAGATTATGATACTGTGAACAATAAATAATAATGGTAATCTTATTTTGAATTGATATTTACAAATAAGATCATTTTAATTAATTAATATACTAGCTCTTTTTGTAAACAATTATTTAATATAGGTTTTTATAGTTTTATAATTCAAATGAGATCATTTTAATTAATTAATAATGTTGAGCAATTAGTTTTCAAATTTTGTTTATAAATATATGGATGTTAACTAAGAATTAAAAAAATATGACCAGAGATCGGAATCGGAATTCGTAAAGATTTAACGGATAGAAGTTGTTTTAAATCACTGCAACCTTATAAGATAAATAAGCACACATATATGCATACATATGCATGTCATACATGCACATACGCATACACATACACATACACATACAAATAAACATACATACATACATACATACATGTATACAAATGAAACAAATATCATGATATTTCTCTTATACTTCACCTTTAAGCATACAAAAGTCAATGCACATGGCATGAAAGATAAGTGAAGTGATGGAGGCACATGGTAGAGGGATCAACGTGTGAAATGATAGAGGAGAGGAGGTGGAAAGTGGAGGTGTGAAAGCATATGAAAATATCATGGTATTTACTAAACCTTAAGCCTATAAATGCATGCAAATACTCTCTCATATTTTCACACATTCTTCTACTTCTTCTTCATTCTAAGCTATTTTAATGGCTTCCTTAAGTCATGGCAAATTTATGCCAAAATATCTCCAAATAGAAATAAAATTATATACATGTACAAAAGAGATCAAAACTCCTCAAAACCAAACACAATCACCTCCTTTCCCCTCCTATAGCTCACGGCCACACTCCATCCCCATCAAAGCCGAAAACATTCACCCTTCTAGGACAAGGCCAAGCCCTTTAGGAAGAAAGGAAGCAAGTTCGGGAGCTCCAGAGTGAGGAAAAAGAGAAGGAAGCGCTGCCGAATTTCCATCGGTTCGATTATAGAAAGTAAAGGGAAAGTTTGGTGGAGTGGATATAAATCATGGGCGCTAAATTAGTTTTAATTATTTAAAAAATTAAATGTTGATGCATGTTTATTAATAAATTAATATATTTGGTTGGAAATTGGTCGATAACTTGGTTGATTAAATGGATGATTATATGGTTGGTTATATGGTTGATAATTTGGTTGAGATAAATTATGAGAAGCCATAATAAGAAATGGTTGGGTGATTAACCGTGGTTAATTAATGGAAAATGAATCAATATAAATATGTGTATGGAATTTATTTAGCCTCTTAATGGTTTTGAAGTATAAAAAGGGTTGAAAATGAACATTATAATAATATAATATTATGAAATAGTTTAAAAGTGAATATGAGATTTAATATGAAAATATTAGTTGAATTGGTTAAAAATGGTTTATAAATGTTTCATAAATTTTAGAACTCAATTTGGAAAAGTTTTGTCAAGATATGGAATGAGAGTCAAAATAGGCGTGTCGTGTAACGACAGTTCATGATTTCACGCCGTAAAAGTTAAATCCATTTATAGAATGAAATCGAAGTCGAAATTCTTCAGAATAAGAATTTTCCGAACTCTTATATTCATAGTTTTCAAAAAATGAAAACAACCGAGATTTCATTTAGTAGATTTTGAAATATGAGCAAATCAAGTTTTCAAAATAATCGCGCTTTGGCAGTTTGAAAATCAAAGCGATAAATTCTTTAAAATGGATATTTTTAATTCTTTAAAAATATGGAATAAATTCTATAAATAGATTAAAATGTTTTAAAATGAATTTAAGTTATACAAATGGATTTCTAAATGATAGAAAAGTAGTTTTGACCAAATAAGCCTTAAAAGTACTTTTCGTAGCACTTTTTGTAGCGGTTTTTAATAACTTTTGAAATATAGATTTAAACTTAATTATTCTTTCCCAAATATTTTATAAATGTTTTCAAATAAATAAATAAGCGTTTTAAAGATGATTTGGAGGTTTCATAATTATTTTAAAAGAGTTTAAATAAATGATTAGAAAAAAGCTGTTATAAATCAGTGATTTAATCTTGACTCTAAAAATCGACAAGTTTTCTGGATTTTTCTATTCGTGGGATCTAGAGGTGAGGTGCTTAAACTAAGGAGATGTTCAGGGGAAAACAGTGCCTTGGCTTACCTAGTCTCTTTCCTGGGTGAGGAATAAATATGGTCGAAATGTTGAAAATGAGACAAGTATAAAAGATTTAAATTTAGAACTTTAATTTCAAACAACTTGGATTGTATAGAAATAATCTTCTTGTAGTTGATATTAAATTTTGAGGAGAGAACCCGTACTATCCATGTGAATTTGAAAGGTGATTTCATCATTACTTGACGGATAGTAAAGGTTGAATACATAAATTAGCATTGAGTAAAATTGATATAATTTCTATAGATTGATTTTTACTAAATATTAACTGGTTTTAAATTTACCATCTTCAGATAACATAGCTTCAACTCAATTAAGAGTTATAATTTGAAAATAAGAAATCTTTGTTAATATTTAAATAAATAATTTGGAAATGTTTTCCTAAGTAAAAGGTAAAATGATTTGGAAGTTATTCTAAGATTAAAAGGGTTTAATTAACCAGAGAATTTGATAAATGAGGCTTAATGATTCCATTTACTCTTAAGAAGGTAAATGGAATAGCTGAAAAGAATATATCTCTGAAAGATAATTGAATGAATGGAAAGAGTAATTAATTGGATGATGTTTGATAATCACCTATATACTTGACATCTTTTTATCAATAATTGGTTCGGAGAAACCAGAGTCAGATTTTGGTGATTCCTATCCTAAAACCACTTCGAACCAATGTATACGTTCAGAATTGAAGACATGTTGAACACAATGGTTTTGATGATGGAGATCTTTATGATGAAGGGCAGCTTGCCCTAGCCCCTAGCCCCGCGATTTCATATATTATATATATGGTGGTAGTAGTGCTCTATTATGAAAATCTTCGATGTACGGACTACTCGCTACTAATCCTTGGGGTGATTCCCGATAGGATGTAATAGGAAAGTACCTTCAATTTGTCCTGTTCTTGGACAATTTGTATGGATGAGTTTCTGACATTGTATTTCTAAAACCACGTACACTGATCTCTACAAATGTACATCTGTTTGTTGGTGTAGGAGTTTACTCTCTTATACTTAACACCCTTCTTTGAGACGTATGATCTCAAAGGTTGTACATTTGTGGAAATCAATAGTGTGTTGTTAGAAATGGCAATATGGCATTCGAAGTGGAACATGTTACGAGAAAGCCAAAGTGTGGCTTTGTGAAAAGCAAAGCGTGGCTTTGTGGAAAGTATGAGCGTAGTCTCTTAAGCCTCACATCCTGGTAATGATACGTGTAAGTATGTGGTCGACATGACATATATTTCGGAATATCGGTTATTGGGGATACAAAATGAAAAGGACATTTGTTGCCTAGAGGCCAATAGTGTTTGGACCCTCGACATTTAAAGGTATAGTGGTTGTCCTTGTACGAAAAGCCACCGGATACGTAGTAGTGTAGCAATATGAGATGTACAGTGGTGTATGAGTCCATGTACGAAAAGCCACCGAGTATTATGATTGCTATACGTGGAAAATCCTCAAAGGAAGGAAAAGGCCACTAGTTCCCTATCACGTTGGAAATCCAGTTCTAATACGAGCTTTATGATTTTGGTTGTATTGCCAAAATAGCTATAATGTTTTGCAACATTCTACTATCCCTTGCTGGAAAAAATCTTTTTTAGCTGAAAAATTTGAATATAATATTAGAGTATAACCTAGATTCAGCCTGGACAGTTATAAATCTTCTGTACTTACAAATGTTGAAAAAAACAAGCAAATATAGCGGAAAATGGAATCCTTTGGGAACTCTATGCGTTCTTAGCTAAACCAGAAACTACTCGGATCTGAACTGAGTATTAAAAATACCCAGATCAGGCTTGATAAACCAGCGTGAGTCACAATATATATATATATATATGATGGTGCAATGGATTGACTTTGTTGTCGAACAAAACCCTTTTTGAAAAAGAAGGGTATCTCATAAGACCACGCCGCACATAAACACGGATGGATTTTTACATTATGATAACCAAAATACTTAATACTTAAACCATTTGATATTATTTCTGATGACATTGCTTTGAAAATCCTTTCCATATAAATATATATAAACATAGCTAAATTTTTTGCCATTATTAAATTCCAGCAAGAGGTAGCTGAATGTTTGCAAGGCATTACAGCTATTTTGGGAATACAACCAAAACCATAAAGCTCGTATTGGAATTTGATTTCCAACGTGACAGGGAACTAGTGGCCTTTTCCTTCCTTTATGGATTTTCCACGTATAGCAATCATAGTACATGGTGGCTTTTCCTACAGGGATTCATACACCACTGTACATCTCATATTGCTACAATACTACGTACCCCGTGGCTTTTCGTACAAGGACTAATATACCACTATACCATAAAATAAAGAGGGCCCATACAATACTGGCCTCTAGGCAATAGGTGCCCTTTTTTCCATATCCATAATAACCGATAGCCCGTAATATATGTCTTGCAAACCACATAATCACCCGTATCATTACTGGGATATGAGGCTTGAGAGGCTATGCTCATACTTTCCACAAAGCCATGCTTTGCTTTTCACAAAGCCACGCTTTGATTTACATAAGCCATGCTTTGCCTTTCTCATAACAAGTTCCACTTTGAATGCCACATTGCCATATTTAACAACACACTATTGATTTCCACAAATGTAAAACCTTTGAACTCGTACGTCTCAAAAAAGGGTGTTAAGTATAAGAGAGTTACGTCCTACACCACCAAACAGATATACGGTTGTAGAGATCAATGTACGTGGTTTTAGAAATGCAATGACAAACACTCATCCATAAAAGTTGTCTTGGAACAGGATAAACCGAAGGTATTCTCTTATTATATCTTGTCGGGAATCACCTCTGGGATTAGTAGTAAGTAGTCCTTGCATCGAAAATTTTCATAACAGAGCACTTTTGCCACCATATATATATATATATCTAATATGATATCGCGGGGCTAGTGGCAAGCAGCCCTTCCTCATGAAGATCTTCGTCTTCAAAATTATTATCTTCAACATGTATTCACTTCTATACATATACATTGGTTCGAAGTGATTTTCGGATAGGAATCACCCAAATCCGACTTCGGTTTCTCCGAACCAATCATCGATAAAAAGATGCCAAGTATATAGGTGATTATCAAACATCATCGAATTAATTAATCTTTTCATTCATTCATTTATCTTTTGGAGATATATTCTTTTCAACTATTCCATTTATCTTCTCAGGAGTATATGGAATCATTAAGCCACATTTATCAAATTCTCTAGTAAATTAAACCCTTTTAATCTTGGAATAATTTTCAAATCATTTTACCTTTTTGTTTAGGAAAACATTTCCAAATTATTTATTTAAATCTTAACAAAGATTTCTTATTTTCAAATTATAACTCTTAATTGAGCTGAAACCATGTTATCTTAAGATGGTAAATTCAAAACCAGTTAATATTGAGTAAAAAAGAATCTATAAAAATTATATCAACTTTATTTAATATTAATTTCCATATTCAACTATTACTATCCGTCGAATAACAGTGAAACCACCTTTTAAATTCACATGGATAGTATGGGTTCCCTCCTCGAAATTTAATACCAAGTATAAGAAGATTATTTCTAAACAATCTAAGTAGTATGAAATTCAATTTGTAAATTTGAATCTTTTATACTTGTCTCGTTTCCGACATTTCGACCTTATCTATTCCTCGCCTAGGAAAGAGGCCAAGTGAGCCAGGGCACCGGTTGCTCTAGTTTAAGCACCTCACATCCGGATCTCATAAATTGAAAAATCCTGTCCACTCGTCGGCTTTTAGAGCCAAGATTAAATCATTTATTTATAACAGCTTTTCTTCTAATCATTTATTTAAAATCTATTAAAATAATTATTAAACCTCCAAATCATCTTTAAAGCACTTATTTATTTATTTGAAAATATATATAAAAGCTTTGGGAAAGAATACTTAAGTTTAAAGCCATGTTTCAAAAGTTATTAAAAGGTGCTACAAAAAGTGCTGCAGATAGTGCTTTTAAGGCTTATTTGATTAAAACAACTATTCTATCATATATAAATCCATTTTTCTTTACTCAAATCTCTTTTAAAACATTTTAAAATGTTTATAGAATTTGTTCCATTTTTTAAAGAATTAAAAATATCCATTTTAAAGGATTTTCATTTTTGGTTTCCGAATTGCCATACCCCGACTATTTTGGAGATTTGTTTTGCCCATATTTCAAAATCTACTAAATGAAATATCGATCATTTTCTTTTGTTTGAAAACTATGATTGTAAGTGTTCAGACATTCTTATATTGAATAATTCCATGCTACATTTAACTCACACATTTATTTAACTTTCTGGTGCGAAATCGCAAACTACCATTACGCGACGCGCCTATTTTGACTCAAATTTTATATCGTTTTCAAATCTTGTAGAAACAAGTTTTGATGTTTATAAAATATTTATAAACCATTTTTAAATCATTTTAGACTATTTTTGGATGATATTTTCCATATTAAAACTTATATTCACTTTTAAACCATTTCATAATATTATGTTATTATAATATTAAGATATTCAAAACGATTAAGAGGCGTACTAACTCATATACACCTATTAATATGGATTAAATTTCCATGAATATACTATGGTTAATTAACTAACCATTTTTATTATGATTTCTCATAACTTATCACAATCAAGTTATCAACCATATAACCAACAATATAATCAACCATATAATCAACCAAGTTATCAAACATTTATATAAATCATCCAAGATTTTAAATGGTCATATTATCATACTTAAAATATTTATAGATGATTTTTTAATTAATTTTAAATCGAGTGCTCATGATATACATCCACTCCACTAAACTTTTCCCTTAGCTTTCTAAAATCAAACCAGTGGAAATCTGGTAGCGCTTCCTTTTCTTTTTCTTCACTTCGGGGCTCCCAAACTTGCTTCCTTTCTTCCTAAGGGGCTCGGCCATAGCCTAGAAGGGTGGATGCTCTCAGCTTTGATGGGGATAGAGTGTGCCTGTGATCTATAGGAGGGGAAAAGAGGTGATTTTGGTTTGTTTTTGGAAGTGTAGTGATGATGTATGTATGTGTGTGTATATGTGTATATATATACACCATAATTTTCTTATAACTTTTGTCAACATGAAGAAGCTATTGAAAAGCTTCATAAGAAGAAGAAGAAGAAGGAGATGTAGAAATGAGTGAATGGAGGAGTGAATAAGTGCATTTATTTATAGATTTTTCAAGCCTTAGTTCTTAAGCAACTTAGCCAAATTATCTCACATCCTCTCCATCACTTTATGGCCGTGACTTTTACCCCCCATCATTTTTCGTGTTACCTCTCCCATGTGTACCCATGTGTGTGTAAGAGTGATGTGAGGTTTAAGTGTTAGTTTGCTTTTTTAGGAAGCTTAAGTAGTAAAAAAGTGAAAATATCTTAGATATTTATGGAATCGAGCCTTAGACCTTTGAATAGGCTCGGCCTAAGCTTGGAAGTGGATACGACACTCTTTTGAAAGCACTTTTCAAGTAAACTTATATAATCTTAACCGAAATTGTTTCATTAATTAAATTCCAACATAATAGGTTCTATAATCAAGTCCGAAGGCAATTATTGGAGAATGGATTTCCATACAATAGCAGGTAAGAAACTACCTTCCATATAGTACATTTCTAGAGGGATGTACCAAGGATCAACACCTTTGAAACCTCTGCACCTGGTAAGACCGGCCTACCCGCAAACTTATATAGTGGCAGATAGAACCGAATATAACAACACCCCTGTTGTTCCAGACCTATTTGAGTGCTCTCATAGCATACACAACATACCCGATATATAGAGGGTAATCTAGAAAGGTGATGACAATACCATAATGGTTGCGAATCATATAGCCTTACAACATGCCCTGTTTTAGCCATTTCTGGGTGATGAGGCCCGAAGTAATGATTATCTTTCACATAGCACATTCCACTTTGAATGCCATATTGCCAATCCCATCAAACACTATTGATTTCCACAAATATACAACCTATAAGCTCGTACATCTCATAGAAGGGTGTTAAGTGTAAGAGAGTTACCTCCTACACCACCAAACAAATGTACGTTTGTAAAGGTCGTGCATTTTAGAAATGCAATGTCAAACATTCGTCCATACAAGTTGTCTATGAATAGGATAAACTGAAGGAACTCTCCTACTACATCCTGTCGGAAATCACCCCTAGGATTAGTAACAAGCAACCCTTGTATCGAGGGTCAAATGAAGAAGCTACTGCCACATATAAATGATATAGAAAGTTTCCCCCGAGGGTCAGTGACAAGAATCCCTACATTTCATCATCTAATTTATTCTCATTCCATGTCTTCAGTTTGAACTCGTAAATTGGATCGAAGTTGTTTTCGGATAGGAATCATCCAAATCCGATCCCGGTTCCTTCGAACCAATCATCGATAAAAAGATGTTAAGTTTGAGGATGATTATTATTTATTTATTAATATCTTTTATCAAATAAAATATCTCTTTTAGAGATATATATCTTTAAATCATATTATTTTTCAATATATACGGAATCATTAAACCTCGCTTTAATTTGGAAATACGAAATCAAAATCAATTCTAATAAATCACATTGCAAAACCTTATAGAGTAAAAAAGGTCGATAGAAATTATACTAATTCTACTCAATATCAATTTACGTATTCAACCTTTACTATTCGTCGAATGTCGGTGAAATCACCTTTAAATTCTGATGGATAGTATGGGTTCCCTCCTTTGAATTTCATACCAAGTATAATAATATTATTTCTATACAATCCAAGTTGTATTAAATTTGGAAAAAAATAAATCTTTTATACTTGCTCGTTTTCGACATTTCAACCTTATCTATCCCTTGCCCAAGAAAGAGGCTAGGTGAGCCAGGGCACTGGTTGCTTCTAATCATCTTCTTATTTTAAGCACCTTACACCCAGATCTCACGAATAGAAAAATCCAGTCTACTCATCGGCTTTTAGAGCCAAGATTAAATCACTTAATTCTAACAACTTTTCTTTAAATCATTCAATTAAACTCTTTAAAATGAATTATAAAACCTCCATATTATCTTTAAAGTACTCAATTATTTATTTGAAAATATTTTTAAACGATTTGGGAAAGAATTCTTAAGTTTAAAGCCCTATTTCAAAAGTTATTAAAAATTGCTGCGAATAGCACTACGAATAGTGCTTTTAAGGCTTATTTGATCAAAACAACATTTCTATCATTTAGAAATCCTTTTTATAACTCAAATCTCTTTAAAAATATTTATAGAATTTATTTCATATTTTTAAAGAATTAAAAATATCAATTCTAAAGAATTTATCACTTTGGTTTCTGAACTATCAAACCGCGACTATTTTGAAAACTTTATTTGCTCATTCAAAATCTACTAAATGAAATCATTTTCTTTTGTTTGAAAAATTATGATTATAAGAGTTCGGAAATTTTTTATTCCAAAGAATTCCAACTTCGAATCCGTCATATAAATGGATTTAAACTTTTACGGCGTGAAATCGCGAACTACCATTACGCGACGCGCCTATTTTAACTCAATTTTCATATCCTTTTCAAACTTTTTCAAAACACTTTTAAATATTTGTAAAACATTTATAAATCATTTTAAACCATTTTAAGGAGGTTTAAAAATCTCATATACACTATTTCATTCACTAAAGGAAAGTGATTTTCTTTGCGATATTCGACGTGTATTAAACGTGAATTGTTTACACATCCAAACAAACATATTATCATGTCCAAACATGGTTCACAATCATCACAACCAAGCATAGCTAAACATATATATCATCTAATATATCATAATATAAATAAAGTTTCTCACTTTCATTAGTTTCTAACTTCACAAAAATTCGCTATAACTTCGCTACGATCGAATCAAAGCCTATGAAATCGAGCCTTGGACCTTTGGATAGCCTCAGCCTAAGCTTGCAAGTGGAGATGGGCTCGGCCTTTAGTGGTAGGAGGTGTGGCCGTGGGTTTAGAGTGGAGGAAGGAGTGGTTTGAGCTTGTTTTGAAGTGGATTGCTAATAAATATATATATATATATACACTCATATAAATTTTTCTTTTTTTGCTAATTTTTCTTCATAAATTTTCTAAGTAGAGAAGCCATTAATAAGGAGCATATAGAGGTGAAGAAGCTTAGGAATTTATGAACAAATGAAGTGAAGATGGATGGTGAGTATTTATAGGCAAAAAATGAATAAAAATATCATGATATTTATGTGCACATACATCACCATTTCAACACCGCAACACCCTCCTCCTCCATCACCATGCACGGTCGAACACTTCCCCTCATGGCTCCATGTGTGTAAGTTAATGTGTGTAAGAGTGAAGTGAAGTTTGCTTTTTTAAGTGCGAAAATATCTTAGATATTTTTGTAATATATACATATATATATATATATAAGTGTATATGTATATATAGGGTGTGTGAGTGTATGTAATATATGTGCACAAGACATACAAACAAGGTTGCAACAAATTTGAACAACTTCCGTTCAGTAAACCGTTGAAAATCGGAAAGTCGATTCCCGGTCTCATTTTCACTTACAAAATAAATTTACATATAAATGTAAAAAAATTGAAAACTAATTTTCCATCATTATTAATTAATTGAAATGACCTTATTTGAATTATAAGACCATATAAATTAATATTAAACAATTGTTTATAGTAAAAGCTATTAAATCGAAAAAGCGATATCAATTTTCCTCATAATTTCAAGTCAAATATATATCTTTACAAAGCCAATATAAATGATTTATTATCACTATATAACTAATTAAAATGAATTATTATTATTTAAAAACAATTATTTAAATAATTATAATAATTATTAAATCATTAAGTCTCAATTTAAATTCAAAAATCAATTATTAAATATGATGCCATTATTGATGATGTCATAAATATAATTTAATTCCCAAAATAAAGTAAATAATTTTATTTCATAGTTATGTTTAAATGGATAAATAAGTGTATGTATCCAGCTAAGTGTGTGACTTCTGATAATTATAGAGTTGTTTATTGATAAAACGATTTTCGACCATTTTATCGATATTCCTTCAAAGTTTATATTATATGTAAATACTTATTCAAAATAAGATTACTATCATTCTTATTCATAACATCATAATCTATGTTTTGAAAAGCTTATATTTGAATATTCAAAAATAAATATAATTTATCAAATTGATAAATTTACGGGTCGTGACATACTTCTCCCTTAAAAGAATTTCGTCCTTGAAACTACAATGCAAAACCCAAAGGCGTCTGCCCAAAATATTAATTTTTAAACTTGCACCCATATGATGTATATATATCATCTGTACGTAATATTTGATTCGATCTACTATTCGAATCTACAACTTTACTTCCGAACTAGTAATTATCCCCCCATCCTCTAGTGCATACTTCGATCAGGCTTTTCGATCAGTATTTTAGTTTTCCTTGCATAGCTCTAAACTATGATAGAAAACTCAAGTATCCAACCACAAACCCTCATCAATGTTCGTCGTCAAGGATCGAGTGATAAATCCTTTTTCGGACTGGTGTAACCACCTTAAAGTTCTCCACTCGAATCTTAGATCAAAATCGTGCGACGAAATAATCCATGTACCTCATACGCACATAATAACTTTCACAAAATATTTTTGTGAAAACATTTCATAAAATCTTAACTTTGATTCAAATTATTTTATAAAGACGTTTCTTTATATATAAATTTATTCTCCAAATATTTCTTCTTAAAGGAAAACGTCTTATTCCGGAAGATAAATACCTTTTCCATTAAAAATACAATAAACATCTTTTACTATAACACATTTCTTTCTTATAAACACATCTTAACAGTTTCCGAAAAAACCCATTTTCAAAATAATTCATTAAATTGATAAATTATCTTTTATTTCTAAAAATATAATAAACTCCTCATATTATAATTTATTTCCTTTATCAAGAATTCTTATTAATTTTCTTTAGTGACTTTTATAATTGCAAATGAATGAATTCAAAATGAAAGATCATAGTTATATTATGCAACTTTATATCTTACATTCATCACATCTACCACACTTGGGTCATCCTTAAGTTATCCCAATCCAACTTGGGAACATAATAGAAGTCCTTAATACAAATACAATTACATGGCTAACCACAACATCACCTCATCACAAGCTATACTTATAGGCTTCTGCTTAATACTTAATATTAGATAGATATAACTAGGCTTCAATCACAATCTCAATCATCATTCCGAATTGTTGCTGATGGTGCACCACAATATCCAAACTTCAATGAAACTTCCTCAACGTCCTCATCCTTACTTTCTTGTTTGCCATCGGCTTCATTTCTATCTTTATTTTCCACATACGTTAGCCAAAGCTGATTCCATGGAACATTTTCAAATCTGGCTGTTATTTACTACAACATTTCGGCTTCCTCTAATTCCTCCAATCTTTGCATTCCCATCTCCCTGCGATTCTTGAATTCCTCCTCAGCTTCTTCCTCAGCTTCCACTTCAACATCTTCTATATTATCCCACTGAATATATGTATTTGATGACTCCCCATGCCAAATAACATGATCCCTATCCATCTCCCAAATAATATTGCTGCCCCCACAACTATGCTTTGATTCATTTGATATTATATCATTTGGGTCCTCCTCTAGTTCAGACTCTTCCTCCATGGGTTCTTCTTCGGGTTCAAATTCTGAACTTGCAGAGTCAGTGATCCTCCTTCCTTCTGAGGCTGGAGCGGCCTCTACATCACTAGATATCATGACAAGATCTGGAGTTATGGGAGGTATAAGCATTCCCGCTACCGGATAACCATCTCTGTCTCTATGAGTATACGGATCATATTTCTCTTCTATGGGTGCTTCCTCATCACTTGAAAGAATGATCAGATCATCTTTCTCACCCCAATTTGCTCTTGAGGTTTCTCCTTTTGAATACTTCCCTCCATATGGACTCTACAAATATAAACATAAATACTTAGAAGCAGACACTAAGTATTTATCCTAACTTAACAAATATACTACTTTTCAAATGAAGGTTTGTTCAATACTTAGAAAACAAATCAAGATCTTTATCAAAATGCTTTATCTCTTTTTGAAAATCCTTTTGATTCTTTAAAAATGTTTTCCAAACCTCATTATCATCGACTTATAAAAGCCTTTCTAAAAAAACCTTTTAGATAAAAGTTCTCATCATCCAAATCTTAGGTTTTCCCCTATTCTTAATCCTCTCAATACCATTATTAGACATCTTATAGTCAAACTGTGAATTCTAATCACAAGATGTTTATTCTTGATTTAACTAAATTGTTTTTAAAACAATTATCTAGTTCATGACTTCAATATCATAACTAACTATATTTTCCAAAATACATTCTTTATTTTTAAAATATGACCTCAAGTAAAATTATTTCATTTACCATATTTTCAAAACAAATCATTATTATATATCATTAACAAATATGTGCTCTTATATAATACTCTCAACTCATTTTAGGGTTTTGCTTACCCTATCTCTAATGAGTTACTCATTCTAGGGTATTACTAACCCTAGCTCTAATGAGACTTTACCCCTATCAGGCTCAGGTGTTTGTGTAACCTAAGCTATGATACCAAATGTGACAACCCGCCTCCTCCAATTGCAAGCTTAAGCCGAGCCTATCCAAAGGTCCAAGGCTCATACTAACCATTATAAAAAGTTTTGATCCTACGGTCCACAAATATTTTGAAAGGTTTTCTTTGATATTAGAGCTTAGGTTAAGCAAAAACCTAGGCATTGTTGGGGTAAAACACATTAGAAATAGGGTTAGTAATACCCTAGAATGAGTGACTCATCAGAGATAGGGTTAATAACACCTTAAAATGAGCTCGATAGTATTATATATAAGCACGTATTTGTTAGTGAATATAAAAAGGTTTTATGTTGATTTATTTGTTGAGTGATTTATGGATTTTGGTCGGTGCATGAAGAGCCCATGTAATTGATAAGGATTCCTAAATACTTAAACAAGGCAAATCGACACACTCTTTTTAAACGGATTATATTTTATATACAACATGAAAATAGATATTTGGGTGATTTGGGACATTTATAAGGTGTATTCCCTTTGAAAAGATAAATGAGTAAGGTCTAAATCTGTTGATGATGAATGGAATAATCTTCTAAGTACAATCAAATGTTCGCTTGGGCGAACGGTATTGTACACTTAGTAAATTATTCTCCTTACCATTAGAGGATCAAGGCTAGTTCGAATTCGAATAAGTTTAAATCAAGTTATTTGGATAAAATGATTTTTAAGTCAAGAAACAAATAGTATAAAATGTCTGATGATATTTTGGTATATCACTTAAGGGAAAGATGGATTTTTTTATCCCGATGAATGACTATTGGATGACTCCAAAGCAAGCACGAAGAGCGCATGCGACAAGAGAAGCAGAAAAAACTAAGACTAGGAGCTTATGCTGGGATCTACTTTTTTGGTGTTTAAAAGAAGGGCATTATGTAGTTATGTATGAGGATAGGAAAATTAAGAAATAGAAGAAAGAAAAACCTGTTCAGGATGATATATGTTGTTTTAAGTGTAAAGAGCTAGGACATTTTCTACATGAATCCCTAGAACGAAGAAGAAACCAAGAATTCCATTAAGGAAGGAAAAGAGTTGCTATCGCTGTAAAGGATTAGGACATATAGTCAAGGAGTGTCCTTTAAAAAAAAGGAGAAAAGAAGGCTAAGAGAGCTACCCTTCAGACGGCATCCCCTATATTCGCTACTTTAATTAGTATGAGTACATGGTTTTGTAGTTCATGTAATGAATAAGGACATTTCTGGATGTACTGTCCAAAGAAAAAGATAGGATTGGTTGACTTAAGTGGCAAGGATAAGCACCGTCTACCACAGAAAGTGTCCAAAAATAGTGTGTATAGCAATCTAAAATCTATATAATGATTATGTAATCTCTGGATTATCCTTTAAGTCTGTGATAAGGGCTAAGGTTAGGAGTGGGTGTATAAATATGATGTTAATTAATGAATCTCCCTTTTGGATTATTCTCTCTGTGCATTTCTTCTATCGGATAATGAGATATTTGGAAATAAAAGGTTTAAAGGGATGTTATAAAGAAACAACTTTATGAAAGTGTTTAAATCTAAGTTAAAATTTTATATTTCCATAAAGGTTTCTTGAAAGATAATAAATACCAGTCTAAATTTAAAAGATAATGTGGATCATTAATAAATTAATTAGTGATTGTTAATTTTTGTCAAAGTTAAAGGGAGTATATTATAGAATAGTTTCTTTGGAAGATAAATTTATATATAAATATCTTTATAAAAAGGTTTGAATCAAAGTTAAAGTTTTATGAAATTTTTTCATAAAAATATTTTGAAAGGTTAATAAATATGTATGTTATACGTAGATCATTTCGTCGCATAAATTTTGATCTAAGATTCGAGTACGGAACTTTGAGGTGTTTACACCGGTCCGAAGAAGGATTTATCACTCGATTCTTGACGATGAACATTGATAAGGATTTGTGATTGGGTACTTACGTTTTCTATCATAGTTGAGAGCTATGTAAGAAAAACAAAGGATTCTGATCAAAGAGCCTGATCAGGGTCAGCACTAGAGGATCGAGGGATCAATGCTAGTTCGAAAATAAAGTTCGGATTCGAATAGAAGATCGAATCAAATATTCCATAAGGTTGATTTGTGTATGTCATACGAAATTGAGTTTATAAAATAATGTTTTGGGTAAGTATTATCGCATTTTTGTTTTGGTGTAATTCTGAGGATGAAATTCTTTTTAAGGGGGAAGTATGTAACGACCCATAAATTGATCACTTTGATCAATTATATTATTTTTAAAATATTCAAATATAAGATTTTTTTTAACATAGATTATGATGTTGTGAACAATGAATAATAATGGTAATCTTATTTTGAATAGATATTTACAAAAATATATACTTTGGAAAAATATCGATAAAATGATCGAAAACCGTTTTATCGATAAACAGCTCTATATCGTAAGAAATCACGCATGGAGCTGGATAAATACACTTATTTATATATTTAAACAAGAATATGAAATAAAAAAAATTATTTTATTTTTGGAAAATAAATGTATTTATGACGTCGTCAATGATGTCATCATATTTAATAATTAATATATGAATTTAAATTGAGATTTATTGATTTAATAATTACTATAATTATTCAAATAATTGTTTTAAAATGATAATAATTCATTTTAATTAATTATATAGTGATAATAAATTATTTGTAATAGTTTTATAAAATATATATTTTATTTAAAAATATAAGGAAAAATTGATATTGCATTATCGATATAATAGCACTTTTTGTAAACAATCGTTTAATATTGATTTATATGGTTTTATAATTCAAATGTGATCATTTTAATTAATTTATAATGATGTGAATTTAGTTTTCAATTTCTTTTACAATTATATGTTATTTAATTAATAAGTGAAAATCTGACCGGGAATCGGTTTTCCGATTTTCAATGGTTTAACAAACGAAAGTTGTTTGAAGTTGTTGCAACATTGTTTATTCTCTTGTCCATCTACATACACATGCACGTACATGTCACATGCACATATATACAAACATATAACATGTATAAATTTATATATATATATATATACACACATATATAACAAAATAACTAAGATATTTTCAATTTTCTTACTACTTAAGCTTTCTAAAAAAACAAACTAACACTCAAACCTCACATCACTCTTACACAAACATGGGTGCACATAGGAGGGGTGTGGATGACCTGAGAAATTATGGGAAGGGAGGTGAGTGGGTTGGCACATGGTGTAGGAGATGTGATGGTAGATATTTTCCAAGTATTTTCCTATAAATACACCTCCATACCCTTTCATTTCCTCACACTTTCTACTTCTTATTCTCCTCCATTCCAAGCTATTTTAATGCCTACTTCCTTAGGAAAATTGTGAAGAAAAATATCTTCAAATATGAATAAAATTATATACATATACAAAAGAGATCAACACTCCTCAAAAATAAGTGCTTTCACCTCCTTTCCCCTCCTATAGCTCACGGCCAAACTCTATCCCTATCAAAGCCGAGAGCATCCACCCTTCTAGGCAAAGGCCGAGCCCTTTAGGAAGAAAGGAAGTAAGTTTGGAAGCTCCGAAGTGAAGAAAAAGATAAGGAAGCACTGCCGGATTTCCATCGGTTTGATTTTAGAAAGCTATGGGAAAAGTTTGGTGGAGTGGATATAAATCATGAGTATACTAATATAGTTTTAAATGTTTAAAAATTTAAATGATGACGCATGTTTATTAATAAATTAATATGTTTGGTTGGATATTGGTTGATAAATTGGTTAATTAAATGGATGATTATATGGTGGTTATATGGTTGATAATTTGGTTGAGATAAATTATGAGAAATCATAATAACAAATGGTTAATTGATTAACCATGGTTAATTAATGGAAAATGAATCCATATAAATATGTGTATGGAATTTATTTAGCCTCTTAATGGTTTGAAATATATAAAAGGTTGAAAATGAATATTATAATAATATAATATTATGAAATATGTTAAAAGTGAATATGAGATTTAATACGGAAAATTTTAGTTGAAATGGTTTTAAATGGTTTACAAATATATTATAAACATTAAAACTCAATTGGAAAAGGTTTTTAAAAAATATGGAATGGGAGTCAAAATAGGCGCGTCGCGTAAACGGCGGTTCACGATTTCGCACCACAAAGGTAAATCCATTTATAGAATGGAATCGAAGTCGGAATTCTTTGGAATAAGAATTTTCTGAACTCCTATAATCATAGTTTTCAAACAAAATAAAATGATCGAGATTTCATTTAATAGGTTTTGAAATATAAGCAAATCAAGTTTTCAAAATAATCGCGCTTTGGCAGTTCGGAAACCAAAGCAATAATTTTTTAAAATGGATATTTTTAATTCTTTAAAAATATGGAATATATTCTATTAATATATTAAATTTTTTTAAAAGGAATTTGAGTTATAAAAATGGATTTCTAAATGATAGAAAAGTTGTTTTGACAAATAAGCCTTAAAAGCACTTTTCGCAACACTTTTTGCAGCGATTTGTAATAACTTTTGAGCATAGATTTAAACTTAATTATTCTTTCCAAAATCTTTTATAAATGTTTTCAAATAAATACATAAGTGTTTTAAAGATGATTTAGAGGTTTCACAATTATTTTAAAAGAGTTTAAATAAATGATTAGAAGAAAAGCTGTTATAAATAAGTGATTTAATCTTGGCTCTAAAAGCCAATGAGTAGACTGGATTTATTTATTCGTGAGATTCGAATGTGAGGTGCTTAAACTAAGGAGATGTTCTAGAGCAATCAGTGCCCTGGCTCACCAAGCCTCTTTCTTGGACGAGGAATAGATAAGGTCGAAATGTCGGAAACGAGACAATTATAAACGATTTAAATTTACAAATTTAATTTCATACAACTTGGATTGTATAGAAATAATCTTCTTATAGTTGGTATTAAATTTCGAGGAGGGAACTTGTACTATCCGTGTGAATTTAAATGGTGATTTCAATGTTATTCGACGGATAGTAAAGGTTGAATGCGAAAATTAACATTGAGTAAAATTGATATAATTTCTATAAATTCTCTTTTACTCAGTATTAACTGGTTTTAATGAATTTACCATCTTAAGATAACATGGTTTCAACTCAATTAAGAGTTATGATTTGAAATTGAGAAATTTTTATTAAGATTTAAATAGATAACTTGGAAATGTTTTCCTAAATAAAAGGTAAAATGATTTGGAAATTATTCCAAGATTAAAAGGGTTTAATTAACCAGAGAATTTGATTAATGAAGCTTAATAATTCCATATGCTCTTGAGAAGATAAATGGAATAGTTGAAAAGAATATATCTCTAAAAGGTAATTGAATGAATGGAAATATTAATTAATTGGATGATGTTTGATAATCACCTATATACTTGACATCTTTTTAACGATGATTGATTTGGAGAAACCGATTTTGATCCTATGGTCCAAGCTCAATCTAACCACTATAAATAAGAGGCTAGCCCCCTCACTTTTTTTCATTAAAAAAATAAGCACGCTAACAAAACTGATTCATTTTCCTTCCTTCTCAATAATAATCTTTCTAGATTCAAAAATAAAAGATTCAAGCTTTAGGAAAGAGATTAATCAGATTAATGGGAAAATGTAATGAATTTTACATGTATATTTCTCTATTTCTATTCTTCCATAATATTTGAATTCTGAATCTAATCCATATACAAATGAATGGTTTTTCACTTTACAATTAAAATGAAGATAAAGGGAGAAAGAGATTAGCATTAACGCGAAAGCAAATCAAAGGGAATTTGGGGAAGCTATTAGTAAGTGGAAATCTTAGTTTTTCTCTTTATAGTAGTTTGTGCAGTTAATAGTTGGATAGTTTTATGTATTGGGGAATTTTTATGCGAAAACCTTAAATCTAAAACTCCAGAATTCTCCTAAAATGTTAATTCTGGAACTGGTTAGGATCTTATTCGTTTTATGTTATTATGTTAGAATTTATTCTATTATTATTTACAATATGAATAATTTATGTTCTATTCAACTTCCTAATTTGTGTTTGGTATGACGAAGGATTCTAAAAAGAATTGGGAAAGGGTGAGTAAAGCATGGATTTTTATCCCATCCATGGTTTGCACTACATACTTTCATAATGAAATTAGATATGAATCCTTTTCCACATCAAATTTATCCATTTTAAAGTCGAAGGATTTAAAGTGTAAAGTTTTTCTTCCCTAAAATAGAGGCATTAATTCTACTATGTTAACGTAAAACAAGTTGGATGTTTTGATTCCATTCTTATATATATAATGAAACTTGGTTCTTTATTTATGACATCAACCAACCATTGGTTGGTCCGCCTCCTTAGAAAACCTTACTAGAGTAGTAGGAAAAAAGAGTGTGATATCAACCAATGTTATACAATGTACATATATACTCCAATATAAGTGTTCTGCTGACACATTACAATTGGCCAACAAAATTAAATTCTTTTAAGCCTGGACCAATACCGCATCTTCGACCTTAGCCACCATCATGTAATTCTATTCCCCATTGCTTACAATCTCCATATTCCTCAATGTCTTCCTGGTTGTCTTCATTGATGCACTCATCATAAGAACAATTTCTATTTGTATCAGCTTAGATCATTGAACCTTCGTTAGCTTCTTGGAGTTGCAAATTCATGAGTTCCTTTCTTACCGGAGATGAGGAATTATGGTTACCAATCTTGCTGCTGCAATCTGAGAAATCTAATCATCTAGGGTAAATTCTCATCCTAGTTCTTTAATATTTTCGTTTGGAATTTTAGAACTTGTTGGATTAATTTTAGTTTAAGTCTCATCAAAGTCAAATGTGCTATAAGAACACTAGAAAAACAAATGCTATTTATTTTCTTGTTCAGATTCGCATAGCACACTTGTAGTTGAACATTTCATACCACATATGTTGTAGCTTGTTGGTAGTGTTTAAAAACATTGTGCATCACTTTATAAGTCATAAAAGACATTTTGCGAACAATAATTATGTTCCAAATGAAATTATGATAATTTAATCTTTCTGATTTGTCCCTAATGGCTCTCATGTATGCTTGAAATCAAACTGGTCGATGTCCTGCAATCTCTATATGTTAGTAGGGTACTCTATGTGAATGGTTACCTGTTGTACTTGCTCTTCTATTTCTTTAAGGAACTGTAATAAACTAAGGTTGATGTTGTTGTGTATTATGGAACTAACCCTGTAGTTGCTTGGATTTGTGGGCCTTCTGAAATGCGGCTTAACCCGAAAGATGGAAGTTTTTATAAGTTTGTTGGTGGACTTGAAGAGGACAAAAGGCTTTTTTTATCATATGGAAGGAGTTGGTTTTTCCCTTACGGTGCTTGGTCATTTTGGCGATTGTAATCGCTCTCTGCTTGCGGATGACACTTGGGATAGGAAATACTTCTACATTTCTGATTCAGTTGACTTGTTCCTTCTTTAGCTTTTCTTTTTTAGAGTTCCTTCATGTTATAGGTCCTGTACCAGTGTCTGAAGGAGTGGCTCTTCCTCTTCGGAGGGGGACTAGGTCTTATGTTGTTGTTGATTAGTAGTTTGGTATTTTTCCAAACTCCCGTTTTTTATTTCTTTTAGTTGTTCTATGCATGTATCGAACACCTTTTTTTACATTTATATATCCGGTAAGGGCCCGATCAACCCTTCTAGCTTTACTAAAAAATAATAATGTAATATTATTAATAATAAGATTTAGATAGTAAACTTTTGTTAACTGGATTATTGACCAACTCGATTTCAACAGGAAGATAGAATGTCAAAACGAAGATATAATGATTCAAGGACTTTGGAAACATCATAAAAAGACAAGAAGAAGGAAATATTAAAAAATGGGCGAAAAAGTTGACTTGAGATTTTCAATTAACGCTTGGTGACGGACCTGAGTCATACCTGAGCTGAACCTAGGAAAAATAAAGGAAAACCTTAGCTAAGGAATAGAAAGACAAGACAATATGACTTATAGTCGGGCCCAGACCCGAGTCAATTTAGAATTGAGTGACTTGGAGTTGGACCCAAGTCAAACCCGAGACAAACTCAGGTCAGACCCGAATCAACTCAGAACTGAGTGACTTAGAGTCGGATCCGAGTCAATCCCGAGACAAACTCGGGTCGGACCTGAGTTGTGGTTTTTCTCAGGTTGGACTCACAAAACTCTCCGATCGGACTCTAAGCACTCCAACCTTTGGTCAACCCCAAACAAGATGAAGACGAAATGACGTGAAACTTGGCAAGCACACTTAGAAGTGCTAATGAAGCAACTTAGGAAAGTTTTCACTATGTTTGGAGCTAACTCCTTAACTCGGTACCGAGTTATGGAATCTCAACAAAACAAGTCCAAACTTAGTAAGTGCACTTAGAGGAAAATAGAAAACAACTGGGAGAAATTTCACTGAAAATGGGACTAAGTCAATAAATCGGTACCAAGTCAAGGATTTGAGTTCGTACCGAGCTAAGGATTTTGACAAGTTAAGGATTTGAGTTGGTACCGAGTTTAAATGCCAAGTCTTGGCATCTTCATATTTTTGGCAAGTGATCCATAAGTCTTGCTATGCATGTTCATGAAGTTTTGTAGAGTTCCAGAGAACCAATCATAAGAAATGAAGACTTGACAGTCCAAACCCTGGGATAATCCAAGTCATGGATGGATAATAATCAAAACTTGTCAATGACCTACCAAATTACATGGAGGACATATAGACGAAGCAAGGAGCTCGAAACAAAAAGGTTTAGCCAAGTTATGGCTAAGGATTAGACTTGGCCCCGAATCAAGGGCTTGACTCGGTACCGAATCTAAACAATAACTCTGGTTGTCACAATATTTCTTATACTACCTTGGGCCAATCTCTGGACTTCTTTGATAGCGGGCTTCTGATCCGATATGACTGCTATCCCTATAAATACAAACCACAGAGCAAACAAGAAAGTATCTAGATTCTTCTGTCACTATGAAGGAATTCTATCTCTTCTTAAACACTTTCCTCTTCACAACTGTCACTAGGGAAGGTCCTCTAGGCAATTCTAGGACGTAGAACTTGTCTAACCCCTGTACTTGTGAGACTTATGATTCTTTCTCTCTCAAACCCCTTGTAATCTCATACAAACAAGATGAATCAATAAGCAAAGTTATAAAGTAGACGTAGGCTTAGTTAACAGTCGAACCGCAATAAAAATCCCTATCTCTCTCTTATTTCTTTACTTTATTACTATTTTCTAATATCTTTGCCCCATCCTAACAGGGCCGATGCTTTCACATAATACTCTTGGGTGTTGATGCATTATTTGGGTTAACATTTTGGTTTGAGAGAACTGAATCCAAGCTTAGATGTAGTTATCTAGTTTCGATTGAAGAGATCCAGAAAGTTTACTTTAAGAAATTGAAGATTTGCTACTCCAATAGCTCCCATAAAGAAATCCGCATCCGTAGATCCGCAGGATCAACTATTAGTGGTGATGAAACACACACCCACCAAACTGAAGCTAACAATGGAAACCCTACTTTAGGCTTTTCTTCTTACCAAGAAGTTGTCACAAGAGGAGAACTCAACCAGATGGTTAATGAGCTTAACCAGAAAATAGCTGATTTCCAAAGCGCTCTCATGGATAAGATTGATGCTTTGCTAGCACTGCAGCCATCAAGTGCTCCGAGAGCTAGCCAAGAAATTGCAACTGCTATGGAATAAGAGAATTCCTTTGTTCCAAGCTTAAATGGGAGGAAGGACAAGCAAAAACAGAAAGAGGTAGCTGGTGGAGCTAGAAGGATTATTATAGGGGCGGGAAGTGCTCCTCTTACCCGAAGACAACCGAGTGCTAACCCAAATCTTGGAGTGAATACACCTCGCTCCTCAAGTGAACAACACAATGCTTGTTTCTCACTCTGAAAGTGACATGCAACTTGATTGTGATGGATTGGAACTAAATGCTGATCTAAACAAGAAAAACATTGGAAATGAAGTCTACACTGCCAAAATAAGGTCGACCGCACGTCAACGAAACTCTACAGGAGTGGTTCTCCTAGTGAATGAAGAACCTAGGCTTCAGTTGGCAAACCGAGACCGTTTGTGAAGTCAACCACTTGGCATAGCCCTTGACAGTCGACCTTTTGATTACCGTGCCTGCGAAAACTACATCGTTGACATGGTCAAATGGTTGGTAAAGGAAAGTAGGGATAGGAAGAACGAGGAGTGTCGCACCAAACCGAACTTCGTTCACTGAAAATGTTCTAAGAGAAGAGTATCCTCAGAAGTTCACCACGCTGACTATGCCATCATACAACGAGACAATAGATCTTGGACAACAATATCTTCTTGGAAGGAGTAGCTTCCACGTAGTTTATGAGACTACCACCAAAATCTATTTCCACTTTTGACAAACTGGCAAAGAGGTTTTTGGTGTAGTTCAGGCTCCATTCTACGCATCCCAAGGACATGATGTCTCTATCTAGCATATCACAAGGACATAAAGAACGACTAAAGGGCTTCTTGAGCCGTTGGAACCACACTCTTGCAAGCAAATCTTCCCGTGTGCATCCATAAGCCGCACATCGCTTCCTGGATTGATGGAACCACATCCATGCAAGCACAAACTCCCTAGCACATCCACAAGTTGATACGTTTTTTGGACCGATTGAACCGTATCCTTGCAAGCACAAAATCCCATGCGCATCCATAAGCCGCACATTGCTTCTTGAGCTGATGGAACCGCGCTTTTGTAAGAAAATATCCATATGCGCCTCCCATAAGCCACACGTCGCTTCTAGAGCCAATGGAACCGCGCTCTTGGAAGAAACCTTCCTTTGTACACACATATAAGATGCACCTTGCTGCTTGAATCGATGGAATTGTGTTCAGGTACGCTCCACTCCTTCGTTGCTTGAACCGATTGAATTATGTTCAGGTAATGCTCCACTCCTTCGCTGCTTGAACCAATGGAACTATGTTCAGGTACACTCCACTTCTTTATTTCTTAAACTGATGGAACTGCATTCAAGTATGCTCCACTTCCTCGCTGCTTAAAACGAGGGAAATGCATTCAAGTACGCAATATTCCCATATACTACAATCCGCGCATCGCTCCTTGAACCGATGGAACCGTGTTCTCGCAAGCGATGCATACATACCCCATGCAATCGAGAATGTACTTCCTAAATCTTCGGATAAGAAGTATAGACTCTCGAACCACCAGATCGACGGTGAAAAATGATTTAACTCCCTAAGTACCAGTGTTACCCTGGCAATGCTAGGAAACCCTTCTATTTTCTAGTTATCGGTGTTACCCCGACAACACCGAAAGGCTATCAAATTTTCTAGGTACCGATGTTGTTCTAATAACATTGGGAAGGTTTTCAATTACAGGATAGGCGAAAAATCAATCCCCGCTTTCCAAAATTCAACATTGCTCTGGCAATGCCGAAAATTCTCCTACTCTCAAATACCAGTATTTCCCTGACAACATTGGGGAATGATTCGATATTATGAATACCGGAGTTGCCCCAGCAACGTCGAGAGATCTTTTAAATACAAAATTGGATAGAAAATTGGTCCAGCCTCCTAGACGATGATGTTGCCCTGGTGACATCGGGAACTCCAGACCGTCATATCGGCAAGAGAATCGAACTCCTTAGAACTTACTATTGCTCAAGGATAGGCGATAACATGAAGAACTTACTATTGTCCAGAGACATGCGATAATAGGAAGAACTTACCATCACCTAGAGATAGGCGAAGACGAAAGGCATTTCAAGAATCAGTTCATCGACACACTAGTTTCCGAAGACAAAAGCAGGTGCTCGACCGAGTTCTAAAACTCTAACCTGCAAGAATCCAACATAGCCTGAATACTTTTAATGTCTGGAGGGAATAGCTCGTCTTCTAGGAATCTGATGCCGCTCGGAGACTAGCGAAGTCAGGAAGGGTAACATTCAACTATCATAGATTTTCCGTGGCTTGGACGTTAGCAGCTCCTGGAATAATCAGCCATGCATTGATCGATCAGGTACTTCGACTTTTTCTTGTGGAAAACCAACTGTTGTCCAAAGGCAGATAGTGACAAGGAGAGAACGCTTGGAATCCAGCAACTAAACCATCAATTCTCGAAGATTAAAACCGACGAATAAGGTGGATATCCACAACAATGCTATTGGCCCAAAAAAATGCATATAGTCTAGAACAAGCAAGGATAATTGTCATAGATTTATGGCGCACTACCGAACTCAACCGGTCCATGATCAGGATGGGAAGAGCGTAGTCGTGCCGAGGGCAATGTAATGACTCGCTTCATAGTGTCGGTGTAACGAACATGATTTTCAACCCTTGCAAATCGACATCAATACGTTCACCATATAGCATGCCGAGGAATCAAGTGCCGGAAATACCAGATCATTAGGGGTGAAGAAGAAAAAGATAGAAGAAGAAACGGAAGCAACAATACAGAATCTCACAATCACAGTGGAACAAAATATAATATATATAATAACATATTTTTATGCAAAAATATTTTTGTAACTGTTAATATATATACACAATCATCAGAGTGCAATAATCAATACATCAATATGGACAGTTATTATAACTTGTCCTCTTATACATAACACATACAGCGGGATAACCAAGTACGTGTAATACGCCAGAAATTATCTAGCTCATCTCCTGAGCTCCAAAGCATCCTAACCTGAATCTGTAATACTCGGCCTGACCCGAGCATTATAATAAAATAACACCCGAGTCAGTCTGGAAAACCAGCGTGAGAAAACACACTCAATTTGAATTATTACTATTTTTAAAATCCTTTGAAAAGAAGGTATCTCGTAAGACCACGCCACACATAAACATGACGGGTTTTTATACGATAACCAAAACATTTTATATCAAAATCATCTGATATTATAATAGTGTCTATAGAAAGTAAATTAGAAAATAGCTAAAATGCTTGCATCTCACGTTTCAGCATAGTTGGTATACAATCAAAACCGTACAGGCTCGTACTGGATATTAGATTCCATACAATGACTGGACTACTGGGGTGTCGCCCGTCATAGTACACCTCTAGAAAAATGTACTGAGCTCCTACACCATCCAATCCTCCTTCCCCGTATCACCGAAACCATTGTGGAATGATAAACGGCGATCTCCATCGAAATCCTCTTCACGCGAGCTTCACGACGATGCCTAAAATATGAGGTCCGGTCAACCAGAGCAAAATGTGACCCATGCCTCAACCCATGACCTTGCCTTTGACCACCAAGTCCTTCCTCTCCGATCATCTATCCACTCAAACAACACCACCATTGAATCATGCTTTGCCTCCTCTTCTCGACCGTACCAACCTCTACCCGCTTGAAACCCTATAGAAAAACACGCTCCTGACATCAGTCGCGACCTACGATGCCTCGCTGCCACCAGTTGAACCAGAAATCGACAGAAAACCCACGCCCTTCAACTCATCATACGGCGAATCGAGCAAATGCAAATTTTATTTTTTTTAAAGAAAAAACAAAGTCTAATTCTTTTGATTCAGAATTCTCTTTTTTCTTCTGTTAGGATTCATGACGAAGAAAGATGTATTTAAAAAGATAACGATATGTAGGGTGGCTTGGGGATCAGATAGGTCGGCTGAATGTTCACTTTGCCATTTATTTATTATAAAATTTCAAAAATATCTCGATTAATATAACTTAAAATCCCGATCTCCTATAGAGGCGTGCCGCTTGGCGTTCCTAATGTTATAGCGCTATTCCAAACCTAATGGAACAAGTTTCGGGACCTAATTTGATCGGATGAGGAAGATAGCTTTTTAAATCGACTATTTAAATTAAATTCAATTAAATTATTTCTAGGCGTTTTCAGATCGCATGACCAAACGGTAAATCCAAATGCTATGAAATTTGAAATCCGATAATAATAAACTATTATGAATCCAATGGAACTGGTTTCGTCGAATTCCGAGACTGTGCCTTGGATCGCTATTTTAACGCGTCGATTAAATCGACGATTTTCAGAATTAACGAAATTACTTCAAATTCCAGTTTTAAAAACTCACTAACTCAATCCTAATTCAAATAGAATTTATATCAACATTAGAAATCATTTTGTTTCATTTTCAAATTCGAATTTTCAATCATTCACACTATTCTCGTATTACGACAATTCGCTATATTTGAAATTTAAATCCATTCTCTAATTTCAATCAAAATCTTCATATCTAAAAATCAAATTTATATTTCATATTCAACATTTAAAATCATTTAAATATTCAAAATAAAATGATGGAAAAATCCTGGTCGTTACATTCCTTCCCCCTTAAAAGAATTCCGTCCCCGAAATTGCTAAGGCCGTAAAAATGCTCCAAACCCATTGCTTTTCAAAAATCCACTTAGTGAAAATTCGATATTCCATTTTCTAATCCTTTAGTTCCAACCCAAAACAATTAGTTTTTTCCATTTCTAAACGAAAGCCCTTTATTTAAATTTAAATTCAAAATCAACTTTTTAGTTAACAAAATTTTCCAAAAATTCTTAAAAATTTTCTAACACCCTAAATCTCTAGAAATTTTTGGCAGAGTCTCTCTTGTACGGAGAGCTTTTTGCAATATGACAAAAGTGATAAAAAGATATACATCGACCCACACGGTCGGAAACACAATATATAGCAATATTTATATCATCGCTGTATTTAATCCAAAAACGTACATTTATTTTAGCATTTTAACCGAGCGAGCTTACTTTATATGAAATTTCACAACCCAAATCTAGTCCAATAGCCTCCTTATACCTGTACTTACTTAATTTAAACACATAAGTCCCAAAATATGAAATCTAATAATATTTCATTTATTTTACTAATGCAAATACATATATTCCATAATCAAACATGTTATAGCATGTATTTATAACAATTACAAGGTTCCAACATACGATTATCATCTTCAAATCGGTTTATACATAATTTATTCAATTCCAACTATTCACAACAATTTATTTGCATTCAATTCACATTCACACCCATTATATTCATATCCATTTTATTAACCTTCAATTCCTTCCTTTTAAGTTGACTTCGAATCAATTTTATCCATTTCCTATTCATTTACAAAATTTTGTTTACTTCCGTTTATGACAAACGATAATTTTTCCATGCTATTGGTGATATTCATTAATAAAAAAACCACTTCAGCTTATAAACCGTTTAAATAGATTCTAAATCAATTTATCAACTTCTATTAATTCACATTCAATTTATTCACAAAAATCTTGTTCGTTCAATTTTATACTCAACAGCAAATTTTATTTGCGCTCCATTTCATATTCTCATCCAATATATTCATATTCATTTCAAATAATATCCTAAAGCCATATTTAATTTATCTATACTTAAATTGAATTAATTTATAATTTAAGTCATCACCATTTCTTAAGTTTATATACAAATTTAAAGCTTAAGTTCATATTCACTTTAATCGTTCAATATTTCCAATTCAACTTCAATTCACTAATTAATTAGTCTAATTAGTTTACTTCAAATTTACTTGAGTCAAATTTCCATTCAAATATTTATATTAACTTAAGTTAATTCATTTATTTCCAATTATTTCAACTATATAACTTAAGTTTATTTCCATTGCAAACAAATTCCATTTCAATTTTAGATTGATTCTTATTCAATTTTTCAATTCCATTTAACTCAAGTTTCATTCCAATATTCAGTTCACTAATTAATTCATCTAATTAGCTTACTTTCACTTTATACTTCGCAATTTGATTTTTATGTCAAAAATCACTCCATTTAGTTTTCTTGGGTTTCAAATTCATTTTATAATTCAAGCTTGGATTTTATTCCTTCACCAAAATATCAAACCATTTTTATTTTGGTTTTTATCTATTTCAGTTTTCCAATTTACAAGTTATACAACTTATATTTCAAATTTCCATAATTTCAATACTTGAGTTTATACCCTAATTTTAATCACTTTTAATTTGATTCACCATTCATTTGATTTCCATAATTTAAGTCTATAGTCATTTTATTTAGTCATCTCAATTATACATCCAACTCTATTTAATTCAAGTTTCATTTCAACATTATAGTTATATAACTATTTCATAACTCAAAATTTTATATTTTAATTCAATTCGATATAATTCCAGTTCCAATTCAATTTTTATTTAACTCAGCTTAAGTTAAATCTCAATTCCTTCAATCCATTTAAACTTACTCAAGTCAAATTTTAATTCCAGAATTCAATTTTCACACTTCCTTTCCATATTAATATCATTTTTGACTTATAAGTTCAACCTACTATATAATGCTTCCATACACCATTTAGATAGAATTCAAAAATTTTAAACACCCAGTATGTATTTCATTGATTCCAATTTTGTAAGCTATTCAAATTTATTTTCTAATCCAATTTTGTTTTAACTTAGCTTAAGTTAAATACAAATCTATAGCATTTCCTTTTACAAATTAATTTATTTAACTTGCATGAGTTAAATTTTAATTCCATATTGAAATTCACATTTCCTAAGTTTTAGTTAAAAAACTTATTCTCTTTGGTTTTACTTCTTATTTAATTGGAAATTTTAGAATTCAATCATCCGGTTCTATTTCAAATCATTTTGAAATCCCATATATAAATATATATTCCCTTCTGCATAACAAATTTTGCTTTTGGAATTTTTTTTAATCAAAACCTGATTTTACCAAAACAATTTGGAGGCCAAATAATCACAGTAGCAATCTGTCACTTGGAAACTCGAAATGGATACTGATGATGCTGCATAGTCATCACTAGGATTATTTTCCAGCGACTGTAGTGAGTTCAGTGCTTTATCACCTTCAAATCCAATTTTAAAACCATTTTTCCAAAAATAATGCTATTTTATTTTCACAACACTTCGGAAAATATTTTCCAAACTTCCGCGATTTCAAAATTCCCAAATACTTAGTTCAAACCCATTTAAAATATTCCTCAAAACTTCCGGTATTTTGAATTCCAAATTCTGGTTTAAATCCCCTTTTAGGTTAACTAGTTTATATAAATCATATTTATATAATTTCAATTTGGTTATATTTATAACCATTTCAAATTTTTATATAATCTTGTTTTGATTATATTAATAACATCCAAACACATCAATATCCTATAATAATTTATGAAAATTATTTCTTTTATATCCAAAATATATCTTTGGATAAAATTATTTCATTAAGTGTTTAGAAACTCCTATCAATACAGTTGTACAGACTGTGCAGACCAGAGTTCATAAGCCACTCAATAAATCAACCCACCACAATATAAAACAATTTATTTTCATTAACAAGTACGCGCTCATATCTATTAATACACTCAAACTCGTTCTAGAGTACTACTGACTCTATCTTTAATGAGTAAATTCCACCAAAGCCAAGGTTATCGCTTAACCTTCAACTCTGATACCAAGTGTAACGAACCGGATTTTCGACCCTCGAAAATTGACATCAATACGTTCACCGTATAGCATGCCGAGCAATCAAGTGCCGGAAATAACAAATCACTAAGGGTGAAGAAGAAAAAGATAGAAGAAGAAACAGAAGCAACAACACAAAATCTCACAATCGCAGCGGAACAAAATATAATATATATATATATAATAACAGTTTTTTATACAAAAAAACTGTAATTGTTAATATATATATATACAATCATTAGAGTGCAACAATAAATACATCAATATGAACAGTTATTATAACTTGTCCTCTTATACATAACACACACAACGGAATAACCAAGTATGTGTAATGCGCCTGAAATTCTCTAGCTTGTCTCCTGAGCTCCAAAGCATCCTAACCTGAATCTGTAATACTCGGCCTGACCCGAGCATTATAATAAAATAACACCCGAGTCAGTTTGGAAAACCAGAGTGAGAAAACACACTCAATTTGAATTATTACTATTTCAAAATCCTTTGAAAAACAAAGGTATCTCGTAAGACCATGCCACACATAAACACGACGGGTTTTTATCTTATGATAACCAAAATATTTCATATCAAAATCATCTGATATTATAATAGTGTCTATAGAAAGTAAACTAGAAAATAGCTAAAATGCTTGCATCTCACGTTTCAGCATAGTTGGTATACAATTAAAACTGTACATGCTCGTAGTGGATATTGGATTCCATACATGACTGGGCTATTGGGGTACCGCCTATCACAGTACACCTCTAGAAAAATGTACCGAGATCGTACCTAATGATCCCTGCCAACACAGGACCGGCCTACCCCTTACTGGATAGCACTGAATATGTTATCACCCCGGATGTTCCCACCCTTATTGAGCGCTCTCTTTTCCATGCACAACCTTATCCATAAATTTAATATAATTTTTCCAAGGGTATCTCGAAAGGTGATAACATACCCTACTTGGGTGCGACCCACTTAGCCCTGCTGCATCTCCCCTGTTTTAGTCATTCTCGGTTGATGAGGCTTGAGGCTACGTTTACCGTTAGAATAGCATTTATACTGGGAACTCTAACACTGCCTTTTAGGCAACAATGGAATGATAACATTCATCCATACAAGTTGTCCTGGATTTGGACAAACCGAATCTCCAAAATCACCATCTTCATTAGCTTCATTATATCACAATTCATATCGCACAAATCGAATAGAAGTGGTTTTCGGATAATTAAATCCGATCCCCGTCTCTTCGAAATGATCAACGAATTTGGCCAGGTTTAATAGTCGATTATTTAACTATCAAATAACATTCATAAGCAGTCACTAAGCCATATTTTATAAATCTTTCGAACATTTCATTTCAAAATATCTTTATAAAGATATATATTCATCTCTTTCAATATTCCGATATTCAAAAACAATTCCAAATACTTATATCCATAACAGGATAATCTCAAACCATTTCAGCACTTAAAAATATTTCAAAATTCCCTTTATAAATCATTACTTAGGTAATATCCCTACACGAATCATTTTGTCGTGACAATATTTCCGAACACTTCTATTCAAAAACTAAGTACAGTATTGAAAGTCTATTTTTTTCAAAATCATTTCCAATGTTGACACTTTAGAAATATTTTATAACTCATCTCAAAATCTCTGGGATTTATATTAATTCCTTTACATTTTCCAAAATAGATTATACACACTTATAATCTCGTCTATCCACTATAACTTCTTTATGAATTCAAATCAAATCTCGAAGTTCTTGTTTCTAACATTTTGGATATTTTCCTTAAGTTCCCAAAATTTTATTTTAAGATTTTTTTCCTATAAAATCACATCTGTCAAATAAACCCCCGTTACAATCTCAAGGGAATTTATAACTAAATTCCAATCATTCCAATTTCCTCTATAAATATATATAATAAGTACTTTAAAAGAATAATAATTTATTTTTAAAAATATGTTTAAGTAATTATTTTAAATATTAAAACACTTTAAATGAATATCGATAATTCATCTCTAATCCATTTTTAAGTAAAACAAATCGATTTACAAAGCTAATTATAAATATTAGAATTTGTTTCGATTAATATTAAATATTTGAATAATCCACTTTTCCAAAATATTTCAATACTAACTAGGTTTAAATTACATAGTTTAAAAAATAAAAAATTTCTTTTATAAACAAGCTTAACTTCTTAATAAAAATATAGTTTAAAATCTCAATAACCAATTCCAATTTATAAATCCCTCTCGATTCACAACACATCGATTTCATTCTGATTCCCTAACCATTCTCACTTTCAAAATAGAATTCACTATTTTTCCCAAAACCCCATTTTCATATCTCGATATAAATTCACACTGTGAAATTGTATTCCCAATTTTTTCAACCAATATCTTTTCCTTTATTTATAAACATCGTTTATAAATTTATATACCCCTCTTGAGTATCACTTGTTTATAAAAGTTAATCTCATTCATAAAATCCGATTTTATAAATTCATTTCTTCATAAATCTCATTTATATTTTCAAATCTATTTTTAATATCGATTTCAACTTCTTTTCCATAAACCCAGAAAATAACTTAAAAATTCCATTATTAAAAATCCTTTATATAGTTTATATTTTCTTAAAACTCTAATTAAAACATTTTACGTATAGTTAAGTACAACTCCAAATCAAATTATTATTTTATCCAAATCAATTTCTTTTAAAATAATCCAAATTCCGATATAAATATTTTTATATTCAAAATCTCCATTTAATTCCTTCAAATTCAAAAATAATATTCATGGTATTTAAAATACCAAAATTTAGGCCAGTGCTACTATAGCATCCAAACATTCAAATCACACAACAATCTATAATAGATTATTTAATATTACTATATATGAAAAACAATCAATATATATTTGAGGAATCCAGTTGGATCCCTCCAACCTGTTTCCCTGCATCCACAGATGTTAGATAACATAAAAATATCAATCCCACTTCGAGGGGGATATCATGGTAATATAAGGTCATCCGCTATTATGCGGGGAGTATAGGGTCTCGTCCGCTCCAATGGCGGGAAATATATCCAACTACTAATATATATACTATTATATATATAACATAATATCCAACTGATAATAATTATTATCATTCATCCAGTCAATCAATAAATGATTTTAACAATTTAAAATTAAAAGCAGTAATCCAAATGAGTGAGATTTACTCATCTTAATTTTAGAAGTTGCTAAAACTTTTCGTTTTTGAATTAAAATTGAACTGGCATTCAATTTTAACCCAAAATTCTAACAAATTCAAATTCATCCAAATCAGATTCATTGCAAAGCTAACATTGATATGAGTCCATCGTGACTGACCGCACCCGAATCTGACTTCATACGAGAGAGTTACACAATGTATAAGCTTTCGATTATTAAATAGGATTTTTAAATTACTAATTACTTTAATTAACATTTTAATTACCTAAAATAGAAACTGAAACCTTCTTCCCTCTTTTCCTTTCTGTTTCCAGCTCCTACACCATGCAATCCTCCTTCCCCGTATCACTGACACGCCTAAAACCATCGCGGAACGACAAACGACGATCTCCATCGAAATCCCCTTCATGCGAGCATCGCGACGACGCTTAAAATACGAGGTCCGATCGACCAGAGAAAAACGTGACCCATGCCTCAACCCTTGACCTAGCCTTTGACCGCCAAGTCCTCCCTCTACGATCATCTTTACACTCAAACAATGCCACCAATGAATCATGCTTCGCCTCCTCTTCTCGACCGTACCAACCTCTACCCGCTCGCACCCCTATAAAAAACTCGCTCCTAACATCAGTCGCGACCTACAACGCCTCGCTGCCACCAATCGAACCCGAAATCTATAGAAAACCTGCACCCTTCAACTAATCATACGGCGAATAGAGCAAATGCAAATTTTCTTATTTTATTTTTTAAAAACACAAAGTTGAATTCTTTTGATTCGGAATTCTCATTTTTTTCCTGTTAGGATTCATGAAGAGGAAAGATGTATTTAAAAAGATAACGATATGTAGGGTGGCTTGAGGATAAGATAGTTTTCGATGATTGAAACTAGTACCCAACTGGAATACAATACCGCCAAGTCGACGGGAAAATCGACTCAAACCGCTAGTTCAACTGAAAAATTGACCCCTACCTTCTGAAAATCGGCATTGCTCCGATAATGTCAGGAAGGCCCAAAACCGTCGGGTCGACGGGAAAAATTGATCCTAACCTCATAAGTATCGGTGTTGCCCCGAAAATGCCAAGAAACTCCCTTATTTCCTATGTACCAGTTTTGCCCCAGCGACGTTGGGAAACTTTCTATTTTCTAAGTAATGATGTTGCACCAACAATGCTGAGTCTATTTTCTAAGTACCGGTATTGCCCAGACAACGTCGGGAAACTTTCTATTTTCTAAGTACCGGTGTTGCCCCGACAATGCTAGAAAAAGCAAATGGAAAAGGAAGACCGAGTGGGATATTTCAAACTATAGGGTCGACTAGAAATACTCACAACAATAAACCATCAATGCATTAGCTTCTGAAGATAGAAGTTTGTACTCAACTGAGTTTCTACCCTTGTCTTTAGAAAACTACTATTGCTTGAAGATAGGCGACAATGGGAAGACATAACCATATCCATTCATCAGTTAATCGAATGGTTCCACCCTTCATCATTGGAATCAACCGCTACCCAAAGATAAGGTAGCATTGAGGGAAAATTCCTAGGATGAATCGCTCATGTACTAGTAAAGTGGTGAACAATTGAATTTCCAGTATTCAACTTAGAAAGAGTGTTGATGCAGTCCAAGATAGGTGACTTTAAGAAAATGTTGCTTGGAACCAAGCAGCTATATCACCAGTTCTCAGAGATATGAACTGATACATGAACATTGCTTCTGTGATGATGTTAGTAGTCAAGGAAGGCATGCACGACAAAGGAGAAGGGGAAAAACATGGAAAGTTAGAAGTTAAATCACCGGACTTCTTCAATCTCAGAGTGGATTGAGAGCAAGACTGGGGGCAATTGAATCATTTGCACTATACCTCTTCTCCTCTCACAAATGCCCAAATACAGGCATTCGAAATAGCTAGTCCCGCGAACAGGGATAGGCGCACAAATACTTGGTCAAAGGAAACCTCACCAAGTCCAAACACTAATAATCACGAAGTTAATTAGATAACAGTTCTGTTTCGCAAAGTAGACCGTTCAGGCAACAAATTACCACCTAGGGAAATAAAGGTCTTAACGTTCAGAAATTTGGCATTGCTTGAAGACAGGCGATGTCGAGAAGGAACCAACTTCCCTCCCTTAGGTTCTGGCATTGGCTAGAGACAAGCGATGTTAGAAAGGGAAAACTTTAACCTCTAGGAATCTGCCATTGCCTAAAGATAGGTGATGACATGGAGAAGGAGTACCTAGTCTCAAGAATTCATTGCTGTCCAAAGATCGATGATAGTGAAAAGGTTATCAAAACCGAACAAGGAACTAGGCTGATAATTCAGCTTCGACCTGCATAAATTTATCGTCGTCCAAAGTCTGGAAATGACAAGAAGGATTGATAACCGCTTATGGACCAACCAAATCAGTTGGTGCCAACTTGCTTGAATATGACATCGCCTAAAGATTGCAATGCCAAGGAGAAACCCCTAGAATGGGACTATCAATACACTGGTTTCGAAGTAGAAGTTCGATCGAATCTTTAGCCCTAACTTCTAGAATCTGACACCGTCCGAAGATTCACAACATCAATGATCTCAACATTGGGCTTGAAAAGGTTTACTATGAAAAAAAGATGACATTGGCCGATGATGTCAACTAGGGAGAATTCGATCGCAGTCAAAGAATTAATAGCATTAAAAATTTAGATCTTGGAATCAAATAGCAAAGTCTCTAGTTCTCGAAGATGGGAACTACCGTGCAAATCAGGCTGGGGGCAATCAAACATAGTGCTCAAGAAACCTAGTCTCCTGAAAATGTGTGGACTTAGTATTCAGAGTGATCGGTCCTATGGATGGGTGCATATACACCCACACTTAATAGAAATGAACTCGATCGATCCAAAATAGAAATAGCCACGGAACTGGCTAAGCCAAGCTACATCACAGTTTTGAATAGAGCTAAGTAATAAAATATGCCAAAATGACTACAGGGGTATTATTATATGCACAGAGTTACGGTAAATAAAAATATCGCACAGCAACACAAGAGGTGCAGCAGTGAAAAAAGGCAATGCTCGGAATCGAGCAATTAACCCACTAGTCATCGGAGACAGAAACTGATGCACAAACTAGATTCTAGAAATCGCAAAGAAAGGGGGATCAGCATTACCGATATGTACCCGGTGGCATGGAAAAGAATAAAATATGATATCCTTGCAATCGACTACCCATGGCAAAGCGGAACTGCTTGTCATAATCATGTTGAAAAAAGACAAACAAACAAGTAGAAGCAGTGAGCAAAAAGTTCTCGATATAGAGAGGAACATCTCGGCCCTAAAAGGCTCAGAATTGAGTCGGTGATGTGCCAGTTTCGGAAGATAGAAACTGATGCACGACTGGAATTTTAGCCATAACTTACGAGAATTTGCCGTCGCCTGGAAATTAGCAATGTCAAGAAGGTGTAATCACCTATGTTCAAGAATTTTATTATTCCCCGAAATTAGGCAACTTCAAGGAAGGATAATTGGAATCGAATGATTCGTGCACTAGTTTTCAAAGGTTGAAACTATGCCTAACCGAACTTCAATGATAGCGTTGGCGACCAAGCAGGACATGCTCGGTAGAGGAGAGGCGAAGATAGCCATGTAAATTTGAAAACAAGTGTTGTTGGACTTTTTCCCGATCAAAGACCAGGATTGGGGAAGCTCAATTAGAGGGGGCAGTTGAATAATTTTCCTCATAACATCTAGCTACTACTGATGCCCAGAGTCAGGCATTTTAAACCTTCCGTAAACAAGATTCAGTTCTTGGGAAAAGTCATACAATAAGGAAATAAACATCTCAACTGCTTTCCGAGACAGTTAGGAGCAGCGCGAAAATAGTGTTATCCACGACTAGTAGTTGGTCGAAAGGAACATGACCAAACCCGTGCAAGAATGGATACAGAGTTATTTAAGTTACGTTCCTATGTAGCCAGGCAGAGTAGCAAATGTATGCAGGGCCGAATAAAGGAACATAACCAAAGAAGTTGTCGGGATTTTGTTTATCTGTAAAAAGTTACGAGACAACGGAGGCCGCTCCCACGTAAGCACAGCTAAAAGAAACGACAGGATAATAAAGTTCAAGGTATCCTTGCTTGCTCCTCCTACATCATCCAAGGCTCTTAAGGTCGTGTACTCATTTACAGGAGGAGGCGGATTTTGCAACAGCTCCACAATAGCAAACGTGTTGCAATTCAGCCGTAGTCAATCGTCTCGGTATGATAGACAAAAAGAAAAGCCTAAACGTAAAGGATCCAGCTTCTAGAGGAGTTAAACGTACTTTGCCAGAGTAAAGACAGGATGACCAGAAAGTCATTCTAAATAATAAAACTCGACGTTCAACACTGTCGATACCACTAGAAGTGTAGAAACGGGAAAAGCGATACAATGGAATCATCCACTACGTCTGATTTTGAAATAAATCATCGCAATAGAATTCAAACAGAGATAGGAACTTAACCAAATTCTCGAAAAGACATAGTTGAAGCCAGAAAATAGAACTTGACTTTGGAACAATGTGCATTCGGCCGAGGCAAAACTCAGCTTCACCACAGGCCACGTATAATCCAAAATTCAACCATCTCCCTTCAAAATTGCCATCATCCCGAAATCATCACGAAAGAGTTTCTATACCAACCTAAAGCGCGACATAATCTCATGAGTATAGATTGCGTCACTAATGCAAATGAATGGAATTTTAACTACAACTAAAATGAACAGTTAGCGGACAATCAACCAAACAAAAGCAACGTCACGAGACGATGCTCAAATGGTCAAGTTGGATTTTACAAAATATCAGCTAAGGGTTTGTCTCGATCCAGATTACACTTTATTTTCAAGGAATGCATACCATGGAGGCAAATGTTAAATTGGTTTTTGACCAAGCCGATTTTAACCGGAAGTTAGAATGCCAAAACGAAGATAAAATGATTCAAGGACTTTGGAAACATCATAAAAAGGCAAGAAGAAGGAAATATCAAATAATGAGTGAAAAAGTTGATTTGAGATTTTCAACATGGAGCTTGGTGTCGGATCTGAGTCGTACCTGAACTGAACTTTGGAAAAATGAAGGAAAACCTGAGCTAAGGAATGTAAAGACAAGGCAACATGACTTGGAGTTGGGCTCGAGTCAAACCCAATATAAATTCGGGTCAGACCCTAGTCAAACCTGATAAAAACTCGGATCAGACCCAAGTCAACTCAGAACTAAGTGACTTGGAGTTGGAGCCGAGTCAAACCCGAGACAAACATGGGTCAGTCCCGAGTTGTGATTTTTCTCGGGTCAGACTCACAAAACTCTCGGGTCAAACTCCAAGCACTCCAACCTTTGGACTTGGACGACCCCAAACAAGATGAAGACGTAACGACTTGAAACTTAGCGGCCACACTTAGAAGAGATATAGAAGCAACTTGAGAAAGTTTCACTATATTTGGAGCTAACTCCTTAACTTGGTACCGAGTTAAGGAATCTCAACGAAATGACTCCAAACTTGGTAACCACACTTAGAGGAAGCTAGAAAACAACTGGGAGAAGTTTCACTGAAAATGAGACTAAGTCATTAACTCGGTACTAAGTCAAGGATTTGAGTTGGTATCAAGTTAAGGATTCTGACGAGTTAAGGATTTTGACAAGTTAAGGATTTTGAGTTGGTACCGAGTTTAAATCCCAAGTCTTAGCATCTTCATATTTCTGGTAAGTGGTCCATGAGTCTTTCTATGCATGTTTACGAAGTTTCATAGAGTTCCAGAGAACTAATCGTAAGAAATGAAGACTTGACGGTCCTAACCACGGGATAACCCTGAAAGTCTATAGGATCTTTTCAAGTAATGCAACTTATATATATACATGTGAAGTGTATATTACCAACTATATTAAGTAGAGAATAATAATTGAATATAAATAAGGTAAATAATAAAAGCGAGCATACAAGATATTTTATACTAGTTTGGACTTCCAGTCCTACGTCCAGTCCCGTAGCTCCATTTCGGTATTTCCTTTAACCAACTAACCCTCGCTTTGTCTGAAGAAATAGGCTAATACAAAAGTATATCTCTGACAATCTTGTGTTCCAAATAACACGGATTTTGAATGATAGTACAAACCTTCCTATGATCTCCTTTGAGTATGTGAATGCGAATGCTTTGAGTTGTAGGAAGTGGTTTAACCAAAATTATTTTGGTTATGATAGATTGAGACTATGTAAGCAATGTATGCACAAGAGAGTAATAAGAAATCAAGAGAAAATAGATTCAATTAATTCAATTCAATTGATTTGTCAATCTCAATCATTGTAGCACTTATAGATTTTAAGAGATGTAGATGAGGAGTTGTTATTACTGGATAAGGTCTATTTATTTTAATAGCCGCAACCTTTCAATGATGTGTTGATTTCTATTCATTTAACAGAAGTGTCTATTCATATTATTGCAGTTGTTCAAATGATAGAAGATTGTAGGGAAACCTCAGAAGTCTGTGGCTTAAGGAAATAATTTCGCGAGTATTGTCAGAGAAGTCTATGGTTTTTGCTCAGACGTCCTTGGATGGTAAATTCAGTTTTTCAATGCATTTTAATGTATATGAAATCTTGTGCGCATATATACTCAAGGAGACCGTACAATGTTTTATCTAAGACTCTTAACATACTAAACTTAGCAAAGATTTTAACAACTAAACTACAATCCAGAAAAGATCCAGCAGCAATTCGACTTAAAATCAAAGAGATATGGCCACTCAAAGTGGTAACCAGAAACAAGAAACAGGAAAAGGCAACAACAGAGAGTATGAACATATACAGAAGCTTTTACAGAGTAGATTTCTTAGCAATAACACTAGTTTTGGTTAGCAATTGTTAGTGTTGTACTCACCTTAGCAAATTAGCAAGATTTTGTGCGATTTTAAGAGGAAGATGATGGCTTTTGGTGGAGAAACGACCTTCAGCAACCTGTAGAAGCTTGAAAAGAGACATGCAAAAGAATAGAGCAGGTTACAGATAAAATTCATATCAAGCTCACAGAGTTGAATGAAATTTTTATAGTATTGGTTGTGATTACCTTTCTCTTTTCTTGTTTTGGTGATTTATTCTTTGAATTAGCAGCAATTTAGAGTGGAAATTGAATTTATAGGGAGGCTGCCATTTTTTTCTTTTGTTGTTTTACTGTAAATGACTTAGTTTGAGAAATAAGAGGAATAACTATGTACTGAATGTTTTCTCCTTACCAGAATTTTCTAGAGAGGGCTAATGGATCCAATTCTTACCCAAACAAGCCCAAGACTAAATATACTTAGAGAAAAATAACAAAGGAATGTATACATTTACCTATTTTATTACTATATTCACATATTTCAACATTTATATATCAAATAAAATGTATACATCCAATTGTATTGAAATAAAATAGTATTGTGACAAAATAAAATTTATTTTAACAATAAAAAGATAAGTTTAACAATAAAACCCCATTTTTAACAATATATAACAATTTACACAATTTTAGTGCAAATATATCATTTTTAACACAACAAGCTAAATAAATTTTTTTTTACAAGGCAAGCGGGGTTGACTGGTCCCCTACCAGTTTATTGAGAACAAAAAAAGAAAAAAAGATTATGAACATGCTCATAATCACCAAAAAAAACAGATAAAACCACACAAAGGCTAGCTACTAAGAAAAACACACTTAGGTTACAAGACAGGATGAAGAAGAAAGAGGAACAAAAACATGGTCAGAAGCTAAAATAAATTTCAGTCAGATGACTACTGAAATCATAAAGGCTTTCCTTCATACCATAGATGATAACATGCTTAAGGGATTCCCATAGCTGGTCCATACTCCTACTTTTATTTTCAAAACATCATAAATTTCTTTCTTCCCATACCAAATTCAAATATTTCTTAAAGGAGAAGAAATAAACAATTCTGTCATGCTTCCTCCACTTAGTTGATTTGCTTATGATATCCCACTCTACTGAAGACAGACCATGAACATGATCTCTATTTATTCTTCTCACCAATCTGCCCCAAAGACTCATCAAGTCAGAGCACTCAAAGTATAAATGAGCCATTGTTTCAGTCTGCAACTTGCAGAAGACACAAAGGGGATCAACTACCATACCATAATACAACATTTTACTCTTGGTCAACAAGGCATTCATGATAACTTTCCACATCAGTAAGTTGTCCCTGGCAGGAAAGTATCTTGACCATATTACCTTATGCCAAACTATTTCAGGACTGCCAGTCACATTAGCAAGAAGATCATAAGTATCTGAGATTGAGTGAGGCTTTCCATTCCAAAGCATTTTGTCAGTGGGAGCTATATGAGAGTTATTACCCTGATATATATTCCAAACAGCCCTAATTTCCTGATTACTGGTGTATGGCAGCAAAAGCTTTCCATCAATCAAGTGATCTATAGCATGAGCAGCCCTACATATTCCAGACTGAGCAATCTGATGTGGAGTAAATATGTTCCCAAGCAATAAGCCTTCAGCCATCCACGGTTCATTCCAGAAATTGATTGTACTGGATTGAGAGAGAACAAATTTTATAAATGGAGAGAAGGTAGTTCTTAAGTCCAGCAACTTCCTCCAAGTCCAGCTACAATTCTGGGGAACATACATAGTCCAGAAGTTCCTTCTACCCAGATTATAATTTTTAGTCCATTCAACATATAAGCAATCAACACCACTTAGCAAGGCATTAAAGTGAGCACTAAAGGTTGCTATATTCCATGTTTGCAAATTAAATATTCCAAGGGCACCTTTCTTTTTTGGAAACTCCATTTTGGCAAAGGAGCACGGGATGATCTTCTTAGAATGAATTAAGCCAGTCCAGAAAAATCTCAACATTGCATTTCTAACCATTTTCACCAGCTTAATGGGAAGAATATACACTCTAGACCAATACACCATCATAGATGAAATAACAGACTTGATGAGCACAAGTCTTCCAGCTTGTGAAAGAAATCTATTAGCCCAACAGGTCATTAAGTTACAAATTTTTGAATACAAAGGTAGGAAGTTAACAGTTGTAATTCTTGAAGTGCAAAGAGGAAGCCCTAGGTAATTCATGTTATTATCCATAGTTTGCAATCTTGTAATGGCAATTAAACGATTAGCTACTTCAACAGTTATATCAGATGTGAGAATTTGTGATTTATTTGCATTCAGCTTCAAGCCAGTCATAAGGTAGAATTTGTGAAGCGTAGCTATAATATTCTCCAAGGAGCTCTGGTCAGGCTTGGTAAATATCATGATATCATCAACAAATAGGAGGGATGAAATATGTGGGGACTTACATTTTGAATGAAACAAAATATCCTTTAGTTCATATCTTTTAGTCAACATAGTGGTTAAAACTTCCATAACAAGTATAAATATATAAGATGAGATAGGATCACCCTGCCTGATCCCTTGTTTACTTTTGAAAAAACTAGATGTGAAGCCATTGTATTTTATTGAGAAGGTGGGAGTTGAGATACCGCTGTATATCCAAGCCACATAAACTTTAGGAAATCTCATCAAAGCCATAATTCTCACAATTGATGACCAGTGTATGTTATCATATGCCTTCATTAAGTCCAGTTTAACATGGCATTTTGGGTAGCGTGAGCATGACCATACCTGTGCAGTTAAAGCGCTCGGCAGATTCGAAGCGGTGGAGGTGCAAAAAGTCATAGCGGGGATACAACGAGGATATAGCGGGATATACGGATGACTCTAAAATAGCATATAAAACTCGTACTTAATGTTTTTACAAATATATAAATGGTAAATAAATAAAAAATTATCATTCAATTGAATTATATTAATACATAAATAATTTTAAACAAAAATCATTTGCGGATATACTTTAAATAAACGTAAAACTGTTATATATAACATAATTGGATTTAGTAGAATATTAGAGTACTTTCATTTCTGAAAATAAATTAAAAATTAAATCAAATAAATTAATTTCATAATTTTTATAATGTATAAATGCAATTTTTTAATTCATTTTATTGAAGAAGATATAGCGGAAATAGCAAAATATAGCGGGAATAACGGGATATAGCGGAAATAGCAGGGATTAAAGCGGAAAGGATATATTTTGGGGCTATATGGAAAAATCGTAGCGGTAGAAGTCCGCTATGAGATATAGCGGGGTTATAGCGGGGTAATAGCGGGGCATTAACTACACAGGACCATACCCTTTTAATAATTCATGAGAAATCATTATGTTGTCAAGGATATTCCTCCTGGGAAGAAAGGAAGACTGATTCCTGGATATTAATCTGCTAAGAACCACAACAAGTCTAGAAGTTAAGATTTTTGATATACACTTATACATTACATTACAACAAGAAATTGGCCTAAAGGATGAAACAAAAGAGGAGGGCTGGACTTTAGGAATAAGTACCAGATTAGTTTCATTCACTTCCTTTAGCAGTTTGAATTTGGAGAAAAAAATTATGAACTGCTTTTAAAAAATCTTTCTTGATTATATCCCAACTGTGGATAAAGAATTGAACATTGAACCCGTCCGGACCTCCACTTGATTGCCTATTCATGGAAAAAAGAATTTCTTTTATTTCCTGATCTGTTACCTTAATGACAAGTTTGTCAGCTTCTTCAGGCTGCACTTCTGGTAATTGCAAGTGGGATAGATCATCAATTTGGGGGATGAAATCATCATTGTTTCCTAACATATTATTATAATAGTTAAGTAGTGCTTTGTCAACTTCAGATGGGTTAGAGTGCAAGACCCCAAACTCATCATAAATGGTAGAGATATGCTCCTTTGCATGTTTGACCTTAATGTCTGCACGAAAATATGCAGTATTGTTGTCCCCCTCAGTTACCCATTTTTGCCTCAATTGCTGCCTCTTCATATTCCCCTCAGTTCTCAAAGCTTCATTTAACTCGTCAAAGTAATTTCTCTCAGTTTCAGCAGCTGCAACATCAGTAGGATAGATCATCATTAAATCTTGTGCTTCCTTGAGTTTTTCCTTAGCAACGATGATTTCAAGGTCCCATCACCAAACTTGTTCCTAGCCCAATCTCTTAAAGCATATTTTGTTGCTCTTAATTTCCTGCAAAAAATAAACATAGGGTTTCCATAAAAAATTTCAGACCATGCTTTATTTATTATACTAGTATACTCAGGTTCAAGGACCCAAGTATTATAAAATTTGAAGCTTTTTTTCTTTTAACAACTTCTGAACCAAGGAGTAAATTATAGGAGAGTGATCAGATAAGACTGGTTGGGGGATAAAGGAAGACATTGTTGGCCAAGAGGATAAGGCTTGGAGGTTAGCAAATGAGTGATCTATGTTGGTAAATGTTCTGACTCTAGTTCGACTCATGTTGTTCCATGAGAACTTAGCACCAGAAGTGGGAATAGGTAGCAAACTAGAATCCTCAATAGATTTATTGAGAGGATAAATGTCCTTTGGGAGAAGGGGGGCCACCAAGTTTGTCTTGAAGGGAAAGACAGCAGTTGAAATCCCCAAAGACAAGCTAGGGATAGGAATTTTGCCTGAAGGTTGGAAGTAGATCAAGAAGAGGTTGCCTTGAGTTCAAAGAATTGTGAGCATAAATAATAGAAAGGTAGAAGGAAGAAGATGAATCTTTCAGCTTGGCTTGGAAGTGCATTACTTGATCAGTACATAGGACAGAGGATAGAGTCAAAACAGATGGGTCATGAATAACCATGATACGACCATAAGAAGCTTGGTTTAGATTATGGTTAAGTGTCCAAGCAGGATTAATGCGCTTAGCAGCTTTAATAGTTAGGATTTCATTCAGTTTTGTTTCTAGAATAGCAAATAGTGAAATTTTGTGTTGGTTGATGAGATACTTTACTTGATCTAGCTTTAATAGTTAGGTTTTCATTCAGTTTTGACAAAATTATTTTCTTGTCAAATAAGTTGCAATAAATCATTCTAACTTCATTGAATCATTAAAATATTATTTCCAACCAATATTTCATCTTTTATTTTAATAAAATACATAATTTCTACATATTTCTCCTTTTATATTTAATAAAAGGTTAATATTGGCAATAATTACCAATATTATTACATCGACTCAATTAAAATCCAATAATTGATTATTTTCACTCCAAACTCTCAAAATAAAGTTTTTAAAACTTAATTTCCATTTATTTATTTTTATTTCAATAATTAAATGTTGAAATACATCCCTTGATTAATTTATTAACTCAAGTTACCAAAGATTCCAATATTTCCAATTTATTCCCCAAAACTCCATTCAATTAAATTCCAAGGTCAATCTTTAACTTCAAACACATTGTTTATTTGAAATAAACAATTTAAAACAAATTTATCCTCTCTATTTCATTTTATTCTCAATATTAAATTATAACTATCGTTATAATTTAATATCATGGGTAATCACCAATACCAGGGTTATTACAGACCTCCCCCTTATAAAAATTGCATCCTCGCATTTCTAGAGAAAATCTGTATTCAACACACTTTATTTCATCAAAATAAGGAAATTTTTATAGGTTAAAATGGAAAATTCTTACCTTCGTCGTGAGAAGATAAGAATCCAGGGTACGATTGCTCGATGAATTCTCTGGTTTCCCAAGTGCAGTCATTGGGATTATCGGACCATTGAACCTTCACGAGCGGAACACTCTTGTTTCGAAGACGTCTAGTCTCCAAAGCAAGAACTCTCACGGGATGCTGCACATAAGATAGATCAGGAGAAACCTCCAACTTCTCTAAAGCACGAGAATCGAGCACAGAATCTAGATCTCGTAGACACTTCCTCAACTGTGAGACGTGAAATACGTCGTAGACTTCAGAAAACTGCTCGGGAAGTGCTACAAGATATGCAATAGGACCGATATGCTCTGTAATAGGAAATGGCCCAATATAGCGTGGTGCCAATTTCCCTGTCTGGCTGAAGCGTACCACTCCCTTCAGAAGAGAAGCTCAGATACAAACAAGATCTACCACTGAGAATTCAAGAGGCCTCCTACGGTTGTCTGCGTAGGATTTCTGTCGACTCTGAGCCTCTTTCATTCTCTCTCGAATAAGATGGATCTTCTTGGATGATTCTCGAATAGACTCGGGGCCAAGAATGAGCTTTTCTCCCGATTCGAGCTAACATGATGGAGAACGACATGGCCTTCCATATAAGGCTTTGAACGGAGCCATGCCAATAGAAGTTTGGTAGCTATTATTATAAGCAAACTCAACTAGAGTAAGATGAACCTCCTAGCAACCACCAAAATCCAAGATACAAGCAAGAAGCAGATCTTCCAAGATACGATTCACCCGTTCAGTCTGTCCATCAGACTGTGGGTGATAAGCTATGCTAAGGTTAATTTTTTTGCCCAAAGCTTGCTGGAGACTCTGCCAAAAGTGACTTGTGAAAAGAGGATGACGATCACATACAATATATTAAGGAATACCGTGCAATTGCACGATCTCCTTAATATACAACTTCGATAAAAGAGATGTCGTCATATTAGATTTAATAGGAATGAAATGTGCGGACTTTGTGAGACGGTCCACAACAACCCAAATATTGTTATGGCCTAACCTCGAACGAGGTAAGCCATCGATAAAATCCATAGAAACTTAGTCCTATTTCCACAATGGAACCTCTAGAGGTTGAAGAAGACCAGAAGGGCACTGATGTTCGGCTTTTATAAGTTGACAAGTCATGCAATTACTCACATAACTTGCCACATCGCGCTTCATGCCTTCCCAATAATAAAGGCGATGCATATCGGCATACATCTTGCTGCTGTCAGGGTGGATATATGTAACGCCCCACCTCTATGCTCACGCTAGCCAAGGACACTACTGAGTAATGCCGTCAACTAGCGCGAAGAATAAGGCTGTTGAGGAGCGACCATCCGTGTAATTGCTTTGTGCGAGTACCGATATGTTAGATAGTATAACATGCATTTCATTTCAAGAGGAAATCCGACATACCGATACAAACTCAAAGCTACCACACGGTGGCTAAGTTGACCTTCGAAAACAAATATAGAAATAAACATAACATAAATCAGTCATAGATGTTCATATCTCAAAGGCGGAAACAGATATGAATATAACACATAAAAGTGTACATCAGAGTGGTGGTCAAACAAGATCCACAATATCACAAAAGAATAGATACAAGTGCTAGACAAAAGAATAAGTATACATCATGGAGTCTATATCTCAAATGTATAACAACAAAAGCTATAAATGTAATGTAGTTAGACAAAAGTCAGAAGATGATCCCAGATAAGGAGTCAAGCAGAAGCACCTGTAACATCTCGGTCTGACATGAGTATTATTTAATAAGAAAATAATAAACGGATCAGTCTAGCTACAAATATCAGATAAAGAAATGAGATAAGAGTAGAGATATAACTAAAACGTATGATAACAATAAAGTCAGACTGTGACAAGTATGCTTTAAACAGCAACAAAATCATACAATATCTCCAGAATTTCTAAGTACCAAAAAGAATGTCATATTCTTTATTTTATTCACCATACCACAAATATTGACAAACATATCATTGCCAATCACATGAAGAGGTGAAACACAAATTCTAGAAATCATCAACTAGAAATCCAAAAATCACAAAAGGGGGGAGGCCTATCACAAACGGGAGCATAAAAACTCACCAACACGTGTATCACAACGCTATTCCATGGTCGCTAACCATAAATTTTGAGCCGAAGCTCCACAAACGGCCCGAAGACCACGGGTCGCTACCCCGCCAAATTGAACCGAAGTTCCACAAACAGGGATTGTAATCCCCAAACAAACAAATAAACATCGCACATCGCTAGTCTAAATCACAAAATGATCATCATCGATCAATAAAAGTGTCGATTACACTAAGCTAGTAAATATATGAGTTTAGCTTCATGTCCCATAACCACTAGCTTAACTTAAATATTTATGAACAAATTGTAGATTTCCACTCGAAAATTGTCACAAGAGTTCAATCGAACAAGTCCAAGAATTAACCGGCAAAGTAAACGCAAGCATTTCATACCACTTGTTTTGCTAAGCCGTTTAATTAGATTTCTCATACGAATGAGGTAAAGGTTTGTATATACTAATAGATTGGAAAACGGTTTTGAAAACAAGCTTTATATTTAAAAGTAGAGTTGAAATCATCTTTGGAAAAGAGTTTGAATATATACTACTAGTATAGAAAACCTTTATATTTTAAAGTGACAAATCACAGAAATGATTGTAGAAACAATCAATCACAATAATCCACATTCGAAGACGTGAATCAAATCCAAAGAAATCGATTCTGAATCCATCAAAATGGATATTCTCAAAAATCCCAAAAAAGAAGTCATCAAAATCAATAATAAATGATACAATAAATCGGATAATCATGAATCGATAAAAATTGGAACCTCAACCTAAATAGGCAAAATAGGCAAAAACAAGCAGGTCAGTCGACTGACCTTCTGTAGTCAGTCGACTGAACCAGAAACTTGAAAATTTCATTTCCTGCAGTCAGTCGACTGACTGCAGAGGCCAGTCGACTGACTGCAGAAAACAGAGACTCTCAGTTTCTGCAGACAGTCCCAGATTTGCCTGGTTTCTACAGCCAGTCGACTGACTTCAGAGGTCAGTCGACTGGCTGGCACCGGGAATGTTTTTCAGCCTATCCAAATGAAGAGCAAACTCTTCCAAATTGCGATCGGACGAGCAATGGGCGCTAGGGGTTTATGCCAATCGACAACCCAACCCTATAGGCTCTTCGATACACCACCAAAAGCATGATCAAACATCAACGGTAAGATTTTTAGAGTTTTAGACTTCAAAACACCAAAAATTGAAATGTTCACCAAATCGATTCAAATCAAAAGCAAATGAACATGAATAAGTGTTAGGAATTCATACCTAACAACCAAAGATAGTTATAGACATAGATGTGAGATAAAAATCTCACCTTTAAACCTAAAAACGATGAAGGAGAAGCTTGAAAGCAAAGGAATATCAACTACTCTTCAACTTCAACTCTAGAAGCTTGAATCTAAGCTCAAAAGAAGAACATTTCCTAAGTTAGGATTAGGAAATTTCTAAAATTAAAGAGAGAATGAGTAGGAGAAGAAGAAGGAGATACTTACCAAAGCTTCTCTTTGAATTTGGAGCAAGAATTTGTTTTTGCAAAGAAGATTAGGGCTTAGGAATTCTAATTCCTTTTCTCTTCCCCCATTTTTGCTAAAGCTTGAAGTGTTAGGAAATATTAGAATGAATGAAGAGGAGTTGGATGAACGGTTAGGTTATTATAAGGTTGATGGGCTGAAACCCAAACCCAAACCCGAAGTGAAAAAGTCATAATTTTTACTCGACTCCAAACATATCGATGTTTATACTCAAAAAAGTTGTAAACACCATTTTGGACTCAATTGAGGTGGTCTCGAGTCCTAATTCGACTGTTTACAAAAAGTAGCTTTTCGGACTTTAATCCGATTAACGATTCTATATTTAAATAAAATATTTAAATATTTAATCGTAAAATATGCGGGTTGTTACAATATATACTTAGAACGGTGACATTCAGCCAGAATGTCCCACCTAAGTTCAGGAATAGAGGGCATGACTAGACGGTTCTTCTTTCGAAGACACCCATGAATATCGATGTTGAAACCCCTCATCTCAATATCATTGAGGAATTCAGACCTACACTACTGAATAAGAGTGGATATATCAGAATCTTGCCACTGTGCCTCGGCAATCTGATCAAGAAGAGTAGGATGAGCTTCCATGCTATACAATAGAATATGTGAATCAGAGGTGGAAGCACGATCACGAATATCACACATGGGAAGAGTCTCAAGAACTTTCCATTCTGCAATCATCATAGATACAATAGATGAATGCTTGCGACTCAAAGCATCAGCCACTCGATTCCCCTTGCCAGGGGTATACTGAATGTCGAAATCATATGAAGCTAGAAACTCGAGCCAACGCTAATGTCGCATGTTGAGCTATTTCTGGGTTAACAAGTATTTGAGAGACCTGTGATCGGTGAAGAGAGTAAAGTGCTGATGCCACATCTTTAAAGCAAACACAATGGTGGCAAGCTCTAAATCATGGGTAGCGTACCGAACCTCATTCGGACGTAATTGCCTTGAAGCGTAGGCAACTACCCTATCCTTCTGCATAAGAACAGCACCGAGGCCACTATGGCTGGCATCGGTATAGACAATAAGATCTCGATTCCCTTCGAGAACCACAAGAACCAGAGCATTAGTGAGAAGCTCCTTCAATCTCTGAAAGGAAGCCTCACACTTATCTAACCATATATAGCGAACACCTTTCTTCGTAAGGCTAGTCAATGGAAGCAGAATACGGGAAAAGTCTTTGATGAAGCGACGGTAATAACCCGCCAAACCCAAAAAGCTACGAATCTCATGAACATTCTCAGGCCTCTTCCAATTCGGGATGGCTTCGATCTTGGAAGGATCAACCGAAATGCCTTCGGAAGAAGCAACATGTAAGAACTTAACTTGCTTTTCCCAGAAATAACACTTAGAAAGCTTTTCTTTGAGTTGATGCCATCGAAGAATACTCAAAACAATTCTAAGATATCGAGCATGATCGGTTTTGGACTTTGAATACACAAGAATGTCGTTGATGAAAATAGGAACAAACTTATCGAGATATTCTGGAATACTCGATTTATAAGGTCGACGAAGTAAGAAAGGGCGTTTGTCAAACCGAACGGCATAATGAGCCACTCATATGAACCATAGAGAGTGCGGAATGTTGTAAGTGGAATGCTATCTTCCGCAACTCGGAGCTGATGAAATCCCATGGCAAGGTCAAGCTAAGAGAAGATCTTAGCGCCACTCAACAGATCGAACATATCGTTGATCCTAGGCAATGAATAGCGATTCTTGATGGTTAACTCAATAAGCTTGCGATAATCGATGCATAGCCTAAGAGTCCCATCGGACCTCCTCACGAATACCACCGCGGCTCCCCATGGTGAAGAACTAAATCGAATAAAGTGCTTGGTTTCAAGCTCGAGGAGTTGCTTCTTGAGTTCCTCATTCTCTTTGGTAGACATCCTTGTGGGAGGACGACTAACAGGCTGTGCGCCTGGAATAAGGTCGATGCGGAACTCGATAGCCCACTTGGGTGGTAATCCCGAAACAGGCTCAAATAAATCTGGAAAGTCATGAACAACAGGAATCTGAGACACATCATCATCATTGTCTGGAGATTCAAGAGAAAATAGAGAAGCTATGGGAATTACGATCGATATCCCATAGAATAAGGGACAACTGAGCTGGAGAGTCGGGATGTCGAAGATATAAGACTCTATCTAAACATAGAATCCTGACATCGTATCAAACTAGCCAGTCTATACCCAATATCATATCGAATCCAAGGCCAGGAATTACGTGTAGATTCGCATGGAAAGAAAAGCCACAAATAAGAATCTCAACATCTTCGCAAAGCATACTAAGGGTTGCGGATCCTCCGATAGGATTCGCAATCCTTAAAGAAGTAGTCAAACAAGAATCATCCAACTGCAATTCATCAACGAGTTCCTTCAACACGAATGAATGCGACACACCCGTATCGAAGAGCACTCTAATAGAACAATCATGGAATAATAAAGAACCCTGAAGAACTGTAGGAGATATACCTTGGGACTGAGATGCACTACCAGAGGCCTTTTCCACATTCAGATTGCCAGAACGACTATCCTTCTTCTTCTTAAGACAAGTAGAAATCACGTGTCCTTTTTGCTTGCAATAAAGACACTTGCAAGGATGAGGACACTCTCGAGCTAGATGATCTCGAGAATCATAGTTGAAGCAAGCTAAGACTTTGGCTGAAGGAGGTGCTACAAAAGAACTAGAACCAGAATTTCCTTGCTTCTTATTCTTCTTAGGAGGAAAAGACCTGGATCTCTGAAAAGGGAATTTCTTCTTCTGTGGATTCTTTCGAACCTCGGTCTCGTCACTACTATCCCTTCCCTTTTCGACGGCTTCAAGATGAAGCACCGAGTCTACAAGCTCCTCGAATGAGAGCTTTAAACTGAAGCATGGGCGACTTCTTCAAATACTTCTTAAGTCTAGATACGGACTTAAGATTTTTCTTGTATGGGGTACTAATGAACTCAAGCCCATACTTAGATAGAGACTCAAAAGATGAAACATAATCTGATACAAATGACTTGCCCTGCCTCAACTCAAGGAAGCGACGGGCAAGGAATGCCTTCTCGAACTTTGGTATAAACTTAAGCTCAAATCTGTCTCTAAAATGCTACCATGTGAGGGTGGACTCATCCATCTCTGCTATAAAGAGCTCGTACCAGTCTAAAGCCCGTTCTTGTAGCATACTTGATGCCTCAAGAATTCGATGATGGTCGGATATCTCCATGTGAGTGAAGATGCGCTCGCAAGTACGGAGCCAAGCCTGAACCTCAAGAACTGTCTCCGAGCCTTTGAACGGCTTGCCTCCGAGATGGGTGAAGTCGCTGCACATGCGCGCAAATGCGGATTTGCGTGGAGGAGAAGACTGAGCTAGTGCAAGAGGTTGAGTGCTCCTAAGAAGCTCAAGAATATGATTGGTCGACATATAAACCCCTTCGGGACGAGAACCACTAGATGGTCCCGTCTCCAAAGTGCGACCTCTTCCTCTTCCAGCCATAGCTGAAAGTTAAGATAAGATAGGATTATTCACAAGGGTAGATATTAGCAATTCGAATTCATTAAATAAGGATACTATGGTTTTAAAATGAACATTCCTAGACATATTCCTTTCTATCTACCCCCAAAGGACTCAAAGGATTAAGGACAAGGTTGGGTTCACTACGATTTGGGGATGATGTCTACACTTGTATTATACTTGATGTATAGTAATTGTGTGCACTGTTCTGTGTTTATTACATTTCATTCTGAATCCTGCTCTAATGCCAAGCTGTGATTCCCCACCCCGAGACCCACAATAACAATGAGAATTACATAGTAATTCTGTCTGGTAATGCGGAGAATAGGGTAGGTTAAGGGCGACCATCATAGTCTTGTATTAGATAAGAGCTAAGTATGTCGGTTTTGGCACTTATTTATTTTCATTTCTTCTCAAGTATTCGACATACTTAATTCCTACCTAATACACTACTATGGTGGCTATAAGATCTATTCAGAAATAAAATATAATAACTACAACAATCACAAGTCATAGAACAGCAATACAGAAATGATATACATATACATACATCAAATATCATACAACACATCACAAGTGGAAAAACCACCATATATATATATACATACATCCCCCACAAAAGAATATACATCACAAGTTCCCAACAAAAAGACTACAATACAAAAACTAGTTATATCTAAAGCGATGGTGAAATCCAAAAGATAAGACAAGCTAAGAGTCCAACTACCTAACCTGCAACTCGGTCTGACCCGAGTAATAAATACATGGGTCAGGCTAACTATAACTTGATATTAGTAAATGATAAGAGGAATATAAGTGCATAAGGGAATTCTTTCTTTAATTATAAAGGAAAGGTACAAGTATAGCTCAATTATAATGCCAAGGTATAGATTCACAAAGGGTTGTCGCATGAATAGGTTTAGTTCAACATTAGAAATCCAAACTCAAGGGCATTCAGCACAAATGCGAGAAACCAAGCAAAAGCCATAAGAGAAACTCATCAAAATTTCCAAACTTAAATCTCATGGAACTTCTCAAAAAGAGTTCAAAACTCATAAAAAAATTACCATATATATATATATATATATATAACATCTCATGTAGCACTAATCTATCGATGTAACAAAGACATCTTAATATGGTGAAATCGCAGTAAAACTCAGAATACTCAAAAAACCCGAATTGGCCAGGTCCCCGATAGCAATGCTGCACGTGCTAAACTCTTGTCCAATGCTATTTATAATTTAGGTACCTAACTCGTGGACCTGAAGGTCATACTCGTGGTGACTGAAGTCACATAACTCGTGGTAACCGGAGTCACATAACTTGTGGTGACCGAAGTCACATAACTCGTGGTGACCGAAGTCACATAACTCGTGGTGACCGAAGTCACATAACTCGTGATGACAAGAAGATCTATAGCACTGGCATACTCGTGGATGTGTCACAAACTCTCGGGAAGGAACCCGAAAAGTGTTAACGTGAGTCCCATACCACACGTTCGCACTAAATGGTTTACTAACCAATAGTTAACTCCACATCTTAAAATAAAATCTCAAATCTCAAAAATCTCAGAATACTCATATATCTTGCCTCGTCTCATCGGCAAGTGAAAATAAATCTCATTGTGGTTTCTCATAAACCATAATTCCCAAAAAGGGAAATCTCATCTCAAGGCTCGCTTCGTCTCATCATCGAGTAAAACAACATATATAAGTGGTTCTCATCGATTATTACTCCTATAATAGGAGATCTCGAACCTCTCAACTCGCCAAATATTGGCTACTCAGATAATTCCTATAATAGGAACTATAAATCTCAAAAATCAGCTCAAAACAACATACTCAAGAGATTTCGATCGTACAAGTCCGGAATTAACCGAAAAAGTAAACTCACGTGTCCCATACCATGTGTTTTACTAAATCATTTAATTCTCTTTCTTATACATCCGAAAAGTGTAAAAATTATATATATTATTTATAAAACAGTTTACTTGAGAAAACAGGATTTTAAAATAATTTTCTGAAATCATTTTGAAGACATTTTGTTGAAAATTCTCCTTATTATAGGAAATAAATATATTTAAAACAATTTAAAATAATTTAATAATAATTTAAAAATAAGTTGAAAATATTTTATAAAATTGATTTCAAAAGCCAATTATTTAGAAATCCCCTCAAAATTTATTAGGAAGAAATAGTTTTTGAAATCGAAGAAATAGGAAGGAAATACTCTAAATCAATATTCAAATTTAAATCGAATTCAATACAAAATTTTGAATTTCGAATTCCTCCAAAACTTGGGTAATCCATTGATGGATATCATAGCCCATAATCATCATCAAAAACATCTCAAAATTTATACTAGAATTGGTCATAATATGTGACGACCCGGATTTTCGCGTTCAGAAATCGACATCCATACTTCACTCGTATTCGAATGCCACAGATTCAAACATTCGAATCCGATTCGCCGGAGCTTATAACACATTAAGTTCAACAACAAAGTAGAAGAAAATGGATATCATTGATACACAATCAGTTGATACAATATGGTTACAACAATATCAGAGACAATATACAACAGTGGAAGAGATAACAACAGAAGAGATAACTCCAACATGATCTTCAAAAGAGAATGAATCCACATACAGCAACTCCATAGCTGTAACGACCCGACATTTTGGACCATTCGCATCCATTATAAGTATATAGGTAGACACTCATGCCAGAATTGAATTGCTCAAAATACCGCGTTGTTAATTTAAATTTGGCAAAACTGAACATATACAGTAAATAAATATAATCACAGATCACAGATACAGAGTAATAATTGCAGCGGAAATAAAAGAAATAGTAGTTCATGAAGCTACTATATGAATATATAAAATACATCAGAGTTTACAATAGAAGAGTAATACGATACATCAGATACAAATCAGAATGCATCATTGGAATCATCGAATATCTGAAAGCTGGATAGATAGCTGGATCTCCAAGCGAAGCTCCAACTCCAAAGGTGAGTCTCAAAAGATGAACCACTCAGTCTGACCCGAGCGTAAAGCAAAAACACAAGACACTCGAGTCAGGATTAACATTCTTATATTAATAAATCCAACTCAAGTGAAATAGCAATTGAAATACAAGTAACTCAAAGGATGTTTGGAATAACCATCCTTTAAGGATCCGTTAAACTATCTACTATGTAGTAGTGTACGATAAGTAGATAATGTCTATCAGTAAAAATAAGATATCAAAATAGTGTTAAGTCATGGCCCATTCCACCCTTAACACATTTTTATTCCCAAAAGCATATACAAGACCGTAGTTTCCCCAAAACCGGAAGTCACCAGAGGGCAATCCATATACTAAAGGTACAAATCAAAATCGTAGTGGTCGCGTATAAATGGAATACAAGTATGACAAGGCACATGAGGCAATACCCAAGGTAGTGATACTACCGTTCGCCTGATCCGGACTGGTGAGAACGCAACGCCGCAGCGCCCGCAACACCGTGAAACAACACTCCCAAAATCAAGGGTGCACCAATCGACAACAAGTATAAGTAGTTCGAAGAAGTGTGTCCACTTGAGGTAGCTAATCCTTCATTGGCCTGGCACAGCTCCAGTTTTAGTCATTTCCAATTTGACACAAGTGTCAAGGCTATCCATTATCGTTCTCTTTCTTCAGTCATCACGTACATCATTCCAACCACTTCATTCTGGATCATCACTCCGCGTATAGTTATTAAAGTGGTTTCGGTTCAGATAGAGAGTATATCCATTACCGAACCCGGTCTCTTTAATAACTTTCGTAATTATTACACCGATTGGTCGTTTATATATTTCAAAAACCGAATCAATTTCAATTCAATTAGAATTCGTAAATCAACATTTCATTTGTCTATCAAAACAGTTTCCATACTTTACGTTTCAAAACTTCCAAATTACCATTTCAAAATCTTATAATTCAATTTCAATCTTTATATTGAAAACAATTCAAATATTGATTCAAGTTCGAATATTGGTTTCATTCCGAAATCATTTGAATTAACTTAATTTAACATTCAAATCAACTTAAATTCATTTATCGATTTCATTCAATATTGGTTAAGTTACTTTATCATTCAAAACAATTTCTATTAAATTTCCAAATCATAAAATCAATTTCTTAAGTTCAACTTCATTAAATCAAAACTTACAATTTTGAATTAAATTAAATTCGTCAAATCAATTCTTTAAATTTCAAGTCTTGCATTAATTTCAATAAATCACATTTTATTTTTTGTTAAAGAAATTCAATTTCACTTATTTACTTACTTAAATAATTTTCCAAAACTTAATTAATAAAGAAACTCAATTTCAACTATTTACGAAGTAAAATTCACTTATTCAAAAGTTCAATTTTCTTATTAAAGAGTTTCAATTCAATTTGATCATTAAATCATTCAATCTCATTTAATTATTAAATTATTCAAAACTTAATTATTAAATAATTTCAAAGTTTAATAATTTCAAACTTAATTATAATTTCAACTTAATTATTAAATCATTTCAAGGTTTAATAATTTCAAACTTAATTATAATTTCAAACTTAATTATTAAATCATTTCAAAGTTTAATAATTTCAAACTTAATTATATAATTTCTCAAATTAAACAACATTCTTTCATCAATTACATTGTTAATATTTTGTTCCAGATTATTAAATATTAACATTTTCCTTTCATTAAAAATTCAAATTTCAACTTCATTTCAAAACCATATTATTTATTCAAATAAAATCTTCGTTTTATTTTAAATCAAATTATTGACCAATCGGGTTTTATTTAATTTCCTTTCCTAGGTCAAAGTTCAATTTGGGTATTTATCATTTCAACCCGATTCCAATTTAATTCAAAATCAAAACATAGCAAAGGGAACTTGCAGTGTGATAACTAGGATGGTGTCAAAGTAAATAAACAAGCAATAACAACAAACAATAACAATCCAATAATCAATTCAAATAATCCCGAAATAACCGTATTAATTCGCATTGTTATTTGTACGAATTAATATAATTATTTCTAGAATCTACACTATCATTTCATGTAGATTAAAGATTATTACATTACGGTTTCACTTGTCATTCAATTTCAATTTTCATACATCATCAATTTAACAATATACATTTAGTGGTTCAAAGTGTAATTAAACAAATCCTACGTGTCGATAAATTTAACAGTTAAAGGGGTCATATTATACAAATATCATTTAATCAAATTTAACACATATATCAAATCTAATTATCCTACGTCAATTTCAATTTCAAATTATTTATCACTTACATCATTAACAATTTAACGTCCAATATAAACATCAACAATCAATCAATTATCAGTCGAACTGTATTATCATCGCATAAATAATTAACAGAAATGGTGTCAAATGTCACAGGTGAACTGATACAAGCAATAGCATATATAACAGTGTAATTAACTAACAGCAGCAATATTTCAATTGTCGTTTCAATTGAAATCAAATCTAATAAATAAAAGAACGTTAATCGTGAGTGATTGCTCACCTTTCGAGGTTAGAGATGAACGAGACTGAGATGTGTTACAAATCCAAACACGAATCCAAAGCAAAGTTAGATGGATACTGATTCGACAGACAAGCTGGAAGATAAAGATTTGATGAAATCAAATCAGAACTGGATCGATGATGATAAATAGTATAAGAGATCTTGCTTGTAACTATGTATAACTATATATAAAAATCATATTCTAAATTAAACATATAAAAAAAATATGAATTCGAATTATTGTTTAAACTAAAACTCTTATATAAACACTAAATGTATCTCCAAATCAATATTTAATATATATATATATATATATAGAATGATATAATTTCCTCAAATTATTACAGGAACCACTACATAATATTTTAAAATATCCCTATCTATTATAGTCGAAACAAATCAGACTTATGAAATCACAAAACAACTGACACAAGACAAAGTGTGTATATTATATTTTAAATATTAATACTTAAACCATATCCGAAACCAACATCTAATCCCTTATACATACATATAAGTAAGAAATAAAAGATACACCATATACAACCTGAAGAGATATACATATATATATACTCCGCCGACTCATATAAATAATGACTGTAACTATATAGTAAACTTACATAATAAAATATACTTTTTATATATCAAATCAATTTTACAACTTCCATCACAACATTGTCTATAGACTAGCATATTATTTAACCAATATAAACCTATATATATAAAACTATCGTATACTGACCCATAAACTATCTCTGACAAAATATAGGTTTATATATATTATATATATATAACTTTTTTACGTATCCAAAACTAACATATCCCTGTCATAAACAGAACTTGTACAATATAGCCTTTGAAACAACAAACTAGTATATAAACAATTTTTATACCATAATATATGTAGTACTGCTCTTAATAAAATATGTAACGTAGAAAGAAAAAAATGCTTTTATATATGGGTGCGATATATATAAATGTTTACAAAGTTTTATTTTAAAGCAACAATACAGAGGTCCATAATATAATATACATATAGGCTTGTTTATATAGAATATAGGTAGGCACAGTAAAATTTTTGTACATATTTATTTATAGACAAACAGAGAAGCGTAGATTTGATGTAACTTGACATATGCTAATATATATAAAACTGCAATATGTAAATATATACATACTTAATGCTTTGAATACGTACACAACCCAAAAACGGAGAGGAGGGAGGTCAGCAAGTCGGCGAGTTACAGGGAAGAGGAGGAATTTTGGACTTGGTCGGAGGAGTCTGGTCGCGTGGGGAGGAGAATGGAAGCGGCGGCCATTATAGAGGAAGGTGGTTCCTTGCGGCTGTGTTGTGGTGCTCACGCGGTCCTTGATGGCACAAGGTAGAGCGACGGTGGTGGGAAGCGTGAGCTCGAAGGCAGAGCGTGCCTTGGTGATGGGTTGGCAATAGAAGATAGGGTTGCCGACGGTGGGGCATAGGCCACGGAGGTGTCGGCGCGGGAGGTGGATTAGGCGGAGGACAAGGCTGTGGATAAGGCAGGGTGGAGGACTGAGAGGTTTTGGAAGCGAAGGTGAGGTTGGAGGATGGGTTAACGTGCATGAAGCAACAAGGGAATATGATGAGTAGGTGGGTTATAGGAAACAAAATATATGAATGCTTTCTTATCTTTTTCTTATAAAGGGATAGAATGAAAAGTCACGAGAGGAAGAAATTGCCAGCTAATAATGGATTTGAACGGTACGAATAATAATGGTCATAATTGAATAGAAACGTTGGAAATAAATTTGTGGAAAGTCGAAAGAATTGGCTATTGAATTTCCCGATGAAGGGATGATAGAGCATAGGAATTCAAAAGTTCAACAGTTTAAAATGCGTACCGTATAATTAACCGTACCGCAGATTTCATCACGTACCGGATTCTGAAATACTCAAATGAATACATTGTTAAGATCAGCACGATGAGACGATCAAAATGGTATACAGATATCAGTGGTTTGATTTAATTCTAAAATTCCGAATTTTCTACTACGGAAAAATGCGAGAAAAACACTGAAAAATAAGATCGATGGAGCCAAAGATGTCCGAATTTGGAAAAACGATGAACTGACATCTTGCTCAGAAGATGTTTTAGAATTTTTCTATGTAAAAATATTTACGTTTCGGAAACATTTTATTTTCATCGCTTTTTAACCGATTGAATTTGAAGTGAATTTACGCGCGAAATAAACTTTCATATTTTCGGACGAAAATTTACCAGTCGCTATGTTTAACTAGACGTATTCCAAATATTAAATTTATATTTCAAAATTTTATCGTTTAAATTTTCATAAAATTTCAACTAATTACGTTATTAAAACAGTTGAAATTTACGGGTCGTTACACTCTCCCCCACTCAAAACTTTCGTCCCCGAAAAGGAACGAGGTAGGAGCATAGAAACAACCAGAAAGAAAACAGATTTGAAATACAAAATAACAATTAATTTAAACCATATAAATTCAAATTTAAATTAATTGATATTCAATAATTGACTTAATCCATTTGATTTCACTAAAATCAATCTCAACCATTTCTAAATTAATTATCTTATAATCCAATTATCTTAAATTTACAATTTCTAAAACCATAAATTTGAATAGCCTTTTTATTATAATCATTTTTCTTCAACAATTTTAAATTCTTCTTTATTCCAATTATTGTTAAATTTGTTCCACTTAATATATCTTATCACATATATTTAAATCATATAAATTAATTTAAACCATAAAAGTTTCGATTTAAATTAATTTATATTTACTAATTACTTTTAAATTCAAGGTATTTTCATAAGTTGATCAAATTTCAATTTATTAATTCTTTCAAAACAAATCTATTTTATTATTAACTGAGTTTACTTATTGCCTTATCTAATTCTATTAACATCTTTATAATCAAAATTCAGTGTATAACATTTATTATAAACACTCAAATTTTTATTTATAAATTCAATTTATATTATATATTATCTAATTACATATTCAACTTCTGAATGATTTAGATAAGTTGTATTAGAATGCAGTTGAACAATATTCAAATAAAATTTCACAATTCAATTATTCGAGTTTAAATATTTATTCCAAATTTTGGTTTTATTTATAATTAAAATCATCCTTTAACAAAATTTTAAGAATTAGATTTTCGATTAACTTTAAACAATTTAGAGATATATATAATATATTTATATCAAATCAAATTAAATTTTAAAATAAGATACCTATATATGTAAATCAAAATATACTGAAAAATTCAAATCAAAATATTTTTCAAAACAGAACCGTAGCAAAGCTACAGAATAGTATCTCCACTTCGAAACTCGAAAATGAAGGTCGATGATGCGGCCGCCATCACCGAAATTATTTTCCAGCGACAAAGAGAAGAGCACTGATTTTAATATTTAAAATTCTTTGAAAATGGTTTCTATTTGAAAATACGTTCAATAATATATACTTTAAAATTTTAAAACCAAAGTTCATAATCACTGGAAACCAATAAATTCTCAAATTTCTGAATTAAATTCATTTCAAATTCCAATCAATTTATAACCAAGTTTATAAATTCATTTATTTATATTATGCAATAGTCAATGGTTTACAAACAATAAATGAAAATCAAATATTATTATTTTCAGACAACAAATTCATTAACAATTTAATTTCAGAAAACTTATATTTATATATAATATAATCATTCAAAACTATTTTGTTTATCAAATTTGAAAACAACATTTTAATATAAATTTAGAAATACATTCCTTTGCTCGACGATACAGGAATGGATTTTCAAAATAAGGATAGGGATTCAAATTTGATGGACTTAAATCAAAGAGAAATTTGATTCGAAGATAGGTTTGAAACCAAGATGAGATAATTAAATAACAAAATAAGGAGATGGATAAATTTATATAAGTCGCGGGCAACCTTAACCGGGTCAACCGTGACTTCAAGAATTAGATCGATGCAGAGTTTTGAGGTAAATCGACATTCGATCTCAAGAAATAGAATTCAGGTATAGCAGGAGATAGATAGCATCGTAAACCGAGGATACAGAAATCTCCGGTAAATCAATGCCTATTGTGGAGGAGTTTTGCTCCTTTACGAATCATTCGAAGATTGGCGAGACCGCCGATCTACTATAGATATCATTCAAAATGGAGTTATGGGGTGCTCCAGAATTGATAGAAGACGAATAGTGAAGGACACGAATGAATTTCGGAACCGAGGAGAACGTTCCAAAATTCTAGAAATCGAGTCGAAAGGAAGAGATTGAAACTCGAATGAGAGTGATTCTGTAAATACATTTACCCTATATGTTAAGTTTTTCCTAGAGCTACCAAGGCTCCGATACCAACTGTAACGACCCGACATTTTGGACCATTCGCATCCATTATAAGTGTATAGGTAGACACTCATGCCAAAATTGAATTGCTCAAAATACCACGTTGTTAATTTAAATTTGGCAAAACTGAACATATACAGTAAATAAATATAATCACAGATCACAGATACAGAGTAATAATTGCAGCGGAAATAAAAGAAATAGTAGTTCATGAAGCTACTATATGAATATATAAAATACATCAGAGTTTACAACAGAAGAGTAATACGATACATCAGATACAAATCAGAATGCATCACTAGAATCATCGAATATCTGAAAGCTGGATAGATAGCTGGATCTCCAAGCGAAGCTCCAACTCCAAAGGTGAGTCTCAAAAGCTGAACCACTCAGTCTGACCCGAGCGTAAAGCAAAAACACAAGACACTCGAGTCAGGATTAACATTCTTATATTAATAAATCCAACTCAAGTGAAATAGCAATTGAAATACAAGTAACTCAAAGGATGTTTGGAATAACCATCCTTTAAGGATCCGTTAAACTATCTACTATGTAGTAGTGTACGATAAGTAGATAATGTCTATCAGTAAAAATAAGATATCAAAATAGTGTTAAGTCATGGCCCATTCCACCCTTAACACATTTTTATTCCCAAAAGCATATACAAGACCGTAGTTTCCCCAAAACCGGAAGTCACCAGAGGGCAATCCATATACTAAAGGTACAAATCAAAATCGTAGTGGTCGCGTATAAATGGAATACAAGTATGACAAGGCACATGAGGCAATACCCAAGGTAGTGATACTACCGTTCGCCTGATCCGGACTGGTGAGAACGCAATGCCGCAGCGCCCGCAACACCGTGAAACAACACTCCCAAAATCAAGGGTGCACCAATCGACAACAAGTATAAGTAGTTCAAAGAAGTGTGTCCACTTGAGGTAGCTAATCCTCCATTGGCCCGGCACAGCTCCTGTTTTAGTCATTTCCAATTTGACACAAGTGTCAAGGCTATCCATTATCGTTCTCTTTCTTCAGTCATCACGTACATCATTCCAACCACTTCATTCTGGATCATCACTCCGCGTATAGTTATTAAAGTGGTTTCGGTTCAGATAGAGAGTATATCCATTACCGAACCCGGTCTCTTTAATAACTTTCGTAATTATTACACCGATTGGTCGTTTATATATTTCAAAAACCGAATCAATTTCAATTCAATTAGAATTCGTAAATCAACATTTCATTTGTCTATCAAAACAGTTTCCATACTTTACGTTTCAAAACTTCCAAATTACCATTTCAAAATCTTATAATTCAATTTCAATCTTTATATTGAAAACAATTCAAATATTGATTCAAGTTCGAATATCGGTTTCATTCCGAAATCATTTGAATTAACTTAATTTAACATTCAAATCAACTTAAATTCATTTATCGATTTCATTCAATATTGGTTAATTTACTTTATCATTCAAAACAATTTCTATTAAATTTCCAAATCATAAAATCAATTTCTTAAGTTCAACTTCATTAAATCAAAACTTACAATTTTGAATTAAATTAAATTCGTCAAATCAATTCTTTAAATTTCAAGTCTTGCATTAATTTCAATAAATCACATTTTATTTTTTGTTAAAGAAATTCAATTTCACTTATTTACTTACTTAAATAATTTTCCAAAACTTAATTAATAAAGAAACTCAATTTCAACTATTTACGAAGTAAAATTCACTTATTCAAAAGTTCAATTTTCTTATTAAAGAGTTTCAATTCAATTTGATCATTAAATCATTCAATCTCATTTAATTATTAAATTATTCAAAACTTAATTATTAAATAATTTCAAAGTTTAATAATTTCAAACTTAATTATAATTTCAACTTAATTATTAAATCATTTCAAGGTTTAATAATTTCAAACTTAATTATAATTTCAAACTTAATTATTAAATCAAAGTTTAATAATTTCAAACTTAATTATATAATTTCTCAAATTAAACAACATTCTTTCATCAATTACATTGTTAATATTTTGTTCCAGATTATTAAATATTGACATTTTCCTTTCATTAAAAATTCAAATTTCAACTTCATTTCAAAACCATATTATTTATTCAAATAAAATCTTCGTTTTATTTTAAATCAAATTATTGACCAATCGGGTTTTATTTAATTTCCTTTCCTAGGTCAAAGTTCAATTTGGGTATTTATCATTTCAACCCGATTCCAATTTAATTCAAAATCAAAACATAGCAAAGGGAACTTGCAGTGTGATAACTGGGATGGTGTCAAAGTAAATAAACAAGCAATAACAACAAACAATAACAATCCAATAATCAATTCAAATAATCCCGAAATAACCGTATTAATTCGCATTGTTATTTGTACGAATTAATATAATTATTTCTAGAATCTACACTATCATTTCATGTAGATTAAAGATTATTACATTACGGTTTCACTTGTCATTCAATTTCAATTTTCATACATCATCAATTTAACAATATACATTTAGTGGTTCAAAGTGTAATTAAACAAATCCTACGTGTCGATAAATTTAACAGTTAAAGGGGTCATATTATACAAATGTCATTTAATCAAATTTAACACATATATCAAATCTAATTATCCTACGTCAATTTCAAATTCAAATTATTTATCACTTACATCATTAACAATTTAACGTCCAATATAAACATCAACAATCAATCAATTATCAGCCAAACTGTATTATCATCGCATAAATAATTAACAGAAATGGTGTCAAATGTCACAGGTGAACTGATACAAGCAATAGCATATATAACAGTGTAATTAACTAACAGCAGCAATATTTCAATTGTCGTTTCAATTGAAATCAAATCTAATAAATAAAAGAACGTTAATCGTGAGTGATTGCTCACCTTTCGAGGTTAGAGATGAACGAGACTGAGATGTGTTACAAATCCAAACACGAATCCAAAGCAAAGTTAGATGGATACTGATTCGACAGACAAGCTGGAAGATAAAGATTTGATGAAATCAAATCAGAACTGGATCGATGATGATAAATAGTATAAGAGATCTTGCTTGTAACTATGTATAACTATATATAAAAATCATATTCTAAATTAAACATATAAAAAAAATATGAATTCGAATTATTGTTTAAACTAAAACTCTTATATAAACGCTAAATGTATCTCCAAATCAGTATTTAATATATATATATATAGAATGATATAATTTCCTCAAATTATTACAGGAACCACTACATAATATTTTAAAATATCCCTATCTATTATAGTCGAAACAAATCAGACTTATGAAATCACAAAACAACTGACACAAGACAAAGTGTGTATATTATATTTTAAATATTAATACTTAAACCATATCCGAAACCAACATCTAATCCCTTATACATACATATAAGTAGGAAATAAAATGTAACGACCCGTAAATTTCAACTATTTTAATAACGTAATTTGTTGAAATTTTGTGAAATTTTAAACGATAAAATTTTGAAATAAAAATTTAATATTTGGAATACGTCTAGTTAAACATAGCAACTGGTAAATTTTGGTCCAAAAATATGAAAGTTTATTTCGCGCGTAAATTCACTTCAATTTAATCAGTTAAAAAGCGATGAAAATAAAATGTTTCCAAAAACAAAATATTTTTACATAGAAAAATTCTAAACCATCTTCTGAGCAAGATGTCAGTTTGTAGTTTTTCAAAATTTGGACATCTATTGCTCCGTCGTTCTTATTTTCTGCAAAATAGCAGTATTCTAGTACCGATATCGATTTTTATCAGATGATCAAACCACTGATATCTGTGCACCATTTCGTTCGTCTCGTCGTGTTGATCTCCACAGTATATTCGTTTGTCAATTTTGGAGTTTGGCATGCCAGGAAATCGATAAAATGATTTACCGTATCGGCACCCGTACTTGAGCCTTTTGGGTTCCTGTCCTTTCACTATCCACTGTGTAAACGTATGGCCATCGGTTATTAATATTTTGAGAATCCAACTGTTGACTTTCTCTATTCCCACCGATCCAATATATTATTTCCTGGATCTCCATTTCCAATCTTCCCTCTTCACTTCTCTCTGGTTTTTGGTTTCAAAAAGAAAATGGGAAACATATACATGTATTTTGTTTTTTTTGTGGCAACCCTGCTCGTTTTCTTCATTCTTGCCGGCAAGCTGCACACGTTTTTCCCTAACCCACACACAGCCACTTGCAACCTTCCCACTTCCATCGAACATCTCCCTGGCCACCATTTCTTCTCCACGTGCCCACTGATCGCCTCGAGCAACCAACCATCGCCCAGCTAGTGCAACACGCCCATCCACAACCGAACATCCCTTCCACGTGTAGCCGCTTCCACAAACTCACCTTCCCTACCAGATAGCCACATGAACCAAACACCACTGTCCATGCCTATGCATCACCACCTTGCTTCTCACTTCCAAACCCTCCACCCTCCCTCGCCTGAGACAGCCACACACCGGCCCCATGTCTCCACGACCAAGTTCTCCCCTAACATCCCGTGACCAGATCCGCCCCTGTCCTCGTCGAACACCAGCCAGTGAAACCCATACCCACTTCCACACTGACAGCCCAACATCTCGCCGAGCCACCGCCTTGTCATCTATTTCCCCTTGCCGTGCGCCTCCATGACTTCTCTCGCATGTATGAAAAGGTAGACGTGTTTTGCGTGAGTTATATGTGTTCTAAGTATGGGTTTTAAAATGTAAGTATATATTTATATTAATTGTAAGTATGAAGTTAAAGATCGTATTATATCTGCTATAGTCTTCGCTCTGTTTTATTATTGTATTATACCTTTTAAACTAGGTGTGAGTATATATAGTAAGTATTTAAAATGGGTGGTCTATGTGGCCTGTCTACATTGGTATTGTCTGCATTTATGTATTGGTATATATGTGGTCTGGATATATAGTGTGCGTGGATGGCATGTTGTAATATAAAGTATGCTAGCTAGTTATTTTATATATGTGTGTATACGTGAATTTTGGTCTGCTGCATTTCAACTATTTATGGGCTAGTTTTAACTTATATACTAATGTCTATATATTTGTTTATATATAGAGTCGGTCGGGTTATGCATCTTTTGGTCTTGTTTCTTTGAATTGCTTTGGATTTTATTATATTATTTTATACTATACTGATATTTCATGTATCATTTAAGCCAGTTAAATATTGGTCAGTGAGTATGTATTCATATATTAGATATGTTCATATATATGTAATTGTTAGTTATATTAAGGTTATGTGTTAGTTACGTATGTTAGTATTTTTAAATGCAAGTATATATATAGAGAGAGGTTTTTAAATGAACATACAACGTATGTAAGTATATTTTAATATGTATACGTTTGTTTATATATGGGTCGGCATGCATCTGAATATATCTCAGTATATGTATACTGTCCAATGATTTCATACATCACTATATATTGATTTTTTGTTCCAAACATTATTCATATATATGTGGAGAAATATATACATGTTTTAAAAAAAAAGATACAGTATCAATTTCAAAATATATGTATTTTTCATATGCATTTTATTTTAACATTGATTTAAGAGGATAATATGATAAAATCATATATAATTTATTTTAGTCTATATCAAACGGATTCTGATTTATTTCGCTTATTTCGATTTATCAGCTGTGTCCGTCGAATTCGTGCCCAACCCACTTCGCTTTGGAATTCATACTTGGATTGTAACTCACTTCGTTATCAAATTCCTCTAGCCTCGAAAGGTGAGCACTCACTCACGATTAACGTTCTTTTACTCATTAGATTTGATTTCAATTGAAACGACAATTGAAATATGCTGCTGTTAGTCAATTACACTGTTATATATGCTATTACCTGTATCAGTTCAACTGTGACATCTGACACCATTATCTGTAAATTATTTATGCGATGATAATACCGTTTGGCTGATAATTGATTGATTGTTGATGTTTATATTGGACGTTAAATTGTTAATGTTAAATTGATAACTAGTATGCAATTGAACTTGATATAGGATAATTAAATGTTAAATTTGATTACTGACATTTGTATATTAATATGACCCCTTTAACTGTTGAATTTATTGACACGTAGGATTTGTTTAATTACATATCGAACCACTGAATGTATGTTGTTATATTGATGATGTATGAAATTGTAAATATATGACAAGTGAAAACCGTAATGTAATAATCTTTAATCTACATGAAATGATAGTGTAGATTCTAGAAATAATTATATTAATTCGTACAAATAACAATGCGAGTTAATACGGTTATTTCAGGATTATTTGAATTGATTATTGGATTGATATTGATTGTTGTTATTGCTTATTTGAATTGATTATTGGATTGATATTGATTGTTGTTATTGCTTGTTTATTTACTTTGACACCATCCCTGTTATCACACTGCAAGTTCCCTTTACTATGCTTTGTTTTTTAGTTGAATTGGAATCGGGTTGAAATGATAAATACCCAAATTAAACTTTGACCTAGGAAAGAAAATTAAATAAAACCCGATTGGTCAATAATTTGATTTAAAAATAAAACGAAGATTTTATTTGAATAAATAATATGGTTTTGAAATGAAGTTGGAATTTGAATGTAACAAAAGGAAAATGTTAATATGTAAATATGAAATAAAATATTAACAATGTAATTGATGTAAGAATGTTGTTTAATTTGAGAAATGATTGAATTAAGTTTGAAATGATTTAATAATCAAGTTTGAAATTATAATTAAGTTGAAATTATTAAACTGTGAAATGATTTAATAATTAAGTTGAAATTATAATTAAGTTGGAATTTTAAAACTTTGAAATTATTTAATAATTAAGTTTTGAATTATTTAATAATTAAATAAGATTGAATTATTTAATGATTAAATTGAATTGGATTTTTAATTAAGAAAATTGAACTTTTGAATAAGTGAATTTACTTCGTAAATAATTGAAATTGAGTTTCTTTATTAATTAAGTTTTGGAAATTTATTTAAGTAAGTAAATAAGTGAAATTGGATTTCTTCAACAAGAAATGAATTGTGATATTTTTGGAATTAATGTAAGACCTGAAATTGAAAGAATTGATTTGACGAATTTAATTTAATTCAAAATTGTAAGTTTTGATTTAATGAAGTTGAACTTAAGAAATCGATTTAATGAATTGGAAATTTAATAGGAATTGTTTTGAATGACAAATTGCTTAACGAATATTAAATGGAATTGATAAATGAATTTAAATTGATTTGAATGTTAAATTAAATTAATTTAAATGATTTCGGAATGAAACTTATATACGAACTTGAATCAATATTTGAATTGTTTGAATAAAATTTGAAATTGAATTATTGGATTTTGAAATGAATTTGGAAGTTGAAACGTAAATCTTGGAAATTGGTTTTGAAAGACAAATGAAATGTTGATTTACGAATTGAAATTGAATTGAAATTGATTTGGTTTTTGAAATAAACAAACGACCAATCGGTGTAATAATTACGGAAGTTATTAAAGAGACCGGAATTCGGTTATGGATATACTCTCTATCTAAACCGAAAACCACTTTAATAACTATACGCGGAGTGATGATCCAGAATGAAGTGGTTGGAATGATGTACGCGATGACTGAAGAAAGAGAACGATAATGGATAGCCTTGACACTTGTGTCAAATTGGAAATGACTAAAACAGGAGCTGTGCCGGGCCAATGGAGGATTGATACCTCAAGTGGACACACTTCTTCGAACTACTTATACTTGTTGTCGATTGGTGCACCCTTGATTTTGGGAGTGTTGTTTCACGGTGTTGCGAGCGCTGCGGCGTTGCGTTCTCACCAGCCCGGATCAGGCGAACGGTAGTATCACTACCTTGGGTATAGCCTCATGTGCCTTGTCATACTTGTATTCCATTTATGCGCGACCACTACGAATTTGTTTTGTACCTTGAGTATATGGAATGCCCTCTGGTGACTTCCGGTTTTGGGGAAACTACGGTCTTGTATATGCTTGTGGGAATAAAAATGTGTTAAGGGTGGAATGGGCCATGACTTAACGCTATTTTGATATCTTTATATTACTGATAGACATTATCTACTTATCGTACACTACTACATAGTAGATAGTTTAACGGATCCTTAAAGGATGGTTATTCCAAACATCCTTTGAGTTACTTGTATTTCTATTGCTATTTCACTTGAGTTGGATTTATTAATATAAGAATGTTAATCCTGACTCGAGTATTTTGTATTTTGCTTTACGCTCGGGTCAGACTGAGTGGTTCAGCTTTCGAGACTCACCTTTGGAGTTGGAGCTTCGCTTGGAGATCCAGCTATCTATCCAGCTTTCAGATATTCGATGATTACAGTGATGTATTCTGCTTTGTATCTGATGTATCATATTACTCTTCCGTTGTATCTGGTTTAACTCTGATGTAACTTATATATTTATATAGTAGCTTCATGAACTACTATCTCTTTTATTTCCGCTGCACTTATTACTCTGTGTCTGTGATCTGTGATTATTTATTTACTGTATATGTTCAGTTTTGCCAAATTTAAATTAACAACACGGTATTTTGAGCAATTCAACTCCGGCATGAGTGTCTACCTATACACTTATAATGGATGCGAATGGTCCAAAAATATCGGGCCGTTACAGTTGGTATCAGAGCTTTGGTAGCTCTAGGCAAAACTTAGCATATAGGGTAAATGTATTTTACAGAATCACTTTCATTTCGAGTTTCAATCTCTTCCGTTTTAATTCGATTCCTTCGAATTTTGGAACGTTCCCCTCGGTTCCGAAAATTCATTCGTGTCCTTCAATATTCGTCTCCTTTCAATCATGGAGCACCCCAAAACTCCATTTTGAATGATATCTATAATAGATCGACGGTCTCGCCAATCTTCGAATGATTCGTAAAGGAGCAAAACTCCTTTACAATAGGCATTGATTTACCGGAGATTTCTGTATCCTCGGTTTATGATGCTATGTATTCCATGCTATACCTGAATTCCATCTCGTGAGATCGAGTGTTGATTTACCTCGGAATTCAGCATCGATCTTATTCTTGAAGTTACGGACGACTCGGTTAAGGTTGCCCGTGAATTAAATAAACTCATCCATCTTCCAATTGTGGTAATTGAATTATCTTATCTTCTGTTTCAAACTTATTTTCAAATCAAAATTTCTCTTTGATTTAAGTCCATCAAATTTGAATCCCTATCCTTATTTTGAAAATCCATTCCTGTATCGTCGAGCAAAGAAATGTATTTCTAAATTTATATTAAAATGTTGTTTTCAAATTTGATAAACAAAATAGTTTTGAATGATTATATTATATATAAATATAAGTTTTCTGAAATTAAATTGTTAATAAATTTGTTGTCTGAAATAATAATATTTGATTTTCATTTATTGTTTTGTAAACCATTGACTATTGCATAATATAAATAAATGAATTCATAAACTTGGTTATAAATTGATTTGAAGTTTGAAATGAATTTAATTCAGAAATTTGAGAATTTAGTTTCCGGTGATTTCGAACTTTGGTTTTATAATTTTAAAGTATATATTATTGAAAATATTTTCAAATAGAAATCGTTTCAAAGAATTTTAAAATGTTGAAACCGGTGCTCTTCTCTTTGTCGCTGGAAAATAATTTCGGTGATGGCGGCCGCATCATCGACGTTCATTTTCGAGTTTCAAAGTGGAGATACTATTCTGTAGCTTTGCTACGGTTTTGTTCTGAAAAATATTTTGATTTAAATTTCTTCAGTATAATTTGATTTATATATATAGGTATCTTATTTTAAAATTTAATTTGGTTTGATATAAATATATTATACATATCTCTAAATTGTTTAAAGTTAATCGGAAATCTAATTCTTAAATTTTGTTAAAGGATGATTTTAATTATAAATAAAACCAAAATTTGGAATAAATATTTAAACTTGAATAATTGAATTGGGAAAATTTTATTTGTATATTGTTCAACTGCATTCTAATACAACTTACCTAAATCATTCAGAAGTTGAATATGTAATTGGATAATATATAAGATAAATTGAATTTATAAATAAAAATTTGAGTGTTCATAATAAAGGTTATACACTAAAATTTTGATTATAAAGATGTTAATAGAGTTAGATGGGATAATAAGTAAAACCCAGTTAATAATAAAATAAATTTGTTTTGAAAGAATTAATAAATTGAAATTTGATCAACATATGAAAATACCTTGAATTTGAAAGAAATTAATAGATGTAAATTAATTTAAATCGAAACTTTTATGTTTTAAATAAATTTGTATGGGTTAAATATATGTGATAAGATATATTAAGTGAAATAAATTTATAATAATTTGGAATTAAAGGATTTAATCTGTTGAAAATAAAATATAATTATAATAAAAGATTATTCAAATTTATGATTTTAGAAATTGTAAATTGAAGATAATTGGATAACAAGATAATGAATTTAGAAATAGTTGAGATTGATTTTAGTGAAATCAAATGGATTAAATCAATTATTGAATATCAATTAATTTAAATTTGAATTTATATGGTTTAAATTAATTGTTATTTTGTATTTCAAATCTGTTTTTCTTTCTGGTTGTTTCTATTCTCCTACCTCGTTCCTTTTCGGGGACGAAAAGTTTTGAGTGGGGGAGAGTGTAACGACCCGTAAATTTCAACTGTTTTAATAACGTAATTTGTTGAAATTTTGTGAAATTTTAAACGATAAAATTTTGAAATAAAAATTTAATATTTGGAATACGTCTAGTTAAACATAGCAACTGGTAAATTTTTGTCCGAAAATATGAAAGTTTATTTCGCGCGTAAATTCACTTCAATTTAATCAGTTAAAAAGCGATGAAAATAAAACGTTTTCAAAACCAAAATATTTTTACATAGAAAAATTCTAAACCATCTTCTGAGCAAGATGTCAGTTTGTAGTTTTTCAAAATTTGGACATCTATTGCTCCGTCGTTCTTATTTTCTGTAAAATAGCAGTATTCTGGTACCGATATCGATTTTTATCAGATGATCAAACCACTAATATCTGTGCACCGTTTCGTTCGTCTCGTCGTGTTGATCTCCACAGTATATTCGTTTGTCAATTTTGGAGTTTGGCATGCCAGGAAATCGATAAAATGATTTACCGTATCGGCACCCGTACTTGAGCCTTTTGGGTTCCTGTCCTTTCACTATCCACTGTGTAAACGTATGGCCATCGGTTATTAATATTTTGAGAATCCAACTATTGACTTTTTCTATTCCCACCGATCCAATATATTATTTCCTGGATCTCCATTTCCAATCTTCCCTCTTCACTTCTCTCTGGTTTTTGGTTTCAAAAAGAAAATGGGAAACATATACATGTATTTTGTTTTTTTTGTGGCAACCCTGCTCGTTTTCTTCATTCTTGCCGGCAAGCTGCACACGTTTTTCCCTAACCCACACACAGCCACTTGCAACCTTCCCACTTCCATCGAACATCTCCCTGGCCACCATTTCTTCTCCACGTGCCCACTGATCGCCTCGAGCAACCAACCATCGCCCAGCTAGTGCAACACGCCCATCCACAACCGAACATCCCTTCCACGTGTAGCCGCTTCCACAAACTCACCTTCCCTACCAGATAGCCACATGAACCAAACACCACTGTCCATGCCTATGCATCACCACCTTGCTTCTCACTTCCAAACCCTCCACCCTCCCTCGCCTGAGACAGCCACACACCGGCCCCATGTCTCCACGACCAAGTTCTCCCCTGACATCCCGTGACCAGATCCGCCCCTGTCCTCGTCGAACACCAGCCAGTGAAACCCATACCCACTTCCACACTGACAGCCCAACATCCCGCCGAGCCACCGCCTTGTCATTTATTTCCCCTTGCCGTGCGCCTCCATGACTTCTCTCGCATGTATGAAAAGGTAGACGTGTTTTGCGTGAGTTATATGTGTTCTAAGTATGGGTTTTAAAATGTAAGTATATATTTATATTAATTGTAAGTATGAAGTTAAAGATCGTATTATATCTGCTATAGTCTTCGCTCTGTTTTATTATTGTATTATACCTTTTAAACTAGGTGTGAGTATATATAGTAAGTATTTAAAATGGGTGGTCTATGTGGCCTGTCTACATTGGTATTGTCTGCATTTATGTATTGGTATATATGTGGTCTGGATATATAGTGTGCGTGGATGGCATGTTGTAATATAAAGTATGCTAGCTAGTTATTTTATATATGTGTGTATACGTGAATTTTGGTCTGCTGCATTTCAACTATTTATGGGCTAGTTTTAACTTATATACTAATGTCTATATATTTGTTTATATATAGAGTCGGTCGGGTTATGCATCTTTTGGTCTTGTTTCTTTGAATTGCTTTGGATTTTATTATATTATTTTATACTATACTGATATTTCATGTATCATTTAAGCCAGTTAAATATTGGTCAGTGAGTATGTATTCATATATTAGATATGTTCATATATATGTAATTGTTAGTTATATTAAGGTTATGTGTTAGTTACGTATGTTAGTATTTTTAAATGCAAGTATATATATAGAGAGAGGTTTTTAAATGAACATACAACGTATGTAAGTATATTTTAATATGTATACGTTTGTTTATATATGGGTCGGCATGCATCTGAATATATCTCAGTATATGTATACTGTCCAATGATTTCATACATCACTATATATTGATTTTTTGTTCCAAACATTATTCATATATATGTGGAGAAATATATACATGTTTTAAAAAAAAAAGATACAGTATCAATTTCAAAATATATGTATTTTTCATATGCATTTTATTTTAACATTGATTTAAGAGGATAATATGATAAAATCATATATAATTTATTTTAGTCTATATCAAACGGATTCTGATTTATTTCGCTTATTTCGATTTATCAGCTGTGTCCGTCGAATTCGTGCCCAACCCACTTCGCTTTGGAATTCATACTTGGATTGTAACTCACTTCGTTATCAAATTCCTCTAGCCTCGAAAGGTGAGCACTCACTCACGATTAACGTTCTTTTATTCATTAGATTTGATTTCAATTGAAACGACAATTGAAATATGCTGTTGTTAGTCAATTACACTGTTATATATGCTATTACCTGTATCAGTTCACCTGTGACATCTGACACCATTATCTGTAAATTATTTATGCGATGATAATACCGTTTGGCTGATAATTGATTGATTGTTGATGTTTATATTGGACGTTAAATTGTTAATGTTAAATTGATAACTAGTATGCAATTGAACTTGATATAGGATAATTAAATGTTAAATTTGATTAACTGACATTTGTATATTAATATGACCCCTTTAACTGTTGAATTTATTGACACGTAGGATTTGTTTAATTACATATCGAACCACTGAATGTATGTTGTTATATTGATGATGTATGAAATTGTAAATATATGACAAGTGAAAACCGTAATGTAATAATCTTTAATCTACATGAAATGATAGTGTAGATTCTAGAAATAATTATATTAATTCGTACAAATAACAATGCGAGTTAATACGGTTATTTCGGGATTATTTGAATTGATTATTGGATTGATATTGATTGTTGTTATTGCTTGTTTATTTACTTTGACACCATCCCTGTTATCACACTGCAAGTTCCCTTTACTATGCTTTGTTTTTGAGTTGAATTGGAATCGGGTTGAAATGATAAATACCCAAATTAAACTTTGACCTAGGAAAGAAAATTAAATAAAACCCGATTGGTCAATAATTTGATTTAAAAATAAAACGAAGATTTTATTTGAATAAATAATATGGTTTTGAAATGAAGTTGGAATTTGAATGTAACGAAAGGAAAATGTTAATATGTAAATATGAAATAAAATATTAACAATGTAATTGATGTAAGAATGTTGTTTAATTTGAGAAATGATTGAATTAAGTTTGAAATGATTTAATAATCAAGTTTGAAATTATAATTAAGTTGAAATTATTAAACTGTGAAATGATTTAATAATTAAGTTGAAATTATAATTAAGTTGGAATTTTAAAACTTTGAAATTATTTAATAATTAAGTTTTGAATTATTTAATAATTAAATAAGATTGAATTATTTAATGATTAAATTGAATTGGATTTTTAATTAAGAAAATTGAACTTTTGAATAAGTGAATTTACTTCGTAAATAATTGAAATCGAGTTTCTTTATTAATTAAGTTTTGGAAATTTATTTAAGTAAGTAAATAAGTGAAATTGGATTTCTTCAACAAGAAATGAAATGTGATATTTTTGGAATTAATGTAAGACCTGAAATTGAAAGAATTGATTTGACGAATTTAATTTAATTCAAAATTGTAAGTTTTGATTTAATGAAGTTGAACTTAAGAAATTGATTTAATGAATTGGAAATTTAATAGGAATTGTTTTGAATGACAAATTGCTTAACGAATATTAAATGGAATCGATAAATGAATTTAAATTGATTTGAATGTTAAATTAAATTAATTTAAATGATTTCGGAATGAAACTTATATACGAACTTGAATCAATATTTGAATTGTTTGAATAAAATTTGAAATTGAATTATTGGATTTTGAAATGAATTTGGAAGTTGAAACGTAAATCTTGGAAATTGGTTTTGAAAGACAAATGAAATGTTGATTTACGAATTGAAATTGAATTGAAATTGATTTGGTTTTTGAAATAAACAAACGACCAATCGGTGTAATAATTACGGAAGTTATTAAAGAGACCGGAATTCGGTTATGGATATACTCTCTATCTAAACCGAAAACCACTTTAATAACTATACGCGGAGTGATAATCCAGAATGAAGTGGTTGGAATGATGTACATGATGACTGAAGAAAGAGAACGATAATGGATAGTCTTGACACTTGTGTCAAATTGGAAATGACTAAAACAGGAGCTGTGCCGGGCCAATGGAGGATTGATACCTCAAGTGGACACACTTCTTCGAACTACTTATACTTGTTGTCGATTGGTGCACCCTTGATTTTGGGAGTGTTGTTTCACGGTGTTGCGGGCGCTGCGGCGTTGCGTTCTCACCAGCCCGGATCAGGCGAACGGTAGTATCACTACCTTGGGTATAGCCTCATGTGCCTTGTCATACTTGTATTCCATTTATGCGCGACCACTACGAATTTGTTTTGTACCTTGAGTATATGGATTGCCCTCTGGTGACTTCCGGTTTTGGGGAAACTACGGTCTTGTATATGCTTGTGGGAATAAAAATGTGTTAAGGGTGGAATGGGCCATGACTTAACGCTATTTTGATATCTTTATATTACTGATAGACATTATCTACTTATCGTACACTACTACATAGTAGATAGTTTAACGGATCCTTAAAGGATGGTTATTCCAAACATCCTTTGAGTTACTTGTATTTCTATTTCTATTTCACTTGAGTTGGATTTATTAATATAAGAATGTTAATCCTGACTCGAGTGTTTTGTATTTTGCTTTACGCTCGGGTCAGACTGAGTGGTTCAGCTTTCGAGACTCACCTTTGGAGTTGGAGCTTCGCTTGGAGATCCAGCTATCTATCCAGCTTTCAGATATTCGATGATTACAGTGATGTATTCTGCTTTGTATCTGATGTATCATATTACTCTTCCGTTGTATCTGGTTTAACTCTGATGTAACTTATATATTTATATAGTAGCTTCATGAACTACTATCTCTTTTATTTCCGCTGCACTTATTACTCTGTGTCTGTGATCTGTGATTATTTATTTACTGTATATGTTCAGTTTTGCCAAATTTAAATTAACAACGCGGTATTTTGAGCAATTCAACTCCGGCATGAGTGTCTACCTATACACTTATAATGGATGCGAATGGTCCAAAAATATCGGGCCGTTACATAAAAGATACACCATATACAACCTGAAGAGATATACATATATATATATACTCCGCCGACTCATATAATAATGACTGTAACTATATAGTAAACTTACATAATAAAATATACTTTTTATATATCAAATCAATTTTACAACTTCCATCACAACATTGTCTATAGACTAGCATATTATTTAACCAATATAAACCTATATATATAAAACTATCGTATACTGACCCATAAACTATCTCTGACAAAATATAGGTTTATATATATTATATATATATAACTTTTTTACGTATCCAAAACTAACATATCCCTGTCATAAACAGAACTTGTACAATATAGCCTTTGAAACAACAAACTAGTATATAAACAATTTTTATACCATAATATATGTAGTACTGCTCTTAATAAAATATGTAACGTAGAAAGAAAAAAATGCTTTTATATATGGGTGCGATATATATAAATGTTTACAAAGTTTTATTTTAAAGCAACAATACAGAGGTCCATAATATAATATACATATAGGCTAGTTTATATAGAATATAGGTAGGCACAGTAAAATTTTTGTACATATTTATTTATAGACAAACAGAGAAGCGTAGATTTGATGTAACTTGACATATGCTAATATATATAAAACTGCAATATGTAAATATATACATACTTAATGCTTTGAATACGTACACAACCCAAAAACGGAGAGGAGGGAGGTCAGCAAGTCGGCGAGTTACAGGGAAGAGGAGGAATTTTGGACTTGGTCGGAGGAGTCTGGTCGCGTAGGGAGGAGAATGGAAGCGGCGGCCATTATAGAGGAAGGTGGTTCCTTGCGGCTGTGTTGTGGTGCTCACGCGGTCCTCGATGGCACAAGGTAGAGCAACGGTGGTGGGAAGCGTGAGCTCGAAGGCAGAGCGTGCCTTGGTGACGGGTTGGCAATAGAAGATAGGGTTGCCGACGGTGGGGCATAGGCCACGGAGGTGTCGGCGCGGGAGGTGGATTAGGCGGAGGACAAGGCTGTGGATAAGGCGGGGTGGAGGACTGAGAGGTTTTGGAAGCGAAGGTGAGGTTGGAGGATGGGTTAACGTGCATGAAGCAACAGGGGAATATGATGAGTAGGTGGGTTATAGGAAACAAAATATATGAATGCTTTCTTATCTTTTTCTTATAAAGGGATAGAATGAAAAGGCACGAGAGGAAGAAATTGCCAGCTAATAATGGATTTGAACGGTACGAATAATAATGGTCATAATTGAATAGAAACGTTGGAAATAAATTTGTGGAAAGTCGAAAGAATTGGCTATTGAATTTCCCGATGAAGGGATGATAGAGCATAGGAATTCAAAAGTTCAACAGTTTAAAATGCGTACCGTATAATTAACCGTACCGCAGATTTCATCACGTACCGGATTCTGAAATACTCAAATGAATACATTGTTAAGATCAGCACGATGAGACGATCAAAATGGTATACAGTTATCAGTGGTTTGATTTAATTCTAAAATTCCGAATTTTCTACTACGGAAAAATGCGAGAAAAACACTGAAAAATAAGATCGACGGAGCCAAAGATGTCCGAATTTGGAAAAACGATGAACTGACATCTTGCTCAGAAGATGGTTTAGAATTTTTCTATGTAAAAATATTTAAGTTTCGGAAACATTTTATTTTCATCGCTTTTTAACTGATTGAATTTGAAGTGAATTTTCGCGCGAAATAAACTTTCATATTTTCGGACGAAAATTTACCAGTCGCTATGTTTAACTAGACGTATTCCAAATATTAAATTTATATTTCAAAATTTTATCGTTTAAATTTTCATAAAATTTCAACTAATTACGTTATTAAAACAGTTGAAATTTACGGGTCGTTACAATAGCCAAAACTCCAAACTTCAAGCTCGAACCACCATCAAGTTGTAATGAAGCAAGGTCAGGCATGAATGCGATCGCCAAAATCCAACAACTTCAAAGAATTCCAACAGAAAGCTGAAGGCTACCGAATCTACATCTACTATCTGATTTTCTGAAAATCTAATCTCTAGGCTGCCCGTGTGGAAAATTTGGGCATCCAGAGTTTAGAAAGGGAACAATAAAGTCCAGGTCAGTCATGGAACTGGTATGAGCAAACAAAAACAGTTTATCTTTAACAAAGGGAAATAAAAGAAATCCGCAATGCTTTTTAGAAAATGAAACTACCATAAGGCCTCCCCGCGCACACACAATGCAAGCGCACAATTGGAGGAGATTTCTCCTTATGATAGTCAAATATGCTTGATACGCAAAATCCTTTTAATATTATTATTAGTGCATAGTGCAGAAAACATTTCGAAAGTATAATATTAATCTTAGCCAACATAGGTACCATTATATTATGCCTGCTATAGCTACCACCTGAGGTGGCAGGTTATACAACTGCAATCATAAAGGGCTCATATTGTTTCTTTGGATTTCCAACAAATGGTCAGGCTAAGGAACTTCCTGGGCCACATGGGTACGCCTCTGGAGGGACGCCCCGAGAACCTAACCAGATCTTTGCCAACACAAGGCTAGGTTACCTCTGTAACTAGGTAACTACTACCCGAGTATGCCATCCCCTGGCCATCACCAACCTTTATCTGAGAGCTCTCAACCAACAACCACAAAGCAATAGATTTGCAGCAACCACATAAGTTAAGTATCCGGGCTCCATACCATGATACCACTTTTTATCCAAAATGAAATGGACATACCCTAAGGGGCGCTATCCCCAATAACCTTGCCGCATCCTTCCTGTTTCGACCATTCCGGTTTGTGAGGTCCTGATGAAGTCTCATCCCACAATGCTACGCTTTTCACAAAAGCCATGCTTCGATCAACCAATGATAAGCAACACTTAGCATGCCACATTACCAAATTAGGAATATATCACTAGTAACCATCAACTATATAACCTCTGAGCACGTACGTCTCAGAGAAGGGTGTTAAGCTAAGAGAATAAATTCTCCGCCACCAACAGAAATGTATTTGATAGAAATCAGCTTTATATCTCAAAGTGTAATGTCAGATATACAATCCATACAAGTCTGTTCCGGGTTCGAACAGAACCAAAGGCACTTCAAAAGAAGCCCTTGCAAATCCGGATGATCCCTAATCACGTCCCGACTCCCCATCACAAAGGGTGATCAAATCTCTATACCGGGGACCAGTCGGTGCAGAGACATTCGACAGGTAATCCTTTCGTTTTCGAAAATATCCGGTCTTCAAATGCTATCCATTTCATCGTATCACTATTCGGAATGGGTTATATGACATAAAGTCCTCTCCCGGCTAAACCGAATAATAAGTGCTTAATTTTAAAACCATATGGATATATGGGATCTTAGTTAAGTCACAACTTATTACCCAAAACCTTTCTTTTAAATGGTTTAAACAAATTACCATTTTAATCTTTTAAATAAAAGATTCTCCTTTTAAGATCACTTTCAATTTGAAACAAAATTCACCATCTTTAACAAAGATTCATTCATAGCTTTTCAAAACAATTTCAATTCCAAATCTTTTATACAAAAGATACTCCTTCAAGATCCTCTTTAATTTGAAAACAAAGTTCACCAATCTTTAACAAAGATTCATTCATAGCTTTCAAAACAATTTCCATTTCAAATCTTTTATACAAAAGATACACCTTTAAGATCCTCTTCAATTTAAAAACAAAGTTCACCAATCTTTAATAAAGATTCATTCATAGCTTTCAAAACAATTCATTTCAAACTTGAAATCTTTCAACAAAAACTGGAAGTTCTTTCGTTATATGAAAGCCATTATTATTTGAAAACAAAGGTTTTTCATTTCAGAAAAATCCGATCAAATAAGCACAAGTTATAGCCTTTAAAGTATAAACTTGGGTTAAATTCAAATTCTCAAAATAATACATTTAAATGGTTTAATAAATATATATATATACATTATATAACTTGTATAACCTTTTTAAACCATAGTTTCCAAACATATATTCATAGAACTCAATTTCAAATCATTAATTCAAATTCAAATCAAACTATTTAAATTTCAAAACTTTAATAGGTATCCAAAATAATTTTTATCTTTAAAACTCCTTTTCAAAAGCTTTTCAGATTTAACCCAATTCCATTTCCAAAACTATTTGGATTCAAAATTCATCTTTTAAAATCATTACATCATTTAAATAAAATAATATTAAATTCAAATATCTGTGACTTAACCGATTTCCCGTGAAATCCATATTTGTGTGTGTGGTGTAGTCCAGGGGTTTTACACACAACAATACAATATCATCAATCATCACAGATTCAAGCATAACAATATCGATAAGCGGTATAATCCTATAACGCTTATCCTCATTCACAGATTCACAGATAAATAATATAAATTCATCACAGATAAATAAATTACATTCATCACAGCTCAAATCAATCACAGAGCAACACACACCAGGGATATCAAACAATTCAAGGCATTCAATTCCATTTAATCATCCATAAGCTGGATCAATTAATCATCAGATTAATTTAAACTAGATTAATTACTTATGAATTAATTACTAATCCTGGTTAATTAACATTAATTAATTACAAACCATATTAAATAATTATCTTTTAATCATTTGTTAATAAATTAATTAACCTTTAATTATTAATTAATCAACCTTTAATCATTAAATAATTAGCCTTTAATTATTTAATTATCTTTTAATTAATTTTCCTTAATTAATTAATTAACCCTTAATTAAATATCATCCCTTAATCACTTTCATTAATTAATTAACCTTTAATTAGTTAATCATCCTCAAATTAATTACCTTAATTAATTAATCACGTAATTAATTATCCTTTAATTAATTATTCTTTAATTACTTGATTAATAAAACTTAAATCATTAATTAATTAACCTTAATTACTTTCATTAAGTAATTAACTTTAAGTAATTAATTACCTTTAATTACTTATCATAAATTAACCGACCTTTAATAAATTAATCATATTAACAAATTAACCTCAAATTATATTAATTAATTAATTACATTAATTAATTATCCTTAAACGTAATTACATAAAGTATTAACTTTACTTTAATTACACAAAGTAATTATACTTACTTAATCACTTAATTACGTCCTTTAATTCTTATTAAATTAAGATGAATACTTGAAATTATTATCATACGAAATTATTTAAGACCTTATTTAATAACCTTTGAAGTAAATCCATTATTAACTTAAAACCTTTAAGTTTGAAAACTTGTTTGAGAAAACTTGGTTTGTTTTAACTTTAAAACATATTTTATTTAAAATATACAAAACCTGGTTAATGTTTTCAACCTGACCCGAAACCACTTCGGGTATCAACCCGAGATCTACCCCGAGTTTCTTCTTTCCCCTTTTTTTTATTTTTGTTTAAAACTTAGTTAAAAATTTAAAGTTTTAAAACCTAGAAACAAGATTATAACTCTCACGCTAACCCGAGGATGAACTCGAGCAAACAAATCCCATCCCCGAGTTTCCCTTCGAGCTATCTAACTTCCCAAAACACAGACACCACCAGACAACCCCGTGCACATGCACGCCAGCTCGCCAGAGCTCCGACAATCCTTACTACTGTCGATGAGTCGCCGATGTCCCTCACTTACGATCCCGACCATCCAAAGGCCACTGCAAACACAGATCGAAATCGAGCAATCTCGAACTGCTTGGAATCAAAAACCATCACCAAAAACTCTCTCGAATTGCCGACGCCGACCACCAGAAATCGCGCAACCCTGACCTAAACTTCGCCAGCCATCCACGCTCCCATCGCCCCAAGTCCGGTGAACTCCGATTCAACAGAGATGTCGCAGCAACCAGATTTCCGACCATGACCCATTTTGGGTTTCAAACCCTACTCCGACCGATCATCACCGCCATGGTGGATGATAAATCCCCTTAGCATTTTAGCCGAGACCACCAACCTCCCTCCTACCTCCAGTCGAAACCCCGACCACCCCAAGTTCCTCGATCACCAGAAACAGCTAAAAATTGAATTTTTGGTCATCCTCAAAATGCTCTCTCTCGATACAACACTATAAATCATGATTTTCTTTTTAAAAATCATATTTCTCAAAGTCGATTCAAGTTATATACTTAAATCAGCAAATCAAAAGGTTTGATTTTAACATGTTTAAAAATGCTACTGTATTTTCTTGATTCCAGAAGATTTTCAAACCTATTATTCTTGAATATTATTTTAAACCCTAATTTATGTTTAAACAAACATATTTTAGTTGGAAACTAAATCCTAACAGAGAATAGATAAAGAGATTAGGAATTTAGATTTAAAATTTAAGCTTTGTATTATAAAACAGAGATGACACAAATACACAGACATGCACACTTTTATACATTCATATACACAGGAATCATACTTATATATATACGTGCATAACACAATGCATTCCAGGAATCACATGCAATCAGATTTCCATTCACTTAAGCTTTTATAAAAAAATTACTCACCTGTTATTATGTAAAACAGAGAACACAGAAGCCTAGGAAATTACTTAGGCCTGGAACTGTTTTTGATTTTGAACTAGGAATGATTTGCTTGATCTTTTGAAACAGGTTAAAGTTTGCTTCTGGTTTGTTTTTGTTTTGATTGTTGATTTTAATCCTTGTTTGATTCTGGCTATTGAAATGTTTTGAGTTTTTCTTTTGATCTGGTTTGTGATTTTTGTTTGCTGGGTTTTGGTTTTAGAAAATGGAGATAGAAAGAAAATTAATGAAGCCTGGTTTCTATTCTTAAAACATGTTATTAAAATTTTAAATTAAAGGAAAAACTCAAATGCCACTTGTCAATATTAGTTAACACTTGTAATTGCATAATCTTATTTATTTACAAATGTCAAAGCCATGTATTTTATGTTAAAACCCTTAATCTTTAATTAGTTTATAAATTTTGTTTTAACCCTTGTGTTTTATATATTAACATATGTTTATGTTTTCTTATGTTTTTAAATTTAATTATTTATACAAATTTCATTTATCTCAAGTTAAATTTCAAAAGAAAATGTATTAAACTCTTTATTAAATCTTTTTCAACTAAAGCTATTATATCTAATATTAAAAAATATTTATCTATAGAGTTTTTAAATATAGAAATTAAATCTTTAATTGGCCTTTTGAAAATCATTATATTAATCTCAAAATATATATTCAAAAAAAATATACATATATTTATTAAAATTAGAAAACACATTTTCATTAAATTTTAAAAAAATGTAAAGTATTTAGATCCAATTTATTTAAAAATATTTTTCTTGAATTTCAAATCCAAATTCTATTTAAAATCAATTTATATACATACATATATAAATAAACAAACAATTATCTTATTTAATTTGGAAAAATCCAAAATAATTCACAATTTAATTCAAAAATTATTTTAATTACCAATTTAAATTTTTACTCAAAACCGGGATCGTTACACAATATCATAGCAAAAGAAGACTAAGTGCTGTGAAAATATAAAACAAAAGACCACAACATCACGTATATGGGCCAACAAGGGAGTCGATCCAGCGAAAAGCCCAGGTCGGCAGCCATGTCGACCTGGTGGTTGCTGGGTCGACCTCCAGGTCGACCCAGACTACGGACATTTTTTCTGGTTACTTCTCCTGCTTCGAACTCAACTTCCAACAGCAAATTAGCATAGCAGATGATCAAGTTTTGCGGCGAAAATTGGCATGCAAAGAGTTTAACAACTAAATTACAATCTGGAAAAGATACGGCATCAATTCGACTTAAAATCAAAGAGATATGGCCACTCAAAGTGGCAACCAGAAACAAGAAACAGGAAAAAGCAACAACAGATAGTATGAACATATACAGAAGCTTTTACAGAGCAGATTTCTTAGCAATAGCACTAGTTTTGGTTAGCAATTGTGAGTGTTGTACTCACCTTAGCAAATTAGCAAGATTTTGTGCGATTTCAAGAGGAAGATGATGGCTTTTGGTGGAGAAACGACCTTCAGCAACCTGTAGAAGCTTGAAAAGAGACATGCAAAAGAATAGAGTAGGTTACAGACAAAATTCATATCAAGCTCACAGATTTGAATGAAATTTTTATAGTATTGGTTGTGATTACCTTTCTCTTTTCTTGTTTTGGTGATTTATTCTTTGAATTAGCAGCAATTTAGAGTGGAAATTGAATTTACAGGGAGGCTTCCATTTTTTTCTTTTGTTGTTTTACTGTAAATGACTTAGTTTGAGAAAGAAGAGGAATAACTACGTACTGAATGTTTTCTCCTTACTAGAATTTTATAGAGAGGGCTAATGGATCTAATTCTTACCCAGACAAGCCCAAGATTAAATATACTAAGAGAAAAATAACAAAGGAATGTATACATTTATTACCTATTTTATTACTATATTCACATATTTCAACATTTATATACCAAATAAAATGTATACATCCAATTGTATTGAAATAAAATAGTTGTTGTGACAAAATAAAATTTATTTTAACAATAAAAAGATAATTTTAACAATAAAACCCCATTTTTAACAATATATAACAATTTACACAATTTTAGTGCAAATATATCATTTTTAACACAACAAGCTAAATAAAAATTATTTTCTTGTCAAATAAGTTGCAATAAATCATTCTAACTTCATTGAATCATTAAAACATTATTTCCAACCAATATTCCATCTTTTATTTTAATAAAATACATAATTTCTACATATTTCTCCTTTTATATTTAATAAAAGGTTATTATTGGCAATAATTACCAATATTATTACATCGACTCAATTAAAATCCAATAATTGATTATTTTCACTCCAAACTCTCAAAATAAAGTTTTTAAAACTTTATTTCCATTTATTTATTTTTATTTCAATAATTAAATGTTGAAATACATCCCTTGATTAATTTATTAACTCAAGTTACCAAAGATTCCAATATTTCCAATTTATTCCCCAAAACTCCATTCAATTAAATTCCAAGGTCAATCTTTAAACTCAAACACATTGTTTATTTGAAATAAACAATTTAAAACAAATTTATCCTCTCTATTTCATTTTATTCTTAATATTAAATTATAACTATCGTTATAATTTAATATCATGGGTAATCACCAATACCAGGGTTATTACAGACCCCCCCCTTATAAAAATTGCGTCCTCGCATTTCTAGAGAAAATCTGTATTCAACACACTTTATTTCATCAAAATAAGGAAATTTTGATAGATTAAAATGGAAAATTCTTACCTTCGTCGTGAGAAGATAAGAATCCAGGGTATGATTGCTCGATGAATTCTCTGGTTTCCCATGTGCAGTCATTTTAGTTAGTGTATTATATATAGCATTTTAGCTGTTAGAAAAAGTTTAACTAGAGAATTTTAACAAACTTAATTATTTTTATGAGGATAAATTATTTTGTGCTTAGTATTCAAATTTTATTATGTATAATTTATATAAGTTAAATAAATTTTTATTTTAGTCTACCAATTCATTGTAAGAACATATTCCTAGATCTCGTCTCAATTTAATAAAAGTTAGTTCGCTTAGTGGTTTGGTAAAAATATCAGCACTTTGATTTTTTGTATTTACAAATTCTAGTGATATAATTCCTTTTTTCATATTATCTCTTAGAAAATGGTGACAAATATCAATATGTTTTGTTCGAGAATGGTTAATAGGATTTTATGATAAATTTATGGCACTAGTATTGTCATAATATATAGGAGAATTTGTTATGATTTTACTGAAATCTAGAAGAGTTTGTTGCATATAGATTACTTGTGCACATGCTAAAGCTGTTGAGATGTATTCGGCTTTGCATGTCAAGAGAAAAACATGGTTTTTTTACTAAACCACAAAACTAAAGATTGACCAATAAAACGATATGCGCCACTTGTGCTTTTTCTATCTGTTTTACAAACTCCAAAATCAGCATCACTATATGACTCTGGTTCTAATGAGCTTCCTTTTGAGAAGAAAAGTCCGTACTCATTAGTGTTTATTAAATATCTTAAGATTCGTTTTACCGCTTGATGTTGTGATTCTTTTGGCTGTGCTTGAAACCGAGAACATAAGCATACACTCATCATAATATCCGGTCTACTAGCCGTTAAATATAATAGAGATCCTATCATACATCGATATAATTTTTGATTGAAATCTTGTCTAGTTTCATCTTTATCTAAATGTAGCATGGTACTCATTGAAGTTGGTTTACTCGAGATATTTTCCATTCCAAAGCGTTTTAATATATCTCAACGGTAATTTTATTTACTTATAAAAATTCCATTTTCTAGTTGGCTTATATGTAAACCTAAAAAGTAGTTTAATTCACCCATATGTGACATTTCAAATTCATTTTTCATAATGTCGGAAAATTTATTCCATAATTTTTCGTTAGTTGAGTCAAAAATAATGTCATCAACATATATTTGTACGACTAATATGTCATTGTTTTCTCGTTTTATAAATAAAGTGGAGTTTATTTTACCAATTTGAAAATCAAAATTTTGTAAATGAGTTTTTAATCTTTCATACCAAGCACGAGGTGCTTGTTTCAATCCGTATAGAGCCTTTTTAAGTTTAAATACATGATCATGATATTTTTCATGAACGAATAGTGGAGGTTGTTCAACATAAACCTTTTCTTTTATAAAGCCATTTAGAAAAGCACTTTTTACATCTATTTGAAAAAGTTCAAAATTATGATGACATGTGAAAGCAAGTAATGCTCGTATTGCTTCGAGACGTGCTATAGGAGCAAATATCTCGTAATAATCAATTCCTTCTTCTTGATTATATCCTAGAGCTGCTAATCTTGCTTTATTTCAAATAATATTTCCATTTTCATCTGCTTTATTATAAAAACCTATTTCATTCCAATTACAAATTGATCTTTTGGTCTCAGTACAAGTTCCTAAACATCATTTCTTTCAAATTGATTAAGTTCTTCTTGCATTGCAATAATCCAAAAATCATCTTTTGATGCTTCTTTATAATTTTTTGGTTTAAAATTTAATATAAATGCAACATGACTCATTTGGTTTAATTGTTTTCTGGTTGATACTCTTGTATTTAAATCACCGATAATATTATTAATAGGATGGTCTCTTAATATCTTAGGTGGTGACGTTATCATATCATCATTATTGTTATTGACATTATTATTATTATTTTCAAGTATAGGTGTACTAGTTTATTTATAAATTCTTCATCATCATCATTTTTATTATTTGTAAAGTTTTCATTAAATGATACATGTAGACTTTATTCTATAACGTTTGTTTGTTTATTAAAAATTCTATATGCTTTACTTCGATCCGAATATCCAACAAATATTCCTTCATTAGCTTTAGAATCGAATTTTCCTAGATAAACTTTTGTGTTTAAGATAAAACATTTTGATCCAAATACTCTAAAATACAATACTTTAGGTTTCATTTTGAAAAATATTTCATAACATGTATTTTTAGTCATTGGTTGAAGTGTTACACGATTCAATACATAACATGTGGTAACAACAGCTTCAGCCCAAAAACTTTTTTTGTAGGTTACTACGATTTAGTAAGGTTCGTGAACATTCTTGTAAAGTTCGAATTTTCCTTTCTACAACACCATTTTGTTAAGGTGTTCGTGGAAATGAGAAATTATGACTAATTCTCTTTTTGTTGCAAAAATTTGTAAAGAGATCATTTTCAAATTCGCCTCCATGATCGCTTCGTATACTTTTAATTTTTAAATTCATCAAATTTGTGATTCGTTTAGCAAATTGTTTGAACATTTCAAAAGTGTCACTTTTATATTTTAAAAATAATATCCAAGTATATCTTGAAAAATCATCAACAATTACAAAAACATACTTGTTATGATTTATAGAGCGTACTTGAGTCGATCCGAATAAATCTAGATGAAGTAGTTCGAGAGATTGCTTTGTGGAGATTTCCTTTTTAGATTTAAAAGAAATTTTCTTTTAATTTACCTAGTTGACAGGCGTCACACAAGTTTTTAACTTTTTAGTTGATCTTAGGTAATCCTCTAACTAATTCATTTTCAGCAAGTTTGTTGATATTTTTGAAATTTATGTGACAAAACCGTTTATGCTATAACCATGGATCATCATGATTTTAGGCTAAGCATAAATTTGTATTGTCTTTTATATTCATGTTTAAAACATATATGTTACGATTTCTAAATCCTTCAAAAATTAGACTTTTATTTTGATCAAAGATATTGCATTTGTCTTTCTCGAAATCAATTTTAAATCCTTTAACACATAGTTGACTTATACTTAATAAGTTATGTCTCAAATTCTCTACCAATAAAACATTAGTAACAGTAGGAGAATTAGAAATACTGATATCGATGACTTCTCTAATTCCGATGACAAATCCTTTTGAATTATCTCTGAATGTCACAGATCCACCGTCGATATATGTTATATTGGATAACATATGCGCATTTCCAGTCATGTGCTTGGAGCAACCACTATCAAGTATCCATTTCTCTTTACTTTTTATTTTAATTTTGGGTACCTCATCAGTTTTAGCCATAAAACACACATTTGCTTGCTCTAAGTCGCTTTCACTATCATTGTCAGATGAAGAAGATTAACCCGAATCATTCCATGTTACTTGAAAAGCTCTTTTCCTTTTGATGAATTTTTCAAATTTGCTTTTCTTTTTATCATTATTGAGTTGTGGACAATCCTTCTTCACGTGGCCAAAATTTTCACACTCGTAGCATTTAATCAATGTTGTTGGAGTCTCACCGACCCACACGACCAAGGAATTTTTTCCCCCTTTCCTCCTTATTCTCTCATTTTCACCAAATCTAAAGTCACGGCTAACCCACGACCGTCTCTATTAATTCAACCACGGCCATCGCTACTCTTTTGTCCACGCTCATCATCATACCTACCTAGTTATGCAAGTTAGAGCTCGAGGGACAACAAACTGGAATTCAAGGGGAATAAGGCTTTGGGTCGGTGATCTTTAGGTCGATGGTTTAACATGGTTGGGATCCCAGAAACGGAGGCGACGGTCCCTGGCGGTAGGGAATATGGAGAAGTATGGTCCGCGGTTGAGTTTTTCTAATGGGCAGCACAATACTTCAAATCATTTGCAAGTAACAAGTGGGAGGGTGAAGAATGGAAGAGATGGACTTTATAATGTTGTGAGTCTGAATTCTCAAAGCTGAAAAACTTGGAAAACATTACAAGTAGGAAGTCAAAACCGACTCCCAAATCAGGGATCAGTACCAAGTCCCAAATATTTAAAAAAAGAACTTGCAAACTTATATGTTTGTATATATGTGGAGTTGTGTTAATGCATGTACATGTGACTGACCATGTACATGTACTCCCCTAACTCAAGTACATGCACATGGACATGTGCACATATAAATATCTGATGCTTGACGACTAAAATTAAAGGAAAATAGATTTATACCTGGGTAAGTCATGGATGGAATCGGTCTAGAATCATTAGAATTGGAATAGCAGATCACGAGATCACATTCCAAATTTGTAATCCTGGATATTAGGAAAACATCACGATGGATCACTATAGATATAACATTTCACAAAAGCAATTCATAAAAGGATAATAACCATTCGAAGCGTAGAGTGGAATCCTTCATGGAAATACAAGCTTTTCTTGATTCAAAGCACGTCACATTTGAAACGAGATGTGCTTTGGGGGGCAAGTGTTATCCAGCCTTTTGATTAGGCAATATTCAGATAGATTGGACGGATCGAACTTGGAGCTATTAAGGCAGGAAGCCCAGAGTGATAGCCCAGGAGTGTAGAAACCAAGCGCAGATAGAGTCACGGAACAAAAGCCAAAATAACTCAAGACAACACAACTATGGGATCCCCTAATTTGGGGATTGATATTAACTCCTACTTGGGGATGAATACGGACTCCCAGAAACAACTTGGGTGGATCCCATCTTCTGCCTACATGTCTATCTTGATGCCAAGGCCCTATTTCCAAAGTTTTTTAGTGAATCAGCGCAATTCTTCATCAGTCTCCTTGAACATTTGAAACTACAACTTTATTCTCCCTCAACTCCATCATTTAGACTCAGAAGCAAGCTCATACTGGTGCAACCAACTATGAAATCATGAAGCTAACCACAAGGCGATCCGAAGTGAAGGGTTGAAGACACCAAAAATGATAAACTTAGGGATCAGTATCGACTACTAGCTTCTGATAATGTGACACCTATTATTTTGGGCGAATAAGTCTAAATCGGGTACAATGACTAGGAGATATTGCATGCAATATTTTAGGCCTCCTACCTCTATAAATAGGAAGGTAAGGCCCATTTTTCAGGACCCTTTTTGGCTCTAGCTCCTGTATTTCATATATTCTTGTATTTATGAAATTCTAAGTGTTGGAGTTGTACTGAGTCTCAAGAACTTCTGCCCCAAGTCATAAATCAGCAATAAAATTTTAAAGTGGACGTAGGCCGAGCTTTGCCAAACCGCTATTAACAATTGTGTCTCTCTTTTTCTTCAGTTTCATTTAAATTTCTTCATATTTTATTCTCTTCTATAACTTTTGGTGTTTGTGCCATTTATGGTTCAAACACTTATAATGCTCAAGTCAGTCCCGTGTATGTTTCCAGATTTCGCTTTGGACTCTTAGAGCTTATGGAGAAGTGCTGGATGATAACCTACTGTAGTATTCATATTTATGCTGCCTTACGATTTGATGTATCAGCATATATGAGGACAATTTGTTATAACTTTCCAGGCGGATGGTAGTACTTAGGTTTTAGTAACTGTGATATTTCGATATTCAGAGTAACCCTTTGTGATGTTCCTTTGATATTATATATTATTGTTCCGTTGTGAGATTTTGATGTTGTGTTCTTTCTTTCTTGTTCTATTCTTTTTTATCCTAACTTACTATCTTTGTGTAACGATCTGCCTTTCTTACACCTAAAGATGACACTTAATACATCCATGGTATGCATGTGCATATCATTTAAGTGTCCGAAAGATAGGTCATCAGGGGTGAAAATAAAGAAATATAAAATAGATAAGAAGAAACTAAACAATCACAGAATCTTACATCGCAACAGAACAAAATATTAATCAACATAATATTTTGCAATGTCATTTCCAAAATGATACATCAGAGTTATATTAATACAATTCTACCTTGGACAGTTATAACTTCATGTCCCTATATATCAGATATAGGATACATATAATACTGCGAAAAAACAAGGTAATAACTAACTATCGATGAAGCCTCCTGCTCCAAGCTCCTCCAATATGCATCCGACGAAATCTAAACTACTTAGCTGCCTATAAATTTTTGAGAACCTAAGATTTTTAGGAAAAGAAAAGAAAACTCCTAGTCAGACATGGGTCTAGTGTGAGTAATCTCAAAATAACTGAATTATTATGTTTAAACTCTATTAAAATCAAAGGTATCTCGTAAGACCATGCCGCATACATGGACGGGTTTTTACCTTACGATAATAATTTTTTTTATATATTAGAATCCAATGATATTATAATAATGTCTAGAGGTCAAAGTAAAATATGAAAATAGCAAAAATGCTTGAATCTCACAATTCAACATAGTTGGGCATAATCAAACCGTACGGCGCTTATTGGAGAATGGATTCCATACAATGACGGGGCTATTGGGGTACCGCCCGTCACGGTGCATCTCTAGGTAAAATAATACCGAGGTCGAACCTATTGACCCCTGCCAACACAAAACTGGCCTACCCTTTACTGGATAGTACCAAATATGATCACTCCTCCATAAATGGGCCCCAAAGCATACAAATGAGAGATAATATCGACTCTAGATAGGGATGATCATACCCTATTTGGGGGCGACCCACCTAGCCCTGCTGCATCTTCTCTGTTTTAGTCATTCCCGGTTGTTGAGGCTTGAGGCTACATTTTACCTTTCATATAGCACTTCCCACTTGGAATGCTAACAATGCCCTCCAGGTAACAATGCAATGCCAATATTTATCCATACAAGTTCATTCTGGGACTGAATGAATTCGAAGGCACTACTTCTATTACATCCTTTTCGGGGAATCCCTCCCAGGATTAATAGCAAATAGCCCTTGTAAATTCAAAGTTCTATCCTCGATTCCATATTCTTCAAGATGTCTTCAAGTCAAAACGCTTGATTTGGATCGAAGTGGTTTTCGGATAACATATCCAATCCCGGTCTCTTCGAAACAACTTTAGAAATTTTCCGGTAAACTCAACCCTGGTTTTTAGAAAATAAGATAATAAATAAGAGCGGAGATCACCTCCTGACTGTTAGTGGACGTATTTCCTTATCATTTACCCTAGAAGAACGAAACAAATTTATACTACAGTATAGCACCACCGATGGTAACTATACCATATAATTCCTGTGTTTCTCCTAGATATTTCCAGAGTTATGTTTTGGTCCAGATTTTGATAGTTGGTTATTTAACTATCAATTAAACAAACATTCAAACATGGATTTAATCCCATATGGAATCCACTAAGCCTTATTTAATTAATCTTTAATTAACTAAAATCACTTTATAAACATTCGATCAAAGATCTTTACAAAACACTATCCCAAACCACTTACATCCCTTTTATCCTCGGAAAAACATTTATATACTTATCTTAACGGTGTAAGTATATTTACCAAACTTTACAAAAGTTTCCTTTTTTTCAAATTTTATTTTGAAAACATTACTTACTATAAACCGTTCCACTTATTATTTATAAAAGCTTTCCTTTTTCAAATAACTAATAAATTTTCCAAATAAATTTATAACTCACTTTTAAAAATCTCCAAGTTAAGTTATAAAACCTCTTTACAAATCACTAAAATCATATATAAATCATTCCCTATTTCAAAAACTCTTTTTATAAATCTTCTTAAAGAAAAATCCTTTACAAAATATCATATACAAAACATCCTTTGAAAATCACTTTAAATAAACCCTTTTATTTAGTAATACCCCTTTTTTATAACAAATTATTATTTATAAATACCTTTGTAAAATAATTATATAACTTGAAAATCATTTATAAACTTTAAACACTAAAATTGATTAAAGGATTGAAGTTAGTTCAAAATCGTACTTTATAAATTCAAAAGGAGGCTTGGTAAAACCCAACGGTAGTGATTTAAGTTACCATTTAATTCCACTTTCACTTTCAAGTCGTTCAACAATTTATTTACATCAGTCAACATATATGTGAATACACATCATATCCAAATCAGGAAATAACATGGCAATGCAAAACTAACTGGCATATACATGTTCAAATACATAATAGTAGGGTGGTGATTTTTCCTACTAAATAGATGTCCAAACAATTTACTACTTATAGCAAAATGGGTACTAAACCTATGTCTACATGATAACTAATTTCATTGTAGAAAAAGAGGAATTTATTCTGCTATTAGATGTCCAAACAATCAACTTATAGCAGAACATGGATTTATATTGCTAACGCATGTCCACACAATAAATAATTACATAACTCATTCACAATTGTTTGTCTACTTAATGGTATCGACTTTTGAATCTCTTGTGTTCATAACCATCTTTGAAAAATTACCTTAAAAATAATTTGATTCTTGAAAAACAAGGATTAAAACTTAAAACTCCCTTTTCAAAATAATTAATTACAAGTTAAACCTTTTATTAAACCATAATTAATCTTTATTAATTCTTAACTTAATTTAATTGTAAATTAAGAAATAATTAACCTTAAATAAATAGTTAAACAATAATTAACCATTACATAAATAATTTGAACCCTAATTAATAATCCTTTATTAATTATAAAATAATAATTTAAACCTTCATTAATAATTAGCTATTAATTAATAAGTTAATTAATTAATTTTTAATTAAAACCTTAATTTATTATAATTAAAACTAATCGAACATTTGATTAATTAAATAAATAATTGACCTTATATTTGATTAATAATTAATTAAAATAAATCATATACTTAACTCATAACTAATTATAATTAGCCTTACTTAATTAATAATTAATTCAAAATTAATCTTATCTTTAAAAGATAATAATTAGCACTAATCTTTACTTAATGAAAATTAATAAACCTTGTTCAATCTAAATTAATTTTTAATTACTAAACTTAGCTAATTAGTAATTAATTAAATAAAAACTAATTAACTTTCTAAAACATTTTTATTAAGTTTATAAAACATTTTAAAATCATTTTTAAGTATAGAAACCAAATTTCCAAAAACTGGATTTTTAAACTGCATCCATAGTTACTATCGCTATGGATGCCTTAACTAAAAATGTTTTCTAAGTTTTCTTTAAAATCTTTACCATTTTGAATGCTTTCTTACTTTTATGAAACATAAATATGTATTTGCTAAAGCTAAACAAAGTTTAAACTTAAAAATGATTTTAAATTTTAAAACTTTAAAATTAAGTAAACACACTTTGAAAGTAATTTCTGCATTGCTTGTTCACAACTTAATGCTAACTTCTTAGCACATACACAAACCAAACTCTTGCATTCACATGTCATACATAAGCCATAAGCAAGATCACAAATTTTCATTTATTCACTCTTTTTAAACTTAGATTTCCATGTCAAACTAAACATCACATTCAAGCATATATGTATACATATTAACCAACATCAAACCCAAGCACAAATGTACACTTACATCTCAACATAATTCTCATCCAAATAAGCATCATACTTAGCAACCAAGTAGCATAAAAACTGATGTTAAAATTTTTAAATTTAAATCAAAAATTTACTCACCGAAACTTACTAACTCGAAGCAAACTCTTTTGAAACTTGAAATACTTAAGAACTTGCAAAGCTTGGAAAACCACAAAAATCAACTCGAAAATGGGTCATCTTCTACTTGATTTTTGGCTATGTTACTCTCGGAATTTTGAAAAGTGGTCAAAAGAAAAGTTGTTATTCTTTTCTCTACAATTTCAAAAAAGATTCACTCAATTTCTGTTTTTTTGAGGTATATATGGTCAAAAAAAGAAGTGATATTTTCGGCCTAGAAAATTTGAGTCCAAAAATAGGTCTAAAAGAAATACATTTTTGACATAGATAAGTTCAAAATTCAAAGAAGTGGTACAAATAGAAGTAGTAGCCAGTACAATTTTACACGATTTAAAAAAAACATTTTCTCCATTTGAGTAGGAGAAGAGGAAGATATGATAGAAAGAAAAGGAGGAAAAATTGAAGAAGTGGAAGGCTATTTATAAGAAATAGAAAAGGTAAATTACTATACTACCATTTGTCCTTTGTCTTCCACTCATCCTTTACCACCTCACCTAGCCTTTTTCACCTCCTAACACTTCATGTTCCAACATGGTAAAACATTTTTGTATTTAAGTCACTGAACTGTCACATCATGTCTACTAAGGCATCTTTAATATTTTTTTAATATTTACTTAAAACCCAACATACCTAAGTATGTGTATACTTATATAAATACACATATATATTGGTAAATGAATGAATATATGTTAATCCTTGGGTTCACAATGGTTTTGACAACTTTTAGCCGAATGAAAAGTTGAAAATTCGAAAAACGAATTCCGGTCACATTTTCTGTTTTTCTTCGTACTAAATATTTTTTTATACAAAATTTGAAAACTAATTCACCGTAATTATGTATTATTTAAAATATGTTTATTTTCATTATAAAACTTATATATTGAATATTTAAAATTAATTAAATATTCACAAATCAAAGCAGTGAAATTTTGGGTAGTTACACTTTCCGTCACTTGGATGCTAGGCACACGTATACAGTGCATGTATTTAGCGTCGAGGGTCGAAGAGTTGGGTCATTACAGCTGGTATCAAAGTTCCAGGTTGAGTGAACACCTTGGCTTTGGTTAGGTATGGCTCATTAGAGATCGGATAAGCGACACCCTAGAATGATTCAACTATATTATACATATGTGAGCGTATTTGTATTTTGAAAACTAAACTATAAAATAATTCCTTAAGAATATCTCTTCCTTAGTAACTCTCTCACTAAAATAACTCTATCCTTTCATGTACTAATGAAGCTTTTCTTTGATTAGATAATAAGAACTATGAATATTAGGGCTTCCAATGCAGAGGGAATGTAGTAGAAGAAGTGGTGCATTTTTGACCATAGAATGACTTTGCTTCGATATGGCACGAGTTTGAGATATTGGGCTAAAAGAGGTTCAACAGCATCAAAACTATCATTGAAGTCCAGGCTTGGATTAGTTTGTGCAACATGGTATGTAAGGCATGACAAATCATATCCAAGGAGCATTAAAGTATATTATAATTACGCCTTTTCGGTTCGAGGATTCAACTACGAAGCCGTTTGTATCAGCACCAATCAGGGATAAATAACGCAAGCTTCGGTTGTCAAAGAATAGGTCCACCCTTGATTGGTACAAGTGCGGGAAGAAAGGTCACTTTTCTAGTAAGTGTAGGTCTAGAAAGGGAGGACAAGTAGCGATGGTGCCATTAGTGCAGGCACCGATTTCTAAGGCACCAAAGCTTGGTGCACAGGTTGCACTAAAGGGTTGTTACAATTGCATCAGCCTGGTAATATTGCCAGACATTGTTTTATGCTCAGGAAAGGGGAGTAGCCTAAGGTCTTTGCTATTTCTGCAGCCAAGAAGGGGAAGAAAGTTCTTGAGGGTATACTATTTGTTACGGCTTTCCTATTCGTGTTTGTTTGACTCTAGTGATGCACATAGATTCATATCACATAAACTTGATGATTGTTAAAATCAAGCACAGTTAGTTTAAGTGCATTGCTCGTTATTGATTTGTGCTTAACTAGTTTATGAGTAGCTTTACCTTTTTACACATGGGTTGATTAAACAGTAATTGTGGGTACATTGAAATGAACACCTTATGAATTATGTTCATGGTTCGACTATAAGGCTTTCGGTGGTAATGTTGTGTTAGAAGTTAAAATTTAGTAAAAGATGTTCACCATAATTAAGGGAAAGATAGTGTAACGACCCAGAATTTTTGATAATTAAAATTCGAATATTTAATTGATTTTAAATATTAATAAATGAATTTAATAAGTCGAATAACTTATTTAAAGGATATTGGATTTAATTTGATAATTAAATCGATATATTAAATAGTGAAATTCAAGAGATAATTGAAAATCGAGTTTAATATGATTAAAAATGATTTGTAAAATTTTATTTAATCATACTGAAGTTATAGAGATGTTATAGAACTTTTAAATTTGAATTTAGAGTTAATATGTGAAAATTGAATATTTTAATATTTAATTATCGACTGAAAAATAGCCAATTTTCGAACAGTCTCGGAATTCGACGAAACCAGTTTCATCGGATCTGTAATGTGATATTATTGTAAGATTTCAAATTTCGTAATTTTTGGATTTACTATTTGTCCGGTGCAAGCTAAAACGCATCGAAATCGATTTAAATCGGTTTACTTTAAATTGATCGTTTAATTCCATATCTTGCACAGACGATCGAATTAGCTTCCGAAACATGTTCCATTGCGTTCGGAACGTGGGGTAAACCTTAGGGACGTCAGTCGGCACGCTCGATTTGGAGTTCGGAAATTTCTCGGTGAATAGTGTTTTGAAGCTTTTTCTATAAAAGCACCCCCTCACTTTCATTTTGCAAAATAAACCAGCCTAGGGTTACAGGCCGCCACCAACGAAATGAATGGCCGACATCACTCCATACTTTTCCTCCCAATCTCTCTTAATCCATCGATCTATACGTAAATGTTTCAACTACAAAGTTGAAGATCTAAACGAAACCTTCACATCCATACGGTGGAGTAGGCATTCGTCGACCAGAGAAGACGTTTGGTGGCCGCGTTCATGCTCGTTCTAGGCACGTTTTTCGAGATATAGGCTGAGCCGAGCTTCACGTGTTCGATGGTGGAGGTGGTGCTAGGCTTTGGCTTCGTAATGGTGGTAGTTGATCGGGGTAGAAGTCGACGAGGAGGCACGTTAAATTCGAGAAGTAGTGGCGGCCAAATGGGTTTCATACGTGATGAAACCTGGGGAGTTTCGTGAGGGAGGGAAGATGATCTCGTGTGCCCAGATCTTCCAGTGAGAAAATAAACGGCTGATATTAAAAAGGTTTAAATTGATAAAAGAAATTGTAAATTTAATTTTATTAAAATCGTATTAACTTCAAACTGCTATAACTTGTTTATACGTGATCAGAAATTGACGAAACAAAATGCGTTGGATTCGTATCGTCGAATACTACGTGATGCAACTGAATTGGAAGCGATCGGGGTCAGTGAAAATTTTGAGTGAGATTAAACGTCCGTTTAATTTCATTCGAAATAAACGCTACAAATTTCTATCGGGAAAATCACGGTGAGATCTTCTCACTCAAATGAAAGTGGATTTTCTTTTACAGTTATTTATTGATTTACTGTTTGGATGTGATATTAGATATAGTAGGATATATCTATATATATATATATCAATATATACATATTGGCATATGTATATATTGGATTGATTGATTTTCCCGCCTCGTATAGCGGATGAGACCCTATTGCGCCGTTAGTAAGCGGATTATTTTTATAAAACCCATATACCGCGATAATTCCGTACTGGAGCGGAATTGGTATTGTGCTAACATCTTTGGATGCAGGGAAACAGGTTGGAGGGATCCAACTGGATTCCTCACCAGTATTTATTTATTTACAGATATTGATGTATATTCTGTTATCATGTTGATATATGATATTGAATGTTATGATTGACTAATTGATGCTGTTGCATCATCGGATTCAGTTTTTGAAATTTAAAAATAACGACTTTTACTATAAAAGGATTTTTAAAGTGATTTTTGAAAATAGACGTTTTATTGAATTTTTTAATTGATTTATTTCAAATGAATAAACGTTTAAAATCTTAGAGTTATAAAAGTTAAGATTTTTGGTGAAATTTAACCAAAGTGTGATTTTGAAATAAATAGTTGATTTATTTATAAAATGGTTTAAGTGGGATTTTGAATAACTATAAATGATTTGTATAAAAAGGTTTATAAATTTGATAATTTATAAATAAAAATATTGGACTTATAAAACGAATTTTTTTATAAGTGTTAAAAAGAAGTATAAGTGAATGAAATAAATAGATTTATAACGTGAAGTTATAAAGTGAATAGATACCGTAGAATAAAGGATTTATAAGAAATTTACTTATAAATTTGACTTTTGCACTTAGATGGGATATTAATAGAAATTGCTAAATGAAATGATTTTATAAGTTGAAATTGTTATAAAGTAAAAATGCGATTTATAAACGTTGTTTATAAACCCGAAATCACTTATTTTGATAAGTAAATTATAGAAGTAAATAATGGAAGATTTATAAGTCGAAGTTGTTATTAAAATAGAAATAGAATTTATAAACGTGTTTATAAATTCAAAATCAATTGAATTTGATAAATTAAATATAGAAGATTTTTAAAAGATATGTTCGCGATTTTGGATAGCGAATCTCTATTGAAATAAAAATGTGTAGAAATGATTGAAATTGGGTTAAGTGCATTATATTCACGATTTTGGACAGTGAATATATATTTTTTTAGTAAAATGGATACGTTTTGAAGAAGTGATAATAAAAATAAAGTTAAACATTTTAAAGATGTTTTAAAATGTATTATGAATCGAAAGCATAGATTTCAACATTCATTGTTGACATAAACGTTTTCGGGGAAGAAGGAAATGATGGACTATAACACTGTTGTTATAGTAAATGATTTTCGAAAGAAAATGTTTTATGTAGTATTGGGATTTACATATATCCATCTTAAAATCCGAATCCCTATACTAGTGATTTCGAGTCGTCGTAACGATGTTTTACGCAACATTCGTTTTGACTCAAATAGATGTTAAAATTAATGATTTCCTTAAAGAATGAAATGTATACTTAATATTGATTTAAGTATATTGAATATTTTCAAATGTTGAAAATAAATAGATTTGTGGAATACTTATTTTTAAATAAGTATGGAAATGCTTTTCCAATATGAAATGAACTATTTTGAGATTTTATCTTTTAAAGATAAATTGAAATGTGGAAGTTGATTTGAAATTGTTTTCAAATGATTGAAGTGTGGAAATAATATATCTAGTAAAGATATTTTTGAAGATGAAATAATTTGGGAAAATTATTTGGAATCTGATGATGTTGCGCATCTTTATTGATAGTTAAATAACCTACTATCAATAATTACCTTTAGATAGGTATTTGTTGTGAATTGGATGAATTTGAATGCCACACTTATTTTTGAATAATCGCTCACTATTCGGGTTAGCCGGGAAAGGACCATGGGGTCGTATAACCCATTCCGAATATGTGATACGTCGTTATGAATTGCATTTGAAGACCGGTGTTGAAGACCGGATATTTTTGAAAGCGGAAGGATTACCATCGAGTTACTCTACATCGGCTGATCTCCGATTTAGAGGTTTTATCACCCTTAGTGACGGGAAGTCCGGATGTGATTAGAAATTTATCCGGATGTGCAAGGGCTTCGTGAGAAGTGCCTTCGGTTCTGTTCGATCCCGGAACAGACTTGTATGGATTGTGTGTCTGACGTTACAATTTGAGATATAAAGCTGATTTCTTTCAAATACATTTCTGTTGGTGGCAGAGAATTTATTCTCTTAGCTTAACACCCTTCTCTGAGACGTACGAGCTCAGAGGTTATGTAGTTGAAATTTATCAGCGATATATCCCAATTTGGTAACGTGGCATACTGAGTGTTGCTGTGAAATGATCAGTGTTTGATCATTTGTGATATGATCATTTGTTTGATCTTATATCTTTGTGATCATAGGTTGATCATTTTTGTTTGACCCGAAGCATGGCTTTGTAGAAAGCGTAGCTTTGTGGATGAGACTTCGTCGAGCCTCACACCCCGGAAATGGTCGAAACAGGAAGGATGCAGCAAGGTTCTAGGGAGTAGCGCCCCTTAGTGTATGTCATTCCTTCTGGATAGAGGTGGTATCATGGTATGGAGCCCAGATACTTAACCTATATGGTTGCTGCATTATTATCTATGTGGTTTGTTGGAAATCGGGGATCCTCGGGAAGATCGGTTACGATCGGGGGATGGCATACGCGTGTCAGTAGTTACCTATTTTTGCAGAGGTAACCCGGCCTTATGTTGGCAGAGATCTAACCGTAACGTTAGGTTCTCGGGTCGTCTATTCCAGGGACGTACCCATCGTGGATAGGAAGTTCCTTAGCCTGACCATTTGTTGGAAATCCAAAGAAACAATACGAGCCTTGTACGGTTTTAGTTGTAGAACCTGCCATTTAATATGGTAGCTATAGCAAGCATACTATAATGGTACCTATGCTGGCTAAGATTTATATTGTACTTTCGAAAATGTTTTCTACACTATGTACTAATAATAATATCAAAAAGAATTTGATTTTTGCGTAGTAAGCATCTTTGACTATCATAAGAAGAAATCTCCTCCAAGTCTGCATTTGCATTGTGTGTGTGGCGGGAGGTCTTATGGTAGTTTCATTTTCCAAAAGCATTGCGAATTGACTTTAAATCTTCTTGTTGTTTTAAAGATATAACTGTTTTACGATCTCACACCAGTCACCATGACTGACTTGGAGTTTATTGTTCCCTTCTAAACTCTGGGTGACCACCAATTTCCACACGGGCAGCCTAGAGTTAGGTTATCAGGATATTCTGGAGCTTTGGAGATAAGCTGGATGGCGAGACGTAGTATTTGTATCTGATAGTATTTATTCCGCTGTGTATTCTGTATGAGGACAAGTTTATATAACTGTCCATTGTTGTTTATTGACTCTGATTGATGTATGTATAAAATGATATAGTTCTTTGTTTTAAAGACTAATGATTATCTATTATATATTGTTCCGCTGCGATGTGTAAGATTCTGATATTGTTTTCTGTTCTGATGTTGTTCTGTTGTTCTTCTCTTTATTTTATCTTCTTCTGTTCTTTCTTGTTCTTCTTTCTTCTTCTTCTACCTCTTTCTTCTATTTAAACCCACACTATTGGAGTTTCCGGCACTCGATTGCTCGGCAGTCGATAAAGTGAGTATCGATGTCAAATTTTCGAAAGTCGAAAATTCCCGTACGTGACAGCGTGGTATCAGAGCATATGGTTAAGCGACAACCCTACTCTGTTGGGTGTTACTCATTAGAGATAGAGTCAGTAGTACTCTAGAATGAGTTGAGTGTAATAATAGATACGAGTGCGTATTTGTTATTGAATATAAAAATTGTTTTATATTGTGATGATTGGTTTGTTGAGTGGTATATGGATTCTGGTCGGTATTGTCCGTACAACTCTATCGATAGGAATCTCTAAACACTTATATAGAATAATTCGGCACAGTATTGTTTTTAAATTGGGTAAATGAGATAATTTTGCCCAAAACTATTTTTGTATAGAAAAGAAATAATTTTCTATGAATTATCATAGTATATGGTTGCATGGTTGTTAGGAAGTGATAATATTGAAATGTTATCATTATTATATGAAATTGAATACGAAATTGAAATCATAACTCCAAAGTTAAGAGATAAATCCATGTACAAATGAAATTTAAGAATGTAAATTATAAAAGTGATTTGTAATTTAAAACGAAATTCCAGAGAAGTTTTGGAAATGTTTTAAAAAGAATTTGAAAATTTTGGAGATTTGGAAAGTTTAATTCCTTTTTGATTTGAAAATGGATTTCAAGGGTTTTGAAAAATGTTTTGACGGAATGAAAAGCTCTAAACTCTTTTCGGTCGCTGGAAAATAACTTCGATGATGACCGCGGCATCGTTGGTGTTCATTTTCGGGTTTCCAAAAGAGAAATTGCTGCCAAATTGTTTTAAAAGGAAGTTGTTTGAAAAATTTGGGTTTTGTTTTTGAAATTCAAAGGATAATTTGAATTGTTTTCAAAATGATTTTAAAATGTTGAAAAGACTCTGGAATACTATAAAAAAAAATATTTATGAAATATTATGAAGTTGATAACTTGTAAAGTTTAAAGTTTAAATAAAAATCCATTTAACGAATGAAATGTTAAATATGAATTGGAAGCATAAGGAAACGAATTCATATATGAATAAAATGGTAAATATGAATTGTAAATGTGATTTATAAATGAAAATGGAATTCCAGATAGATATTGGAAAATTTAAAATTCATTAATGAAATGAATTTGTAATATGAATATATAAGTGATTATATAAATCAAAATGAAAATAAGTTGATAACTTATAGAATATTTGAAATCTGATTGAAATGAAAGTTCAAATTGAAATAAAAGAATTTGTGAACAAATAAATAAAATTGCAATGGCAAATGCGAGAAAATAAAATTGAATGTTAAAATTCATTTCGAATTTGTAGGCAATAAATTGAATTGAATAATTATAAATGAAGATAAAATTGGAATTGAAACTGAATGTTGAAAAACAAATTTGAATAAGTGAATTAGAATTTGTAATGAATTAGTAACTGAAACTAATCTAAAATAAGCAGTTGTAAATGAAAGTTAATCGATGAAATTCAATATTCAGAAGTTGAACTGAATCCAAATAGAATCGAAAGTGTAAATTGAATTCAAATGGAATTTGAAATGCAAAATTGAATGAAAATAGATATATAACTTCAATAGTGAATTAGAGATGATATAAGAAGTATATATTGAAAATTTTGTAATGGAATTTACAAAATGGTTTGAATATGTAACTAGATATTATGGCTAGTAGGATATACAGGTATAAAAGAATTGGAATTGAATTGCAAAGATAAATTTGAATTGCTCAACAAAAGGTATGTATTTTAAATTTCAATATGAGATTTGCTGATTTCTTCTCTAGCCGCTTGGCTTTTTCTTTTTCTTTTTGAAATCTGAGAGTCCGTAGGGACGTTTTGTAGTCGTACCGTATTAGCCGCGCAAAGGAGACGCTGGCGAAATTTTTCGAAAATTTCGAGTGTTAGAAAATTTTGAGAAATCTTGAAAGTTTAAAATTTGAATTTAAACTCGAATTTGAATTGAGAAGTTAAACAATGTTGTTTGAAACTTATAATTGAAGTTGGAAATTTAGTTGAATTAATAACGAATCTCTAGTAGAGAGATTTGTTTTGAAAATTTGACAAAACTATTAGATGTTGGAAAAAGAGTAGACGAGTTAAGGACCATTCTTCCTGACTTGTAATTTCGAGGACGAAATTCTTTTAAGGGGGGAAGTTTGTAACGACCCAGAATTTTTGATAATTAAAATTCGAATATTTAATTGATTTTAAATATTAATAAATGAATTTAATAAGTCGAATAACTTATTTAAAGGATATTGGATTTAATTTGATAATTAAATCGATATATTAAATAGTGAAATTCAAGAGATAATTGAAAATCGAGTTTAATATGATTAAAAATGATTTGTAAAATTTTATTTAATCATACTGAAGTTATAGAGATGTTATAGAACTTTTAAATTTGAATTTAGAGTTAATATGTGAAAATTGAATATTTTAATATTTAATTATCGACTGAAAAATAGCCAATTTTCGAACAGTCTCGGAATTCGACGAAACCAGTTTCATCGGATCCGTAATGTGATATTATTGTAAGATTTCAAATTTCGTAATTTTTGGATTTACTATTTGTCCGCTGCAAGCTAAAACGCATCGAAATCGATTTAAATCGGTTTAATTTAAATTGATCGTTTAATTCCATATCTTGCACAGACGATCGAATTAGCTTCCGAAACCTGTTCCATTGCGTTCGGAACGTGGGGTAAACCTTAGGGACGTCAGTCGGCACGCTCGATTTGGAGTTCGGAAATTTCTCGGTGAATAGTGTTTTGAAGCTTTTTCTATAAAAGCACCCCCTCACTTTCATTTTGCAAAATAAACCAGCCTAGGGTTACAGGCCGCCACCAACGAAATGAATGGCCGACATTACTCCATACTTTTCCTCCCAATCTCTCTTAATCTATCGATCTATACGTAAATGTTTCAACTACAAAGTTGAAGATCTAAACGAGACCTTCACATCCATACGGTGGAGTAGGCATTCGTCGACCAGAGAAGACGTTTGGTGGCCGCGTTCATGCTCGTTCTAGGCACGTTTTTCGAGATATAGGCTGAGCCGAGCTTCACGTGTTCGATGGTGGAGGTGGTGCTAGGCTTTGGCTTCGTAATGGTGGTAGTTGATCGGGGTAGAAGTCGACGAGGAGGCACGTTAAATTCGAGAAGTAGTGGCGGCCAAATGGGTTTCGTACGTGATGAAACCTGGGGAGTTTCGTGAGGGAGGGAAGATGATCTCGCGTGCCCAGATCTTCCAGTGAGAAAATAAACGGCTGATATTAAAAAGGTTTAAATTGATAAAAGAAATTGTAAATTTAATTTTATTAAAATCGTATTAACTTCAAACTGCTATAACTTGTTTATACGTGATCAGAAATTGACGAAACAAAATGCGTTTGATTCGTATCGTCGAATACTACGTGATGCAACTGAATTGGAAGCGATCGGGGTCAGTGAAAATTTTGAGTGAGATTAAACGTCCGTTTAATTTCATTCGAAATAAACGCTACAAATTTCTATCGGGAAAATCACGGTGAGATCTTCTCACTCAAATGAAAGTGGATTTTCTTTTACAGTTATTTATTGATTGACTGTTTGGATGTGATATTAGATATAGTGGGATATATCTATATATATAGCAATATATACATATTGGCATATGTATATATTGGATTGATTGATTTTCCCGCCTCGTATAGCGGATGAGACCCTATTTCCCGTTAGTAAGCGGATTATTTTTATAAAACCCATATACCGCGATAATTCCGTACTGGAGCGGAATTGGTATTGTGCTAACATCTTTGGATGCAGGGAAACAGGTTGGAGGGATCCAACTAGATTTCTCACCAGTATTTATTTATTTACAGATATTGATGTATATTCTGTTATCATGTTGATATATGATATTGAATGTTATGATTGACTAATTGATGCTGTTGCATCATCGGATTCAGTTTTTGAAATTTAAAAATAACGACTTTTACTATAAAAGGATTTTTAAAGTGATTTTTGAAAATAGACGTTTTATTGAATTTTTTAATTGATTTATTTCAAATGAATAAACGTTTAAAATCTTAAAGTTATAAAAGTTAAGATTTTTGGTGAAATTTAACCAAAGTGTGATTTTTGAAATAAATAGTTGATTTATTTATAAAATGGTTTTAGTGGGATTTTGAATAACTATAAATGATTTGTATAAAAAGGTTTATAAATTTGATAATTTATAAATAAAAATATTGGACTTATAAAACGAATTTTTTTTATAAGTGTTAAAAAGAAGTATAAGTGAATGAAATAAATAGATTTATAACGTGAAGTTATAAAGTGAATAGATACCGTAGAATAAAGGATTTATAAGAAATTTACTTATAAATTTGACTTTTGCACTTAGATGGGATATTAATAGAAATTGCTAAATGAAATGATTTTATAAGTTGAAATTGTTATAAAGTAAAAATGTGATTTATAAACGTTGTTTATAAACCCGAAATCACTTATTTTGATAAGTAAATTATAGAAGTAAATAATGGAAGATTTATAAGTCGAAGTTGTTATTAAAATAGAAATAGAATTTATAAACGTGTTTATAAATTCAAAATCAATTGAATTTGATAAATTAAATATAGAAGATTTTTAAAAGATATGTTCGCGATTTTGGATAGCGAATCTCTATTGAAATAAAAATGTGTAGAAATGATTGAAATTGGGTTAAGTGCATTATATTCACGATTTTGGACAGTGAATATATTTTTTTTTAGTAAAATGGATACGTTTTGAAGAAGTGATAATAAAAATAAAGTTAAACATTTTAAAGATGTTTTAAAATGTATTATGAATCGAAAGCATAGATTTCAACATTCATTGTTGACATAAACGTTTTCGGGGAAGAAGGAAATGATGGACTATAACACTGTTGTTATAGTAAATGATTTTCGAAAGAAAATGTTTTATGTAGTATTGGGATTTACATATATCCATCTTAAAATCCGAATCCCTATACTAGTGATTTCGAGTCGTCGTAACGATGTTTTACGCAACATTCGTTTTGACTCAAATAGATGTTAAAATTAATGATTTCCTTAAAGAATGGAATGTATACTTAATATTGATTTAAGTATATTGAATATTTTCAAATGTTGAAAATAAATAGATTTGTGGAATACTTATTTTTAAATAAGTATGGAAATGCTTTTCCAATATGAAATGAACTGTTTTGAGATTTTATCTTTTAAAGATAAATTGAAATGCGGAAGTTGATTTGAAATTGTTTTCAAATGATTGAAGTGTGGAAATAATATATCTAGTAAATATATTTTTGAAGATGAAATAATTTGGGAAAATTATTTGGAATCTGATGATGTTGCGCATCTTTATTGATAGTTAAATAACCGACTATCAATAATTACCTTTAGATAGGTATTTGTTGTGAATTGGATGAATTTGAATGCCACACTTATTTTTGAATAATCGCTCACTATTCGGGTTAGCCGGGAAAGGACCATGGGGTCGTATAACCCATTCCGAATATGTGATACGTCGTTATGAATTGCATTTGAAGACCGGTGTTGAAGACCGGATATTTTTGAAAACGGAAGGATTACCGTCGAGTTACTCTACATCGGCTGATCTCCGATTTAGAGGTTTTATCACCCTTAGTGACGGGAAGTCCGGACGTGATTAGAAATTTATCCGGATGTGCAAGGGCTTCGTGAGAAGTGCCTTCGGTTCTGTTCGATCCCGGAACAGACTTGTATGGATTGTGTGTCTGACGTTACAATTTGAGATATAAAGCTGATTTCTTTCAAATACATTTCTGTTGGTGGCGGAGAATTTATTCTCTTAGCTTAACACCCTTCTCTGAGACGTACGAGCTCAGAGGTTATGTAGTTGAAATTTATCAGCGATATATCCCAATTTGGTAACGTGGCATACTGAGTGTTGCTGTGAAATGATCAGTGTTTGGTCATTTGTGATATGATCATTTGTTTGATCTTATATCTTTGTGATCATAGGTTGATCATTTTTGTTTGACCCGAAGCATGGCTTTGTAGAAAGCGTAGCTTTGTGGACGAGACTTCGTCGAGCCTCACACCCCGGAAATGGTCGAAACAGGAAGGATGCAGCAAGGTTCTAGTGAGTAGCGCCCCTTAGTGTATGTCATTCCTTCTGGATAGAGGTGGTATCATGGTATGGAGCCCAGATACTTAACCTATGTGGTTGCTGCATTATTATCTATGTGGTTTGTTGGAAATCGGGGATCCTCGGGAAGATCGGTTACGATCGGGGGATGGCATACGCGTGTTAGTAGTTACCTATTTTTGCAGAGGTAACCCGGCCTTATGTTGGCAGAGATCTAACCGTAACGTTAGGTTCTCGGGTCGTCTATTCCAGGGACGTACCCATCGTGGATAGGAAGTTCCTTAGCCTGACCATTTGTTGGAAATCCAAAGAAACAATACGAGCCTTGTACGGTTTTAGTTGTAGAACCTGCCATTTAATATGGTAGCTATAGCAAGCATACTATAATGGTACCTATGCTGGCTAAGATTTATATTGTACTTTCGAAAATGTTTTCTACACTATGCACTAATAATAATATCAAAAAGAATTTGATTTTTGCGTAGTAAGCATCTTTGACTATCATAAGAAGAAATCTCCTCCAAGTCTGCGTTTGCATTGTGTGTGTGGCGGGAGGTCTTATGGTAGTTTCATTTTCCTAAAGCATTGCGAATTGACTTTAAATCTTCTTGTTGTTTTAAAGATATAACTGTTTTACGATCTCACACCAGTCACCATGACTGACTTGGAGTTTATTGTTCCCTTCTAAACTCTGGGTGCCCACCAATTTCCACACGGGCAGCCTAGAGTTAGGTTATCAGGATATTCTGGAGCTTTGGAGATAAGCTGGATGGCGAGACGTAGTATTTGTATCTGATAGTATTTATTCCGCTGTGTATTCTGTATGAGGACAAGTTTATATAACTGTCCATTGTTGTTTATTGACTCTGATTGATGTATGTATAAAATGATATAGTTCTTTGTTTTAAAGACTAATGATTATCTATTATATATTGTTCCGCTGCGATGTGTAAGATTCTGATATTGTTTTCTGTTCTGATGTTGTTCTGTTGTTCTTCTCTTTATTTTATCTTCTTCTGTTCTTTCTTGTTCTTCTTTCTTCTTCTTCTACCTCTTTCTTCTATTTCAACCCTCACTATTGGAATTTCCGGCACTCGATTGCTCGGCAGTCGATAAAGTGAGTATCGATGTCGAATTTTCGAAAGTCGAAAATTCCCGTACGTGACAGATAGAAAATTTAGAAAATAAATATTTGTGAAATGATTTATATAAGAAAGTAATTTTATATAAGTATAGTTTATAAAATATGGTTTATAAATGAAAAGGATTTAGACAAAGAAATCGAGAACTTAAATCCCGGTATCTTTGAAAATGTTTTTCAAGCTTTTGGAGAAAATAATATTAGTATTTTTGAAAGCACATATTTGGGAAATTGGTTTAGGAAATTGAGATCATAATACTTACTATTATTATACGAAGTATTCGATACCGCATTGGAATGATTTTGGTTAAATACCAAAATTATGGTTTGGATGTACTAAACTCACTTCTATCGGTTGAAAATAATTTTGGTGATGATTGTAACATCATCGTCGTTTATTTTCGGGTTTCTGAGTAGGGGATGCTAGAGATTATTTTTTGTAAAATTGGATTTTGATTTGAATCCTGAAAGTATGGTTTGATATACAAAAGTTATATGTATATATATTATTTCAAAATGGTTTGAAAAAAAATTGGTTTTTTGTTCTAAAGTTTTCATGTTAAATTATTTCTTGTACACATGTAGCCTATGATCATGAAAGCATAGTATGCGTATCATAATATGATATGTTGTTTGATATTTTTAATTTGTTAAAATGGAATGTGATTTTCGATTATAGAACTTGTAACTAAGTGTTCTTGGAAATATTAAGTTGAGTTTATATACCACTTGAACTAAGAAGGTAGTAAGTTAAAACAAGTTCAAATGGTTGATCATACTTGTAAAGTAAAACAAATTTGATGTTTGTATATGCTGTTTGGATGTAATGGAGTATTATACGAGTATGAACTTAAGTTATAAAATGCAGATAAACTTGTAGTTAGGTTTTTATGAAATGATAATGGTTTTAGTATTGAATGAAATACTATTTGGATAAATGAATGTGATTATAAAGGTATTGGTGTAGTTAAGAGACCAATAGGATAAATATATAAGTTATATGTTGATCGTTTTATTCGCATAACTATTCTTGATCCAGTAATGGAGCATATGTTTTCGAGATGGTTTGCACCAATCCGAACAAGGATTATTCACTAGATTCTTGACGGCAAACACTTAATATGGATTCATGATACAATCTTGATGTTTTCTATCCTAGCATATGGCTATTTAAGGAAGACGGAGGTTTCTAATCAAGAAACTGAATTAGAGTCTGCACTTGAGGGGTTGGATGATCTATACTAGTTTGGTAGTGAAATTTATGTGATCAAGTAAGTGATCAGATCAGATATAGTGTATGGATAGTCCACGTGCATTGTACATGCTTTAGTACATTTATATACTATGTTTGTTGGCTAATGAAGAATTTGGGGAATGACTCTTCGATTTATTATGAGTAGCTTGAATAATCGTCTAAGTAATGACCTTAGGCTATTGAGTGTAAGGTATGCTTAGTAGATTGTTTATCGTCCTTAGATGATGAGAGTGTTTTAAACGTGAGTGAACCATAAGCATTGGTTGCCAGTAATTGTGAATACTATCTGAGTATTTGTGTGCTTTTCCTTTGTTTAGATTAGATGTACCATGGAGCAAGGATTCTCTGGATAGTAAAAAGAAGATGGAAGACAGTTTGAAGGAGATATATCCATAGTTGCTTATAGACTAGGATCCCTTTTTATTTAGTACCGTGTATCTTTTGTAGTGTACTCGCCGCTTGAGGTGGAGTTGCTTACTATGCATTTTGGTTCCAGTTTAGTCTGTATATGGTTTCAGCTGAACTCTATATAAGTATCTTGTTTCTTCTATCTCCTTTAATTATCGTTCTTATTTGAATTTCGAGGATGAAATGTTCTAAGTGGGGAAGAATGTATCGACCCTTAAATTCGAACACTTCGTCTTTAAATATCGTAACATTTTTGAAATATAATTAAGTGCTATAAATATGATTTTATAACCTTGTTAAATATCATTAATGAATAATGATAAGAAACTTGTTTTTGAAAATTGTTTAAAAAATATATTTTTTGAAGAAAAATCGATATTGTGACCAAAAATCGGTTTATCGGTAAATAGCTTTTAGATCGATATAAATTGTTCGAACTCTAGTGCACTTACAATGATCATATGAACACACTAGCAACTAATTAACATAGACTGCTCTTCATAAAACATGGAACATTCTAGAAGCTTCCTTTAAGATAAGAGATATTTAGTAAAGTAAGGGCATAAGGGTATTTGCTTAAGGAAGTGAGATAAAGGAGAAGTGATGGGAGGTGTGTCTTCCATGGTAGGGAGAGGGGGGTGAATGCAAGCTAAAAGAGCACCATTCATTACCTATATAAAGAGAGGCACGCACTTGTATATTATTCACAAATTCAGAAAGCATAAAGTAAGCAAATCCATGGTTTCTTCTTTATTTTCTTCTCTTATGTTTTAGAGGAAAATTTTGCAAATCTTATCCAAATCAACTCAAATTTAAAGTGAACCCTTGGGGGAATATTATAACACCTTCCACCTAGTTAGAAGTTGAAGAAGTGAAGCCAAACTCCCCATTGAAGGTTTGGCCTGAACTAAAAGTAGGAAAGGTGGAAGGAAAAAAGCAAGGCAAAGCATGGAAAGGAGAAAGAAGAAAGTGGTTGGAAGGTTGGGTTTGGACTTGGGTGCTTGGATCTTGGTTGTGGCTAGGTTAAAGGTAAGATAACTCACCTCTTTGATTGAAAATATAACCCATATTTGTTTGGGTTTGATTGTGTTTACGTTGGTTGAATTGTTGTTGAAATATGTTAAAACATTTGTTTGAATTCTTTCTTTGGAAGTAAGTGACACATATGTTCCATATGTATGGACTTGATTGGACTTGTATAACTTGTGACAAGACCTTAAAACAAAGCATATCGGTTATAGATGGACTTTGGTTTAGATCGGACTCGGATTTGAATGTGCACTTTTGGCAATAATCGTTATAGATGCTGTTGTGATTTGCCTTGTTTTTGGAAATTTCTATGGAACTTTTGTAGAAGTAGTTGTGCTTGGATATTAAAAAGTTAAGTAACATCTTGAAAAGTGGCCAAAACTTCACTTGTGCAAAACTGCCCCGTTTAGCCTTGATTTTTGGACATTAAAGGTTTGAAGAGATATTTAAATTTGAGTATTTTGTTTCATTCTTTTACAAGTGTTTATTAACTCATATTAGAGTATTTTAAAAGGGGTTTGAGATATTTATGAATTTTTAAGAATTAGTTGTGAATTTTTAAAGAAGAGGATTTTATAATAAAAACTTGTTTTTCTAAGTTTTTAAGGAAATTGTAAAGTTGTTATTTTCAAGTAATATTTTGAGAAAATGTTTTAAAACCTACTGTAAGTATAATAATGTATTTTAAAAGAATAAGTATATATAGTTTTTAGAAAATATGTTGACTATTTTATGTCTTATGGAATAAAATATCTTTTAATTTGTTTACTTAAATATCAAGTTTTCAAGTAAATTACTATACATATTTACCATTTTAAAAAGGGTTTTAAAAATTTAAACAAAAAGTTTAGAAATGGGTTAGAATTTCCTAATGGCCATATGGCTAATTGGTTAATTGCTATTTTGAAAAGTAATTAACGCTGCTTGACACTAAAAGCCAACAAAGTGAGGCTTATCTATTTGTGAGAGTTAAGATTGGTGTTCGAGTAGGGATGGAGCAATAAAGCTCGACATTGGAAATGACTAAAACCATAAATAGGATGCATAGACAGAGGGAACATAGCATTTTAACAATCCTAAGGTGCAGGCAACTCCATCTAGTATTACTTACGGATATGCATGCGGAAGTGATGCATTCAGAACCACGAGTGTTTTGGGCATAGGCTAGTTATGTATTCCGTATAGTACATTCCCTAGAGATGTACGTTGCTCAGAAGGATATCTTTGATCCTTGTGCAGGAATTCGTATTTGGCTTGATCCGAGGAGAACTCCAAGGAAAATCTGTTACACGAACGCACCTTAGCAGTATTGATTGTATACGTATTATTGTTGTGGTGTTCACACAACAGCTATTTGATATGATTTATGTGCTACACTTTAGACACTATATATCATATCACTATATATTAAAATTAATGAATGGTTGGTTTCTTTAAGGGAAAACTCATTATGGGAATCCGTACGGCCTCAATGGTTACTATTATTTGTTGCATATTTCTTGAGTTTCTCACACTGGTTTGCTAGACTAGTCCAGATGTTATTTTCTTATAAAGCCCGAGTAAGCACCATGTATGTTTCCAAATTTAGCTTTGGATGTTTGGAGCATATGGAGAAGAGCTGAACGATTACCTACCATAGTATTCTTATTTTTTTTCCCTTGCTATTTAATTTATCAGCATATGCGAGGACATGTCATTACCACTGTCCAAGATGATGATAGTACTTAGGTTTTAGTAACTCTGATGTTTTTGTATTTAGAGTAACACTTTGTACTGTTCCTTTGATATTATATATTATCGTTCTGCGGTGAGATTCTGATGTCGTGTTCTTTCCATCTTGTTATATTTATTTTTTCACCCTAACTTTCTTTCTTTCTAGCACTTGGGTGCTCGGCACACGAATACTGTGGATTTATTTAGTGTCGACATTCGAGGGTCGAAGAGTTGGGTGGTTACACCAATTTATAAGTTTTTTAAATTATATATAAGTTTTGAAAGAGGTAATTGACTAGGTTTAATACTAAAAGCCAAAGAGGTAGACTTATATATTTGTGAGAGTTAAGGTTGATGTCGAGTAGGGATATGAGCAATAGAGCTCTAACCCACCGGTTTCCCTCTTGACCGAGGATTAGTTAAGTTGGAATGTCGAAAACTTGTTAATCTCATTGTTTACTTATTTATTTGAAAAGTATGTAACTTTTCTTAATGCTAAAAGCCAACAAAATAAGCTTATCTATTTGTGAGAATTAGGACCGACGTCGAGTAGGGATATCAACAATAGAGCTCTAACCTACCAGTTTTCCTCTTGGTCGAGGAATGGTTAAGTCGGGAATGCTGGAAATGGGTTAATTATATTGTTTTCTTACTCGTTTATGAAAGTCACAAGTACTATCATTAACACTAAATTCCGACAAGGTAGATTTATCTATTTGTGAGACTCAAGAATAAAGTGTTAAGCAAGGCTTTGATGCAACCAGTGCTCTAACTTACCAGGCTTCACTCTTAGATGGGAAATAGTTAAGTCAGAATGTCGAAAACAAGTTAAGTATATAAATCGTGATTTCTATAAGCGATCATTTTTAACTAGATAGTGGCTTAGTCAATTATCGTACTTAACCAAATATTATCTTAGATCATTAAAAGAATGTTTTTAAAGATAATATAAGTATGAGATGGTTTCTGGTTTATTGTGACAATGTCTTAATAACATTCGTTTTTAACACTTTTTGATTATAATTATGAATGTAAATTGGTCTTTAAAAGAATGTTTTAATGATAAGCATAAGTGAAATAGTTTTGGGTATGTATAAACAATGTCTAATAACATTAGTCTTAAATCTTTTGAACAGATTTGTGAAAGTACTTAGATCTTTAAATTGAGGGAAATTATAAGAAAGGAATCTTTTGGAAAAGGATAGGAAAGGTATAGGTTTAAAGTAAGAAATCTTGCTAATGATTTATGACTCTACTTATACCATTTGAGATAAGTATATGAATACTTTTTAAAGTATTGAAAGAGTACAAATGGATAATAGAAATTGGTAAAAGATGTTTTATTAGATAAAAGAAGTTTTACTAATAAAAGAGATTTTTAATTAATAAAAGAGATTTTTAATTAATAAAAGATTATTTAAACAAAAAGGGGATTAGAAGTCGCTTGGGAAATTAATCCTACTTTGTATGGCTTGATCGTACTTTGTATGTTTACTCGCTTATGGAAAACATTTAGTCGTATACTTAGCACTAAAGCTGATAAAGTAGGCTTGTCTATCTATGGGAGTTAAGACTATTGTTCGAGTAGAGATATGATCAATAGAGCTCTAACCTACCAGCTTCACTCTTGACTGAGGGATAGTGTGAGATGAAAATATCGAAATGTGATAAGCATACAAGACTTGGTTTCTATATGCAATTGTTCTCATTACTATTGAATGCCCAAATTCATCGATTTAGTCTTGAAGAGACCGGGATCGGTAAGTGTTTTACTTATCAAAAACCACTTAAGACTACGATACATGTTCTATCTCTTGGAAGTGGATCCGTTCAAGATGCTAGAATCCATATGTTGTTTCGAGACCTATTCGATATGCGGGAATTCATTTGTAACAACACGAATTCCAATGGGTCTGAATTTTTCGCAAAAATGCTAAAACCCAAGCCCATTAAAACTCGAGTTGGGAATCTAGTATCCTGCAAATAGGCACAGACAAATATATCAAAGCTCAATTAAATATCTCATAGCAAAATTGACTAAAATATAATAGTAAGTAAATACTCACCAATAATAACAATTTCTAACAAGTGTCTTAAAGCTGGGAAGTCTCTGCCATCTACCTAACCTGTAGGATCTTATGAGGAGGGTGTCAGAACTAAAGTTCTGTGAATGGATAAATTATACACTTTTAGGCTTAATTCTACATATATTGTTTTATTTCCATTTACTCTTATATTAGGTTCATTAGGTTACAATACTCTCGCCTCTGTTCTTGAACCGTGCATATCTGCTCTATAGTAGATTAAAACCTAATAACTAATGTATACATATAGGTAGCTATATGCCCAATGACCATATTGGTCCTAGGTACCACCCATGGTACCTTCCGTATCCTCCTCGAAAAGGGCTCCATCGTCATGCTTCGAGAGCGTTCCGTAACTACGTTTGTAAAGGACTACTTCATAAGGCCTACAATACAGATGCTCCATAACTTACTATGAAAACATAAATCGCGTCCGCACTAGTCTATGCCAGTGCTCGAACATCCACAATGTACTACCAAGTGCATACATTGAGGACTACGTAATCGTTCTGTCTACTATCTGAATCCCGCCAACAAGGTCTACCTTGTACGGAATTCAGTCGGGGATTTTCTATATCTGTAAAGGTCTACTTCATTAGGCCTACAATACAGATATTCTAGTTGGTCTGTCTCTTTTTCATCATGGCTATGGCCCCACGCAACCACCCCACAACTAACCAAAAGACTTCTAAAGAGTTAAGTGACCGTGCCCTACTGCAAACAATCTAACATCTAAATGGCGGTGCACCTCATCCAATGTCTCGATAGTGAAAGAATCATTGGCCTGTTGGTTTAACTCTAGTCTTTCCAAAAATCGCTCTTAGTCTTGCTAGCCGATATCTGCATGCGACTATCATTAAACTTACTTGCAAGTACTGGACATACGAATACCTACTCCGAACACCAAGCCCTTCTGACTGCCTACAAAGGTCTATTTTGTTAGACCTACAGTGCAAAGGACATCAAATCTAAAAAAAATTAGAGGGAGTTGCCAAAACACTACAACATACGTGCCAATGAATGTAGAATAAAGAGGGGTGCCGCACCAATAAGATATATCAAACACCTAGTTACCAAAGGGGATATCAAGTCTCTATGAAGCAAGCCTTAGATACGACTACGGATACCGAGTCTTTACAACTGTGACCATTATAAAGCATCCGCAAGTAGTAGGTGGTCTTGAGGTTTTACGAGCAATAAAGGATGCCAAACTTCAAGAGACATGAATGATATCGAACGAAGAGCTTAACAAGAGATCTCGAGCATTTACATGAAGCAAGGAATGGTAAACCACATCGAATGTCTACTACCATTGGTAATATCGAATGAGTGCCATATTGCAAGATGTCGAACATCTATAGTTATGAAGAATGCCACGTGTCATCGGTGCAAAGCACGATGCTGCATATCCTCAAGATGTCGAATGTTATACAACAAACATGTCAAGTATTAGCAATTCAAAGGGGATGTCGAATATAAGAATTCACCTTATGTTGAAAGACACTCGGCACCAATACCACCCGCTTCTACCCCTATAAATACGAACCCTATAGATACATGGTTAGGGTAATTTTTTCTTGTTTTATTTCTTACATTTTCAAAGTTGTAAACCCTAAATCAAATTATGAATTTTTAGAGCCAATTGTACATTTGTGACTTTTGAACATAAGGACTTGGACAATGAACATTGCATAGCATATTTCAATCAAATAAAACTTTTTGTCCAATTGTTAGACTTACGGCCTGCATATGACTTCAAACACTTGACTTGGATTATGAACTTGCATACCCTATTCTATTGGACTAGAACCTTTATTTGCATACTTCTCTTGTGGTTTGTATTAGGCAACTCAAGCCTTTGACTGAGTTGGACTGATTGCCTCTTGCATATTAGGTTAAAAATGAATTTTGTTAACAATAACAAGGTAGGCAAGTAATAAAATGAATATAAGCAAGACAATAACGATGAAAAGGGAGGCAAGTAATAATTTAAAATAAAAGTGCATGGAAAGTTCACTGAACAAGAGAGAGAAATTAAATTTTAAAAAGGGAATGGTGATAAAAATTAAATGGTGATAAATGGGAAGTAAACGGGAAAATATATCTAAATCTTTAAAAAGAAAGTGGTAAATGACCTTAAATTGAATAAGAAGTTAACAGATGAAGAAGTAAAGAAATGTTATTAACAGTTGAGCACTGGAAACGTAATAATCAAACAAGTAAGAATGAATATATATATATACAAACATACATATACATACATATACATACATACATACATATATATATATATACACGTAGCCTCAAGTATGCGTTTAAGTTAGTAAATAACTTAGATGGATAAGAATGACAAAGTCATTAGTGTGGATTGGAATACGAGGTCAGTAGCGTTACACAATAGAAGTCTGCCTAATGCAAGGGCTACCATCAGTTGTGTATACATTATACCGATGTAGGACATATCCAACTATAGGACCAGTGGAATTATATACGCTTGCGTATAGGTGAAGGAACACCAAAGTAGGGTCTGCTTTAATATTTTAAAAGGGGCATTGTCTTGATTACATTAGGCAATCTAAATGGGATAGTAAGCAAGGGTCGACACTATGTTAGTGTGTTTGTACCATATTAGGGAGTAGGAACTGTACATAGGTCATGAATGTCATCGGTTCTGAGCGATCAGCGGAAAGACAAGGGTTACACCTAAATGGGCTACACCTCCTACTAATGTACGTCATGTTTAGGTCATGCACCGCTATAGTTATTTGCTAGTTTGTTTGTTAGGGACAAAGCTACATAACCATTAAGAGAGGTCTCTCAAAACAAATGGGGTAGTCCAAGGAGCATAGTCTTCTATAATCTATGGAGCCGAGTCCATAATAGGAAGCATACAAATAGTAAATCCCCATGGCGAGATAGAATATGACTAACCTATTGTGATGTCATTATTAGGCATTGTGGGAGTTGCTCGGTATGCACGATGACGAGGATGTGATTCAGCATTGACAATGGATCTTGACGGAGTGCTGGGTTATGGATACTAGCAGGGATAATATCTTGCTCCAAAGGGGGACTGTGGTATATATACATACACACACGTATGTAGTTATCGTCTACTTTGGGTAGATGAGTCATATCATACGCGTACATGGAGTCGAGATGAGTAAGTAAAATTATAAACTAGTGTTATACGTAAAATGTATAAATTACCAGTCACCAGAATGTTGTTCTAACCCCTCCTCATTACAACCCATAGGATAGCTTTGGATGGACAGGTACTGGTGCAAGGCGGGAATGGTGAAAGGACAGGTTTCCTTAGGCATGCTCGACATTGATAAGGACACGATGGATTGGAAGTGTCAATCTTAGTCAGTAACTATATGATTTATTATACTTTATTATTTCGCTATGAGTTATATCGATAATGCTATAATATGCATTTATTTGATTATTTGCTTGGATACCAAACCAACGATCCGTACTTTGGTGGACTTGGATTTTCGATTTAGCAAAAATTTTGGCCCCACTATGGTGTGGGTTATTGCATTTGGTATCAGAGCAAGGTTAGTGGATCTTGACAAATTAGGAAACTTTGAGTGAACGTATTTGTATTTTACTTATAAATATAATTATATTATATGCCAAATCATACAAATTTCACCTATAGAGTGCTACAACCATACACTGAAAGATGGATAAGTCGATTTTGAGTCGGAATAATGGATGAAATTGAAGATGTACACCTAACTCGATTACCCCACATGAAATAGGCAGTATGGAAAGGCATTGGCTTAAGAAGAGCATGAGTGCAACATATGGAAGGTCCTTAAAGTTGGATAGTACGTGACTCCCTAGTTGGGCCCTTGATAGCCCAATGGTGTAGATCCCCATAGGATTGCCGATTGATGATGTACAGTAGGTCCAAATAAGGGAAAAGTAAGAGTCCATATGCTGTAGATATCTGGTAGCAAGAATTAATTAAGTTCCCAAAGAAGGTGTGTAGTAATCACTACAAGATGATAGCCAAATTTTAATATTTAAAACAAAGATAAGTCGATAAGTAATTAGAAAAGAAAAAAACTGTCCAAAGAAGAGGCAATTAAAAATCCACTCCGAGCTTGACTCTACATGAAAGAATTCAGTATAAATGTTGAAATGATTTTAGTATAAAAGTTTAAGGAAAATTTATAAATAATATATTTGAAATGATTTTCAAAGTAATTAGTTGAAAGTAGAAAACCATATTTTTGAAAAGTAAGCAAATAGTAAATTTTTGGGCAAAATAAAATATTTAAATTTTATTTAAACAATTTTTTATAGTAAAGATAAAAAATTAGTAATTCAAAATTTCCATAAAAGGGTTTTTATGAAAAGTTATTTGGTTCGAAGATAGTAGGGTTTATGTAGGTTATTGATTTTTCTAAAATGAAGAAAAATTTTAAGTTGTAAAATTATTTTTGGGATGGTCCATAATAAGCGGTACAAGTTTAAATTAGGGTAAGTAAAACGAAAAAGAAGATTAGAACAAAATAGAAGCAATTAAATAAGAGCAGTTTAGGTAGAAGACAGTAAAATAATAGTAACATTATAGGAACAATGTTAGAAAATTTTATAAAATAATGTTAGTTGTTATAAATAACGTTAGGAGATTATATAGAAAATAATGCTAATAATCTAATTAGAAGCGACAAAGGAAATTAAAGGCAAAACAAAGAAAAATGGATACTTTTCCATTGTTTTGCGCACTTATTGCAAGTACCTTTTAAAAATACCCCTTCACAAGCTATTAGAGACTCCACCAAGGATTGGAAGTGGAGATAGAATGAGTAATATAAAAATAATAGGATGGAAGTGTCCTTGTCTATTCCAGTTTTTATTGTTTAAAATTATAAAAGATTTTTGAAAACATTGTAAAGTGTATTTTTAAAGAAATGGTTTCGTATAAGAATTGAGTTTTTAAAAGAAAAACTTAATGAACGGTTTGAGTTAAAAATTTAAGAAGTAGAAATCCTTGTTTCTGGAAAAAGTCTTTAAAAGAAAAAAGCCGATTTGAAGAAAAAGGAAAATCAATTATATAATCTTTCCATGATTTCTCACGGTTTTTAGGGTAAAACCGAATATAATTGATTTCGAATGCCATGAGGAATTTATATGCTATGTAAAACATGATTTTGGAGTTGGGTTTTAATTTTGATAATTTTCCAAGTCATGGAAAGATTATTATGAATTTTCAAAGGAAAATATGGTTAATTGGGTTTAGAAATTTATTTCATAAATTATATTGAGAATTTGGTTCTAAAATTTAGGTATGTTAGATAACATGTTAAAATTGAATTTCTGTGATTTTTGGGGATTTTTCCTAAGTAGTTTGCTATGGAAATTAAATTATTTTAGAAGAAGGACTTATTTGCATTATTGGTTTAGCTTAATGGAAAGGCTTATTTGTTAAATTAATCGTGGTTTAGATCTGAAATAATGCGGCAGTTATTTTGTGTAAAGGATTTGAAAAGTTAAGGCAACCAATCATATGCTTACACGTAGGCAGGTTAGTTAGAAAGTGTTTGCTTTAACTGGCATTAAATCAAATTTACCCAAAAAAGTGGGTTTTGCCTCTATTAGAAGCACCTTTCGACTCATAACTTCCGCCTTCAATCAAGTTGAAACCCCATAAAGCCAAAACCAATACACAAGGTATCAACATTGGTATGTAGTGGATTGGAGAAAGGCAGAAGGCATGGTGTCGAAAGCATAGCTTTCGATGGGAACGAAACCTTTGTTTTGTTTTAAAATGTTAAGCGCCAGACTTTGTTTAACTAAAGCTTTCAAAGGAGTCGAAACATATGCTATCAAAAGTGGTTTTCTAAATAGCTTTCAAAGAAGGTTGTCGTCTTTCAATTTTAAGTATAAGCTTTCGAATGAGTCCCTTGTTTATAAAACAATGCTTTCGAAAATGGTGGTTCCGACCTAGTCGAAACCCTATTGCCGTTCTTTTACTTTTCGAGAGTATTGAAGTCATTAATGCTTTTTGAGGGTAGCATATTTTTTAAAGATGTACTAAGCCACTTTCTAATGATTTCGAAAGGGTTCAAGGGTTTCGAAGGCAATGACTACGAAAGAGGGTTTCGATGCTATCCTTCAAAGTTTTTCTTAATTGTTTCGATGCTTTCGAAAGGATGGTGCCTATGCCATCAAACTTTCCCCAAACAATTTTATAAGAAGCTTAAAGGAATCTAAAGGGATAATTTCGTATATATTCACTTTGACCCAAAAGACGTTTTTGAGTAAACCCAATGGTTTCGAAATGGGTACTTTCATTGGTTTTTAAGCTATGTTTCTAAGGATTATTAAGTAATGTTTTGATACTTTCAAAAGGTATATCTTGCTTTCGAAAGAAATGATTTAAAGGGCTTCGAATGGTTTATATTTAATGTTTTAAAAAGAGGTTTTCTGTGCTTTCGAAGAAGGTCATCCAGGGGTTTCGAAAGTAATGTTTTAAGGTTTCGAAAGCCTTAATTTTCAAAACAAATAACCCAATCTCATTTTAAAGGAAAACCATGGCATAATAAAAGAGTTTTGAAATGATTTTAAGTATGGAGTTTTTGAAGAAGTTTTCCTTGATTAATAGGTTAAAGGGATTAACCAAGTTATTATGTTTGCTTCTTCACATATGTATGTAATGGACCCATAACTGTATTTTGGGGAAGGGCAGAATAACCAGCTTGGTTGACCCAACAATAAATATAAATAAAGTGAACTCCTAAATGGGTAGAATTGCATCCAGGAGGTCAGGAAGGCCAGAATATAGAATACAAAAGCATTGAATAAAGAAGCTGTCAGGGAGACCGGTTCATAGTAAACCCATGAAAACTATGTATAAAAGAAGTTGTCAGGGAGACAGGTTCATAGTAAACCCATGAAAACTATGCTTAGAAGGAGTTATTGGCAGGAGCCAATAGGTTTGTAGTGAATCCATGAAAACTCTATATGTATTAAGTTATTGACAGATGTCAATAGGTTCCTAGTCAACCGATGAAAACTAGGATAAGATAGAAGTTATTGGAGTTACCTATAGTATCAGGGAGAACCCATGAAACAATGATGTTATTGGCAGAGGCCAATATGTTCTTAGTGATCCCATGAAAACTATGAAATAGGACAGGGAGTCCATAAATTTACACAGGTTAATACTAAGCCATGAAAACTATGAAACTGAACAGGTTCTATAAGTTTTAAAAAGGTTATTAGTCATCCCATGAAAACTACTAGGTTAATAGTAACCGTAGAAACTATAACTGAAAAAAATAGTCAAAATGAATGGGGATGGGTAATCCAGAATTGATTTACTTGTTTTTCATATCATCGTATTATTTTAAGATGTTTTAACCATCATGGATGCAGGAGTACAGTGTATGGGTTTATAAAGTTTTTACGATATTAGTGAGGGGAAAACCCGTTCCGCTAAGTGGCGTAGTCTCACTAATTATCTAAATGGTTTGAGATGGTAGATTATTATTCATACCAGGCTTTATGTCTGACTCGAAGTTTATGTTTTCTCCTTAAACTCTTGGGTACTCAATTGATTTTGTGTAGTTTGAGAGTTGAGGTTTTCAGGTACCTCTTTAAACGAATAAGCTTCCAGAGACATGCAGGAGGCATGATAGCTACTTGGACTTCCCTTTTAATTTTGATTCTGCTATGTTGTTGTTGTAAAGGCAAAGCTGTTTAATTGCCTATATATACTATGATCATCCAACAGGGCATCTTCATATGTCGCTCTTGGCGTATGTTGTAATAATATATTTTCTCTAAACGTGGTTCTCGTATTGGGATTATGTAATGAATTTGAAATGTTTTGAAATGGAATGTCGAACTTGTTAGATATTTTAATTTTTTTTCCATATTCATGTGTTTCTGTTATATCAATGTATCTAACATTACTGTATTTGGTTGCCGAGGATTAATAATTATGGATAACTACATCATCCATAGCTGTTAGTTTTGGGCCTCCAAGTGGGGGATGTTACAAGTTGGTATCAGAGTATAGGTTTATGAAACTTAAAAGAAATTTAAACCTAAAAGATTGTCAAACATAATCCAATGAATCAGAAAATAAGATCGGGGATTGGGTTAACGCTATAGTAACGTACTTGTATTTGATATATATATATATATATAAGTACGTATTCCCCTCTCTCTTAGACCGTTCTTTTGTATCTTACTAAGGATCGTACGCAGATTTATGAGAAAGAAGATATGGAGGCAGGAAACGAAAGAGGAAATTTTGGTGGGGGAAGCACCACAACTAACGGAAATGCTCGACCCACCAGAAGGAACCCTGGTCGGTAGGCTAATGCTAACCAAATGTAGATGCCAATGTGGGTGCTAGAAATCCACCAGTGGATATGGGGGCGATGTATCAGTTCTTCGTCAATATGGTGCAAGCAGGACTTGCTGTTGGTTGGAGCTGTGTAGTTAATGCCCCGCTATTACCCCGCTATAACCCCGCTATATCTTATAGCGGATTTCTACCGCTACGATATTTCCATATAGCCCCAAAATATAGCCTTTCCGCTTTAAGCCCCGCTATTTCCGATATATCCCGTTATTCCCGCTATATTCCGCTATTTCCGCTATATCTTCTTTAATAAAATAAATTGAAAATTTGCATTTATACATTATAAAAATTAATAAAATAATTTATTTGATTTAATTTTTAATATATTTTAAGAAATGAAAATACTCTAATATTCTACTAAATTCAATTATGTTATATAACAGTTTTACCTTTATTTAAAGTATATTCGCACATGTTTTTATTTAAAATTATTTATGTATTAATTATAATTCAATTGAATGATAATTTTTCATTTAATTACCATTTATATATTTGTAAAAACATTAAGTACGAGTTTTATATGCTATTTTAGAGCCATCCGCTATATCCCGCTATATCCTCGCTGTATCCCCGCTATGACTTTTTGCACCTCCACCGCTTTGAATCTGCCGAGCGCTTTAACTGCACAGTGTTGGAGTTGCTGGAAATGTTGGAGGAGCTAATCCTGTGGCTCCAATTGGGAATAATTATGCTAAGCTGAGTAGAGATTACACCAGTCTTGGTGGGAAGCCATTTATGGGGATGGAAAATGCCATAGTGGTAGAGAATTGGATGTTGCATTGTGAGCGTATCTTTGCTGATTTTGGTTTAGATGATGAGCATAAGAGAAGGTTGGCCTCTAGGAAGTTGCAAGGGTCAGTGCTTCATTGGTGGAACAGTGTTACTATCGGAGTTTCGGAGGAGGAATTGACTTGGGCTGATTTTCGAAGGAGATTTGAATAGAGGTTTATGTCTAAGGTTGTTAAATCAGCACTGTTTAGGAAGTTTTTGGATATGGAGCAGGGAGACATGTCGGTTGTTGATTATGCCACTAAGTTTGATGAGTTGTCCCGTTATGGATATAATACTATAGACACCATCATTAGGAGGAATGAGAGGTTCATTAGGGGACTGAGGCCCGAGATTGCTACGGTGACCCTACCACATCTTTGTGATCCTAGTAATGTAGTGGCAGAGATGGCAATTCGCCATGAGGAGATGCTAGTTGTTTATGCTAGAGTGAAGCCAGTGGAAATCCAGGGTTCTCAGGGGAAGAAAAGAAAGTTCTTTAAGAAGAAGGGAGCCCAGAAGGGAGATGCTGCCAAGAAGGCTAAAGCTGATTTAGTTTGCTTCAAGTGTAAGAAGGGTCATTATGCTCATGAGTGCCGGTCAGGCTAGAGGAAGAAAGATGCAGATAAGAAGAACATGAAGTGCTTTTACTGTGATCAGGTTGGGCATTCTAAGAACCAGTGCCCATAGCCAGTCAGGACGGACAAAGGAAAGGTTTTTGCTGTTGGAACCTCATCCGCTAGGCCAACTGCAGTTGAGAAAGGGAAGACTGTGATGGAAGGTATGTTTTTCATTCAGAGTTTACCAATTAGGATACTATTTGATACGGTGCATCACATTCATTTATAACTCAGAAATTTGTTGATAGGTTTTTCTTAGAACCCACGTACCTTGTTACTTCCTTAAGTGTTGCGAATCCAATAAAAGGGTATGCAACTCTGGGGATGAGATGTGACCAGTTAGAACTTGACTTGTTAGGTCATATGTTTGCATGCAGTCTGTATGTTTTCAATTTTGTAGATTTTGAAATCATTTTGGGTATGGATTGGTTGAGCAAGTATGAGGCTAGCATATTTTGCCAGGATGTGGAGATATCACTGAGACACCCAGATAGTCATAACCGAATCATATTCTCAGTGGATAATTCTGACCGGAGTAGTTGTGCTTTGTTAAGTGCTATGGAAGTAGGAGAAGAGTTAAGTCAGGTTCGAGTAGCAAGATAGTTTGCTGATGTCTTTGAGTCGGTCACAAGACTACCACCGAAACGAGCTGTTGAGTTTCAGATAGATCTTGTGCCAGGAGCTATGAGTAGACCACCTAGCAAGATGACACATACTAAGATGAAGGAATTGAAGGTGCAACTAGTGGATCTAGAAAGAAGGAATTTTATTAGACCAAGCAGTTCACCTTGGGGAGCAGCTGCGGTATCCGTGAAGAAACCAGATGGGTCGTTGAGGATGTGCATCAACTATCGTAAGTTGAATGAGGAGACGATTAAGAATAAGTATCCTTTGCCAAGAATATACGACCTGTTCGATTAGTTGTGTGGAGCCAGGGTGTTTTCCCAGTTGGATTTGGCAACAGGTTTCCATCAATTAAGATTGGCAGAGGACAGTATTCCATTGACTACATTTCGGACAAGGTATGGTTTATATGAGTGGTTAGTAATGCTATTTGGGTTAATGAATGCACCTGCTTTCTTAGTGGATCTGATGAACCGAGTTTTCCGAGAGTACTTGGGTAGGTTCGTGCTGATGTTTATAGATGACATTTTAGTATTCTCTAATGAAAGAGAGCATAAGGATCATCTTAGAGTTGTGCTTGAGACGCTGAGGCAGCATCAGTTGAAGGCGAAGTTTTCCAAGTGTCATTTTTGGAAGAAAGAGGTTAAGTTTCTTGGTCACTTGGTTTCAGAGAAAGGCTTGTCAGTCGATCCAGATAAGATCGAAGCTATTAATAATTGGAAATGAGCAGAGACGGTGACTGAGATTAGAAGTTTTCTTGGACTTGCTGGCTATTACCGGAGATTCATCAAGAATTTCTCGCAGATAGCAGCGCCTTTGACTAAGCTAACCAAGAAGGAGGTGAAATTTGTCTGGTCCGACAAATTTTAGGAAGCATTCCTTAAGTTAAAGCATTTTTTGACCAATGCACCTATGTTAGTAGTTCCAGACGGAAACCAAGGGTTGGTGATGTATACTGATGCATGTGGAACTGGATTGGGAGCTGTGTTGTTGAAGAATGGTAAAGTGATTGCCTACGCTTCGCGATAGCTTAGACCACATGAATTGAGATATCCTACTCATGATTTGGATTTGGCTGCGGTGATCTTCGCATTGATGATTTGGAGGCATTATCCTTTAGGAGAGAAATTTGAGCTATACACAACTCATAAGTCTTTAGGATACTTATTCTCTCAAAAGGAGCTGAATATGAGAAAATAGAGGTGGTTGGAGTTTTTGCCTGCTTATGATTTTGGTATAGAGTATACTCCTGGGAAAGGAAATAAGGTAGCGGATGCTCTTAGCAGAAGACATCAGAATGTGGTGTTACTTATGTTGGCAGAATGGAAGGATTTGGAAGCTTTGACTACTTGTAGTGTGCGGTTAAGATCAACTGTTAGGTCTAGTCAAAGTACTGCCATGTTGCCCTATTTAGAAGTTCGACCAGCATTGATCGAAAGGATAGCTTCTAAGCAGAAGGAGGATCTAGTATTAGCTGAGAAGATCAGAAGGCTTGAGGTTGGAACTGAGATCAATGATCTGAAAGGTTTTAGTCTTGACCAGAGAGGATGGTTGAGAAAGAAAGGACGGTTATGCATTCCAAATGTTGAGGACTTGAGGAAAGAAGTTATTAGAGAATGTCATCAGTCCAAGTTTACGATTCATCCTGGAGGGACCAAGATGTATCAAGATATGAAGAGGAGCTTTTATTCGGAAGATATGAAGAGGGATGTTGGCTTGTGGGTTAGGCAGTGTGCAAACTGTCAACAAGTGAAAGCCGAACATCAGGTGTCGAGTGGGTTGCTTCAGCCTTTAGAGATTCCACTTTGGAAATGGGATTCGATATCCATTGATTTTATAGACGGGTTGCCAAGGTCAAATAGAGGAAATAAAAGTATATGGGTCATAGTGAATAGGTTGACCAAGAGTGCCCATTTCATTCTAGTTAAGTCAACCAGAACGGCACCTGTTTTAGTTAAGTTGTTCATGAAGAACATAGTTAGACTTCATGGGATTCCTAGTAGCATAGTCAGTGATAGAGATGCTTTGTTTACTAGTGAATTCTGGAAGAGTCTACAGGATGTGTTAGGCACTAAGCTCAAGATGACTACTACATATCACCCTTAGACAGATGGGCAAACAGAGAGAGTCAATAAGGTACTTGAGGATTTGTTAAGAGCTTGTGTATTGGACTTTGGTGGATCTTAGGAGGATCACCTACATATGGTTGAGTTTTCCTAATATAATAGTTATCAGACTAGTATAGAAATGGCGCCTTTTGAAGCTTTGTATGGAAGGTCATGAAAATCACCAGCATGTTGGTTGGACACTAGAGACAGATTAGTCTTAGGTCCGGATTTGGTTAGAGAGGTGTCAGAGAAGATGAGTTGATCCAAGGAAGGATGAAGGAAGCTCAGTCCAGACAGAAGAGTTACGCTGTTAAGAGGCATAATGACCTAGAATTCTCACTTAGAGATAAGGATTTTATTAAGGTATCACCGATGAAGGGTGTGGTACAATTTGGAAAGTCAGGGAAGCTGGTATCGAAATATATTGGTCCATTCTATATTACAGAGAGGATTGGAAAGCTCGCATACATAGTAGAGTTGCCAAGCAGTATGGCAGGTGTCCATAATGTATTTCATGTGTCTCATCTTCGCAAGTATGTGCATGATCCAGAGACTACTATTCCTCTAACAAGGTTGGAAGATTTGATAGTAAAGTCTAATTTGACTTTTGTTAGACAACCAGTTCGGGTTGTAGCGAGAGATGAGAAAAGGTTGAGGGACAAGACAGTCAAGTTGGTGAAAGTTTAGTGGAGGGACAACGAGAAGGACTGTACTTGGGAGACAGAAGATAGGATTTGAGATACTTATCTCGATCTTCTTTGAGGGTATGTCTATATTAGCTTTCTATAGATAGTTGCTAGTCAGGTAGACTAGTTTGGTTGTTAGGAGTGGTTACAGATGATTGCTATGTTTAGTATTTGTCCTTATTGAATTCAAGGATGAAATTCTTTAAAGTGGGGAGCCTATAACACCTCTAATTTTAATAACATTATTCAGAAGATTTAATTAGATAAATTAAATAGAATAATGTAAACATTAGAGTGATATGGGGATTGAGATTTGAATAAATGATAAGCAGGTCGTGCTTAACAAATTAAATGGGCTTAAGAATGGTTTCTAAGTTAATTAATTTACACAAGGGTATATTGGGAAATAGCCACACATAACCCCTTACCCTTATATATATATTCTCGTTCCTTATATCATTCACGGTCCATTTTCCATTCACGTCATTTTGCAAAAACAAAATAAAAACGTAAATCAAAGGGGAGCCGACCATTGCAAGGAGAAGAGAAAATTCAAATCAAGCTAAGGATTACAGCAAGGGGAATAAATCTTAATCTCAATCCAATCTCCTTATCTTAATCAAGGTGAATAATAATTTATACCATCTCTATTTTGTTTTTAATAATTTGTTTTCGGGTTTAAGATTAAATCCCTTTTTATGATGATATGGATGATGGTATTCTTGGATCATAATATGTTAGATCTAAACAAGATTGTTTAAATATGATTTCTCATGGTTTTAAGGGTAAAACCGATTATAATAGATTTCGAATGCCATGAGGAATTTATTTGTTATGTAAAACATGATTTTGGAGTTGGATTTTAATTTTGATAATTTTCCAAGCCATGGAAAGATTATTATGAATTTTTAAAGGAAAATATGGTTAATTGGGTTCAGAAATTTATTTCAGAAATTATATTGAGAATTTGGGTCTGAAATTAAAATAGGTTAGATAACATGTTAAAATTAAATTTCTATGGTTTTTGGGGATTTTTCCTAAGTAGTTTGCTATGGAAATTAAATTATTTTAGAAGCACTTATTTGCATTATTGGTTTTGCATAATGGAAGGGCTTATTTGTTAAATTAATCTTGGTTTATATCTGAAATTATACGGCAGTTATTTTGTATAAAGAACTTGAAAAGTTAAGACAACCATTCATATGCTTACACGTAGGCAGGTCAGTTAGAAAGTGTTTGTTTTAATTGGCATTAAATCAGATTTACCCAGAAAATTGAGTTTCGTCTCTATCAGAAGCACCTTTCGACTCATAGCTTCTGCCTTTAATCAAGTCGAAACCCCATAAAGCCGAAACAAATACACAAAGTATCAACGTTGGTACATAGTGGATTAGAGAAAGGCAGAAGGCATGGTGTTGAAAGCATAGCTTTCGATGGGAACAAAACCTTTGTTTTGTTTTAAAATGTTTAGCACCTGCCTTTGTTTACCTAAAGCTTTCAAAGGAGTCAAAACATATGCTATCGAAAGGGGTTTTCAAAATAGCTTTCAAAGAAGGTTGTCGTCTTTCATTTTTAAGTATAAGCTTTCGAATGAGTCCCTTGTTTATAAAATAATGCTTACGAGAATGGTGGTTTCGACCTAGTTGAAACACTGCTGTCGTTCTTTTACTTTTCGAGTGTATTGAAGCCATCAATGCTTTCAAAGGATAGCTTTAGAAAGGGTTCAAGGGTTTTGAGGGCAATGGCTGCGAAAGAGGGCTTTGATGCTATCCTTCAAAGTTTTTCTTAACTGTTTTGCAGCTTTTGAAAGGATGGTGCCGATGCAATCAAACTTTCCCCAAACAATTTTATTAGAAGTTTAAAGGTTTCGAAAGGGATACTTTCGTATATATTCACGTCGACTCAAAAGATGTTTTTGAGTAAACCCAATGGTTTCGGAAGGGGTACTTTCTTTGGTTTCGAAGCTATGTTTCTAAGGATTATTAAGTAATGTTTTGATACTTTCGAAAGGTATATTTTGGTTTCGAAAGAGATGATTTAAAGAGCTTCGAATGGTTTATATTTAATGTTTTAAAAAGAAGTTTTATGTGCTTTCGAATGAGGTTATCAAGTGGTTTCGAAAGTAATGTTTTAAGGTTTTAAAAGCCTTAGTTTTCAAAACAAATAACCCAATCTCATTTTAAAGGAAAACCATAGCATAATAAAATGGTTTTGAAATGATTTTAAGTATGGAGTTTTTGAAGAAATTTTCCTTGATTAGTAGGTTAAAAGGATTAACCGAGTTATTATGTTTGCTACTTCACATATGTATACACAATATAATGGACCCATAATTGTATTTTGGGGAAGGGCCGAATAACCAGCTAGGTTGACCCAGTAGTGAATATAAATTAAGTGAACTACTAAATGAGTAGAATTGTATCCAGGAGGTCAGGAAGACCAGAATATCGGATGCGAAAACATTGAATAAAGAAGTTGTCAGTGAGACAGGTTCATAGTAAACCCATGAAAACTATGTATAAAAGAAGTTGTCAGGGAGACATGTTCATAGTAAACCCATGAAAACTATGATTTGAAGGGGTTATTGGCATGGGCCAATAGATTTGTAGTGAACCCATGAAAACTATATTCGGATTAAGTTACTGACAGATGTCAATAGGCTCCTAGTAAACCAATGAAAACCAGGATAAGATGGAAGTTATTGGAGTCACCAATAGGTTCAGGGAGAACTCATGAAACAATGATGTTATTGGCAGGGGCCAATAGTTTCTTAATGATCCCATGAAAACTATGAAATAGGACAGGGAGTCCATAAATTTACACAGGTTAATAGTAAGCCCATGAAAACTATGAAACTGGACAGGGAGTCCATAAGTATTAAACAGGTTATTAGTCAGCCCATGAAAACTAATCGGTTAATAGTAACCCTAGAAACTACAAGATAGATAGTCAAAATGAATGGGGATGGGTAATCCGGAATTGATTTACTTGTTTTGCATATCATCATATTATTTTGAGATGTTTTAAACATCGTGGATGCAGGAGCACAGTATATGATTTTATAAAGTTTTTAGGATACTAGTGAGGGGAAAATCCATTCCGCTAAGCGAAGTGGTCTCACTAGATATATAAATTGTTTGAGATGGTAGATTATTATTCATACAAGGCTTTATGTCTTACTCGAAGTTTATGTTTTCCCCTTAAACTCCCGGGCACTCAATTGATTTTGAGTAGTTTGAGAGTTGAGGTTTTCAGGTACCTCTTTAGACGAATAAGCTTCCGGAGACGTGCATGAGGCATGATAGCTACTTAGAGTTCTCTTTTAATTTAGATTCTATTATGTTGTTGTTGTAAAGGCAAAGCTATTTAATTGCCTATATATATACTTTGATCATCCAATGGGGCATCTTCATATGTCGCTCTTGCGTATGTTGTAATTAATATATTTTCTCTGAACGTGGTTCTCGTATTAGGATTATGTAATGAATTTGAAATGTTTTGAAATGGAATGTGGAACTTGTTTGATGTTTGAATTTTTTTCCATATTCATGTGTGTTTGCGCCTAAATTGGTCACAAACACCCAATTGCAGATGAAAGCACCCAATCACAGTCACAGATCACTGATAGATTGTCTGTAGTAGAATTAAATATGAAGAACACTCCAAATATTAAAAGGAAAACAGTAGAAAGACAAGATTTATAGTGGTTCGGCGTTGTAGCCTACGTCCACTTTGAAGGATTTGCTGTTTATTGATGATTTTCTACTGATTTACAAGAGTACAATCGATAGTATTCAAGTTACAACCGAGTTCCAGCAGAGTAACATCATAGAAGAACCCAAAGTCATTTTTTTGAAGGCATTGGGCTGCTGTTTATAGGCATGGCATGGAAATATCTAACTCAGATCTCTGAAGACTCCTTCTCACATGTGGGTGGGCCCACGTTATCTATTCGGGGCGATTTGGGATCGATACGTGTACATTTTGTATCGATCAAAAACACCTTCATTTGGCCTGAGTCCGATCAAGGACATTCTTGAGGTGGTACGTAGGCTCCTGTGAAAATTTGGTGGCATTTGGACTTGTAGATTTTGAGTTATGATCGATCCAAGTTTTTATTTGTAAAACACTGTCGAGTTCGTATCGATACAATTCGTATCAATGGCTTCGTGTCGCTTCTTTTTCGCATCGATCAGTTGATGTGGCGCTATACTTCAGGATCGATCCATTTTTCATGCCGAGTGACCGAGTCTTCCTCTTGAACGTGTTCTTATTCGCATTGACTAAATGTATTCTTTTCGTGTCGATGGTTTCGTATCGGTATTTAAGATTACTTTGTATCGATCATTCCTACTCCCATACGTATCGATATAAACTCCAGCCCTTCATATCGATTGAAGGCCGATTTTGTATCGATGTTATTTTGTATCGTTTGTTGGTGGCATGCTTCATATCGATCGTTGACCGATCGATACGAACTGTGTAAATGATGATCGATACAAGTTGGTGGGATCGATACGAAACGTACTCGGGTGATGGATACATACTGGGGTAGATGTAATGAATACGAAGTGGTGCTTTTTCCATGGATACTAACCAGTGCTCATTTGGTTGATACGAAGTGACGTGCACTTGATGGATACGAACTGGATATATTTCACTTGAGACTTGATCGATCCATAACTTGAGCGTATGAATTCCGATTGACATGAAATTTGGAACGTAGACTTTATAGCTTTGTTTGTTGTACCATATCAATTGTAGCTTGATCCGGACTCGGGCAAAATTTGTCAGTATCCATAGCGAACTTGTGTATAACTGATCTTCGAGACTGATTATCTTTGGTTTTCAGTCAATTCTTTGGTATCACGGTCTTGCCAAAAGGCGTGATAACAGTTGCCCCCCAAAACTTGCCTTGCGATAGGAAGGTGTGTTTTGTAGTTCGATAAGCTGGATGTTCGTATCCTGTTAATGACCTGTAAAGAGATTGATAATCTTACTTGACTGCGAATAGCGATCGTTCGAGATCGTAAGCCGTTCGGGGCGGTATGTGACCGTTCGAGGTCGGATGTCGTTCAAGACGAATGGTGACCGTTCGAGGTCGTGTGTCGTTCGAGGCGAATTGTGACCGTTAGCGGTCGACTGCCGATGGTGACCATTCGAGGTCGGGTGCCGTTCGTGGCGAATTATGACCGTTTGTGGTCGGGGTGCCATTCGTGGCGAATTATGACCGTTTGTGGTCGGGGTGCCATTCGTTGCGAATTATGACCGTTTGTGGTCGGGGTGCCATTCGTGGCGAATTGTATATGCCCGGGGGGACGTAATATCAGTAATGTCGGATTTCACGTTCGAGTGAGTTTCTGAATCATTTGTTATGGCGGTGCATCACCATCCCAAAGCATGCCTGAGGACCGTTCGCGATCCCGTGCATGTGTAGGTGACTTGGCCGTTATGAAATTATAAATACCAGATTTACATTCAAATGAGTCTTATAACAAAAATGTCCAACTAAATCAAGTCTAGTTTTGAAAAATAAAAACAAAAGCAAAACATAAACGTCAAAGTGCAAACACCTATACTGATGCGGTTGATAGTCATCTTAGAGCGTGCCTAAGGACCATTCGGGATCCTGAACATGTGTAAGCGACTTAATCGTGTTAGTGTGGAGTTTGCCACTTATTCGTCATTATTCCAATCAGTTGATGACAAGCTAACGCCTCGATCTGAAGTCGCCCTCATTCGATGCAGATGGTGGTTGCTCTTGTTCCACCGTCACTGCTTGCCTCTTTACATACTGTAAAAGCATTCCATTCCGGATATGTCCTTCGATCTCATCCCTCAAGTGTCTGCAATCATTCGTACTATGGTTGCTTAGCTCGTGGAATAAGCAGTACTTGTTCGACTTCCTCTCATTATTGGTTGGATCTCTCCTCATTGGCTTCCGGTAGGGAACCTGCCCCCTAGCGTCTTTATAGATTCATTCTAAAGTCTTGTTCAACTCCGTATAAGAGGTGAATCTCGGTTCCTTTTGCGGCTGCTTTGGCTCATCACAACTACCCTCTGCTTTCCATTTCCCTTTATCCTTGCCTGAATCCTTTCCAGGCGGATCTCTGCTTTTGACTGCATAAACTTCAACTCCCTCCCCTTCATCTCTCTCAGCATTTGCATCCTCTTGTCGCAGAAACCTTTCTGCCTCGTGGTAAAATTCTCCTAGATCCATGGGTGGATCCCTTGTCAATGAATTCTTGAATTCTGTTCCATCAGCTATGCCAGATACAGCTGCCATCAAAACCATTGACGAATCTGGGTGATCCATCGATGTTTCTGCCGCATTAAAACTCGTTAAAAAGTTCCTCAAAGACTCCTCGGTTCTCTACTTTAGTACTGTCAAGCCCATCATATTCTTAGGCCTCGAAATGTGAACTCTGAACTGCCTCATAAACTTATCAATCAACTCGGTCCATGTTTCGATCGAACCACTTTCGAATTGCCTGAACCACAGTGCTGCCATGTCCGTCAAATACAATAGGAAACACCGGGCCATGACTTCCTTCGATGCCCCCTGTACCTCCATGTGCCTCATATACCTCGTCGGATGAACTACAGGATCCGTCCTTCCATCGTACATTTCCAATGTTGGTAGCTTGAATTCTGGTGGATTCCTGGCCTGCCTAATTACGGGAGCGAAGGGGCTCCTGTTCACATCTTCCAGATCTCTATTCACTAATCCGCCTCTCATGGCTCGTCTGACCATCTCCGCCAATCTGTCACTATCGCCAAGATGTAGTCCTTGTCTGTTGCCTCCGATCTGCCCCCCCCCCCCCCCCCCCGAGTTCATGAGGGAATCTTGGAATCTGCTCTCCTGGACGAGCATCCATTCCTCTATCAATGCCATGTTGAACAGTTTCGCCTGGTATCCTGCCTGAGATTGGATCAACCTGCTTCGGAGGAGTGCCCCCTAGCTCAGGGGCTGCCCCTGATGGTCCTTCTCTATTCTGAATCTTGTTTGTTCCATGCTCCTGATCCCTACCTCCAGCATCTCCTACAGTGGCATTCTCTGGATTCTGCACTCTAGCTTGTCCAATCTGCTAGAGTAGGTTCTGCATCATCTCCTCCTGCCTTTTCAGCATTCCTTCCTGCATAGCTTCCATCATCATCTCTATCTCGTCTCTGGTAATCAAAACTGAGGTCTGATTAGCTCTTGAGGATGCCTCGTAGCTTCCTTCATGCCGACTCACGTGTTCTCAGTGAAAACACTAAAATGTTTGCGCCAAAATTGGTCACAAACACCCAATTGCAGATGAAAGCATCCAATCAAAGTCATAGATCACAGATAGATTGTATGTAGTAGAATTAAATATGAAGAACACTCCAAAAATTAAAAGGAAAATAGTAGAAAGACAAGATTTATAGTGGTTCGGCGTTGTAGCCTGCGTCCACTTTGAAGGATTTGCTGTTTATTGATGATTTTCTACTGATTTACAAGAGTACAATCGATAATATCCAAGTTACAACCGAGTTCTAGCAGAGTAACATCATAGAAGAACCTAAAGTCATTTTTCTGTAGGCATTGGGCTGCTATTCATAGGCGTGTCATGGAAATATCTGACTCAGATCTCGGAAGACTCCTTCTCACACGCGGGTGGGCCCTCGTGATCTATCTGGGGCGATTTGGGAATGATACATGTACATTTCGTATCAATAAAAAACAACTCCATTTGGCCTGAGACAGATCAAGGACATTCTTGAGGTGGTACGCAAGCTCCTGTGAAAATTTGGTGGCATTTGGACTTGTAGATTTTGAGTTATGATCGATTAAAGTTTGTATTTGTAAAACACTACCGAGTTCGTATCGATACAATTCATATCAATGGCTTCGTGTCGCTTCTTGTTCGCATCGATCAGGTGACGTGGCGCTATACTTTTGGATCGATCCACTTTTCATGCCGAGTGACCGAGTCTTCCTCTTGAACGTGTTCTTATTCGTATTGACATAATGTATTCTTTTCATGTCGATGGTTTCATATCGGTATTTAAGATTACTTCGTATCGATCATTCCTACTCCTATTCGTATCGATATAAACTCCAGCCCTTCGTATTGATTGAAGGCCGATTTTGTATCGATGCTGTTTTGTATCGTTTGTTGGTGGCATGCTTCGTATCGTTCGTTGACCGATCGATACAAAATTGTGTAAATGATGATCAATACGAGCTGGTGGGATCGATACGAAATGTCCTCAAGTGATGGATACGAACTGGAGGAGATGTGATGGATACGAAGTGGTGCTTTTTCCATGGATACGAACCAGTGCTCATTTGATGGATACGAAGCGACGTGCACTTGATGGATACGAACCAGATATATTTCACTTGATACTTGATCGATCCATAACTTGAGCATATGAATTCTGATTAACTTGAAATTTGGAACGTTGACTTTCATAGCATTGCTTGTCGTACCATATCAATTGTAGCTCGATCCGGACTCGGAAAAAATTTGTCAGTATCCATAGCGAACCTATGTTTAACTGATCTTCGGGACTGATTATCTTCGGTTTTCAGTCAATTCTTTGGTATCACGGCCTGGCCAAAAGGCGGGATAACAATGTGTTTCTATTATATCAATGTATCTAACATTACCGTATTTAGTCATTGAGGATTAATAACTATAGATGACTGCAGCATTTGTAGCCGTTAGTTTTGGGCCTCCAAGTGGGGGATGTTACACTTACCCACTACAGTGTAGGGATGCATAGTTTATTCCATAACTGGATATGATAATGGAAGTAATGGATAAACTTTACTAATTAGAAGCCATAAAGGAAAGTTGAAATATATGGATTACAAAAGGAAAGAACGTAAGAAAGATCCACTTAATTTAATTACAATGTGATAGATCCATAACATCATGTCAGTTGATGTTGAAGGGTAATATCTAGCAATGGTTCTTTGAGGTTTGGGTTGTAAGAATTAGTTGTTTCTGCTGATATAAAATGTGTATGTTGTTAACGAAAAATGTTCCATTTTATTTGTTCTCTATGTGAACCGCAGTATTAGTTGGAAAATAATAAAACAAGGTGTGATGACCCACCTTTTTGGACAATTTAAGTCCACAATAAACCACACATATCTAACTCAAACCATTCAAAAGGGCAGATTATCAATGTGGCTTAATAAGAAAATAAGAGAAAAGAAGAAAAGCAAAACCTAGAATCTCGCAGCGGAATGACAAAATATTATAATCAAATAAACAGTTCATGAAACTGTTTTACAATATACATTTGATTTCAATTTTTACAACATAATCAGAGTACAATCAATGAACATACCAAAATAATGCAACGGAATAATAATAGTAAATACGGTCTAGCAAACTCCATCTTCATCTTCAAGGAATATTGTCTTCAAACACTGAAATACTCAAGCTGACCCGAGCGTAATGAAAAGACAAAACACTCGAGTCAGAACTAAAAGTTCTTATGTAAGTTAAATCAATAACAAGTAAATATGAGTGTAATAGCTTCGAAGATGTTTATGGGATTTTCAATCTCCTATCAAGTGTGCAATAACTTAAGAGATGTTACGGAATTTTCATCTCCTAAGGATCCATTAAACTATCTATATGTAGTAAAGTACGCTATTTATGTAGTGTCTATCAGTAAAGTATTAAAATGGCACTAAGGCTTTACATTAATACCCCTTAACATATTTTTAAGCATTGTCCTACGGTTTACCTTAGTAGCATCACCAGTAACGTCGGTAGCTAGGGAGGCACCGTGATAAGAGAACACTAAAACAAAATCATAATGGTCGCGTATAAGGATAATAGTATGACAAGTCATGTGAGGCAATGCCCAAGGTAGGATTTTACCTGTTTACCCTTTCTGGCTGGTCGTAACACATCGTTGCAACGACTGCCGGCCGCATCCACCACCCCTAAAATCAAATCAATGTGCACAGATCAAGTCAAAAATCAATATAATACAAAGGGTTGATGGCCTCTAAAGGTAGCTAACCCTTTAGCCAGACATAGGCTCATGTTTTAGTAATTTCAAATTGACCCAAGTGTTGGGGTCATCCATCGTCATTCCCTTTCTTCATTCCAGTAAACGTCCCTAATTCAACCCCAACATTCTGGATAACATCCACTGAGTACACGGTTATTGAAGTGGTTCCGGTAGAATAACAGAGAGTATGCCATTCATCATGTCCCGGTCTCTTTAATAACCAAACGTCATTTTACACACAGGTTGGTTCTTTAAAATTTCAAGAACAAGTCATACTTCATATCAAAATATCAGATTTGCTTCAAAATCGATTCGAATTCAAGATAGGTTATACCTTCATATCAAAAAATTCGTATTTAAATCAATGATTTAAATCTAAATAGTTCCCCTTTAAAATAGTTTGAATATTGAAAATGGTTTTGAATAATTAAAATAGTCTGAATATTGAAAATAGTTTGGATAATTAAAATAATTTAAATATTGGAAAATAGTTTGGAATAACTAAAATACTTTTGAGGGATGAAAATAGTTTGAATAATTCAAATGGTTTATATATTAAAATAATTTGATTATTAAAATAGTTTATATATTAAAATAGTTTATATTAAAACTGTTTCTTTCTTTCACCATAATTTGAACTCAGGTTCAAATTCCAAATCACAATGACTTAAAATTTTCGACTTCCAATTCAAGTCAACTTCATATTCAAAATTCAATTTAAATGACCCTCAATGCAAAACGATTTCAAACTTTACTTCAAATTCAATTTAAACGTTTCTATTCAAACGACTGAAAGTTTTAATTCATATTCTTATTTTTTAACAATTTAGTTTAAATCCATTTCTCACCCAAAACTTTGAAATACCAATTTAAACCACTTTAATTAAAGTAAATTCAAAGTTTAAATTAAAATTTAAACCTTTGAAATAATTCACTTTCGATAAATTTAATTCATATCTCAATTTCAACTTTAAGATTTCCAATTAAATACTTTAAACAATTTCATTTAAGTAGTTTCAAATTCAACATTTCAAAGCTTGAATTAGAAAATATTTCAATTCATACAGATCAAAATTCTATTTGGTTTAAAACGATATCATTTAAACCAATTCAAATTCAAGATTTTAAAACCATTTAATTTAACCAAATCTGGTGTCCGTATATAATTTTCTACCGTATGGCCAAGTGATCAGTTATTTCAATTTTAATCACATGGATGGATATATATCATTTCAACCCATTTTAAAATCTTTTCACTTAATATCTGAACTGAATTTGACGTGTACAGTATCAATACAAAGTAATAGACACATCGATTTCTCAGAATCAGAATAATATATCATATAAATAACAGTCATAGATCACAGCGGAATAAATCTCAACTTACACATATACAAATTTTGAGTTTACAAAATGAAATACTAAACCCGATTGTTATACAAGTTTAACAATTCTCTAACCTTAATTCTACATCTTATAAACATATTGACAAATTTCCTAAATGAGATAAACTAAAAAGTCAAAATTGTTTATCTTCGTGCTAGCCCAAACATCCAAATGTCAACTTATCATGTAACCTGAAAAGTCTCGGTCTGACCCGAGAAAAATAAAACCCGGATCAGACTATCTCTAAATATCCAATAGCGTGAGAACAAAATATAACACAAGAATGAACAACATATCGGTAAATACAGATGTCCAAGATATAACAAGTTAGGGAATTAATTTAACTCAGAATAGGGTTATAAATTTAAGTCACAAACACGAACTAGTCACTAAACACAAAATAAAAGAATTAACTTATTTTAGCATGCGTCATAAGACACAAGAATATATATTTATTTCACGAACACAAGACACAAGAATATACATTTATTTCACTAACACAAGACACAAGAATGTATATTTATTTCATGAACACAAGTCCTAAGAATATATATTTACTTCATGAACACATAATAGTCACAGAATCCAAATATGCAGAATCCATGAGATCTTACTCAAACCGATCATAGTGATCGTACACAAAACCGTAGAAACCAAACAAACAATTCGGCATCACATGAACCGATCTGATACAAGGGATTGTACAAAGGACGGGAATCACAAGATCATAAGACGATCCCAAGGATAGCAGCCATGACCTAATCTTTCAGTTTATTTTAGATTATTACACTTAAAAAGAAATCCATGAGTAAACTTCCAAAGGATCTAGCAGCCACTTGCCGCACACTAAAAGAGAGTAAACTCTAAAGTGCCAAAAACTATCACTTTCAGAAATCACTAGAACTTAACCAATACGTCCCATGCCATATGGTGAAATCCTAATATTTACTAAAAGCTAATAAATATCACTTATTACGGATACCACTGGAAAACCTGAACTATATTCTCTTAAGGATCTAGCAACCACTTGTCGCACAGTAGAAGAGAATACAATCCTAAAGTGTTAAATACTTTCCTAAATACGATCATAAGAATTTAACCATGGCATCCCATACTACGCGGTGGAATTCAAGTTTTCGCTAATGGGTTAGTAAATTCCACTCAAACATTCTATTCAAGGGATTGTGCCATATTCGACGAAGCGTGACTCAAAAGCATTTAAACCAATCGATAAAACTAAATCGACTATTAGTACTCCCCATATTATAGAAACAAGGCTTTCAAAACTTTTATTCGATTTATCATTTATTAAATTTTCCGTTAATCCAAATGGTTTCAAAAGTATTTATTTTATAAAACAATATTTCCAAACCCATTTGATATATGCTACGTATATAAAATAATAGCCACTAACTCATTCCAATGCAACAATATAACTCACACAATTATTAAAAGCATACAAATAATTCAAGTCCAACTTGTCAAAAGTGTATACATTCTCTATTTTAAATCTATTTACATACCAGGTTATGATATATATAAGTACTAAGATAATTCTATTCTTTTAAAATAAAATGGGCCAGGCTACTAATGAATACAATGGCATAAATATTGTGATATCCCGGGAATTTCAAAGAAATTAAATATGATAATCTCTTTAATAAATTAATTAAATTAGCAATATTGTTATATTAAAACAATAAAAATGTATTGTATATATATATATATATGTGTGAATATAGATTTTAAGTGGAATATTTATTTCAATTGAAATAAATGGATGTTTAAATATATATATACATCAAAATTTGATTTTAAAATTTTATTTAAAAATTGGTTAGATCTTATATTTGGATTCAAAGAGATGATATATATATATCTATTTATATATGTTGGATTAAAGGTATGTATAAATGATTTTTATAAATATAGTTTGTTTTATTCCATTTCTTTTAGAAGATTTTTCATTTATATAATTAAAAGTATGCATTAGTTATTAGGAAATAAATTATAAAATCTTTATTTAATAAATGTAAAAGTATTTATGCATGGAAAAAAATAGGTGTTAACATTTAAACACTTTAAAATACATGTGTTAAGATATTAAGAGGGTTTAGTGACAAGTGTCACAATTTCATTTTTATTTTCTTTTTAAATCAAAAACCAAATTCTATATATATCTACTTCTCATTTCTTTTTCCCTTTCCTACCTCTTTCTCTAAACATTCAAGCCAGCACGTTTTCAAAACTGAAAAGAAAATTATCAAAAGCCTTAAACATTCAAACTAATTTCTCTCCAAAATTCTAAAATCTGAAACCAAAATCCAAGTTGAAACTTCCTCAAAATCTAAAACTGCAAGCTATTTTCAAACTGAAGAAATCAAAGATCAAAACAACTGCAGCAAGTTTCAAGAATCAACAAACTCAAATCTAAACAAACAATTCAAAGTGCTGGAGCTAGCTGTTTAAGTTTTCAAACATCTCAGCTCTGTTCAAATCATCTCATTTCAGATTCAAAGTTCTGTTCAACATCTCTAAACCAAGTGAGTAAACTAAATGATAAAAACAGTAATATAGTTGTTTGTTTTATTTCCTGTGACAGTACTATATGAAAAGTTGATTTAATGATTGAATTTAACAAGCTATATATGCATTACTATGATCATATACCTGTATATGTATAAAATCTGCTCTGTTCAAATGTTCCAGTAAACAAAACAAACCTTAGATCTACCATATTATCTTGAGACTATATTTAAGTGTTGTTGTATGAATGTAAATAGGCCTACATGTATATATTTATTAGTGTAAGATCTGTTTATTGTTTGTTTGAAATATGCATGTCTGTTTTTAAGTTACAGAGCTAAAAATAAATCAAGAAATCAAATTTCTCTTTATCTATTCTGTGATTATCTTTTGTTTTCAAATAAAATAGGATCGTTTAAACATAATCTAACTTTTAAAACCATAGTTAAGTATTCAGGTTTGAGATCTGCCTGGAGTTAAGAAATATACAGTAAGAACCTTGATAAATGTTGAAATCAAGTGTTGTTATCTGGGGATTTAATTATATAATAAGAATCCACTCAAGAAAATAGGATTTTTAAAATGAATCTGGTAATTTTTAATTTAGTGAATTGAGAGCAGTTTGGTGTTGAACGTGGAATGGGTTTTCACCAAATTCTGGTAATCCTCAAACAATTGATACTCGAAATTCTTGTAGTAGCTTGGTTAGTGGTTAGAGATGTCGAGAAAAATGCCTGATGATTTTATCATCCTTTGTGGCATTGGCGATTAGACGAAATAGGGTTTAGGCATTTGGTTTGGTCGTGATTGGAATCGTGATGTCTGAAGCATCTATGATGGATCGAGCTTCATGGGAGTGAGGGGGATGGATGCGTGAAGGGCTTTGGAAGTTATTGCCGGAGTTTCAAGTGGAATGGTGATCGGAGACGTGGTGGCGAAACGTTCGTTCCAGGTGATGTCGAACTGCTGTTCGAATTTATAGCTCGTTTTCGATTTAGGCTAGATGTTTGCAATTTGATGCTCGAAGTTGAATGGCGAGTTGATTTACGATTTGCCGGAGATGAGCGAGTTCGTCGGAGTTGGCTGGAATCGCCGTGCACGTGCACCACGGTGAGGTGTGTGTCAGGGGAGATGGATGCATGGGCGACTCGAAGGAGCTCTCAGGAATTAGATGGCCAGACTCGAAGTTTCTCTCGTGTGCGTGTAGTATAGTTTAGCAGTTTAGTTTAAAAGAACTTAGGGGAGAAGAAGTAGACGCGGGAAAATCTCGAGTCGATCTCGAGTAAAATACGTGGATGACTCGGAGCAGGAATCAGAGAAGTGTAGCACGTTTTAAAGTTTTAAAAATAATAAAAGCTTGGAATTTTAAAATGTTTCTATGTTTAAACTTTTCTAAACTTCTTTTTAATTGCTTTTAAACTCTATTTTATTGGTAGGTTTGTTAAATTTAAGTGTGTTAAAACTTAAATAAAATGTTTTAAAACTAAATCATTTTATAGTTATAATTAAATGTTAATTAAAGGTTAAACTTAATAATGTGATTAAGTAATTAACAAAAGAAAATGGTTTGTTGAAGATAATTAAGATTTAATAAATAGTAATTAATTAATTTTAATTATTAATTGAATAATAAATAAATCAATAGTTAAAGATTATAATTAATTAGAGTTTAATTAATTTGTAATTAAGAATTATTAATTAGATAATTAAAGTCAATTAATTAATAAATTAATAGTTAATTAATTAAGTAATTAATTGGTAATTAGTAATAAATTAATTGATCATTAAGGGTTAATTAATCAAGTATTAAGGATTACTTAATTTAAAATTAAGTTTTATTAATTAATAATTTAGGTTTATTAATTAATAGTTAAAGGATAATTAATCTCTGATTAAGGTTAATTAATTTACTTATAAAAGTAATTAAGGTTTGATTAATTAATTAAATGATTGTAATTAATTAATAATTGATTAAGCAGAATAAGTGATTAGTTCTTAAGTAATTAATTTAATTTAAGATAATTAAATTAATTATAATATAGATTAATAAATTCTGTTTGGATGATTGTTGAAGTAGGATGTCTGGATTGATAGATATCTATTGGGTGATATTCTGTGATACTGTGGTTAGTTGAATATATCTGTAATGGATGTATGGATTATCTATGATAAATGCTATGTGAATTCAAAGTGATGAATTGAATTGTTTAACTTTAAAACAACTTGACCTTAAAAGATACGTTTTGGATTTCGATGAGACCGGGATCGGGTTTCCGTATACCGGGATACCAGGTCTGGAGACCGAATACCACATCGATCCAAATTAACGATAGGTCGTGAATCTCAAGTGAAGATGAAGATTCAGAGTGCAAGGGTTATGGTCGTTAACTCTGAGGGTGATTCCAACACGAGTGTAACGAGATAATGCCTTCGGTTTCGTTCGAACCCGAAACGAACTTGTATGGATTGAATGCTTTCAACACATCGTCAGGAGGGCGATGAGCATTCTAAGTGATGTGTTCTGATTTAAAGGTAAATCGTAACCTCAAGCCTCATCAACCGGGAATGGCTAAAACAGGGGAGGTGCAGCAAGGCTTCGTGGGTAGCACCCACTGAGAGTAAGGTCATCCCTGTCTAGAGAAGTTCCTTTTATTTCGGCTTAGTGGTGCAGTTGGCGACGGCCATCTGTGGGGTGATTTTATTCGGGATTATCCAGTAAGGGATGGTTCCGGCTTTGTGTTGCAGGGGATTGGGAGTGATCCTCGGTACGGTGATCTAGGCCCCGTACTGTGATGAGCGGTACCCCGGTAGCTCTGTCATTGTATGGAATCCAATTTCCAATAAGAGCCATACGATTTAGTTGTGCCCAACTACGTTGGAATGTGAGATGTAAGCATTCCAGCTATTTCTGTATTTTATTTGAAAACCCTAGACCCTATTATAATATAACCAGATTTCCTATCAAATGATTTGGTTAGCATAAGATAAAAACTTACCCGTGTTTATGTGTGGGAAGTCTTATGTGATACCCTTGTTTCCAAATGATTTTCAAGTTAAACAACTTAACCGTTTACTCACACCAGACCCATGTCTGACCCAGAGTTTATTTCTGTTTTTCTTAAACTCTTGGGTACTCAAATTTTTATGAGTAGCCAAGTGATCAGGTTTTGCTTAGACGAATTTTGGAAGGACCTGGAGATGGAGACTTGGCGTAGTTATATATGTATATGTATCTTTCCGCTGTGTATTAACTCTAAGATGTATTTTGTGGGTGTAATGTAATGACAGATACTTATGACTGTCTTGTTTTGGATGTTGTATATATGGGTAACTCTGATATGTGTAAAAACTATGTAATGGATATGTGATATATTATATTTTGTTCTGTTTCCGCTGTGAGATTCTGATATCTGTTAGTTCTTTCTTCTATCTTTTCTATTTCTATCTATTTCTTTCTTATTGATGATACGATTTTCTGTGGAATGAAAGTCGGGTCGTCACAGTTGGTATCAGAGCATAGGTTGAGATAATACCTAGGCTCTGGAGTAATATCTATCTTGAGAGTGCGTAGTTGTAATTTTTATAACTATATATATATACACCTATCTAAATTTGTTGGGTTACCTGTCCAGGTTGCCAACATGAGTTCTCGAGGAAGAAGAGGCAGAGTTGCAAGAAACATGTCGACCAATGATGGAAGAGGTCAGAATGCTAGTGAGGCTGTAAATCCAATACCGCCTCGAGTTAGTTTTGCTGCATTATGCAAGGATTTTACCAACCTTGGAGGGAGTTCTTTTAAAGGATCCGAGACTATAATTGAAGTTCAAGCTTGGCTACGCTCATGCGAGCGCATTTTTAAGAGTCTTGAGTTGTCTGACGAGCAGAAAAGAGTGATGGCATCATGGCAACTAAAGGAAGGTGCTGCAGCTTGGTGGGATGCAGTTACCGTGAATATTGCTGAAGATGAGATTTCTTGGAGCAAATTTAAAGGATTGTTTGAAGAACAGTTCATGCCAACAGCTGGGAAGACTCGTTTATATAGAGAATTTCTGGATTTAAAGCAAGGAAGTATGACTGTTTCGGAATATGAGACCAAGTTCAATGAATTATCTCGCTACGGACTTGGATTGATTGATACATCCCTTAAGAAAAATGAGATGTTTGTGCAAGGAATGAGGCCTGAGTTCCATGAAAAGATGACGGCTCATCTGAAAGGATCTTTTGTGGAGTTGATCGACATGGCTTTACGATATGAGGAAATCATGAAAAAGAAACCAGTAGCAGTTGTGGCAGCTTCAGGAGGAAATTCTTCCAACTCAAATAAAAGGAAGTTCAATCCGAATTGGAAGAAGCAAGGAAAAGGGAAGCAGGGAGGAAGCAATGGACCCCGTAAGTGCTATATTTGTCAACAAGAAGGTCACTTGGCTAATAGATGTCCTAGGAAAGAATCTCAGCAGCAGCAGTATAATGGACCAGGAGCAGAAATGGTTCAGAAGTCTTTGTGCTATAACTGTCATCAGCCCGGACATATGATAAAGAATTGCCCGCTTCTTCAGAAAGCTCAGCTGAACAAAGTTTTTGCTTTGGAAGGTGCACCCTCAACCACTTCCAAGGGCAAAGGAGTTTTGGAAGGTACTTTGCTTATCAATGGTGTTTATGTTAAAGTATTATTTGATTCTGGAGCATCTCTCAGTTTTATTTCTTTAGAGACGGTAGTAAAATTTCACCTTACCCCTAGTATCGTAGAAGATTCTATTTGCGTCTCTAATCCCATAGGTGGAGTAACCCGACTTGATAGGATTTGTAAAGGATTGAGGGTTACTTATCTTTCCCATAGTTTTGCATGTGAACCTTATGTATTAGATTTTAAGGGGTTTGACCTTATTCTGGGAATGGATTGGCTTGATAGACATAAAGCTGTCCTAAATTGTGAAGAAAGAACAGTTTCGTTAGAAACTGATCTGGGTAGGATTGCTAAAGTAACGTGTGATAATTCTGGAATTCACTTGAGTAGTCTTTTACATGGAGTTGAGACTTCTCAAGAGAAGGGAGGAGATATTGATGTGGTTAAAGATTTTCCTGATGTATTTGAAGAAGTCAAATGTTTACCTCCACATCAAGAGATAGAGTTTCGAATTGATCTAATTCCAGGGGCAGTACCAGTTGTCCAGCCCAGTAGAAGAATGGCACCAAAGGAGAGAGAAGAATTGGTAAAGCAGACTCAAGATTTCTTATCGAAGGGTTTAATCCGACCTAGTTTTTCAAGTTGGGGTTCGGCTGTTGTCTTTGTAACAAAGTCGGATGGATCACTAAGGTTCTGTGTTGATTATCGAGAGTTGAACAAAGTGACCATTCGAAATAAGTATCCTTTGCCTCGTATTGATGATCTTTTTGATCAATTGAATGGAGCTTATGTTTTCTCCCAATTGGATTTAGCTTCAGGTTTCCATCAGCTAAGGGTAGCTGAAGATAGTATACCCTTGACTGCGTTTAGGGGACCAAATTGTTTCTATGAGTGGTTGGTTATGCCTTTCGGATTAACCAACGCTCCAGCCTACTTTGTTGACCTGATGAATCGAGTTTTTCGGGACGTGTTGAATAAGTTTGTACTCGTATTCATCGATGATATTCTTATCTACTCCAAATCTGAAGAGGAGCATAAGCGACATTTGGAGATAGTATTGGAGACTCTGCGAAGGCATGTTCTGAAGGCCAAGTTTTCGAAATGTCATTTTTGGAAGTCGGAGGTTAGATTTTTGGGCCATATTGTTTCTGGAGAAGGTATCTCTGTAGATCCAGCAAAGGTAGCAACTATTCAAGAATGGAAGCAACCGAAGACTCCGATGGAAATCCGCATTTTCCTAGGTTTAGCTGGCTACTATAGGAAGTTTATTCGGGACTACTCTAAGATTTCTTCGCATTTAACTAAGTTGACTAAGAAAGGAGCAAAATTTAAATGGACCCCCGAATGTGAAGAAGCATTCCAGGATTTGAAGGCAAGACTGACTAGTGCACCTGTTCTAGCTGTTCCCGATGGTAAGAGCAAGTTTGAAGTCTACACTGACGCTTGTATTGTAGGAGTGGGTGCGGTGTTGATGCAGAATGGAAGAGTCATTGCGTATGCGAGTAGGCAGTTGAAGCCACATGAAAAGAATTACGCTACGCATGATCTGGAATTGTTGGCTATTGTTTTTGCTTTGAAGATTTGGAGGCATTATCTGCTAGGAGAGAAGTTCGAGCTTTTTACGGATCACAAACCTTTGAAGCATCTTTTCTCCCAGAAAGATCTAAATTTGAGGCAGCAGCGATGGGTTGAATTTTTGGCATCTTATGATCTGGATATCTTGTATACTCCAGGGAAGGCAAACGTTGTGGCGGATGCTCTAAGTAGGAATGCAATTCTATCTCTTTTGGAAGTTGTTCCGTCTCTCCAAGAAAAGATTATAAGTAAGCAGATGGAAGATAAAACTTTTGAGGAACTAATTCTTGGAACAAAAGAAGGTTGATACTCAGATTTTGAGGTTGACAACCAAGGAGTGTTAAAGATTAATAATCGCCTCTGTGTACCAGATGTGGATGGGTTAAGGCGGGAAGTACTATCAGAGGGTCATCGCTCCAGACTGAACATTCACCCGGGAATATCAAAGATGTATAAAGATGTGAAGAGAGTCTTTTGGTGGCCAAATATGAAGAAGGATGTAGCTACTTTTGTTAATAGATGTGCGACCTGTCAGCAGGTGAAAGGCGATCAGTAGAAGACCGCAGGATTATTACAGCCTTTGGAAGTTCCTCAGTGGAAATGGGAAATGATTTCTATGGATTTTATCGACGATTTACCAAGGACCAAAAAGGGAAATGAAGGAATATGGGTAATTATTGACCGGCTAACCAAAAGCGCCCATTTTATTCCGGTTAAGACAACCCGTACTGCAGTATCTTTGGCCGAGATTTTCTTGAAAGAAATTGTTAGACTGCATGGTGTTCCAGTCAGCATAGTAAGCGATCGTGATCCTATTTTCACCAGCAAATTTTGGGAGGCTTTGCAGTCAGCTTTGGGAACGAGTTTGAGTCTGAGTACAGCATATCATCCCCAGACAGATGGGCAGACGGAGAGGGTAAATCGTATTCTTGAAGATATGCTTAGAGCTTGTATTCTAGATTTTGGTGGATCTTGGGAAGACCATCTACATTTAGTAGAATTCTCGTACAATAATAGTTACCAAGCAAGTATCAAGATGGCACCCTATGAAGCGTTGTATGGAAGACCTTGTAGATCACCATCCTGTTGGGTAGAATCGGGAGATCGTCTAGTTCTCGGTCCAGATTTGATTCGAGAAGCTTCTGAAAAGGTAGAGCTTATCAAGAAGAGGATGAAAGCAGCGCAGGATCGTCAAAAGAAGTATGCAGACAAAAGACGAAGACAATTGGAATTCGAGATTGGAGATATGGTCTTTGTCAAAGTTTCCCCGATAAAAGGAACTATTAGATTTGGGAAGATGGGAAAACTCGCCCCAAGATATATTGGTCCATTCCGAGTACTGGAGAGGATTGGTACCGTGGCATATAGGATTGAGTTACCAGATCGGATGGCTGGAATTCATAATGTATTTCACGTATCTCATTTGAGAAAGTACGTGCATGACCCATCTCTTATTGTGGAGCCAGCAGTGCAGGAAGATTTAGAGATCGAGCCAGACTTATCTGTTGTAAAGCATCCTGTTCAGATAGTCGATCAAGATGAGAGGCAACTCAGAAACAAAGTGGTGAAGCTAGTCAAGGTGCAGTGGAGCGAGGATCCCAGAGATTGTACCTGGGAGACTCTAGACAGTTTTAGGAAGGCTTATCCGGATCTGTGTCCGGATAACTAGTGATTGTTTGTTTGAGTAAATTGTCTGTTTGATTGTTGTATGGATGATATGTATGCTTAGTTTGTTGAAATGAAATAAAATTTTGGATTATCTTTTGTTTTAATTTCGGGGACGAAATTCTTTTAAGGGGGGAGGAATGTGATATCCCGGGAATTTCAAAGAAATTAAATATGATAATCTCTTTAATAAATTAATTAAATTAGCAATATTGTTATATTAAAACAATAAAAATGTATTGTATATATATATATATGTGTGAATATAGATTTTAAGTGGAATATTTATTTCAATTGAAATAAATGGATGTTTAAATATATATATACATCAAAATTTGATTTTAAAATTTTATTTAAAAATTGGTTAGATCTTATATTTGGATTCAAAGAGATGATATATATATATCTATTTATATATATTGGATTAAAGGTATGTATAAATGATTTTTATAAATATAGTTTGTTTTATTCCATTTCTTTTAGAAGATTTTTCATTTATATAATTAAAAATATGCATTAGTTATTAGGAAATAAATTATAAAATCTTTATTTAATAAATGTAAAAGTATTTATGCATGGAAAAAAATAGGTGTTAACATTTAAACACTTTAAAATACATGTGTTAAGATATTAAGAGGGTTTAGTGACAAGTGTCACAATTTCATTTTTATTTTCTTTTTAAATCAAAAACCAAATTCTATATATATCTACTTCTCATTTCTTTTTCCCTTTCCTACCTCTTTCTCTAAACATTCAAGCCAGCACGTTTTCAAAACTGAAAAGAAAATTATCAAAAGCCTTAAACATTCAAACTAATTTCTCTCCAAAATTCTAAAATCTGAAACCAAAATCCAAGTTGAAACTTCCTCAAAATCTAAAACTGCAAGCTATTTTCAAACTGAAGAAATCAAAGATCAAAACAACTGCAGCAAGTTTCAAGAATCAACAAACTCAAATCTAAACAAACAATTCAAAGTGCTGGAGCTAGCTGTTTAAGTTTTCAAACATCTCAGCTCTGTTCAAATCATCTCATTTCAGATTCAAAGTTCTGTTCAACATCTCTAAACCAAGTGAGTAAACTAAATGATAAAAACAGTAATATAGTTGTTTGTTTTATTTCCTATGACAGTACTATATGAAAAGTTGATTTAATGATTGAATTTAACAAGCTATATATGCATTACTATGATCATATACCTGTATATGTATAAAATCTGCTCTGTTCAAATGTTCCAGTAAACAAAACAAACCTTAGATCTACCATATTATCTTGAGACTATATTTAAGTGTTGTTGTATGAATGTAAATAGGCCTACATGTATATATTTATTAGTGTAAGATCTGTTTATTGTTTGTTTGAAATATGCATGTCTGTTTTTAAGTTATAGAGCTAAAAATAAATCAAGAAATCAAATTTCTCTTTATCTATTCTGTGATTATCTTTTGTTTTCAAATAAAATAGGATCGTTTAAACATAATCTAACTTTTAAAACCATAGTTAAGTATTCAGGTTTGAGATCTGCCTGGAGTTAAGAAATATACAGTAAGAACCTTGATAAATGTTGAAATCAAGTGTTGTTATCTGGGGATTTAATTATATAATAAGAATCCACTCAAGAAAATAGGATTTTTAAAATGAATCTGGTAATTTTTAATTTAGTGAATTGAGAGCAGTTTGGTGTTGAACGTGGAATGGGTTTTCACCAAATTCTGGTAATCCTCAAACAATTGATACTCGAAATTCTTGTAGTAGCTTGGTTAGTGGTTAGAGATGTCGAGAAAAATGCCTGATGATTTTATCATCCTTTGTGGCATTGGCGATTAGACGAAATAGGGTTTAGGCATTTGGTTTGGTCGTGATTGGAATCGTGATGTCTGAAGCATCTATGATGGATCGAGCTTCATGGGAGTGAGGGGGATGGATGCGTGAAGGGCTTTGGAAGTTATTGCCGGAGTTTCAAGTGGAATGGTGATCGGAGACGTGGTGGCGAAACGTTCGTTCCAGGTGATGTCGAACTGCTGTTCGAATTTATAGCTCGTTTTCGATTTAGGCTAGATGTTTGCAATTTGATGCTCGAAGTTGAATGGCGAGTTGATTTACGATTTGCCGGAGATGAGCGAGTTCGTCGGAGTTGGCTGGAATCGCCGTGCACGTGCACCACGGTGAGGTGTGTGTCAGGGGAGATGGATGCATGGGCGACTCGAAGGAGCTCTCAGGAATTAGATGGCCAGACTCGAAGTTTCTCTCGTGTGCGTGTAGTATAGTTTAGCAGTTTAGTTTAAAAGAACTTAGGGGAGAAGAAGTAGACGCGGGAAAATCTCGAGTCGATCTCGAGTAAAATACGTGGATGACTCGGAGCAGGAATCAGAGAAGTGTAGCACGTTTTAAAGTTTTAAAAATAATAAAAGCTTGGAATTTTAAAATGTTTCTATGTTTAAACTTTTCTAAACTTCTTTTTAATTGCTTTTAAACTCTATTTTATTGGTAGGTTTGTTAAATTTAAGTGTGTTAAAACTTAAATAAAATGTTTTAAAACTAAATCATTTTATAGTTATAATTAAATGTTAATTAAAGGTTAAACTTAATAATGTGATTAAGTAATTAACAAAAGAAAATGGTTTGTTGAAGATAATTAAGATTTAATAAATAGTAATTAATTAATTTTAATTATTAATTGAATAATAAATAAATCAATAGTTAAAGATTATAATTAATTAGAGTTTAATTAATTTGTAATTAAGAATTATTAATTAGATAATTAAAGTCAATTAATTAATAAATTAATAGTTAATTAATTAAGTAATTAATTGGTAATTAGTAATAAATTAATTGATCATTAAGGGTTAATTAATCAAGTATTAAGGATTACTTAATTTAAAATTAAGTTTTATTAATTAATAATTTAGGTTTATTAATTAATAGTTAAAGGATAATTAATCTTTGATTAAGGTTAATTAATTTACTTATAAAAGTAATTAAGGTTTGATTAATTAATTAAATGATTGTAATTAATTAATAATTGATTAAGCAGAATAAGTGATTAGTTCTTAAGTAATTAATTTAATTTAAGATAATTAAATTAATTATAATATAGATTAATAAATTCTGTTTGGATGATTGTTGAAGTAGGATGTCTGGATTGATAGATATCTATTGGGTGATATTCTGTGATACTGTGGTTAGTTGAATATATCTGTAATGGATGTATGGATTATCTATGATAAATGCTATGTGAATTCAAAGTGATGAATTGAATTGTTTAACTTTAAAACAACTTGACCTTAAAAGATACGTTTTGGATTTCGATGAGACCGGGATCGGGTTTCCGTATACCGGGATACCAGGTCTGGAGACCGAATACCACATCGATCCAAATTAACGATAGGTCGTGAATCTCAAGTGAAGATGAAGATTCAGAGTGCAAGGGTTATGGTCGTTAACTCTGAGGGTGATTCCAACACGAGTGTAACGAGATAATGCCTTCGGTTTCGTTCGAACCCGAAACGAACTTGTATGGATTGAATGCTTTCAACACATCGTCAGGAGGGCGATGAGCATTCTAAGTGATGTGTTCTGATTTAAAGGTAAATCGTAACCTCAAGCCTCATCAACCGGGAATGGCTAAAACAGGGGAGGTGCAGCAAGGCTTCGTGGGTAGCACCCACTGAGAGTAAGGTCATCCCTGTCTAGAGAAGTTCCTTTTATTTCGGCTTAGTGGTGCAGTTGGCGACGGCCATCTGTGGGGTGATTTTATTCGGGATTATCCAGTAAGGGATGGTTCCGGCTTTATGTTGCAGGGGATTGGGAGTGATCCTCGGTACGGTGATCTAGGCCCCGTACTATGATGAGCGGTACCCCGGTAGCTCTGTCATTGTATGGAATCCAATTTCCAATAAGAGCCATACGATTTAGTTGTGCCCAACTACGTTGGAATGTGAGATGTAAGCATTCCAGCTATTTCTGTATTTTATTTGAAAACCCTAGACCCTATTATAATATAACCAGATTTCCTATCAAATGATTTGGTTAGCATAAGATAAAAACTTACCCGTGTTTATGTGTGGGAAGTCTTATGTGATACCCTTGTTTCCAAATGATTTTCAAGTTAAACAACTTAACCGTTTACTCACACCAGACCCATGTCTGACCCAGAGTTTATTTCTGTTTTTCTTAAACTCTTGGGTACTCAAATTTTTATGAGTAGCCAAGTGATCAGGTTTTGCTTAGACGAATTTTGGAAGGACCTGGAGATGGAGACTTGGCGTAGTTATATATGTATATGTATCTTTCCGCTGTGTATTAACTCTAAGATGTATTTTGTGGGTGTAATGTAATGACAGATACTTATGACTGTCTTGTTTTGGATGTTGTATATATGGGTAACTCTGATATGTGTAAAAACTATGTAATGGATATGTGATATATTATATTTTGTTCTGTTTCCGCTGTGAGATTCTGATATCTGTTAGTTCTTTCTTCTATCTTTTCTATTTCTATCTATTTCTTTCTTATTGATGATACGATTTTCTGTGGAATGAAAGTCGGGTCGTCACAAATATAGAATAGTAAACATGAACAGACATGTGTCTTATGTTCAATAATAGTTTAAGTTTTATAGTAACATGGGAATCTAAGATATATAATTTTATATCTAGTCAAACTTGAATTGATAATGTTTGCAACAAGTCCTCCTGCTTTTACAATTTTGCTAGCTGAGAATGTAAGTGAAATTATAGCCTTACATATATATATATAAACTAAATTGAAAGTGTGTTCTATGTAAAGAGTGGGTATAGATATATATATATATACATGCGATTGTTAAAAATCAAGTAGATACATCAGATTTGTAAAATAACTTCTTAATTATTCAATATACATAAATCAATATATATATACATGTGTGTGTTGTTTAAAACAAAAACTGAAACCATTTGATATATTTATTCAAGTTACTACATGAATTTTTCTATGTCTTCAAACAAAACTTGATTGATTAAAGTACACTCCATCATTTCATCATACAAACAATTAAAATAAGGCAACATAAAACACTAAGAACGAAAACAACCTAGAGTAATGCAAAAAGGAGGGAGCAATGGCTAGATTTTCAATATCAGCAAACATTCAAAGCAATTCCAATATTAGTGAACATGATTTTGTGTTTAGATTTAGTAACGTGAGATTTAAATCACATAAACAATCACTAATGAAAATGCAATTGTGTTCAAACCCTAGATTCTAGCATTGTCCGCTGCCTCGTTATGATCGTCACGCTCACCAGAACTGTCACGCGCCTCGCCCAGGTCGTCTTTCCCCTCCCTCGTCGCTTGTGTGCTTAAAGCCTTTTGCTAAAGTCGAGTCTTCCTTGCCAGCGTTGCTCCATCCAAGCAATTCACGAATTGATTTAGGGATTTGGTCCTTTTTTAGGGTTTTGGGAATTTTAATTTAAGGAATAGGATGTTTTGGGTTTGGTTTCTATTTTCTAATTTTCTTTATAATGAACGTATATGTATTCTTTTGTTGAGAAAAAAACTATAGGTAGTGATTTGATTACTTTAATGGCATGGGCTTCACATTTAGGCCCATTCAAATTAAATGCAATCATAATTATTTGTTAAAATTTCCCTCTTTAGTATAAAATCAAGATAAACATTTGTTTTATGTTTTAAATTATGGACATGATATAATAAAACAATCAATTCCTTTTTAATAATAATAAGATCCTAAAAATGTTTTATTACAATAAAGACATTACTTCATAACACTATTAATAATAAACATCTCATCTTAGTAATAAATCTTCATTTTTAAATAAATGAATGAATGAAAATAAATATTCATTTTTAAATTTGCAATCTATTTCCATAAAATTGATTATCAAATACTCCAATACTATTTATTCTAAAAGAATTTATATATATTTTGTCCAAAATGTCAAATTTAAACAGTTGACTTGATAATATTTCAATTATAAATTGAAATCCTTTTTAAGAAATAAAACTTATTTCTTAAATGAATCAAATCAAATATTTCTTCATAATTAAATTTCTCAAGTCACGAATTAAATTAATTTTCCCTAATTAAATTAATTTTCCCTAATAATTAACAACATGGTTGTTACAGACCCCCCCTAAGGAAATTGCGTTCTCGCAATTCCCTTAACGGAAGAAATCCATAATATAAATTTCTTCTCGTAACAGTTATTTGCTAATTAATTTCTAATTTCATTTCCAAAACATTCAATTAATGTCACTCCAAATTATAACACTAAACTCAAATTTTTAGTTATCAATATTTTACTAGTCAAAATTTCTCAAAATTCTCAAAAACATTCTAATGCCTCAAATTTGTGGAAAATTTCGCCAGCGTCTCATTTGTGTAGTTAGCGTTTCGAAAATTTACAATAGGTATATAATTACATAATATACATCTCATCTCAAGGATGAGACATCCCGTAGGGAAAAACACAAAAATGCGATATTTAATCCAAGATACGTACCTTTTTTAGTTTTAACAAGCCTTAAAAGAAAAACAAATGCAAAAGCGAGCTCCAAATGCGAAGCACTCACCTCTGCTGCCTACTAAACACTCAGTAATCAAATGGGAATAATATTCAAGCATACAGAAAATGAAATCAAGTACATATAAACATATTAAATCCGCTAAACACATGAAACTAGCCTAACCTGGTTTTATAATGGGTTTTTAATCGACTTAGCTCGAACTATTTTTTAAAATGCCAAACCATAAAGTTATTACATATTAAGTGAGGTTTCCAAAAGGTGTGAATACTTTAAACTCCAACCAAAAACCAAAAGGTTATGATCTAGTTTGTTAGATATACCATCTCAGCCCAGAACATAGCATGTCTGAAATTTGACCCCACTTGAAAGTGTTTTTTTTTAAAATAGCTAGATTCAAAATTTTCCAAAATGATCTATGTAAAAGTTGTTCCCTATTGAGTTATCTTTCCAAAAAGTATAAAAACTTCAAAATCCGATCAAAATCGAAAAAGATATGATCAAATAACTATGGGTATCTACCCAGATTTTTTAAATTTAGTCAAAAAATTTAATCTCATTTCAAACAATTCAAAAATAACAAACTCTAAATTATCAAAAAGAGCACAAAACAAAAGTTGCTTCTTATTATCCTACCTTTAAAACAAGACTAAAAATACAATACTCGAATCATTAACGGAAGATTTATGACTGAAATTCTACAAGAGGGTTAATAAAAATTTTAACAAAACTTCAACAAAAATTTTGTTCCCTCACTTGCACAATTGATATTTCCAAATTAACTTTCTCATTTCGTAAAATTAATTTGATTTTTGAAATTTAAAACTTCATCTTCACTGAATTAATAAATTTCAAAATACATTCCAACCTAAATACTTCTCTTATTTACTTATGTACTAATCACATAAGCAATTTAATAATTTCACTTTCACTTGTATCCATAATTTAATTCAAGGATATAAGATAAAATTTTATAGAATAATTTATCACTTATTAAATGCTCATTTTAATTTATTTTTAAACCATATAAAAGAATTAAAATTTTCTTTTCCATGAGTTCCAAATATTCAAGAATATCATCTACTTTTTTACGATATCAATAATTCTTGAAATTATAAATCTTTTTTTGTTTTATTACAATAATAAATATTTCTCTCAACACACCACAATACATATAAAATAATACTGAGCCTCGGAATTTATTGAGCTACTTTCTCACTTGGTTGCAAAGTTGATAACATATAATATCAACATTGCCTCGCCATTCTTTCTACTTCTAATAATTTATTCGATGGCTTAAAATATTATTTTAAATTGTTTTTAAACTCACTTATTTTTGAAGTTAATCATTTCTCATGTCAGAATGTCTCGTTCAATGTTTAGGAACCCTTATCAATAACATGGCATCCCACATATCGTTCAGAATCCTTAAACAATGTCTGGATAATTAAGTCAATACAATAGACAATCACAAATTTTCCTGATTTATTTTATTATCACTAGCATCCATGCCTCCAATATAAATAAACACAATCAAGCAATCAATTCCTAACAACCTGTCAACCAAAACCAAATAACATTAATATTATTTTTAATATAACCGATTAAAATCAAAATTCGCCCCAAATGATTATCCCCATAATCATTTTATATTCCTATTCCTATATAGATAATTATTATAACTATCCACCGCACGTCCGAGGGAACGAGACTTTAAGTCTTGCTAGATCTTGATCTGAGATTTTATACGCTATGATGTTCTGACAATGCTCTGATACCAAGCTATAACTACACCACCGCAATATCCAGATTAGCAAAGAACATTACAAGTAATGTCTTCTGCTAATCCGGAGAATAGGGCTTGTTAAGGGCGATCGAATGTGAATATATCTTTATACTAACACTGACACGTCATTTATACCTTTTCACTTAATATCAAAACTGAATTTGACGTGTACAGTATTAATACAAAGTAATAGACACACTGATTTCTCAAAATTAGAACAATATATCATATAAATAACAGTCACATATCACAACGGAATAAATCTCAACTTACACATAAACAAATTTTGAGTTTACAAAATGAAATACTAAACTCGATTGTTATACTAGTTTAACAATTCTCTAATCTCAATTATACATCTTATAAACATATTCACACATGTCCAAAATGAGATAAACTAAAAAGTCAAAAGTGTTTATCTCCTTGCTAGTCCAAACATCCAAAGGTCAACTTGTCCTATAACCTGAAAAGTCTCGGCCTGACCCAAGCAAAATAACACCCAGATCGGACTATCTATAAATATCCAATAGGGTGAGAACATAATATAACAAAAGAATAAAAAAACATACAAGTAAATACAGATGTCCAGAATATAATGAGTTAAGGATTAATTTTACTCAAATAGGGTTATAAATTTAAGTCACAGAAACGAACTAGTCACTAAACACAGAATAATAGAATTAACTTAATTTAACATCCATCACAAGACATAAGAATATATATTTATTTAACTAACTCAAGACACAAGAATATATATTTATTTCACTAACACAAGATCCAAGAATATATATATTTATTTCACTAACATAAGACCCAAGAATATATATTTATTTCATGAACACTTAACAGTCACATAATCCAAATATCTAGAATCCAAGAGATCTTACTCAAACTGATCGTAATGATCATACACAAAACCGTAGCAAACAAACAAACAATTTGGTATCACACGAACCGATCTGATGCAGGGGATCGTACACAGGATGAGAATCACAGGATCACAAGACGATCTCAAGGATAGCAGCCATGACCTAATCTTTTAGATTTATTTTAGATTATTAGACTTGAAAAGAAATCTAGAAGTAAACTTCCTAAGGATCTAGCAGTCACTTGCGACACACCAAAAGAGAGTAAACTTTAAAGTGCCAAATACCATCACTTTCAGTAATCACTAGAACTTAACCAATACGTCCCATACCGTATGGTGAAATCCTAATATTTACTAAAAGCTAATAAATATCAGTTATTACGGATACCACTGGAAAACCTAAACTATATTCTCTTAAGGATCTAGCAACCACTTGTCGCACACCAGAAGAGAATACAATCCTAAAGTGTTAAGTACTTTCCTAAATACGATCATAAGAATTTAACCAAGGCATCCCATACTACTCGGTGGAATTCAAGTTTTCTCTAATGGGTTAGTAAATTTCACTCAAACATTCTATTCAATGAGTTGTGCCATATTCAACGAAGCATGATTTAAAAGCATTTAAACCAATCGATAACACTAAATCGACTATTAGTACTCCCCACATTATAGAACCAAGGCTTTCAAAACATTTATTTGATTTATTATTTATTAATTTTTTCCGTTAATCCAAATGGTTTCAAAAGTGTTTACTTTATAAAACAATATTTCCAAACCCATTCGATATGTGCGATGTATATAAAATAATAGCCGCTAACTCATTCCAATGCAACAATATAACTCACGCAATTATTAAAAGCATACAAATAATTCAAGTCCAACTTGTTAAAAGTGTATACAATTCTCTATTTTAAATCTATTTACATACTAGGTTATGATATATATAAGTACAAAGATAATTCTATTCTTTTAAAATAAAATGGGCCAAGCTACTAATGAATACAATAGCATAAATATGGAATAGTAAACATGAACAGGCATGCGTCTTCTTTGCATTTAAGAGATACCAAACCACTTGATTAAGCAAGTACAAAGTTAAGTGCCAGGCTACATTCGAAAACTGCCATGTTAACACTACATATAGTACTATGTTTCGAAAAGTGACAGGCTCTAAAAGCTTGTATTGTAAGAAGTAAGGACAAAATTTAAATAGAAACTATTCTTGGTATAAACAGTATAAGACATCTATACTATACTATTATTAGTGAGTTGAATTTCAAACTCACACAGGCCTCCTTGAAATTTGGCAACTGAACGGTCACGTTTATACTTTTTTTATCTTCCTTCAAACTCTAGATATTAATATTCATTTCTTTCACCAGCATCCCTAGCACCTTCATATCCGAACCTGTTTCACGCTTCTCCTACCAGCTCTTCGATTCCTCCATCATCCGTCGAGTACAAACAAAACGAGTAGGGTTTTTCACGCCTGCTCTCTTATTCATCGTTATTCCATCACATCAAAATTTATTCCATCCTCTAAAAATTGAACTCCAGGCGATTCTTCCGTGCGATTTCTCCCCTACCAGCTCTCCGCTTCGTCCTTTTCCCCTTATCTACCAATAAAAAACTAGGGTTTTTTGCCTGCTCTCCGCTTCATCGGCGTTCCGTCAGCTAAAAATTGAAGGGCTATGGTTTCCAAGCGATTGTTCTGCCCGGCTTCTTCCACCACGATTATCAACATCGTAAGGATGGTAATTTCAGTTTTATTTTTCGCCCTGCTTTTTGGATGCGTTCTGTCTATTTCATCATTGCTGATATTGATGGGATTTAGGCGCGTTTTAATACTTAGTTTTATTGGATTAGTCTGTTTTCCCCCTCTTTAAGCTTTTTTGCATAGGCTAGCTAGAAAACTGCATAACATGCCTGCCAAAATTGTGTTCGATCCTCATGTACTGCAGAATGATTTGAATTAGAAATTTTAATCTTAGATACTTGGGTATCTGGGTGGTTTAAATGTGATTATGGTTCTGAAGACTCATGTTATATGCGGAGATTTAATCTACAGACTTTATATGTATGTGGATAGGGATTAAACATGAGTATGGATTGCCTGTGGAACTAAATGACAAATGCATTGCCGCTGTAATGGTGACATTGGGCTGCAATTCTGGAATAGTTGACTGTGTACTGGAATTTGCAAAACATTCATATATATTATTATTCAGTCAATACTGCTTATCGGATGTGCTGTTGGATTGCGCTTATTACAAAAACGCATATGTTGGAGCATGGAGATAAAATAAAGTGATGCACCTAACATGGTTACTGAAACAAATTGCATAGTCTGCTACTGAATTGAATGAGCAGAACCATTCCAACTGAGGCAGTTTATATGTTGGGTTGTTCCTACACTGCTAGCTTTGCATACTAGGATAGAATTTAGATTTGATAGGCATATTGAAGTGAGTTGTGCATGAAGGAATGAAGGCATGGAGGTCGTAAGAATGAGGCAAGTTGGAACTGTGACGGTGCACGGTGAGAACATGCATTGACGTTGAATAAAGCATGTGCAGGTGCTAAAACCGCACAAGAGGCTAGCTGTGAGAAGGGTGAGCAGCTACATCTTCCGCGTGGCCAAGAGTGAGTGCAGGCATGGAGAAGAACAATAGGCTGACTGGATATCGATTCGGGCCAGTACGAATATGGTTGAATGAGATGACATCTGTTGTCGAGCAGCTTAAGGTGGGTGCTGTACATGAACTGCAGGTTGAGATTGGGTGTTCCGAAATGGAATGATAGGCTGAGATTTTTAAGTAGTACATCTATTTTTCTTGATGGAGCATAATTGTTATGGTCGTTGCCTCGGTAAAGGACATAGGTTGTTGTTGGTGCAGTGATATGTATGCTCGGACATATATGATTTTATGATATGTGTCATGTTGAAGTACATGATTGTGAAAATGGTATATAATATTGTTTAATTGAAATTCATGTGTTTGTCAATGTATTGGATCATATACATGCCTTAACCTTGGGGTACAAAATATTTCTATGCAGATTCATTTTCAAATCTGTATACTAAAAAGAATTGCAATAGTTAGATAAACTTAAATTTTGTTTTCCTAACCGAATAAACTTGAAAACTAGCATTTCACCCCCAAATTCAAATCAAATTCCATTCAGAATTATTCTTAAATATTTTGATAGTTGTTATGCTAGATTGTAAAATATTATTTTGGAGATTTGCAAATTGGTTTACTTACATATATGTTACTGCGTGAAAAGCTAAAATATTCATACCTACCATATTTCCAGTCAAACACACACGCGTCCTAACCATGTGAACATCGCATTTTTGTTAAAACTACCATGTTGCTTTGCTTTGTGATATGAGCACTGTCGGGGGATAAGTTTCTTCACTAAATCTATGAGTTTTGATGCAGGTAAACATAGGAAATGGGTTGTTTATTCAAAATTTAGTAAACAAAAATATTCAGAGGAGTGCCACTGATGATGAAAATCAATAACCAAAGCCATCGATGTAGATCGAAAAGGAATTAGTTAGAGAATCAATCATTTCTTCGCAATTCAGATGTGTTAGGTGAGTATCTATTTATTTACTAATTTTCATTTCTTCTCTTTCCATAAATCATTATTTTTAACGTCAAATCCAGCTGTACCTATCAATAGTTCCCCTTCATTTCGACATATGAGTTAATATTATGTCAGTGATTCAGGTTGATTTTTCGATAAATAATATCCCTCTTTTTTATTTAACTAAATAAAGAAAATGAAGCATACATAAGGTAGTTTGATTGAAAGAGATGCAATGAAGGTGCGTCTATTTCTATTGATGTTTTTTTACTGAAGGTTCAAAATTGTGAATAGAAATTTTCTGTTTTTTTGAACTAATTTTGTCCTCCTATTTCCCTTTAAGATTAAGAAAGATTTGTCTTTCCACTTTTACATCATAACTCTCATGCTTTAACTGTAAAAATGAATTTAAATACACATCACTACTATTAGTTTGTATATTGAATTTTGAACCTACTCATGCTGATTTTTTTCTACCCGGAGCATTACCTTTTAATAGTTGAAAAAATCATTTTGTTTCAAAATTATTCATATTACTATCATCTGTATGCTGGTGAAAAACGTAAAGCATATTTTGGCATCTCATTTTATGTTTCAAAATTTCAAATTATTCTCCATCCCTAAATCAGAGTTGCGCATCTGCTTTTTGTTGATGATGAACTTCTTTAGACTGTCCGCTAAAATATGTAATTTAGAGATATTTTCCACATCAATATGTTTATTGTCAATGATAAAGTAAATAAATATTTACTGCTATCATCGCTAATTCTAACTGTGTTTTTCTTTAAGGCATACCTTCGTTTCCAAGGGGCAGCATACGATGCACTAACATATGCTGGAGATAATTGCACTGCGTTCGTACTTAACATGTGTTGCTACTGATTTTTATTGATTCATCAATTAGTTATCCCATACACTGCTATTTTTTGCTAAATTAACAGTGATTTAACCACAAAATTTTGGGTATCGTTGCATTTCTAAGAACATACCATTGTCACTCATCTTTTAGGAGGTGTTCGTGTAAACATTGTTTCAAATTAACATGGAATTTTGTCCCTTACTTTTATTCCCGACTCCTCAAATTCACATGTGCATTCTTGAAATGTTAATTTCCAAATGATACGAGTCAAATATCATAATGGATTATGATGGTGTTTTCTCGAATTGTCTTATATTCATAGTCCACTTATTCGTTTCTTAAGTTATTAATATATTTATCAGATTAAACCATTAATAGTACTGTTTACTGGCTGCTTTTGAATCTCTTCCTACTAATCTCTTTGGGGTGCTATTACTACAATTTATTTTTAGTTTACCGTGTCAATTTCAGTTTGTGGTTTCTAATCTGGCAATAATACATTTTTTTATCCGTATTGTAAGCATGGGTAAAGTTGTTATAACTTAGAAAAATATTATGCCAGACAATTTTGATATATGTATTATTTGTGCACACATAAAAAATTATCATGTTTTTTTGTTTACCTTAGATTCATCTACACAATGTTCTATTCATTTTTAAAATGTCTTAAATGCACATGTTATCATTCATCATTCAGCATGATAAGTTGTTTTTATATACTATATTAACTCAGCCATGATGATGAGAGTGAAGTGCAACAAATTCAGTTAGATTACTTCTATACTGGAAAGATATTAACTATAATAAAAATGGTGTAGGTATATGTACCAATTGTGTGCCATTTTAGCATCTACCAGCTCATGCTTGACCTACTGTCCAAAGGTATGTATATCAATATTTTTGAAACTCATCCAATATCTTATTCATTTCTAACGGTATAGTAATGAGGACACCTCTATTTCCTATTGATTGGCTTTGTTTTTTTTATTTTCTACTCCTTTTTATAGCCTTTATCAAAATACAAGAAAAAATTTGATGGAGACCATTCATTTTTTGTAAAATTAAACTAGATCCTACATGCCTAGCTATCTAGGGATTAAGCTCATCAGTAAAATAAACATATTTGAAATCCCTTGCTAGACAATACACAACTATGTAGAGAAGCTTTGTTATTCAACTTGATATACTGAGTTTAAATGTGTTAGCAGTCCTTAACGTGTGTCTATAGATAAGTGATTATGGATAAGTAAGTCACTATAAGTAAATTGTCTCACTAATTCATCTAAATGAAATTAATTGGTGTATTAATTCTAAGGTGCATATTTGTATATGTAAATAGATACATATAGACTAAGGTGAATTAAAAGTTCGTATGTAAATGGCTTGCAGCATATATTATGCTCCAATTTTGATCTTTAAAACACAAACTTATATCTCTGATTTTAAGTATGGGTACACCATTTCTTATTAAAAAAAGTGTTAAGTGATAACCTATACATGAAAACTATCAGTCTAAATTTCCAATACTTTAATTTAGAGATTCCAGCAATAGAAAGCTCCTTCTCCAAGTGCTTTAAAAAACAAGTAATACATCAAAAATAACTGGGGAAGGAATGCTATTCTTTTAATTTTATTTGATCAATTTATCTATAAAACTAAAAAATTTCACTTGGGTTTTATCAGCCAATATTCTTTTCTAGAAATTTTTAGCTTTTTAGTTCATATGATTTTTCTATTTTTATGTTTTAAAGTTCACATGTCCATTTCATTCCTTTAGTTTTTTTTGCTCAGGCAATATATTTATATAGGAAATGATCCATGTACCTTATTTGTTATTTTATCACGTAAATAAAAGTAATACATTTTTACAAAGTAGTTAAAGATAGTGTTGCTGTCAAGCGAACATTTATATTATTTTATAGCTCATACTTCTATCAATCTATATTCTAGATCTGGAATCAAATCATTGTTGAAGGTACATAATGGGTGAGTGTTGTGTTATATAAATGTATTGAGATGTAGTGGAGTTCTTTCAATTATTAATCGAGTTATATAATACATAACTTAATAGAGGTACGGAAAAAGATTCAAATTTTAGTTACTGCTTGAGTGGACTCCAACTTTTATCTGTTGCACAAGAATGGAATAAATTCTACAACACTGAATCTTTGTTTGTTATTAAACATAAATTCAGAATTTGTTTTTAGCTTATTAAGATCTTTGTAGTAGTTAATTCTTAATTCATTTGCTGCTTTAGAAAAGCGTGTGCATGATGAATGCAAGTACATTTTCAGCTAAGCTAACAACACTGTCTTCTATTTCATGCTATGTTGGTCATTACAGTATGTTCTTAGGTAAAGTATTTGCAAAACTTTACTCATTAATTATACATCTTACCATCCAAATTTAAAAAATCAAGGATTGCTTTTTTTGAAATCCTACTGTGTATGAAGTTAAACTATTTTCAAATCCAAATTACAATTATGTTTTTTCTGTAATTAAAAAAATGCACTTGAGATGAAGTTCATGATTAACTTGACGGCTGTTGGATCTACATATTCAAGAAATCGTGTATGGGTTAAGGGTCTAATTTAGGATGTACTATGTATGAAATATTTAAATTGTATACATCGTTCAATATTTTTGTGACCACCTTTGTGACTGATTGCTTTGTTTAAGCTTTCCTTACCTATGCTGTAAATTCATCACTCTTGGTTTGTAGCTTCTTTAGATTGAATTCTATTAGAACATGCTATACAAATTATATATGCATGATTGAAATGTCATCGAGTTTAAATCATTTTTTTATACACATTTGTAGAACATTATTTTATACGTGTTGAACCACTAATGTCATGTTGCCCTGCTCTATATTGTGCTAGTTAAAAATATTTTAATCATGCTTTATTACTGTGTTTGCAGTGTTCTTTGAAGCAACACCGCCTAGAGTAGCGCCTCTTGAGGTAGCAGGTCGGTTTTCTTTCCTTTACGTATCATTCATGCCAATATACTTTTCATATTTCCTCGATGAAAACTTTACCACTCACTTTTTACCTTTAGAAAACTATTTATTTCTCTACCTCCTTCTACTGTTTGATTGGTTACATGTAACGTTATTGCTTTACAACTACAGCTTTAGCACTCACCTATAAATTAGAGACTCACTTAATCCCCTTTTTTTAATCATATCTGCATGTATAACATTTACTTTCATATCATTAACAAACGTGCTAACAAGAAGAGAAAAAAATTAATTAAATGGGTTATTTTATGAGATAATTTTGACTCTTTCATTTTTGCAAATACTTTAGACATTATATGCGTCTAATAGTAATTATATTAGAAGTTATGCTTTACTCTTATTTATTTTTACCTTTTTGGTTGTTATGATAAAAATTTGAAGCTTTCAGAAGTTATGGATTGATTTTTCCAGCTTTACAAATTACTTTACCCTTTTGCCAATATACTTTTCGTATAGTGCGTGTAAAAGCTGTATCAATTACATTTTTATGTGCTTAGTTTTTATTATCTGCTACAACAATGGTATTAAGTATTTCATCTATATACTATCTTCCATGTTTGATTAAATTGCACCCTCAATTTATATTTATTAGCATACACTGTCTACTTGGAATAACAACAACCTAAAAATACAAGTTATTACATTCCCTACGTTAACTTCATTTTGTACCAATCATTGTTCCGAAAAATGGGCATAGGATACGTATTTTCATATGATTCTTCGAGTATATTTTGTTTCCCACTATCTGTATACTTTTCTCTCTGCAGTTACCTAAAACATGACGTTCCAGAAGGCATTTAACTTTGTTTTCTGCTCTTGCTTTCAACCCAGCCATTATTACCACAAAGGTATACACTAAATTCTTTCACCACTTATTTTGGAACTGTATTGGGGGTAAACCTATTTATATACAAATATGTTCAGCACGCCTATATTAACTGAAGTATATAACCATGACATTAAAATTATTCACGGACAGTTTTGTTTCTTTTTCAGATTGCTGTTGTTGTATTGGGCAAACATTACCCAGCTGTATGGAATAAAGTTAACAGTTATTGCTTCAGATGATTTTACGCAGCTGCATCATAATGATTTATATTATCATTTCAGAACATTTGGTATTTCAATAATCAAACAAACCTATGTAACAGTTTTTTGTACGCGTATTATGTTATTATTGCTTGAGGTTTTATGTTTCATTTCCTGCGTTGTTGCTTGAGGTTTTCTGTTTCTTTCCCTGCTGTTTTGGCTGTTTTGAAATTTGTGATATTCAAATTTATTATACATTAACTTAACTCTGGCTGTCAAATGCTATGTCTTCCAACTGGTTCCTATCAACTGTCTATTTACAATCCATTTGGTTTTTCGGCTGTCTCATACATATTTATACCATATACTAATGATATTGTTATAATGCAAATTGATTCAGCAGCTGTATTTCATTTTTTTGTCTTACTATGAACAAACAGTTGATTTTTTTATCCTGCTGTCTCCGCTTCTCCTAACAAAGAAATTCATCGTTTTATGTTATAAGGAAATAATGCTGAGAATTAATATGTGCATGTGGTGCACAGGGCTCCAAATTGTATGAAATTGCTGACAATTTAAAAAATTATTCTATAATATATATTTCTATCTTTTTATGAAACAATGTGGCCACTGTTTGTACTATACTCTCAAAGGACATCTTAAAGCTATATGATACAAATTCAATCACAATACTTCTCCAACCATTGGCTCATGGCAAAGTCACATCTTAGACTACTTTCATATTTTTTGTTTTTTTATATCATATTATGTAATGTTCCTCATTTTGGACAAAATATTATAGATGCGTAGAACTCTAAATTGTTGAATCCTATGGCTCACTGATACCAAGATTAATCTAAAGTGGATCGTCCAATCCATATGCGTATTCTATTGTCAAAAAATATTTCCTGTTTCTTTCTATTCACAATTTCAACCGAACAATGCTCTTTTTTGTATATACATGGGTTATGTAGCTTTATTGAGAAGAGGTGAATAATCAGTAATGTGAATACTTTTCTTTTATACAGTGAATATTGTATGAATTTGTACTGAACATACAAAAGAAAGAAAGTTACACCCAAAATTGTATCTACAATAATAATCAGATGTAATAACAATGATTTAAATATGTGCATCTTTTTTGGCCAAACCGTGTGCGAAGCACGGGTTCACACTAGTGTTCAATAATAGTTTAAGTTTTATAGTAACATCGCAATCTAAGATATATAATTTTATATCTGGTCAAACTTGAATTAATAATGTTTGCAATAAGTCCTCCTGCTTACAATATTTCTAGCTAAGAATGTAAGTGAAATTATAGCCTTACATATTTTTTTTAAACTAAATTGAAAGCATGTTCTATACAAAGAGTGGATATAGATATATATATATATATATATATATATGCGGTTGTAAAAAAGCAAGAATATACATCAGATTTGTCAAATAACTTCTTAAATATTCAGTATACATAAATCAATATACACATATATGTGTGTGTTGTTTAAAACAAAATCTAAAACCATTTGATATATTTATTCAAGTTCCTAAATGAATTTATCTATGTCTTCAAACAAAACTTGATTGATCAAAGCACACTCCATTATTTCATTCATACAAACAAGTAAAACAAGGCAACATACAAAACTAAGAACGCAAATAACCTAGAGTAATGCAAAAAGGAGGGAGCATCAGCTAGATTTTCAATATCAGCAAACGTTCAAAGCAATTCCAATATTAGTGAACATGATTATGTGTTTAGAGATAGTGACGTTAGATGTAACTCACCTAAACAATCACCAATGAAAATGCAATTTCCTTCAAACCTTTGGCCCTAGCGTTGTCCACTGCCTCGTCACGATCGTCGCACTCACCAGAACTGCCACGCGCCTCGCCCAGGTCGTCGTTCCCCTCCCTCGTCGCTCGCATGCTTGAAGCCCTATGCCGAAGTCGAGTCTTCCTTGCCAGGTTGCTCCATCCAAGCAATTCACGAATTGATTAAGGGATTTGGTCTTTTTTAGGGCTTAGGAATTTTAATTTAAGGAACGAGATGTTTTGGGTTTGATTTCTATTTCCTGGTTTTCTTTATAATGAACGTATATGTATTCTTTTATTGAGAAAAAAACTATAGGTAGCTATTTGATTACTTTAAGGGCATGGGCTTAAAATTTAAGCCCATTATAATTAAATGCAATCATAATTATTTGTTATAAATTTCCCTCTTTAGTATAAAATCAAGATAAACATTTGTTTTATGTTTTAAATTTTGGATATGTTATAATAAAACAATTAATTCCTTTTTAATAATAATAAGATCCTAAAAATGTTTTATTACAAAAAAAATACTTCATAACACTATTAATAACAAACATCTCATCTTAGCAATAAATCTTCATTTTTAAATAAATGAATGAAAATAAATATGCATTTTTAAATTTGCAATCTATTTCCATAAAATTAATTATCAAATATTCCAAAATTATTTCTAAAAGTACTTGTTTATATTTTATCCAAAATGTCAAATTTAAACAGTTGACTTAATAATATTTGTTTTATTTCTTAAATGAATCAAATCAATTATTTCTTCACTATTAAATTTCTCAAGTCAGAAATTAAATTAATTATCCCTAATTAAATTTAGTTAACCGGTTAATTAACAATAGGGTTATTATAAGGAATTTCAACAAAAAGGGTGATGAAATTTTCATTTCTCAAAACTTCCCAAATATTTCAAAAGTTTTATATAAAAAGATTGTTGAGTAGAAAAAGTGCAAAATTTATGAATTGTGAAATGCCAAATGCTTAGTAATGGAAGAAGTCAACAGGTTAGGAGGTACATATTTTACTGTGCAACATAAGTGACAATAAATTACGATTGTTGGTGATAAAGGAAAAAGTTGTCTCAGGTATGGAATCTATTTCTCCATACCTTGTCGGTAGATGAATGAAAACTGGTTTTAAAATTATTATATAGAACAAGTCTTTTCATAAACAAAACTGTAACTTAAACATATACAAACATCAATCAGAGTATACAACCTATTCAGCACGGACAGTTATAACAACATGTCCTTAAAATTGCTGATATACACAACTAAATGCAACGGAATATAATCATCTACGAGAATACGACTCTGGTCTCCAACCCCTCTCCTGAAGCTACACGCCTTCCGGCTAAACCTGGAAATATGCTCGGTCTGACCCGAGCATATAGGAAAAACCATGCCCGGGTCAGTCTGGTAAAAGCAGTGTGAGAATTTAAACACAAGGAATTTTATTCGTATAAATTCAAAAATCCTTTTAAAATCCAAGGTATCCCGTAAGACCACGCCACACATAAACACGACGGGTATTTCTCTTACGGTAACCAAAACACTTTTATAGAAAATCCAATGATATTATAATAGTGTCTATGTACAAATACTTATTCAAATAGCTGAAATGCTTGCATCTCACGTTTCAGCATAGTTAGGAACAATCAAACCCGTACGGAGCTTATTGAAGAATGGATTCCATACGAATGACTAGGCACTAGGGTACCACCTGTCACAGTACACATCTAGAAACATCGTACCGAGGAACACGCCGGGATCCCCTGCCACACAAGACCGGACTATCCCTAACTTGGATAGACCGAATATGCTATCACCTTGGGTGTTCCCACCCTCTCTGAGCTCCTTTCATGTATCGTAGTGATAAGATGATATTCAAAGTTATCTAGAAGGGTGATAAACATATCCTACTTGGGTGCGACCCACTTAACCTTGCTGCATCTCCCTTGATTTTCAGTCATTCCCGGTTGGTGAGGCTTAGAGGCTACGATTACCTTTTAAGGAATTTTCACTTAGAATGCTCATTGTCCTCCAATGACAATGCATTGATAACATTCATCCATACAAGTCCATTCTGGGTCCGAACGGAACCGAAAGCACTATTCCTACTGCATCCGTTTTGGAATCCTCCTCAGGATTAGAAGCGATTAGCCCTTGACTTCAATGCTCCATCTTCGACTCCATGCTCTTGTCTTCATTCGAAAATGTGCTCATTGGATCGAAGTGGTTTTCGGATAACTTATCCGATCCCGGTCTCTTCGAAACAACGTTCGATATTTCTGGTAAACTCAACCCCGGTTCTTTTTGAAATACACCGACGAAAATAAGATCGGAGATCACCTCCTAACCGTTAGTGGACGGATTCCTTATCATCATCCTAGAAGACGGACGAGTTTATATGTACAGTGTAGCACCTCGAACGGTAACTGTACCACATAATTCTCGCATTTCTTCTAGATATTCCCAAAGTTATGCTTTTGGGTCCAGAATTTATAGTCGGTTATTTAACTATCAAATATACAGTCATCCAAACAAAAGTTTCATTTCCCATTAAAAACATTAAGCCTTATTAATTTAAATTTCGATAAATTCAATTTACTTAATCCAAACAGCATAAGCTTATCTCACCGTATAAGTATATTTACGAAACCATTCATTTTTAAAATATTTGAAACCCTTTAAAATAAATCTGAGAAAACGCCACTGCGGTATCAACCACGGATTCAAAGCTCAATGGTTACGTCTCTATCCCAGAGAAATCCAATGCTTAACTCCAGGCACTCACTGCCTCCAATTAAGCCATAAAAGTATACCATTACTTTCTGAAAACTTTGTTTAATAATTTTCCAAAATAATAATACTTATAAAGTTTTCAATATAAATCTTCCAAGTTTCAATTAAGTAAAATACTTATTTATAAAAGTCTACTATATAATATATTATTTCTAAAACATTATTAATATTTAATAAACTTATCCTTGAAATAAATGTACTTTAATACTAATTAACCCTTTAAGTAATAATTAACTTTAAACAATCACTATAAAATAACTTTAATTAATAATTAATATACCTTAAACAATTAAATAACTAATAACTTTAGAACAATAATTAATACTTTTTAAGAATAATAAATTACTTATTTTAAATCATTATCAAAATATTTACTAATTAACTTTAAAATATCATTAATAAAAATAATCATCCTTAAACAATTTTGGTTCAACAGTTCACTTCCAGTCGGAAAAGAAGGCTTAATAATTCCAATGGTACTTAATCAAGTTGCCATTCAATTTCATAATAGTCCAGAATAGCAGATACAGATATTCACTTCAACCAATTCAACATCATATTACCAATATAATTTATTAGGAAAATGAATAGACGTCCGTGCGAATAAAATAGCAGACAAGGTATTATTTATGCTAATCAATACCCAAAAAACAGATATATTCAGAAATAATGGCATAACGGTGTTTTACTCTGCCAATAATGGTCCATTTAAAACAATTAGCGGGAACGATGTTTTGTTCCACTAAACAGATGTCAAACACCATAATTTAATCCGACTAACTCATCGTTATTTTAACTGGGGAAAATAGCTTCAATAGATAGGTCACATAAATTTAAACGATGGTTTTTTTGTTTTGTTTTAAATCGTTAATTAGATCCTATCCGTTTAAAATTCCTTTAAATTTTCACTTATTCAAAGCTAACCACAAATTTCACAATGGCGTAGTAATCTTCGATACGAACTGATTTGCAAAAAGTTTCACTTCAAACGGCTTTACGGTTTGTTAGAAACTAAAATTTTAAAGTATACAAACTCGTTTTAAAATAACATTTTATTCATTCCTCTTTTTTTTTAAAACGGGTCGAGCCCAAACTACTCCTACCAAAAAAAGAACATGCCTTCCCCTTCTCCTCCAGTTCTCCCTCTCCCTTCTCTTTTTTTTGCCTGGAACCCAAACTCAAGTACTCACCCCCAAACATCCAGAACTCGATTCAATACATGCCTGAACCGACATCCCACAACAAGCCAATGTCGACTTGACCCACAACAGTTCTTCGATCTCACCACCTGCAGTTCAACCGAACCACCACCGTGCACACGTGCACACCACCACTAGGCCACCATTCGACCCTCCACAACCACCGACGAGTTCCCCTCCTCACCTACGTTCGATTGCGCCCCACCACCGAAGCTTCAACCTTCCCTGGCCGAATTCGAACACACGCGAGCCCAGTACTTCCGACCACCCACCTCAAATCGACTTTGCTCCATCTGCTCCCATTGATAGTACTCAAACCACCACCACCACCGTAACCCCCACGGTCTCCATTACCTTCCCTCCCAGTGCGGTGCCACTCGACGACGTCACCTTCCGCCAGCGACGAAGAACCCGAACCCCACAGAATACAACCCTTAAACCCTAGAATCACCTCGCTACCCCAAATCAAACCCAAAATCGACATTCCGCCACGGTGAACACCTCCCCTCATCACCGCGCCCTCCTTAGCCAAACCGCATCACCTCTCGCCGACCACGTCGCCGGAAAATAATTTTTAAACAAAAATTGACCATTTAACAAATTCTCACCATCTAGGCTATTAAAAATCTTGAAACCTTCACCAATAATCCTATTTTCCCATAACGATCACAATTACAAGCCTATTTAAATATATACATGTTTTTGCAAAACAAGTTGACGTATACGGTACAAGTTTTGGCTCAAAAGATCTGATATGTTGTACAAATTTTGTACAGTGATGGGTTGAAATGAAAATTTGAGGTGATATGGTTTGAGGTTGAAAAGAAGTCAAATAAATGCTTTTGGTTTTTACTTCTTATGAACAGAAAATGCTTGTGTGAATATATATGTTTACATTTTGTTGTATGTTTATATCTTTTCCAGGCAAATGTTCCTTGCCTACAATTTTCTTTTTTTTACCTGTTTATCCTTTTGTTCTTTTACTTTTTACCTTTTGGTTTTCTGCAGGCTTTGCTTTGTCTTCAACTTGAAAATTTGACTTTATCTTTACTAATTTAACCTTTTGATTTGATCATCTTATGTTTTATATACATATGTTTATATTTTCTTTCATTCTTTTACCCAGCAAAACTTACATTATTGCTTTGTAATTTTGTCTTACTTTTTCATGATTTACTTTTTACACGATTTTTACATGCCTTCATATATATATATATATATATATATATATATATATATAGACACACACCTGTTTTGGAAACAAGAGATATAAAATGGTTTTAAAACAACTTCAAGTCTTCATTCCTATATATATATATATACATATTTCTATTGATATATATTACCCAAGACATTTACAAGCCCTCTCTATTTTAAATAACATTTAGCTTTATATTTCTTTTTATAATTAGAATGTATAAATTCAAAACAAATGAATTTTTTTGCTATTTCATTCTAAATGTATATAAATAACATCTTTATCAAACACCATTACATAAAAGATTTCCTTTTTAACATGATTTTATAAATTTACTCATTTCTATCATATATATTCCTTCTTTCATTTTTCAATATATAAAAAAAATTTACTTTTTAATAAACTATATTTATATGGTTCATATATATATATATATATTACCTACCCTTTCATATATTGTTTTCAACATACTATTTTTATTTAGTTTTTAGCATACAATATTTATCTTTTTATAATTACTATAATTTTCCTTTTTGAACTTGTATATGTATGCATCCCTCTTTTATCTTCGATATATATATATATATATAAGTGTATACAATTCTTAATTGTTATATTCATTAGTCCATAAATATGTATATTACATATATTGTTGTTAACCCACTAGCTTATTTAGTTTATAAATATTGCACTCTTCTCAACTGATATGTATATATTCATCTCTACTACTAATAAAGAGAATTCAATAAATAAGATTTCCACGGTGTCCTTTTGAAATTCCAAAAATACCCCCATCCACCAACGGAATCCTACCATCGGTATACAACTTCCACCACCACCCCTTCCCGACTACCCATCAACGGAATTTTACTATCAATTTTGCCACCAATACCACCAACAATACAACTTGAAATAAAAGTATCGCGATTATCAAAATATTTGCACTTATAATACACATCCGTCCACTTATTTTTTTAATTAAATAAAAAGTAAATATCTCTAGCTACTAGATGCACGTACATGCAGTTTATACTAGTATATATAAGAAAAATATATCAAAGCGCAATAATTTATATCACAACGGGATTGACTAAAATATAATAGTAAGTAAATAGTCACCCAAATAATAACACTTTCTAAGCATGTGTCATAAAGCTGAGAAGTCTCTGCCATCTACCTAACCTGTAGGATGTTATGAGGAGAAGGTCAGAACAAAAGTTCTGGTGAATGAATAAATTATATACTTCTAGGCTTAATTCTACATTTATTGTTTTATTTCCATTTACTCTTATATTAGGTTCATTAGGTTACAATACTCTCGCCTCTGTTCGTGAACCATGCCCATCTACTCCATAGTAGATTAAAACCTAATAACTAATATATACATATATGTAGTTATATGCCCAATGACCATATTGGTCCTAGGTACCACCCATGGTACCTTCCATACCCTCCGCGAAAAGGGCTCCATCATCTTGCTTCGAAAGTGTTCTGTAACTACATCTGTAAAGGACTGCTTCGTAAGGCCTACAATACAGATGCTCCATCGTCTTGCTCCGTAGCTATATCTGTAAAGGACTGCTTCGTAAGGCCTACAATACAGATACTCCATCGTCTTGCTCCACGAGCATTCCATAACTACATCTGTAAAGAACTGCTTCGTAAGGCCTACAATAAAGATGCTCCACTACTTACTATGAAAAAGTAAATCGCGTCTGCACTAGTCTATGCCAGTGCTCGGAAATCTACAATGTACCTCCCAGTGCATACGTTAAGGACTGCGAAATCATTCTATCTACTATCTGAATCCCGCCAAGTAGGTCTACCTTGTATGGAATTCAATCGGGGATTTTCTATATCTGTAAAGGACTGCTTCATTAGGCCTACAATACAGACATTCTAGTTGGTCTATCTCTTTTTCATCGTGGCTATGGCCCCACGCAGCCAACCTTCAACTAATCGAAAGACTTCTAAAGAGTAAAGTGGTCGTGCCCTACTGCAAAAAATCTAACATCCAAATGGCGGTGCCCCTCATCCAATGTCTCGATGGTGAAAAATCATTGGCCTATTGGTTTAACTCTAGTCTTTCCCGAAATCACTCTTGGTCTTGATGCTGGCCGATATCCACATGTGACTGTCCTTAAACTTACTTGCAAGTACTGGACATACGAATACCCTACTCTGAATACTAAGCCCTTCTGACTGCCTACAAAGGTCTACTTCTTTAGGCCTACAATGCAAATGCATTCAAGGCATACTCTTTTGATGGAACACCTACAGACCTGCCTCAGGGGGTGCAGCTTCATTAGGCCTACCCAGAGGGCCATCCTAGATCCTCACATCTTGTTGAAGTCTCTTACTTCCTTGAAGCCCAAAAATACTAAGTTGGACGTGCTTCTCCATTTCTGAAATCCGTGATGAACTGCTTCGCTAGACTCTTCATCTTTGGGCTGCTCCAAACACATCTCAATTCTTTTATTAGACCCTAAGTCTAATCTTTTAATTTACGTTTAGTTTACTTTCTTATTCTGTTGGCTACTTATTTGCCCTAATTAGCATATTCTTGCCCTCGTCTCACATGTATCTATTATGAGATTTCCATTTATTTAATAGGGAATGCTGTTGGTATGAGCCGCATTCACTATCTTGCTTATTTAACTTAATATAAATCTTAAGTTCATTAAAATAAGCCTCTTTTATCATTCCTACTTTATTTGCTTATTGACTTAATATAAATTATTTAAATAAGCTTCTACCATTATTATTGCTCATTAATTTATTCAAAGTCTCAAAATAAGCTTTTCCATTCTTAATACTTAATTATAACCTATGTTATAATTCTACCTATAATTGTCATTTTCTCTTCTTTTATAGTCCGTACATAATTCCAGCATTTCTTTTCTGCTCTAGTCTGCCTTCTTTTATTATGATATAGAATATTCTTTTATTCTCTTATATTATATAATTCACTTATCATAATAACTATCTTCTTAAATTGTCTACGCAGTGAATGAAGACAAAGGTTCATTATCGTTTACAGCTTCAAGTTCTTATCTAATAATTTACTTGAATCATGACATATTTTGCTTTATTATCTTCTATTTTAGGAAGGAACTCTATTTTATTTGATTGGTTATGAAAACTATTTTTAAAAACCCATTTCCATATTTTAATATTAAATAATACTATAAACAATAATCCATAACTGCTAGATATTTCTTTTACTATTTTAGAATAGTGTAAAATACAGTGGTTTCTCTATTTTACACTAATTCTCTTTTTCTTTCTTTTATTCTAGCAATTACGTCGTTCATTATTGTCTTTTAAATATTAAATTATAGAAATGTATCCTATTTTCTAAACCAACCAATTAACCTTTTAGTTACTCCTAAAGCTAGTTATTAGATTAATTAACTTTTCCCATTTTAACGTAATTTATTACAGTAATTCCATTCCTCAAACTTTTATTACTTTACATCTTATTTCCTTCATTTCATTATTCTTAATTATCTAATCTATATTCATGTTTAATCTATTCTAATCCATACGCGAAGAAAGAGGAGAAAATAGAAGAAGAATGATGCTTGCATAGAAATCCAAAATGTAAAAACAGAGGTAAATAAATAATAATACTGTAAATAAACGGTAAATTCCTTATAGTTCAGCATAACTTAATTAATAGGATTAATTATTGAATAAAATTGTCTAAACGAGGATTTAATGATAATATATCTTAAACTGAAAAGATATATAAGTAAATCCACTCACCTGTCGCCGTTAGCTTTAATCTCTATTCCTTTTAAATTGCTACGCTTTTCTCCGCTTTTCCCCCTTTTTAATTCGCTGTAAATTCCTTGATTTGTTTGCGAAATTCTCTTATTTGCTTGTATGTATTTCCTTGCTTTATTTTATTTTATTTTATTTTTGTTTGGGGAAAGATTTGATTGACATATGAGAAAGGAAGAGGGAGAAGAGAAGAGGAGTTTGCTATAAATGACAGCGGCTGATTCAGATAAAATAGTGTGGGCTAGGGTTAAGTTACGTTCAATTTATCGGTGTAGTGAACAACTATGAAACATCCGATTAACCCTAAAAACAATCCTCACCATCATTTATTGATTTGTTTACGTTAGCTTATAACGTATAATTCTCCAATGTTATTCATTTATTCCTTTATTATACGACCCTATTAATTCATGTTTCCTTCTAAATAAGATTCTCCCATTAGTTACCCAATTAATTAGATCATACATATACATACATACATACATACATATATATATATATATCCAATTTATATTAATTCTTATACGTTATAATTCCTTACCTATTTGAACACGTCAAATAATACCTCTATTAATTGATTGTATATAAAAGTTATACTTTTTTTAATTTATTCTTATTAATTTACCTTCATCATAAACTTAATTACTCCATTTGATTTTTATATGCATTCCAATTTTTTTTCTTTTTAACTTGGAAAAAAATAATCCTATAACTGGCATTTTTCTTTTAAATAATTAATTTACATTATTAGCTATTGTAAGAAGTGCATATTCTTTTATTAATTAACACCCTTTTTTAAAAGCTCAACCAATTGCCAATTAATTAATTGACACGTTTTCCCATTTTAATCGATATCCAAATTAATTCTTATGCGTCACTCAATCATACATTTATTAGTTGTATATATTTAAACCGCCAATTCATTACCCGATTAATTGACATATAAGTGTCCCTCTTTTATTAATTGACGCTTACTTAATGTCTTTAATTAATTTCTTAATTAATTGATTGCGTCAATTATAAATTAATATATGTATGTTATCATTTAATTTGTTCCTCACGTATATTTCCCTTTATTAGAAGATCCCTTAATTAATTAATGTTATAAAAGTGACATATTCTTTGACTAATTGACGCCTATATTTCTCTTAATTAATTCCATTTTAATTGATTGATGCATCAGTTAATCACACACTCATTGCTTGCGTAAATCTATGTAACCTCTTAATTCTTAAATGCATATATTTGACATTTATATTCTGTTTTGCAATTATGTTAATTCAATTGATTTTATTTAATTATATAAAAATGTGGGGTGTTACATTCTCCCACCCTTTAGGAAATTTCGTCCCTGAAATTCGACAAGGGTAAATTATGTAATTCCTTGCATCAGTCACATCCATTTTGTGTACATCTAATTTTTCGACCATCCATGCTTTTGTGCAAAAGTGTTATTCAATACAAAATATATGCATGTACATGAATTTCTAAGCGGTACCTTCTATATGAATGCTTTGCTTCTTTAAAAATTTATTTTTAAAACAGGATGCACACTTCCTAAATATATTTGAAATTTGTATATGAATGCAATCTTTTGAAAATTTAAAACACTTTTCATCCAATTTTTCCCACACTCCTATTGAATAAGGGTGTAGTTCAACGAATTTTGCATCCAAACCCTACCATACAAATTTAAAAATTCGAATATCACAAAAATCTAATTTTCTGAATTCGATCTCTTATGTCAGAAAGAAGGTAGAAAATGGAAAAACTTCATATTTCTCCGATTTTCTTTTACGCACATGTTCCTCCATACTTGGGATTTAGGCTACTATTCTAAAAAAATTTATTTACTTCCCCAAGCACAGTTTACATAAGAAAATATCTCTTTTTGAATTTTTTTGTTGAGGTTTCTGTCGCTTTCTTTAAATTTGTTATTTTCCTTTTAGTTATCTTATTCTGTTTTTACTCTTTTTTTTCTTTTTCTTTTTTATAACTAAACACAGTTATCATCTAGGTCAAGGAGGTCTAGGACCATGTCCACTTTGGCAAAGAAAGATCCTACTCTAGGAATCCAAGTAACTCATATGCTCCTCCTGTCGCCTATTACTTCTTACCAACTTACGCTGTGTTACTCATGACGAATAAGATCTATTCATCTCTTATATTCCGCTCAAAAAGGAATAACTATGTCTCATTTACTGCAATGGATAAGGGTTTCAATCTATGTAGTCTCTATCTAAAAAGGCAACTAAGCTTGGGGAAATTTTCTCTTTTCCCTTCATTTTTGCCCAACTAAGGTCTACTTTTCCAACCACGTGTGTCTTACTATCTTACTAATATCACTTCACTATTCTTCTATAGTCTACACACATGAAGCAACGTTTCTAGGTTTTACTAGTGTCCTATACACCTTACGGGAACTTTTTTTTACTACTAGGAGTAATTACTGCTATAGCCTTGTACTTTTCCCATTACACCTAGGAAATGATTTCTATCTACTCTATATTTAAAAGTTTGATTTGGTTTGGTATTTATCGAATTTTCTTCAAAAATTAAAACTTCTAAATTTTATCTTTTCAAAAACTTATTTACTTTTCCACCAAACCATCTTTTTTTTTATAGATTTTCAAATTTACTAAAACTGGAGTAAATAAGAACAATTATTTTATCAAAAATCTCTTAACTTTCCTACTCTTCCAATTACTTAACCTTGAAGGAGCTACTAACTTACTAAACTTAATGGTTTTATACCTTAATGTATTGGAATTACTTTCTCTTATGAGAAACCATTAACGCTAAAACCTTCTATGAATCCTTTAAAGGAGGGTTTTCATGTTTATGTGAAATTATAAGGAATTTCCTTTATATTTTATCGAAATAGGCTTTACAAAATATGGTGTTTCCATACATTGTACATCTCTTTCACGTATTCCTTATAGCTTGCACAAAACATCTTTATTTGTGATTCATAGAAAATTATATCATTATTCCTTATAGGTATGTTTACTCTATATTTACTTACATAAGATATTTCTTACTAAATTCATTAATTTATCGTACATTATTTTTCAAAAGAACTCATTTTTAAAACTTCTTTATAACTAGAAAATATTTTCATATGCTTATTTAAATAATAAGTGTACATACAAACCACTTTAGAAATTATCTCCAAAACTCATTTGGGTCAAAACCGATGTTGCGTAAAACACCGTTACTACAACCCAAAAATACAAATATATGGATTCAATTAAAATAAATATTAATAAATCCCGTATGCTATGTAAAAACATTTACTTTGGGAGTCACCTACTATAACAATAGTGTCATAGTTTATGCTTCCTTTATTTTTACTGAAAACATTTATTACAACAATAAATGTTGTAACTTACGTTTTCGATACTTAACACATTTTAGGTTTATATATTTAAAATCATTGTTTACATACAAAGAAACTAGCGAGCTATACATGCTCTATAATTTTTCAAAAAGAATTTCACTTTTAACAAAATTTACATCATATAAAAACCAATTTAAATTTCATACCACTTATTTTTTTCAAAAACCCAATATTTACTTCCTCAAATATATTAACAATTATATTTTTCAACTTTTTTAATTCAAAAGTTTCATTTTTATTGGGTTAGACATAAAGTGGATTTTCTTCATACTAAAACCTCTTATTCTTCCCGAAATAAAAACACTCTCCCTACTATCCCTAAGAAACTTCCCTACTTCCTAAATTATATGAATACAAATTTCCTCTTAAAACATGGCTTATTTGTATGCTATAAATCGGTAATAACATAGGGCTCTACATACTTGGGTCATCCCAAACCCAACAAGCAAACTATGCACAAATATTCTTCTAAAAGCTTTCCGTATGTTAAAATCTATGGTTGGGGACTATTTGGATTTTAGTACATAATATATTTATATTTTATTCAAAAATACAAATACGTTCACACACTATCTACCTAGGAATCCTAAACCTAGGCTCTGATACCAAATGTAACAACCCGAATTTTAGTGGGTCCGGATTTATCGCAAAAATGCTAAAACCCAAGCCCACTGAAGCCCGAGTTGGGTATCTGGTATCCTGAAAATAGGCAAAGACAAATATATCAGAGCTCAATAATTTATCTCACAACGGGATTGACTAAAATATAATAGTAAGTAAATACTCACCCAAATAATAACACTTTCCAAGCAAGTGTCATAAAGCTGAGAAGGCTCTGTCATCTACCTAACCTATAGGATGTTATGAGAAGGGGGTCAGAACAAAAGTTCTGGTGAATGAATAAATTATATACTTCTAGGCTTAATTCTACATATATCATTTTATTTCCATTTACTCTTATATTAGGTTCATTAGGTTACAATACACAAGCCTCTATTCGTGAATCGTGCCATCTACTCTATAGTAGGTAAATTCCTAATACCTAATATATACATATATGTAGCTATATGCCCAATGACAATATTGGTCCTAGGTACCACCCATGGTACCTTCCGTATCCACCTCGAAAAGGTCTCCAACGTCTTGCTTCGAGAGCATTCTGTAACTACATCTGTAAAGGACTGCTTCGTAAGGCCTACAATATAGATGCTTCATCGTCTTGCTCCATAGCTATATCGGTAAAGGACTGCTTAGTAAGGCCTACAATACAGATACTCCATCGTCTTACTCCGTGAGCGTTCGGTAGCTACATTTGTAAAGGACTTCTTCGTAAGGCCTACAATACAGATGCTCCCCTACTTACTACGAAAACGTAAATCACGTCCGCACTAGTCTATGACAGTGCTCGGACATCCACAATGTACCACCCAGTGCGTACATTGAGGACTACGTAATCGTTTTGTGTACTATCTGAATCCCGCCAACAAGGTCTACCTTGTACGGAATTCAGTCGGGGATTTTCAATATCTGTAAAGGACTGTTTCATTCGGCCTACAATACAGATATTCTAGTTGGTCTGTCTCTTTTTCATCGTGGCTATGGCCCCATGGAGCCACCACTCAACTAACTGAAAGACTTCTAAAGAGTTAAGTTGTCGTGCCCTACTGCAAACAATCTAACATCCAAATTGCAGTGTCCCTCATCCAATGTCTCGATAGTGAAAAATAATTGGTCTGTTGGTTTAACTCTAGTCTTTCCCGAAATCGCTCTTGGTCTTGATGCTGGTCGATATCCGCATGCGACTATCCTTAAACTTACTTGCAAGTACTGGACATACGAATACTCTACTCCAAACACCAAGCCCTTCTGACTGCCTACAAAGGTTTGCTTCTTTAGGCCTATAATGAAAATGTAGTCAAGTCATACTCTTTTGATGGAACACCTACAGACCTGCCTCCGAGGGTGCAGCTTTGTTAGGCCTTCCCAAAAGGCCATCCTAGAGTATCCTCACGTCCCATTGAAGTGTCGTACTTCCTTGAAGCCCAAAAATAATAAGTTGGATGTGCTTTTCCATTTCTGAAATCTGTGATGAACTACTTCGTTAGACGCTTCATCCTTTGGGCTGCTCCAAACGCATCTCAATTCTTTTATTAGACCCTAAGTCTTATCTTTTAATTTGCGTTTAGTTTACTTTCCTATTCTGTTGGCTACTTATTTACCATAGTTAGCATATTCTTGCCCTCGTCTCACCTCTATCTATTATGAGATTTCCATTTATTTAATAGGGAATGTTGTTGGTATGGGCCACATTCATTATCTTGGTTATTAAACTTAATATAAATCTTAAGTTCATTAAAATAAGCCTCTTTTATCATTCCTACTTTATTTGCTTATTGACTTGATATAAATTATTTAAATAAGCTTCTACCATTATTATTGCTCATTAATTTATTCAAAGTCTCAAAATAAGCTTTTCCGTTCTTATTATTTAAATATAACCTATGTTATAATTCTACCTGTAGTTATCATTTTCTCTTCTTTTATAATCCGTACATAATTCCAGCATTTCTTTTCTGTTCTAATCTACCTTCTTTTATTATGGCATAGAATATACTTTTATTCTCTTATACTATATAATTCACTTATCATAATAACTATCTTCTTAAATAGTCTGCGCAGTGAATGCAAACCTAGGTTCATAATCATTTACAGCTTCAAGTTCTTATCTAATAATTTACTTGATTCATGTCATACTTTGCTTTATTATCTTCTATTCTAGGAAGTAACTCTATTTTATTTGGTTAGTTATGAAAACTATATTTAAAAATCCATTTCCATATTTTAATATTAAATAATACTATAAACAATAATCCGTAACAGCTAGATATTTCTTTTACTATTTTGGAATAGTGTAAAATACAATGGTTTCTCTATTTTACACTAATTCTCTTTTTCTTTCTTTTATCCTAGCTATTACGTTCATTGTTGTCTTTTAAATATTAAATTATAGAAATGTTCCTATTTTCTAAACCAACCAATTAACCTTTTAGTTACTTCCAAATCCAGTTATTAGACTAATTAACTTTTCTCATTTTAACGTAATTTATTACAGTAATTCCATTCTTCAAACTTTTATTACTTTACATCTTATTTCCTTCATTTCAGTATTCTTAATTATTTAATCCATATTCATGCTTAATCTATTCTAATCCATACGCGAAGAAAGAGGAGAAAATAGAAGAAGAATGACGCTTGCATAGAAATCCAAAACGTAGAAACAGATGTAAATAAACTATAAATTCCTTATAGTTCAGCATAACTTAATTAATAGGATTAATTATTGAATAAAATTATCTAAGCGGGAATTTTGCGATAATATATCTTAAACTTAAAAGATATATAAATAAATCCACTCACCTGTCGTCCTTAGCTTCAATCTCTATCCCTTTTAAATTGCTATGTTTTTCTCCACTTTTCCCCCTTTTTAATTCGCTGTAAATTCCCTGATTTGTTTGCGCAATTCTCTGATTTTCTTGTATGTATTTCTTTGCTTTATTTTATTATTTTGTTTGGGGAAAGATTTGATTGACAGAGGAGAAAGGAAGAGGGAGAAGAGAAGAGGAGTTTGTTGTAAATGACAACAGCTGATTCAGAGAAAATTGTGTGGGTTGGGGTTAAGTTACGTTCAATTTATAGGTGTAGCGAACAACTATAAAACATCCGATTAACCCTAAAAACAATCCTCACCATCATTTATTGATTTGTTTACGTTAGCTTATAACATATAATTCTCCAATGTTATTCATTTATTCCTTTGTTATACGACCCTATTAATTCACGTTTCCTTCTAAATAAGATTCTCCCATTAATTATCCAATTAATTAGATCGTATATATATATATATATATATATATGTATGTATATCCAATATTAATTGATTCTTATAGGTTATAATTTCTTACCTATTTGAACACGTCAATTAATACCTCTATTAATTGATTGTATATAAAAGTTATACTTTTTTTAATTTATTATTTTTAACTTACCTTCATCATAAACTTAATTACTCCATTTGATTTTTATACGCATTCCTATTCTTTTTTTTCTTTTTAATTTGGAAACAAATAATCCTATAACTGGTGTTTTCTTCTCTATTGTAAGAAGGGCATATTCTTTGATTAATTGACACTCTTTTTTAAACGCTCAACTAATTGCCAATTAATTAATTGACACGTTTTCCCATTTTAATCAATATCCAAATTAATTCTTATGCGTCACTCAATCATGCATTTATTAGTTGTATATATTTAAACCGCCAATTCATTACCCAACTAATTGACATATAAGTTTCCCTCTTTTATTAATTGATGCTTACTTAATGTCTTTAATTAATTTCTTAATTAATTGATTGCGTCAATTATAAATTAATATATATATATATATATATATATATATATATATATATATATGTTATCATTTAATTTATTCCCCACATATATTTCCCTTTATTAGAAGATCCCTTAATTAATTAATGTTATAAGGGTGACATATTCTCTGACTAATTGATGCCTCTATGTCTCTTAATTAATTCCCCTTTTTAATTGATTGATGCGTCAATTAACCACACACTGATTGCTTGCATAAATCTATGTAACCTATTAATTCTTAAATGCATATATTTGACATTTATATTCTGTTTTGCAATTATGTTAATTCAATTGATTTTATTTAATTATATAAAAATGCGGGGTGTTACACATATGTATTATGATACACTATGCACTTGTAATGGTTGCACTTTATATTACATGGTTCATCACTTGATGAATTTCGGGGACGAAATCTTTTAAGGAGGAGAATGTAACACCTGTAATTTTATCCGTAGTTAATAAATAGTAATGCCAAAAAACAAAGTTTTTGCAGATGTCAGAATTTAGCCACGAAACTTGCACCACTGGGTTCGTGGTGATTTTCTAATCAATTTTCGTACATATAAGATTCTACGGTCGGAGTACAAACGAAAAAGTTATGTGTAAATACATGTAAGCTGTCTAATTATCTCTACAGGAAAAACAAAAGTCATCCTTGTGTAAATACATGTAAGTTATCTAATTATCTCTACAAGAAAAACAAAAGTCAATTACAGAGGCTTTAGAAAAAAAAAGGCAAAAAGTTTACCAATCAATATACTTGTTGAAAGTAGGCAAATCAAATTTAACTGTAAGGAGCCAATGACTATGCTCTCCAGTCAACGTAAATAATAGATTTCACATGTATAGTGCATTGGACTTAAAACCAAGATTCATAAAATGAAACAAAATAAAACGGGAATTTCGAGAATCAAACTCAGGACCAATTTACAAAATAATAATAACACAAAAAATCAAAATCGAAATTATCAAACTAACTCCACGAATTTGGTGGATGAAGTCGTTGATGCTAGACTGAATCTATGCAGTCGTTGTAGGAATGAATCTGCTGGTGGAGTGAAACGATACGGTCGAAGTCGTTGCTAATCGATATTGGATTCGTCATCATTGCCGGCTGCGAGAATCGATGCGTAATCGACGAGGTAGTTGCGGTAGAATGAATGGATGCGATGCGATCGTTGATGGCTTATTGGAGTGAATCGATGTGGTCGTGAGGTAGAAGAAATTACTTTCGGTCTAAAGAGGAAAGTAAGGAAAGAGGGATTTTTAATTTTTACGGCCTAATTTTTTCCAAGGACGCCGCCTTCATTCAAGTTCCCATGCTTCTAAACGGGTTATATTAAAGTAGCAGAATAATTATTTCATAGCTCAATTTGTTGTTATAATTTTTACTCCAATCATTTTCATATAGCAGTTTAATTACAACGCTATGATATAATGCTATGTATATCATGTTTTGTTGTAGTGTATAACGGTAAAAAAACCAACTGTTATTTTGGAAGCGGTTGATTCGTATGATATGTGGATTTGATATGTTTTCTTCAGAATACCTAGATTTAATAACGGTTAAATATTATTGAGAGGTCATACTTATTTAATGATCTTAGGCTTGGCAAAGTAACTCCTATGACATTTACTACTGGCCAAAATGTCTATGAATATAGATATTATCTCGAAGATGGGATTTATCCAAAATGGAGCACAATTGTGAAGACATGTCCAAATCCTATAACGGCGAACCGGACAAAGTTTATCGAAATTTAAGAGGACAAGAAAAGATGTAGAAAGAGCTTTTTGCGTACTTTAATCTAGTTTTGCAATGATTAGTAATTCTTGTCGATTATGGCCTTGAGAAAAGATGTCCACAATCACGTTTACTTGTATAATTCTACATACCATGACCATCGAAATTAAAGAGATACGGATGAGGATCGTCGTCACTACGAATATGATGGTGTAGAGCAATTGTCAAATATATTCGGAGACGACATTTTGGTAATTTAAAAGGCTTTCAACATCTGCAAAGAACATCAACTTCCATTCTAGGATGGACAACTTCATAATAGACTTCAAAAGGATCTAATGAATTATAGTTGTAATCACTTTAAACAATGTAAGTCACTTGTAGATCTAATGAATCATGTCTGTATGCCTTTTTATTTTCTGTTCGTACTTTCTATTACGTTGCACTTGTATTATTTTTCCTTAAATAACAATTCTTTTTATATGGTATTTTTTATATGGATTCTAAAATAGTAGAACATTGATTAATAACCACATAAAACAAATTTTTAAGAGTACAAAGTACAATGCCGAGAATATAAATTGCTAGGCTTAAAATAAACTACATCTAAGGGAATTTCGCTGTAATTATTTTTCTTTGCACTCCACCCAATATTGGGCTTGAGCTTCAACCATTCCCGTCAAATCCTTATCCATAACCGATTGTTAATATTTTTGGCGTTCAGTTTCCACTTTTAAACGTTCAAGATCCAATTTTTGTTGCCTAATCTCCGTAAACTTTCACATTATGTCAATCTTCTCTTGTGCTTGCTTGGATATTTCTTGATGTATTTTTTTGTGAATTTCATGGGTGTCGTTCACTCGAGAATTTAAGCTGGCTTCAGTTTTACACTTTTTCTTTGTTGCTTTAGACCCTATTAGTTTATAATTTTCGTCAAGTTTCTAAGTGAGCACATTGACCTTATTTTACCCCGCAAATGACGTTTCTCTACCCGACGAGTCTCCCATATGATGATTTTGATGCTTTTTTTTCTTTCCCTTCTCCTTTGTTTCATCATCCCTCAAGCTCTTTGCATTATTAGAATTCCACTTCGGTTGACTTATCAATAACTCGTAACAATTCGTGAATGGGCAATAGTGTGGTTTTTTAACACCGTTTTCCCTTGTAAAAAGCTTTAAGAACTACTTATTCGCCATTCTTTTCAGATAAAAAAGGAAACAAAAAGTAAATAATATTATATACCAAAGAACAAATGAAAATCTAGAAACATACCAAATGATCTTCGACCTCATTCCACTGGGATTAACTTTCTTTATTTTATAAGTTTGCGATTCATAAAATTGAGTATTTCAATTTATTTTTTCGAATTGACCTTGAACCGCTGACAATAAACGTGTATTGTCCGAATGTTTTATGTTAAAGGTATTCATTATCTTCTTTCAAAACTTATCGCCACTTTGGTCATTATCCCGGATTAAATGTTTGGTATAATGATAGTAAATGTTGTACAAGTCGTAATCTTCATCGGTTCGCCATGGGTTGTAAAAATGCTGACTCAAAGGAGTACCATGTTCTTGCTATCTATTCAAATGCTAAAGACATTATGCAAATCTAGTTTGATATATTTGTGGTGTAGAAGGAAAAATATTGAAAATTTTTATGAATTTTTTAGAATTGAAAGTGGTAATTTATCGAATAAGTGGGAAAATATAACCGTTATAGTAGCCGTTGTGTGCTTGGTAGCCGTTAGGTCTTAGACATTCATTTAATAGGTGTACACTCTCAGACATCTATTTAATAAATGACTGAAGTTGAATGTCTATTAAATTGAAGTCTTATCCTGGATGTCTATTAAATAGACATTCGGCACCAATTCAGGAATTGAATTGGCTCTTGAAGATTACGCGTAATATTATGCGTATATTATGTGTAATCAAATGCTTTTTGCCATTCCATTTATTTCCCCCATTCATATCAAGGCTGAACAGATACCCGTTGGAGATGTGCTAATAGCACAATATTTTAAGTTTTTAGAACAGCTACGGAGATTTTTCTCCCCTGGTAAAATTATAATTTTGATCAATTAATTGTTGGTTCTCATTTCAACAGTTTTATTTGGTAACAAATTTTTGTTAATGCTATCGCCATAGTGTTTAGTCTCTTTTATCTCAAGTTACTTTTAGCATCTCCATTTAGAGTCAAATAACTTTCCACGTATGAACAAATTTGTTTTTCTATGATTATGTTAGTTTATAAACTCTAAGCAGACTGTGACTTTGATTATTATTAGAAATGGAATACTAAATAATCCAAATACCTTGTTTTGCTGTTATATGACGTAAATATGTAATGGGCCGCATATATATTTTACTCAGCCCAAACTGTTGTATATATCATTTATATATAAACTCTGTAACGCAGAACAAAGGCATAAATGAAAAAGCTTTACATTTTCTCTCAATGCAATCATTTCTTCAATTCTTCACATGGTATTAGAGCTGTTACAACAAGCCTAACGACATTTCGAATCAAGTTTTGAAGGAAATCAGTATCTCTATTGAAGGAAGAGATATAAAATTCAAGAAATCATCAGAACATCATCGTCATTCGATACCTTGATAACCCATCAGGTATAATTCATCATTTGGGTTATATATAATTGAATTTTCTTACAAAATAGGTCCTGTGCCAAAAAAATAAGAAAAATTTCTGGCCGCGACAAGTTTTGTTTAAATAAAACAAGCAAATTCTGAAGCAAGAAGATTTAGAATATCAAAATCAGAAATCAAAAAAGCAATCAAAAGAAGAAAGAAAGCAATTACCTTGCTAAGAATCCATCAGAACACTTTCATCCCTTGGATATGGCTGCAACTAACCTGTTCATACTGCAGTTAAAGAAATCTTGTATCTGCATGTTACTAAATCATCAAGTTTGTCATCTCTTTTACTGTCTTCATCATGGTTAAAGGAGATACAAACTCAACAACTTCTGATAACACCACTAATCCTCAACAACAAACTGTTGAAGCAACTGAAAAGTTGATCAAAACTGTTATTAGCCCACGAAGCCAGCTTATCACCATCCATCTTGAAGAAGATAATTATCTTCTATGGAAACTTCAAGTTGAAACTGCAATTCAAGGATATGGGCTTGAAGAATTCATCATTGGCACCAATCCTATCCCACCAAGATTCATTACTAATCAACAAAGCAAAACGATCATTAATGAAGAATACACAACGTATTATAGACAAGATAGGTTAGTAAGTTCTTGGCTGTTATTATCCATCAATACAAATCTATTATCACAAATGATTAGCTGCAAATATGCCAATGAAATATGGATTACATTGGAGAGAATTTTCAACACACAATCTGCTGCAAAGATCATGCATTACAAGAGACAACTACAAAACATCGGTAAAGAGAATCAACCTATGAGAGAGTTTTTAGCACAGGTCAACAACATATGCAATATGTTAGAAGCTACTGGACATAAGGTTACTGAAACTGAACAAGTATCGACTATCTTGAATGGTCTTAATGATGAATATGGAGCAGTTGTAGCAGTTGTATCATCTTAACCAACTTTACCTTCAGTACAATATATACACTCAACTCTACTTGCACATGAAGCAAGAATAGATCACAAGAAACCATAAGATTCAGATTTATCAATCAACTATGCAACAGGTATTAAAAAAAAGGTCTAAACTTCAACATACTAGGTCAATCTTATCAAAGAGGTGGATATTCAAATAGATCAAGAGGCAGAGGAAGGTGGAGTGGTAACAACAACAATAGACCAAAGTGTCAAATATGTGAAAAACTGGGTCATATAGCAATAAAGTGTTACTTCAGATTCAATGCTAATTATGTGCCTTGTCAGAATCAAAATAATCAAAGAAATGGTAACCCCAGTAACAATATGGCTCAAGCACAATCAGACAAAAGCAATCAACCAGATAATAACATGGCAAACAATCAAAATGTCACTACAAGGTTAGAACATATACATGATGAAAGCTGGTACCCACATTCATGAGCAACTAATCACATAACAAGCAATATTGATAACTTAAATCTTGGCAATATGGGGTACAGAGGTAAACAGTCAATTTTTATGGGAATGGTGAGTTTATTAGTATTACTCATACTGGAAATGCATCTTTCAAAGGTGCAAGACAGTTATTTCTAAAAAACTTATTAAGAGTGCCAAATATAAAGAAACATCTCATGAGTGTATCACAGTTTGCTAAAGATAATAATGTTTATTTTGAATTCTATCCAAATTATTGTTTAGTTAGAGAAATACTAACTAAGGAAATTCTTTTACAGGGTGATGCAGCAAGGGGATTATACAGATTCAATCTTGTTAACTCAACCAAGTCTGTAAGGAAACAACAATGTTGTAACGTGGTTGAAATTGTTCAGCCAGAAAGAAATAGAAATGTATTTGATCTTTAGCATTATAAACTAGGCCACCCAAATGCAAATATAGTCAAACAAGTACTTAGTGAAAATAAAATTGCTTTTGATGATATATCTTTACCATATATTTGTTCTTACTGTCAAATGGGTAAAAGTCACAAATTAGCATTTAGTGACTCATTAACTGTGTACTCAAAACCTTTAGAATTGGTTGCAACTAATCTTTGGGATCCAGCTCCAATATACTAAGACTATGGTTACCAAGGTTTCAAATCTCGGATTTTGGCCAATATCTCGGGCAAATATCTCGACTGTCTCGGGCGATATTTAAAAGACTTATAACTAACCAAGCTGCCAAATCTCGGATTTTGGCTAATTTCTCAGATTTTCATCTCGGCTGATCTCAGGGAGATTTAAAACCTTGATGGTTACAGATACTATATACCTTTTATTGATGCTTTTTCTAGACACACATGGATATAGTATATGAAATCAAAGTCTGAAACATGTAATGTAGTTATTCATTTTATATCCTTAGCTGAAAAGCAAAATGGTTGTCAAGTCAAAACTATGCAAACTGATGGTGGAACTGAGTATAAACCATTCAGTAGTTTTTTCAACAAAAAAGGAATAGTTCATAGGACTACATGTACCTATACATCTAAACAAAATGGTTTAATTGAGAGAAAACATAGACACGTTGTTGAATCAGGCCTTACATTGTTAGCTCAAGCATCTTTACCATTGAAATTTTGACCTGATTCATTCAACACAGCTGTATATCTAATTAATAGATTGCCAAAAAAAGTTCTTAAAGGAATATCTCCTATAGAAAAGTTATTTGGAGTCAAGCCCGATTATCAACACTTGAGAACTTTTGGATGTCTATGTTTTCCTACTTAAGCCATATAATACTAATAAATTAAACTTCATATCAAAGCCATGCACATTTTTATGGTATGGAATAAATCAAAAGGGTCATAAATGTCTTGATGATAGTGGAAAAATACTTATGAGTAGACATGTTGTATTTAATGAGCAGGTAGTTCCATTTAGCAATGCATATATAAGGACAACCAAAAAGATATATAATCCAAAGGTGTTCATACCTAACTTACCAGTGTATACTAATGAAGTGCAAACTAGGAAGACTGAAAGGACTGCTGGAGCTAATGACTCTCAACTCATAATGACAGATCAACTAGGTCATGAATCATCAGAACTGCCCAACTATCTCAGTCAATCTCTTGCATATTCAAATGAGCAAACAAAACAAGTTAGTGAAAAATATTTAGATAGTTAGGAAGCTCAATTAGGAAATAACAATAATCAGACAAATGAAGAAGTACAACCACAAGCAAGAGCAGGTCATCCCATGACCACATGAGCAAAAAGTGGGATTTTCAAACCAAAGTTATACTGCAATAACTAGTTTAGAAGAACCTGAAACATTTGAGCAAGCTGCAATAAAAAAAAACTGGAAAGCAGCAATGGATGAAGAGTATAATGCTCTCATAAGGAACAAAACATGGAGTCTAGTGTATCCACCAGACAATAAAAACATAGTTGGATGCAAATGGATATATAAAGTAAAGGAAAATCCAGATGGAACTGTAGCCAGATACAAGACTAGACTTGTAGCTAAGGGATACACTCAGCAATATGGGTTTGATTTCAATGAGACGTTTTCTCCAATGGTCAAACCAACAATCATAAGAATAGTTTTAGCATTGCCTTGCATAAACATTGGAGAACTAGACAGCTTGATATCAATAATGCTTTTCTATATAGCACTTTACAGGAAGAAATATTCATGGAGCAACCACAAGGATATAAGCAAAATATGAATCTTGTATGCAAATTAAATAAGGCCATATATGGTCTTAAACAAGCAATAAGAGTGTGGTTTGATAGACTGAAAACCACTTTAACTACTTTCGGTTATTAGTCTACCAAATCAAATAACTCTTTATTCATCAAAGTTGATAAAAAATCAAGTGTGTGTGTATATATATATATATTCTAATATATGTTGATGATTTAATTATTACAGGGGATGATGAAACTGAAATCAACAAGCTCACTCAGTATCTAGATGAGTAGTTTTCACTTAAGGATCTTGGTGACATAATCTATTTTCTAGGAATAGAAGTTAAAAAATATTCAAATTCAGAAATGCTTTTAAGTCAAAAGAAATATATCTCGGAGCTACTGATTAAGACTAAAATGGATAATGCAAAGCCATAGTTGACCCCCTGATAAGCAATCAACAATTGACCAAAAAGAGGGGAGAACCCATAACTAACATCAAACAATATAGAAGTGTTGTTGATGCTCTACAGTATGCAATAATTACTAAATCAGATATATATATCATTTAGTGTTAATAAAGTTTGTCAATTCATGCAGGAACCACTGGATAATCATTGGAAGGCAGTAAAGAGGATACCGAGGTACTTAAAGGGAACACCAAATTATGGATTACTGCTAAAAAATGCAACAATCTCATTATAACTGGCTACTCTGATGATTGGGTTACTGATCTAGATGATAGAAAGTCAGTAACTGGTTACTGCATATATGTTGGTGATAATCCTATATCATGGTGCTCAAAGAAACAATCAACCATATTCAGATCTAGCACCGAAGCTGAATACAGAAGTGTGGCGAGTGCAACGGTAAAAATAATGTGGATACAATCACTTTTAAGTGAATTAAACATCAAAATAGAGAGCAAACCGATATTATGGTGTGATAATCAAAGCATAGGTTACATTTCAGCAAATCCAATTCGACATTCAAAGACTAAACATATAGAGATTGATCTCTGCTTTGTTCAAGAACAAGTTCTAAAAGGAAAAGTACAAGTTAACCACATACATGCACCTTACCAGCGTGCCGATGTATTTACAAAGGCATTATCGGCTTGAAACTTCATCAGATTCCGAAATGATTTGAGAGTAGGAGAGATTTAAGTAAATACAAGAGAAGCTACTGAATGTACTGAAGTTCGAAAGTCAAAATCATCTCTACATAAGAATCTCAACAAGATTGCAAATTTAATCATAAAAGAGTTGAGATCTACTAAGGAATCAAGTTGTGAAACACCCGCAAATCAAAAATTCCTTTAAAAGAGATGGAGTTAGAAGTGAAATCGAAACATCAGAGCAATTTGGGGTCATCATGCCCTAACCCTAATATCGGTTTGAGGGGTATTAGAAATGAGATAGTAAATAATCTGAATACCTTGTTTCGCTGTTATATGATGTAAATATGTATTGGGCTGCATATGTATTTTACTTAGCCCAAACTACTGTATATATCATTTATATATAAACTCTGTAACACAGAACAAAGACATGAATGAAAAGCTTTATATTTTCTCTCAATACAATCATTTCTTCAATTCTTAACAATTGTGATTTTAATCGACAATTAATCTTAATATAAAAACAAAACGAAAACTATCTAGCTTAATTACTAGTTGTTATCTTTACCTACGCTTTGTTTCAGAAACTAGCCGTATACATAATAAGATAGATGTCTTTTTTTTCTTAGTTGAATGGATAATTCGTAGGATTCTTCATTAAATGCATAGAAATAAAATTTGAGGACCACCATAACTTGGCCTATTTTCTCATTTATATTATTAAATAGGCCTGACAAACGGGTTGGGTTGGGTCAAAATGGGTTGGGTCGAGTTTGACCCAACCCATTTATGACCCATTCTTTTTTATCCATTTATGACCCAACCCATTTATAACGCAACCAACTTAATAAGCGGGTTACCCATTTAACCCATTTAAAGATTTAAATTTAATTTGACTAATAAAAAACAAATAAATATAAAATAATTCTAATTTTTATGTTTTGAGTTTCGATAAAAATTTAAAATTTTAATTATAATTTTCATTAAAATTCAAATATGGGGATGTGGTAGCTTATTTTTTCTAAGTACAACTGTCAGTCTTCTTGGAGAACTACAGTGTGCGTTCACACGATAAAGTATCCAGTGTTCCATACTGTTCGTAACTTAGGTGGGAGTTAATCGGTCGAAGTCCCGCTTGATTATGAGTTAGAACGAAGGAGTTATTGCAGTCTGAACAAAAAAAATAGCGGCTTCTGCATTAGGCGGAGTTCATATATGCATGTGGTAGTATGTTATTTTCTAAGTACAACTGTCAGTTCCCTTGGAGAACTACAGTGTGCGTTCACACGATAAAGTATCCGAGTGTTCCATACTGTCTGTAATTTAGGTGGGAGTTAATCGGTCGAAGTCTCGCCTGATTTCGAGTTAGAACGAAGGAGTTATTGTAGTCCGAACAAAAAATAGCGGCATCTGCATTAGGCGGAGTTCAAATATGGGGATGTGGTAGCCTGTTATTTTCTAAGTACAACTGTTAGTCCCCTTGAAGAACTACAGTGTACGTTCACACGATGAAGTATCCGAGTGTTCCATACTGTCCGTAATTTAAGTGGGAGTTAATCGGTCGAAGTCTCGCCCGATTCTGAGTTAGAACGAAGTAGTTATTGCAGTTTGAAAATAACGGCTTTTGTATTAGACGGAGTTCAAATATGGGGATGTGGTAGCATGTTGGTTTCTAAGTACAACTGTCACTCTCCTTGGAGAACTAAAGTGTGCGTTTACACGATGAAGTATCTGAGTGTTCCATACTGTCCGTAATTTAGGTGGGAGTTCATCGATCGAAGTCTCGCTTGATTGCGAGTTAGAACAAAGAAGTTATTGCAGTCCGAACAAAAAAAATAGCGGCTTCGGCACTAGGCGGAATTCAAATATGGAAATACGGTAGCCTATTATTTTCTAAGTACAACTGTCAGTCTTTATGAAAAACTACAATGTATGTTCAAAATTCTTATTTTTTAAATTTATATTAAAATTTAATGTTTTTAATAAATGGATTACACATTTGAAAATGGATGAACCCAACCCATAACCCATTTAATAATATTAATAAATTGGTTGACCCAACCCGTTTATAAGTAGGGTAAATGGGTTGGGTTAATGTGTTGTGTCATATTTTGACAGGTCTATTGTTAAAGGCCGGAGAACCCAAACATGTCATTTCCGGACCATATAGGGACCATATAGCAAGCTTTAAAGCAATAGCATACTAAATCTATTCTGGTACTGCATTTTTGTAGTTTTCTTCATCCTGTTGAACAAATTCTATCACAAAAATAGCAACGACTCAAAATTTACGAGTTTACTGCGGTTAGCACTATACTCCTTCCAAATCTATATTCTACCTTTCTAAATTTAAACCTAGGTTTCCACCGGCCATGCATATTCAGGTAATACCCATATGTAAGAAAATGTGAGTATGTTTATATATTTTGAGAAATACGTATGATTTTTTTAGTTAGCGTTAAAAAATGTGTGAAATATAAGTAGCCGCTACTAAGTAAGAGAACAGCACTATGCAACTGCTTTAAGAATTCCCAAAAATTATTTCACCATTCAATGACTATAGCCCTCTTAATTGCATCCAACTGTTACATTTTCTGTCTCAAAATATCTATTTAAACCAGTGACCTCATTCTTCTTCCAAATCAATTCACTCTTGTTATTTAGTAGTTTTTATATTAGAACAACAGAAGAAATGGCAAGGGGATCTGCATCAACTTCTTCTTTTCTGGTTTTTGCTCTCATTTTACTTCTTACTCCAGGTGATTTTCTTATTAGTAATTAGTCACAAGTAACGTGATTATCACTCGAATGAATATGAGTTTAGAAAATAAAGAACACAGCAGTACTACGTGCAGTCATATTCTTCTACTTGGATGCATTTTAATCTGCTATATCTGATTGCAGGAAAAATGCTGAATCCAGTTCAAGCACAGGTTAGTCTTAAATGTCATCTCCACAACTCCTTTATAATAAATGAAAAACTCAGATGAATTTATAATATAAAGTATACTATTATATATGTATAAAGAAAAAATATTTTTAATGTCCACTGCTAATAAGTAATGATTACAGAAAACATGGTGCGTAGCGAAACCATCGGCTTCAAAAGCAACACTGTGGGAGGATTTAAACTACGCGTGCTCGCAGGTAGACTGCAGCACACTGAAAGAAGGGGGTCCTTGCTTCAAACCAAACAATCTCATAGCTCATGCTTCTATTTCTATGAATCTCTACTACCAGTCTAATGGCAGAAACTCTTGGAATTGTGATTTCAAGAATTCTGGTCTTATTGTCACTACTGACCCCAGTAATTTTCATTTCCTAGTATTTTTCTTGTTTTCTGTTTCTTTTTCTATTTACTGAAATTATTATGGTACCCATTCATGTAGGTTCTGGTAGCTGCATCTATTATTACAAGGAGTAGAGGATTTGCTGAATTTTATCTGTGTGCATGATGTAGTACAAATAACAATATTGTTATAAATGGATGGATTTTAGTGAACATGATGGTGATTGTGTCAGTTTCTCCTATGTTAATTTGATGCTTCACGAGTTTACCACTTCCACATAAAATCTATTTAATTTCATAACCGTTTCACTATACTTTATTGACCTAGTATTTCCCTATGACATATATCATTAAATTGTGAACCTTTTAAAAGCATTTCTCATGTGACTGAAAAACTAAAAGAGCCAGGACTCGGTGAAACATTAATATCACATATCAGGTTGAGAGTATGAGCCTAATACGGTTACATAAAACAAGCTTTTGAAAAACAATTATTTGGAACATAAAGACTTCGTAATTTGCGTGATAAAATAAATGAACCATCATCAACAATGCAATCAAAGAAAAAATGCATTGCAATAATAAAAATAAGTGATCTAAGATAATTAGACAGAAAGCAATGGGTTGCAATGCAAAATACCAACACAATTTCAAAGTTGCTGATTAGAGCACACAAATTTTCAAGCAGCTTCAATATATCCTGAGTTTGATGTTTCACGGCTGCAATACTGAAAGCTGTTGAGAATAGTATTGCATCTTCAAAAGAATATAATTGACTCTACATGCATATCAAAAGATCACTTTTTACATCACCAATTGTTTTTTTATAACTCAGGCGATTCCTTAAGTATCAAAATCATTATTTCAAAACATTTAACGGTGCCAATTATATTTTTCCGTTTCTTCTTTAACTATCAATCTTCTTCTTATTCTCCATTCATTCTAAGTTCAACAAAAGCTTACATGGAACTTAGAATTGCCATGTCAACATGGGCAAGTTTCTCTCCAAAAATATCCTATAGCTGACGATTTTAGAGCCAGTGTGCTTTGTGTAACTTTAACAGACTACAGCTTTTGGATTATTTAGCTCAAAGCATACTAAACTCAGCTTCAACTTCCATTGTACATACTTAGACGTGGGCATATGCGTGTTTTGGCGGCATTGGGGTCTAAAATCCACTTGGGCATATCATATGTACACTCCTTTTTTCCCCCCATTTTCCCAATATTTTGGACCAACCAAAGTTTCTTATATTCTCCAACTAGATCCTTATCATATAGGAGAAGTATCCTTGAACTCAAAATTTGCAGTCAAATTCATACTCAAATTATTAACCGCTAGATTATGGCGATCGCATGGTCAAAACTATGACACGGAGAAAAATAAAAGAGAAATCCAGAGCTAATCTTAACCTTTACATTTAAATTGAGCAAAATTTTAAGTAAAATAATTGAGTACAAAGATCATTTGCCTTTCATATACAGGAACATAGGGAAAATACAGGGAAGGATTTATCACTAATATGCGGAAGCGATTAACCAAAATCTATAGTTTTTGTCTATTTGAATACCAATGCAAATTCAAAATCAATTATATTATCACACAAGATCAAACAAAAGAAAGAAAAGAGACACGAAAGATTTAACGAGATTCATATTTATATCCTACGTCCACGGAGATCCAACAACCATTTTATTTCAATCGGCAGTTAGAAGAGACTATAAGCCAAATCAATAATTAGAGAGTTAGTAGATCTAGAGACTTTTTCTAATCAATCATTCAATTGAAGAATTATTATTTAGAGCACTCAAAATAGAAAACCTTCAAATTGGATGAGCTAAAGTTTATATTAATTACAATAATTGAAAACCTAATAATTCTTATTCGAAAGATGATTAGAAAGCTAATAAACAGATGCTCTAATTATTCTATACCATCGGATCACATCAAAAGAATCTACACCATCGGTAGATGATAAACTTAATCGAAATGATGAAATTGCCTTTAGAAATTCGAATCAACTGAAACCCAGAAAAATCGTCGCTATAGGAACTCGACGTCAGAAGTCTCTGTAAAACTTCGAAAAACTCTCGGATTAGCAACTCAGACGTCTGATTCCCCAAGTCAAGGGAAAATAGATCAAACATAAGAAAATAGGTGCCAATAGAGCAACCAATGTCTTAGAATTGATACATACGGACATTTGTGGACCATTCCCTATGGCATCATGGAATGGTCAACAGTATTTTATCACATTCATATACAACTACTCAAGATATGACTACCTATATCTTATACATGATAAATCAGAATCCTTAGATATGTTCAAGAAATTTAAGGTAGAAGTTGAGAATCAACTCAACAAAAGAATTAAAGCTGTCAGATCTGACCGTGGAGGTGAATATTATGGAAAATCTGATGAATCGGGTGAACAATGTCTAGGACCATTTGTCCAATTTCTAAAGGAACATGGAATAGTTTCACAGTACACCATGCCAGGTTCACCTAGCATGAATGGTGTTGCTGAGAGACGAAACAGAACTCTTAAAGACATGGTGAGGAGTATGATTAGTCATTCTACCTTACCAAAATCACTTTGGGGGGAGGTATTAAAGATGGTAGTTTATATCCTTAATAGGGTATCCACTAAAGCAGTTGCCAAGACACCTTATGAGCTTTGGACAGGCAAAAGCCCACTCTAAAGCATTTTCATATTTGGGGATGTCCAGCTGAGGCAAGGCCTTATAGGCCAAATGAAAGAAAATTGGACTCTAAAACAGTGAGCATCTACTTTATTGGTTATTCTGAGCGATCTAGGGGCTATAAATTTTATGATCCCATACTAAAGAAATTTTTTGAGACGGGAACTGCAACATTTTTGAGGATGTTGAGTTAGGGGGAGAAATAAAGTAAGGAACATTGTTTTTGAGGAGGAATCATCATCTATGATTCCTACTACAGTTACTTCTTCTAACAATGTACAGATTATCATTCCTGTCATTAATGAAGAAGTTAATCTGGAACCACAACAAAATAATATTGAAGAAAACCCTCTTCAAGATGAGTACAATGTTCTACAAGAACAAACTCAACAACCTCAAAATGAATTGCCACTAAGGAGATCCACTAGAGAGAGGAAAAATGTCATTCTGGATGATTATGTGGTATTTCTTCAAGAAATAGAGGATAATAATGGATTGGTGGAAAATGATCCTATCAACTTTCACCAAGTCATGCAAGATGCTAATTCTCAAAAGTGGATTGAAGTTATGAACGAAGAGTATAAATCCATGCAAGACAATAAAGTTTAGGATCTTGACTCTTTACCTAAAGGTAAGAAACCCATTGGTTGTAAATGAATATTTAAAACCAAGAGGGATGCAAAAGGTAATGTGGAAAGATATAAGGCTCATCTTGTAGCAAAAGGTTTTACTCAGAAGGAAGGCATCGATTTTAAAGAGACTTTCTCTCCGGTTTCATCGAAAGACTCTTTTAGAATAATTTTAGCGCTTATTGCACATTTTGACCTTGAGTTACATCAAATGGATGTTAAAACGGTGTTTCTCAATGGAGACATTGAGGAAACAATTTATATGCTGCAACCAGAAAACTTTGTGTTTGGAGATCCAAAGAATATGGTTTTCAAACTAAAAAAAATTCATTTATGGGCTCAAACAAGCTTCTCGTCAATGGTACCGCAAGTTTCATAAATTAGTTACCTCATTTGGTTTCGAGGCAAACATAATTGATAACTGTGTGTATCACAAGCTCAGTGGGAGCAAATTCATATTTTGATTTTATATGTTGATGATATATTGCTTGCCTATAATAATTTACATATTTTGCATGAAACCAAGAGATTTCTTTCAGATAATTTTGAAATGAAAGATCTTGGAGAGGCTTCTTTTGTATTAGGAATCCAAATATATCGTGATCGCTCATGGGGTATTCTTGGATTGTCACAAAAGAACTACATAGAAACAGTGCTTAAAAGGTTTAGCATGCAAGATTGTAAACTGGGTGATACCCATGTCGCTAAAGGAGATAAATTTTGTCTCAAACAATGCCCTAATAACATCCTTGAAGCTAAAAAATGCAGAAGATCCCTTATGCATCTGCCATAGGGAGTCTAATGTATGCTCAAGTGTGTACACGTCTGGATATTGTGTACATTATAGGAGTGTTAGGCAGGTATCTTAGTAACCCTGGAATGAATCATTGGAAAGCAGCAAAAAGGGTTATGAGGTATTTTCAGAAAATAAAGGACTATATGCTTACATATAGAAGATCAAATCAGTTGGAGATCATTGCGTATTCTGATTTTGATTTTGCTGGATGCCCGGATAGTAGAAAATCCACTTCGGGATACATATTTCTATTAAGTGGAGGGGCTATATCATGGAAAAGCGTTAAACAAACGCTCATAGCTTCTTCCACCATGAAAGCAGAGTTTGTGGCTTGTTATGAGGCATCCAACCATGCGAAATGGCTGCGGAATTTTGTCACTAGGCTGCGCATTATTGATAATATTGAAAGACCATTAAAGTTATATTGTGACAATAGATCTGCAGTATTATATTCTAATAACAATAGAAGCTCAAGCAAGTCAAATTACATTGACATCAAGTTTCTAGTTGTAAAGGAGAGAGTGCATAATGGGTTAATATCCATAGAGCATATTGTGACAAATTCCATGCTAGCGGATCCGCTTACAAAAGGAGTACCACCCAAGGTCTTTCAAGAGCATGTTGCTAAAATGGGTGTATCTTTTATATAAGGATATTTTAGTTTAGAGGGAGTTTGTACTTAGTCACTTATTTCACGACACTCCTCTATATTTTGATTATGAACATGCTTTGGTTTTTCTGATCAGAAATAAAGTTTTCTTTGCACTTCAATTGTTTATATATATTATTTGGATTTTTGATCTCGTTAAAGTAAAGTAGGACTAGTTGGAAATAGACATGTGAAGATCACATTTCATGTAATTTCCATGCTACACATACATGATTGATCTATGTCGTTTGATTGTATTGATATATGCGATCATTGATGGGTTTAGTTACAAAAATAGTAATGAAAGCCACTTTAGTTCTATGTTAACACAATCAATGGACGAGATTGTTTTGAATATACCATATTATCAAGATAGCTATTTAAGAGCTCATAAAGTTGAATACATTCTATAAAGTTACATATGTGACCCAAAAAGAGATTGTTGGAATAATTCAACATAATGGGGTCACATATTTTAATGTTTGAATGTATGAGCTATCTTGTAATTAAGTCTAATTACGTTATCTATTTTTGGAATAAACATATCAAGACTTAAGGGGTATATTCGTCATGTAAAATTATAGCGTGTGGATACCGGAGTGACAATTTTAGTTTGTTGAAGGGTCGAACTGAATAATGTTACACACTATATATATAGGGTTATGGTCCCCAAATTACATAAGTTTTATCATATTCTCTTTACTCTCTTCTAAAGAGAATTTACAGATCTAAGCTTGTGTCAATTTGGAAGATCTAATCCAAATTAATCTTCACATCAATTAAGAATCGATGGATTCAGGTACACCTTCCGCTGTTAATTTCATATATTTATTTCTCAGTTGAATCAATATGGGTTGTATGTATTCAGATCTAATATAGATTAATCACCAACATCGACAACTCAGAATGAGTACCTAATGGAGTGCCAACCGGTTTAGCTTTCTCCATACCAAATCGAGCGAGGACCTTCTCGATGTATAGCGCTTGGGTGAGTCTCAACTCTCTCCGTTTTTTATCACTGACCATCTCCATACCCAAAATTCTTTGTGTCTTTCCCAAATCTTTCATATCAAACTCTTTGCTAAGCTCTGCTTTCAACTCTATAATTTTTTCCATACTTTGAAATGCAATCAACATGTCATCAACATATTAATAAAGTTAGAGGTATGCTTTATGGGCAATTATGTAATTTGTTACATGTATCTAACTCGTTGACCAATCTTGTTCAAAATAAAGGTATTTTCTTTCTATTATATACTTGATATAATGTGGTTATATTAATTAATCAATTTAATTAAAGTATATTTAATAGAAAATCCATTAATGATATGTTTTGTTATAGTTGTTACAAAGTGTTGTAACCGTGAGTAATTTATCACAGTGAAACAAATATACAATTTTAAATGTTCCTTGTCAGGATGCATTGAGACTAGATGTCAATGTATCCGTTGAGATTAGAGTATGTAACGCTCTCCAAACATTGGACAGTGTATTACTTATGACTGTTGGGGGCACCAAAGGATTACGTACTAATAGTTTTTGGATAACTATGGAATGACTCACTCGATAGTTTTCTATTGGTTAATATAACTAAGGTTAAGCAGAGAATATCGATGTGACTTATTTACACAGTTCTCTCAACTTAAGAATATTGTTGATCTTCAATGTGGAAGCTCTACTTTGATTATAGTTAAATCATGGCATGGCATCCATCGAACGATTATAGTTGGGTCGAGTGGAAGCATTGGAAGTGAAACATTATTCAAGAAAGGATTCGTAAGTCAACTCAAAGTCAAAGTCTCTGGCTAAAGCATTTCACTTAATAATAATTGTTATTATTGAACGAAGGACTTTGTGTTTGGACTATAAAGTTGAATGTGGATGATATTGGAATTTGGCTATTACCAAATTCCATAAATCCAAAGTGTATAGTTTTGACGAAGAGAATTGGTGTAAATAATTGTCACTATTAGGTACCGTTTATAATAAGTAAAATTGGATTTTACCAAAAGATGTGTAAGCGATAAATTCGACCAAAATGTCACACCACCTGCTAAGTGACGTGAACGTTAATATTTGAATAGTTCAATATCAATCGCTGACTCAATTTACACCTTTGAGTCGCACAACCGTAATGATGAATTCTCTGTAAAACCATATGATTTAATTAATTTATAAAACGTTGTAAATTGATTAAATTAATTGATATTTGAGAAGTATTCATTATTATTTATTTGATGTTTGGAAGTTTTTTGTAATTATTTAATGCATTTATAAAAGTTATATTTGCGCGCATTGATATACGATATCGATGTAATTTAAAGATAATTGCATGAAATGATTTATGGAAATTTTATGTCATTTAATGACATGATTTATAAAAAATTTATATCATTTGATGACATGATTTATGGAAATTTTATGTTATTTGATGACATACGTGTAAAGAAAGAATGGCAGAGAGAGAAACAATCAAGAGAATTAATTAGCGAATTTTTAATTAAAGAATAGGAAAAGTTTCATTCTTTCAAACAAAACATGTTCTCTAATTCATTTCGTACGTACAATCCATTTTCTTTCTCAATCATTCTTTTTCTTTCTCCCCTCTTAACTTTTCATGGCAGAAAACAAAAAATAAAAATTTTAAAATCTTTTAACTCCAAATAAAAAGGGATCAAATAAAATAAAATGAAAGTGGTTTATCCATCTCTTGTAAGGATTGGATGGGGATCTTGAAGATCTGAGGAGATTGTTTGAACCTCCAGTTTATGTTTCAATGAAAATAACTATAAAATCATATATATATATATACATATATTTTATCAAGATTACATGTATATACTATAAGACATCAAGCTCGAAGATATTGAGACTCGAAGACAAACCCTATCAACCATACTATAATTAGTAAGGTTATTCTACTATAAAAGAGTCTTAGATAAAATGTTGTTAAGGTCTCCTTGAGTATATATGCACACATGATCATACACAAATTCAAATACTTCACAATACAGTAGAAAACTACATGTACTAACCACAGGCGTCTGAGGTAAAACCACAGACGTCTAAGGAAATACTCGAAAAAATAAATTTCTGAAGGCACAGACATCTAAGGTTTTACCATAGACGTATGTCATCTGAAAAACTGCATATTTCTGAATATACACTTTTGTTGAACAAAAAGACATTACCTCTTCATCAAAAGGCTGCAGCCATTAAATGTATAGACCTTATCTAATAGTAACAACTCTTCATCTGCATCCTTTTAAATCTATAAATACTACCATGATTGAGATTTAGAGATTAACTGAATTGAATTAATTAAATCTGTTCTTTCTTGATTTCTTATCACTCTCTTGTGCAAACGTTGCTTACATACTCTCAATCTATTATAACCAAAATATAATTTTGGTTAAACCACTTCCTACAACTCAAAGCATTTACATTCACATACTCAAAGGAGATCATAGGAAGATTTATACTATCAGTCAAAAACCGTGTTATTTGGAACACAAGATTGTCAAAGATATACTTTTGTATTAGCATATTTCTCCGGGCGAAGCGGGGGTTAGTTGGTTAAAGGAAATACCGAAGGGGAGCTTCGAGACTGGACGTAGGACGAGAGGTCCGAACTAGTATAAGATATCTGGTGTGATTGTTTTTATTATTTATCTTATATTCAATTATTATTCTCTACTTAACATAGTAAGTAATATACACTCACACAAGTATATATATAAGTTGCATTATTTATAAAGATCCTATGGACTTTCAATTGGTATCAGAGCGAGGTCATTTTAATCTATAGTAACACGTAATTGAAAAAATCATTAAAATGGCAAGCCCATTTCAAGAAGGTCAATCAACTGCTCGTCCTTCACTATTTACTGGTTCTAATTATGCTTATGGTCAACACATATGCAAATTTTTATGGAAGCAAATGGCTTGGAAATATGGCTAGCAACTCAAAACAAATATTAAGCACCTAACACCGATATTAGCATATGGACTGATTCACAAAAATTAGAGGCATCTAACAATGCCAAATCTATGAATGTATTGTTTTGCTCACTTGACAAAAATGAGTTTTCACGTGTCATTCTTTGCAAGACTGCATATGATATATGTCGCACTTTACAAATCACACATGAATGGACAAATAAAGTCAAGCAAACTAAAATTTCAATTTTACAAAACCAATTTTCATCTTTCAAAATGAAAATAAGTGAATCAATTATTGATATGCATGCAAGTATTCAAACCATACAACACGATCTCATGGCACTTGGAGTCAAATTCAGAGATTTTGATTAAGTTACGCGAATTTTAAACCCTTTGACAAATGAATGGGAAAGAAAAGTTTTAGCCATCGAAGAATCTAATGATCTCTCTCAACTTAAAGTCGAAGAGCTAATAGGAAATCCGATGTCGTATGAAGCTAACTTGCAGGTTAGAAAGGATCAAAATCATAAAAAGAAAACCATAGCATTCCAAGCAAGTAACAAAGATTCAGACTTAGAAGAGGAGATTGTCTTTATTGCCAAGAACTACAACAAATCCAAGAAGTTCAAGAAGATGACCAAGTTTCAAAATAGTGGCAAACCAAACTCCTCAAATCAAACATCGATTAAATGCTATGAGTGTGAAAATTTTGGCCACATGAAGAAGGATTGTCCCTAGCTCAATAATGATTAAAAGAAAAGCTCGAAAAATTCAAGAAAAAGAAAAGAGCTTTTGAAGTAACATGGGATGATTCGAATTCGTCTTCTTCTTCTTCAAATAGTGATGGTGAAAGTGACTCGGAACAAGCAAATGTGTGTTTATGGCTAACACTGATGAGGTACGTCCTGATTATGATGAAATAATGGAAATAAGTATTGAATTAGATGATAAATATAGAGAAACAAAAAATTAAATAAGGAATATGTAGGAAAGTTAACTAGATCAGAATTAGAAATCAGATTATTAAAAGATGAAAAAATTATCTTAGAAGAAGAATTAGGAATTGTTCAAAAGAAATATGCAACACTATTATCTCAAAATGACAAATTATTAAATGATTTAGAAAATTATAAGTTAGAAAAAGTTAATCTAGAAAAAGAAAAACTAGATTTGCAAGCAAATTTAGATTCTAGAAATATTGAAATTTGTGATCTTAAAAGTAAATTAGATAAAATAACAAATAATGCGACAAAATTCAACAAAGGAAAAAAAACTTAGAAAAATTGATTACGATATATAAACCATCTGGAAATTGAAATGGATTAGGTTTTAAAAACAAACAAAAGTCAAAGAAATATATCACATTGTACACAAAATTCAAAAAGCCAAAATTAGAAACTAAGTTTAAGAATTCAAATTCAAATATGGTCAAAATATGGATTCCAAAAACAAATAATTAATTAGACAAAAATATATTGGTGAATATTTACAAAAAGTTGTATATAACAAAAATTACATTTCTAAAGGAACCAAATCCTCATGGATATGGCTATCTTCCTCCACTAATATGTAGGACCCTAATCAAAGAAGGCGGGTACAAATTAAATTTTTCTTATTTTGCAGGTACCCAAAATTAAAATAAAGAATAAAGATAAATGGATACTCGATAGCGGTTGTTCTAATCACAGGATTGAAAATGCTAATATGTTATCAAATATAACATATATCGATGGTGGCACTGTAACATTCAGAGATAACTCAAAAAGATTTGTCATCAGCATTGGAGAAGTCATCAATATCAGTATCTCCAACTCTCCTATAATTAATAATGTTCTATTGGTAGAAAATTTGAAACATAACTTATTAAGCATAAGTCAATTTTGTGATAAAGGATTTAAAATTGATTTCGAGAAAAATAAATGCAATATTTTTTATCAGAATAAAATTTTAATTTTTGAAGGATAAAGAAATCGAAACATATATGTTTTAAACATGAATGTCAAAAACAACACAAATTTATGCTTAGCCGCGAATCGTGATGATCCATGGTTATGGCATAAACGTTTTTGTCATATAAATTTTAAGAATATCAACAAACTAGCTAAAAAGAATTAGTTAGAGGATTACCTAAAATCAACTACAAGGTTAAAAACCAATGTGACGCTTATCAATTTGGTAAATTAAAGAAAAGCTCCTTTAAATCTAAAAAGAAAATTTCCACAAAACAACCTCTCGAATTACTCCATCTAGATTTATTCGGACCAACTCAAGTATGTTTAATAAAGCATAATAAATACCTTTTTGTAATTATTGATGATTTTTCAAGATATACTTGGACATTATTTTTAAAACATAAAAGCGACACTTTTGAAATGTTCGAAATTTTTGCTAAACGAATAAAAAATTTAATGAATTTAAAAATAAAAAATATACGAAGTGATCACGGAGGTGAATTTGAAAATGAACTATTTACAAATTTTTGTAACAAAAAGGGAATTAGTCATAATTATTCGTTCCCTCAAACACAACAACAAAACAGTGTTGTAGAAAGGAAAATTCGAACTTTACAAGAATGTGCATAAACTATACTAAATAGTAGTAACTTACCATAGTATTTTTGGTCCGAAGCCGTTGCTACTACTTGTTATGCTTTAAATCATGTAAAACTTAGACCAGTGACTAAAAACATATGTTATGAAATATTTTTTAATAAGAAACCAAAAGTATCATATTTTCGTGTATTTGGGTCAAAATGCTTCATATTAAACACTAAAGATTATCTAGGAAAATTTGATTCTAATGCCGATGAAGGAATTTTTGTTGGCTATTCAGATCGAAGCAAAGCATATATAATCTTTAATAAATGAACAAATATTATAAAAGGAAGTCTTTATGTCTCATTTGACGAAAACTTTAAAGATAATAAAAATGATGATGATGAAGAAATTATAAATAAAACTAATATACCTATACATGAAAATAATAATAATAATGTCAATAACAAGAATGACAATAGGATAATATCATCACCTAGAATATTAAGTGACCATCCTATTAGCAATATTATTGGAGATTTAAATACAAGAGTATCAACCAGAAAACAGTTAAATCAAATGAGTCATGTTGCATTTATATCAAATTTTGAACCAAAAATTTATAAAGAAGCATCAAAAGATGATTTTTGAATTATTGCAATGCAAGAAAAACTTAATCAATTTGAAAGAAATGATGTTTGGGAACTTGTACCAAGACCAGACAATCAATCTGTAATTGGAAGGAAATGGGTATTTAAACATAAAGCAGATGAAAATGGAAATATTGTACGAAATAAAGCAAGATTAGTAACTCAAGGATATAATCAAGAAGAAGGAATTGATTATGACGAAACATTTGCTTCGGTAGCATGTCTTGAAGTAGTACGAACATTACTGGCTTTTGCATGTCATCATAATTTTAAAAAATTTCAGATGGACGTAAAAAGTGCATTTTTAAACGGATTTACAAAAGAAAAAGTGTATACTGAACAATCTCCTTTATTTGTTCAGGAGAAATATCCCGATCATGTATTTGAACTTAAAAAGACCTTGTATGGATTAAAACAAGCACCTCGTGCTTGGTATGGAAGATTAAAAACTCATTTACAAACTTCCGATTTTTAAATTGGTAAATTTGATTTCACTTTATTCATAAAAATAGAAAATAATAATATTTTAGCTGTACAAATATATGTTGATGACATTATATTTGGATCCACTGACGAAAAATTGTGCACTGAATTTTCTAATATAATGAAAGATGAATTTGAAATGTCATATATAGGAGAATTAAACTATTTCTTAATATTACAAATAAGAGAATTAGAAAATGGATTTTTTATAAATTAAGAAAAATACTGTCAAGATTTATTAAAACGTTTTGGAATGGAAAATATATCAAGTAAACCAACTCCAATGAGTACTTCTCTACATTTAGATAAAGATGAAAACGGAAAATGTTTCGACCAAAAATTATATCGAAGTATGATAGCATCTCTGTTATGCTTAACAACTAGTAAACCAGATATTATGATGAGTGTATGTTTATGTGCTCGGTTTCAAACACAGCCAAAAGAATCACAGCATCGAGCGGTAAAATGAATCTTAAGATATTTAACAAATACTAGAGATTACAGACTTTTTTACCTAAAAGGAAGCTCGTTCGAACTCGTGTCATATAGTGATGCTTATTTCGGCGATTATAAAATAGATAGAAAAAGCACAAGCTGCACGTGTTATTTTATTGGTAGTCTTTAGTTTTATGGTTTAGTAAAAAGAAAAACTGTGTTTCGCTCTCAACATGTGAAGCCGAATACATCTCAACGGCTTTAGCATGTGCAGAAGTAATCTATATGCAGCAAACTCTTCTAGATTTTGGTAAAATCATAACAAAATCTCCTATATATTGTGATAATACAAGTGCCATAGATTCATCAAAAAATCCTATTAACCATTCTCGAATTAAACATATTGATGTTCGTCATCATTTTCTACGAGATAATGTGGAAAAATGAATTATGTCGCTGAAATTTGTAAATACCGAAAATCAAATAGCTGATATTTTTACTAAACTATTAAGTGAACTAACTTTTATTGAATTAAGGCGAGATCTAGGAATATGTTCTTACAATGAATTGGTTAACTAAATTTATAGGATTAGTTTTGTACACTTAAATTTTTTTGGGAAGAAAAGCTCATATAAAACTACACTGGATAATATTAAAAAATTAGGTTAATACAAACCACATAAAATTTGTCTACTCTCTGTTAAAAGTTATATGGTTAAACTTATTTTCCTCAACCAAACTTCTAAGTATAGTAAAAACTTTCTCTTATAAATCAGCTTATTTTCCTCCTAAATACAAATAGTTTATTAGGACAAATATTACTCAAAAAACGTCTTCCGATCATGACTCCACCTATTCAACTATCAACTATAAATCACCCTCATCAGATAGCACTTACTTTTCACCAACTAAATCCACACCTCCATCAATTCGCCTCTAAATATTGTTGCATCCACCTAAGTATTACACTGGCTTTTTCCTTAAGGAAAAGAAAGCCAAACGGTCAATTGATATGCAATCAACATCTCTCACCGACAAAGTCGATGGAAATATATCACTATCAACAAGAAATGATGGGAGTTCAATGTGAAATGTATTGCAAGCAACGACGTCAAGGATCTCATCTAAATTTTCTTGAAAAATTTATTCTAGCAATTTGTTATCATTCACCAACAAAAAATTGCATACATCAAAAATCTCCTCGATTAAAAGAAACTGCTATACTCCAAGGAATCTGTGAAAGGCATGACCATTAAATCAAGGTTGGATTGACACTCCAACTCGTCCATGTTGCACTCCACTAAAGCCATTAATTGACGACACAAAGGTTGAACCGAATTCATGAGATATACAACAAACTAAAAACTCTGACCTCTCTGACAAACACTAAATTTATGCTAAGCACTTTGTCAAAATAAGTTTCTTTTGTAATTTTTGATATGTATATTGTTTCAATTCTCTTGATATTTCAATAAAAAATGATTGACATTAAATTCTAAGCATACTTTCAAAAGAATACATACCACAGACGTCTGTGACACTACCATAAATGTTTGTCAAAAGTTACGGGAAAACATTTTCCTGTAACCTCAGATGTTTGTGGGAACTCACAGACGTATGTCATATCTCTCTGTTTATTTTTTCTAAAACCACAAACGTCTGTGGAAACTTCACAGACCTCTGTCATATGTTTTTGTTTATTTCAAATTGAAATCACAGACGTCTGTGCCACACCCATAGACGTCTGTGCCACACCCACAGACGTCTGTCGTTGTTCCGAAACCTTATCTTCAGCTGTCATATATATATATATATATATGTATGTATGTAAATATGTATGTATGTATGTATATGTATGTATATAAGTTTCCCCAATTTTACCTTCTACCTCCAAATTACTTCCCAATTCTAAAACCCTAGCCTCCATCAATCTCTATTCGCTCACTAATGGCTCCCAAACCAAAAAATCCTGTTAACAACCGTTCCAAAAAAGGTCAATCATCCTCTTCTCACAATCCCTTGGTTAATGATGCTCTCATTCAAGAATGGCTTCGCAATATTACGATTGCCAACAGGCGATTTGACGAGCTAAAACAAAACAAGCTTCATTGCAGGCCTTTCTATAGATTATGAAAGTTTGGAGAATATAGCATTCAAGAACTTATTGTCGCCTCCGAATGTCGGGACTTAATCAATTTCAATGAAAATGAGGTACAAATTGACCAATTAGCTATCTTTCTTTTCTACGCCAATTTATGCAGTAATGATATATGAACTCCCAAGAATAATGATGGTTGGTTATGGACGAGCGTTTACGGACATGTTTAAAAATTAGCATCAATACCATTGGACATATACTTAATTGTTCTTCGTCCGGGATCGATTTGGAAGAAATTACCGACCATAGAAACTTGCCACGAGACAAAATAACTCATCTTATTTGAAAAAATAGGATGCCCTAGTGGAAATCTGCCAACTTACGTCCAAAAGCTAGATTATTAAATCGTATGATAATAAATACGATAATTCCACATCTAGGTAGTCATGAACAAATCACTACAACGATCACAAAGCTCTTTATGCTATTTTCGGCAGAATAAAAATAAATTGGGCTAAATTCATTCATAATGAGATTAAAAGCTTTTGGTCTCAACATCGACGCACTATTATCTATGCTCCATACATTATGCGTCTCTTAAATTCTTTTGGGTTACCCTCTTATATCTCTCATTTTGAAGAAATCCCCGTTAAAGAAAGTGGTATATGGGTTTTATCGTTCATGCACCTTCCCCAACAACCACACCAATAATCTCCCTTGAACAATGGTCCTTACAACAACAACAACAACAACAACAACAAGAGCATCATGTAACTCCTCACACTACTGCTCCTCAGCAGACTTACTCATCTCATCCTTCACAACAACCTACATCCTCCAATCACGCTACCGAATATTATTCGAATTCTGAAATACAAGAAGCTCGCATTGAACCAATGCAAAATGAATCGCTTCGTGATTTAGCATTTAAAAATCAAAAGCTAATCACGGCTAACCAGCAGGCTTTGAATAAAAAGATGACGGGATTGGAACGTTCTTTTTCGATAAGGATGACTAAAATGGAAATTTTTTGGAAAAAGTTGTTTCCACTTTAGGAAAGGTTATGAGAAGAGTCCTTTGTAGATCGTCTTCTCGCTCATCATCCTCGCCTTCACCTATACCACCCCCTCGGGCACATACACCAGTTTATCGCTCTCAAGCTTCTCCCAAAGGAACTTCTCACGACAGAGGCAATAGAGGAAAAACTATTATGCAAGAGCAACCCGAGGAGGAAAAAGAAGACAGTGATGATATGTATGTATCTGATACTCCGCAATCTCAACATCAACCGTACATGGCATTTCAAGGACTCTCCATTCAAGAAGATGAGGGGTACAATGACGAAACACAGTGCCAAGCACATACGAACAAGATACTTCATCTTATTGGGAATACTATGAAAATTATGGGGGCCTATCTTACTCTTCCGATCAGTACAATTAGCATTTCTTTTAGTTATTTTATTTATTTTTTATGCTTGTCTATTTATCTATTTACCTCCTGCTACATTAGTTTCTGTTTCTATTTGAACTTACTTATTTAGTTTTTAATTATTCATGATTGTTTAACGACTAATTTTCTATCGATTTAGAAAATAATCGAATTTTTTTAATTAAAAATAATCACCAGCGCACGGCGTACAATTCTAGTTGAAGTTGTGAAACCAAGAATTGAAGTTGTGATTGTTTTTAGGCTAAAAATTGTAAAACTAGCTAGAATAAAAGTGATTGAAAATATGAGATTAGAAAACAATTTAGAGGCAAATCCACTCTCATATTTTTGTAAATCAACACACAAATAATATATGATCTCTCTATTTTGATCTTAAATCGAATTAGTGATGTATTTATCATAAGTATGGTTTATTTATGTTATTAGTTAACATAACTTAAACCATCAAACTATAATACAACACATAAAACCACTTATCAATTTCAATGAAAATGAAGTCAAAGAAAAAGCTATTTTAAGTATGATCTATTTACTATTGTATTTAGTAACATAGATCATCAAATTTTGCTTCCACTTTAATTCCACAATCAAAAATCAATTAGTAGAATGATGATGTAAATTGTGTTTATGTGGAGTAAGCATAGCCCATTTGTGGTTACAACATAGGCTATCAAATCCCCTTTTATAAACTTACATCAACATTCACTTTCATGAAGTCTTAAAAGAGATCATAAATGACAAAATATGTTGAATATTACATACTTTTAGAGAGCTTCATTACCCCTAAATTGAAGGAGTTTAGCTACTCATTTGTGTTATCAAATCAACACATGTAAATTTCAACATTTAAACAAAAGCAAAGAAGGTAAGAGCTAATGAAAATAGAAAAAAGAACTAAGCTACTTGCATAAAAATAAAGTTAAACTAAGTGCATAAAAGAGAAAGCTAATCTACTAACATGAAATGAAAGATCATGTAAATAAAAATGAACAAGAAAATAAAATAAGAACAAGAAAAAAGTAAAAGAACAAGAGGCTTAGGAAGCCATTTTTATTTCATAAAACTTTGATGATACAACTTGCATGCTAAATTCCTAAGTGATTAAAGATCCATTACATGAACATAAGAGGGCTATTCATACATGCACAAAACTCTAATCCATATTTTCGGGGGATTCCCAAAATACCCCTTAGGAATTGTGGCCACCAAGTTATCATTAGTCTCTAATTAATCCATCATCAAGTATGCATGAAATTTTAACCTCCATTAACTTGTGCATTAGCTCCTAATTATAGATTTAGGTAAGTGGGTAGGTGGGATCCTCTATGATGCATGAGTTTGTATTAGTTTCATCTTCATTACTTTATTTCCATCCTTGTGCATGCATATTTCCATGAGACACCTTCATATTTCCATCCAAAAATTCCTATAATTAAAAAGAAAATGTGCAAATAAATATTCTCAAAATTAATTCATGCACAAAATTACTATTTTACCCCCACGTTGATGTATGAATGATGACTTGAAAGCATATTTGAAATTTGGTTTTAAAAATGTTAAAATACCCAATTATGACATTTATTTAAATAAAAGTAGATTAAATATGGATGTAAAAATATGCACATTTACGTGCACATTAAATACGCCCACACTTATCTTTTTATTCGTCCTCAAATAAAGAAAAACTAAGATAAATCTGTTTTCGCAGGAAACACGATTGCATTGAGCATATGCAATAAGCCGTTAAACCTCTAGGTGTCCCTAGTAGGACGAGTGTTGTCTCGCGAGGGTTTTCAGCCGATACTACCCACAAAATCCAAATGCAATATGAGAAATTTCTAAATGCAAGATTTATTTACAAAGAGATGGATGCAAGTTTTTGAAAATATTTACAAATGAAGAATCTACTTTCAAATCGGCACGAATAAGTTAAATATAAGTTCTGGTCATTATCAAGAAATTTTAAGTCTTTTTACTCGTCAAACTTCAAACAAAAATTAAATAATCATCACAATTAGACTCTTGTTTGGCTAGTTGTTTCGGTTGATAACATAGTGCAACTATGAAACCGATCCTTTGTTCAATATCAAAGTTTTTCAAAGTGGTTTTTTCATTTCTTTTGAATAACAAGTCAAATCACATAAGTGAAAATAGTGCTTGGATTTCAATTGCTTACTCTCTCTTTATTTAAAGATTTTATTGATATTAACAATATTTATATATGCCTAACTCAAAAAACTGAGGCCGGATATATGACCCATGCACTGCCTTTCGGGCTTACGTGAGGGGAATAAAGATCATGGCGAGTGCACACACAAGTGTGTACACCTATCGACTGTAGGCATTATTAATGAAAGAATTTTTATATACATACACCTAAATCAGATAAACCGAGGCCAGATATACCGATCATGCACTGCCTTCCGGGCTTACGTGAGAAGGGTACAGAGCATGGCGAGTGCACACACTTGCGTGTGAACACATAACTTAGATGTTTAAAAAATATATACCTATATACAAAAAATATTTTTTTTCCCTTTTCTTTGTTTTTTTAATGAAGAGAGAGTTTTACAATATCATCTTGGCATTACTTAACTAAAAAGATTTAAAATGTTATAGCCTTTACTTTAAATCAACCACTTATTAAACAAAGATTTCAATTAGGATATACTTCATAATTATTACCCATGAACTTTCCTATATACCAGTTCAACCATCGTTACTTGTAATCAAACTTTAATTTTATTTTTGTTAAGACAAATAAATTTTCAAAGATTCTAATTTAATAACCTAAACTTGTATTTATCCTTTGGTGTTTCTTTGAAAATAAATTAAAATGGTAAAAGGAAAATATGTTTTGAGATTTTTTTTCTTATTATTTTTATTTTTTATTTAGAAATTTTGAGTTTTGGAAAGAAAGTTCAAAAATAAACCATGGAAATTCAAAAATGAAGATGAGACTCCCCCCTCACACTTGATTTTGACCGTGTCCCCACAGTCAATGCATGATATAATGAGTGTAACGGGGAAAAATATGTGCATATTTACAAAAGAGGGTTAACATTTCTTACTAGACGTAGCATAGCTCATGAAGAATCATGAGATCCTCCTCTTGATCAAACGGTAACTCAAAGAAAGGTTTCAAACGATGACCGTTGACTTTGAAAATCGATCAATCTCTGGGGTTTTGTATTTCTATGGCACCGTGTGGAAAAACAGTTCATACCACAAATGGTCCGGTCCATCTCGATTTTAGTTTCCCAAGGAATAAATGAAGTCTAGAATCATATAAAAGACCTTTCTGGTTTGGTGAAAACGTTTTTCTTAGGATCGATTTGTCATGAAAAACTTTCGTTCTTTCTTTGTAAATTTTTTGTTTTCATACGCATTGTTCCTATGTTCTTCTAGTTCGTTGAGTTGTAGTTTTCTGTTTTCACTGGCCTTTTCAAGATCAAAGTTTAAGTTCTTTATTGCCCACAACGCTTTGTGTTCGATTTCAACTAGTAAATGACAAACTTTCCCATAAACTAAACCAAATGGGGACATCCCAAGGTTCGTTTTAAAAGCAGTACGGTAAGCCCAAAGTGCGTTGGTCAATTTCTGAGACCAATCTTTTCGATTTTTGTTAACGGTTTTCTCCAAGATTTGTTTTATTTGATGATTTGCAACTTCAACTTGGCCACAAGTTTGAGGGTGATACGGAGTGGATAACTTATGGGTAATTGCATATATCTTCATTAAAGTTTCAAAAAGACGATTACAAAAATGGGTGCCATTATCAGTGATTATTGTGCGAGGTGTTCTGAACCTCGAAAAGATGTTTTCTTCAAGGAATTTCACAACAATTTTATGGTCGTTGGTTTTACACGGAACAACTTTGACCCATTTCGAGATGTAATCAACAGTGAGAAGAATACACAAATTTCCAAAAGAATTGGAAAAAGGTCCCATAAAGTCGATACCTCAAACATCAAAGATTTCGATCGTAAGAATGGAGTTTAGAGGCATCATATTTCATCGAGAAATTCTTCCAAGCATTTGGCATCGGTCGCAAGTTTTACAAAATTCGAACGAGTCTTTGAAAAGAGTAGGCCAATAGAAACCACACTGCAGCACCTTTTCAGCAGTTTTTCGAGGACCAAAGTGACCACCACACGCTTGATCGTGACAAAACGAGAGAGCACTCTTGATTTCGCAATCCGGATGCAACATCTAATGATTTGGTCGAAACAATATTAAAACAAGTATGGATCATCCTAATAGAAGTACTTGACTTGGGGCAGAAATTTATATTTATCTTGTTTCATCCAAAATGAGGGAGTTTCTTTAGTGACTAAATTGTTCACTATGTCGGCATACTACGGATCGAGAGAGACAGAAAGAAGTTGTTCGTCAGGAATGTCTTCTTTGATTGGTAAAGGCGAAGGTGCGTTGGGAAGACGAGGCAAGTGATCGGTTATGACATTGTCGGATCCTTTTTGTCCTTGATTGTAATATCAAATTCTTATAGTAAAAGGATCCAATGACTTAAGCGAGACTTAGCGTCATTTTTAGCGAAAGGATATTGAAGAGCGGAATGGTCAGTGTAAAAAGTAATGTGTGAGCCTATCAGATATTGTCTGAACTTTTCAAGTGCGAAAACTACTGCTAGAAGCTCTTTTTCAGTGGTTGTGTAGTTAAGTTGAGCATCGTTCAGAGTCATACTAGCATAGTAGATAACGTGAATAATTTTGTTGATGCGTTGTCCTAAGACAGCACCAACTGCAAAGTTTGAAGCGTCACACGTTATTACAAATGGAAGATCCCAATTCGGTGAGCAAATTACAGGAGCAGAAACGAGTTCGTTTTTGAGACGTTCAAAAGCAGAGACACAATCGAAGTTAAAATCGAAAGGAACGTCTTTTCCAAGAAGATTCATAAGAGGTCGAACAATCTTACTGAAGTCTTTCACAAAGCATCGATAAAAACCCGCGTGTCCAAGGAAAGAGCGAATGTCTTTAACAGATTTGGGAATGATTAGATTTGCAATGACATCATTTTCGCTTTATCTACCTCAATGCCTTTATTTGAATTACATGTCCAAGGACTATGCCTTGAGTGTCCATAAAGTGACATTTTTCCCAATTTAGTAGTAAGTGTTTATCCTTGCATCGTTTAAGAACTAATTCAAGATGATGCAAGCACTCAGAAAAAGAATTTACAAAGATTGAAAAATCGTCCATAAAAACTTCAAGAAAACGTTCGATCATATCAGAAAAGATGCTGACCATGCATCTTTGAAATATAGCAGGAGCTTTGCACAGGCCAAAAGGGCATACGACGATAAGCAAAAGTGCCAAAGGGACATGTGAAAGTTGTCTTCTCTTGATCTTCAAGAGCGATTGAAATTTGGTTATAGCTGGAATAACCATCAAGAAAGCAGTAGAATTCTTAACCGGCTAAACGTTCGAGCGTTTGGTCAATAAAAGGAAAAGGGAAGTGATCCTTACGTGTTGTGGCATTTAATTTTCAATAGTCAATGCAAACACGCCAACCTGTTTGAGTACAAGTTGGAATAAGTTCGTTCGAATCGTTCTTGACAACGGTAAGCCCAAAATTTTTCGGTACAACATGAATTGGGCTAACCCATGAACTATCAGAGATTGGGTAAATGATTCTGTTATCAAGGAGTTTAATAATTTTATCACCCACCAAATCCTTCATTTTTGGGTTAAGCCTTTGTTGCGCATCACGAACAGGCTTGGCATCGTCAATCAAATGAATGCGATGTTGAACAAGAGCGGGACTAATTCCCTTTATATCGGTGATTGACCATCCAATTGCTCCCTTGTTTTTGGAAAGGATTGAAAGTAAGGAAGTTTCTTGATCAAAAGAGAGAGTTGCAGAAATTATGACGGGAACGTTTCGTTGTCAACTAAGTATGCGCACTTAAGGTGATAGGGAAGGGGTTTAAGGTCCAACTTTAGGGGCTGCTCGATTAAAGAATTAAGTTGAGATTCAGACTCAACTGGAAGCGACTCAAAAGGGAGCATGTATTCAATCTCATTGGGGATTTCACGAAACAATCTTTCGTACTCGGCCTCGCATTCATCGTTAAGGTCAATCATCTCGTTTTCGAAGTTTTCTTGAATGGCACTAACTTCCAACGTTTGGTCACAAGGTTCATTCGATTGGTTTTCAAGATTAAAAATGTTAAGATCAAAAGTCATGTTTCCAAAAGAAATTTTTGTCGAACAATTGCGATAATTGATTAAGGCATTTGAGGTGGCTAACAATGGTCGGCCCAATACCAAAGGGATTTGACTTGCAGGGTTGGTCACAGGTTGTGTTTCGAGAATGATAAAATCAATGGGGAATATGAATTGCCCTACTCTAATGAGCACGTGTTCGATTTCTCCCACGGGCTTCTTAATGGAACGATCAATGAATTGAAGCGTGACCTTTGTAGGTTTGAGCTCACCTAAGCCTAATTGTTCGTACACAGAGTATGGAATCAAATTGACACTTGTGCCTAAGTCTATCAAGCATTTGTTAATCATCTTGTCTCCAATTGTACACGAGATTGTATGGCAGCTAGGATCTTTGTATTTAATGAGAATGGATTGGGACAAGACTTCACCCAAACTGGCTGCCAAGAAGACTTTTTTGGGCACTTGAGTGTGTCGCTTTTTGGTACACAAGTCCTTAAGAAATTTGGCATAAGTTGGGACTTGCTGAACGATGTCAAGAAGCGGGATGTTAACTTTCACTTGTTTAAAAATTTCCAACATCTTTTCCATTTGGTCTGAGTGTTTCTTGGGTTGAAAATGATGTGGAAATGGAACACGATACTCAGTAGGAGGATCTACTATAGTAGAAGAAGAATTTTGATTGGCATTTGATTCGATGTTTGGCTCCATGTTCTGTTCAGATTCGTTTGTTGTTTTAGAAGTGTCGAGAGGGATTTCCGGTAAATCGTTTGGATTAATGACTTGATTATCGATTTATTTACCGGAATGCAGAGTTGTGATAGCATTTAATTGGGTTACGTTGCTATCTTGAATAACATGGGCTTGATTCGAATTCGTGGTTTGATTTCTGGGATTCGAAACGGGCTGGCTTGGGAACGTGCCTCGTTCATGTTCACTTACAGACGTGGCTAATTGACTCATTTGCATTCAAGTTTAGCAATTGATTGGCTTGTGTTTTGCATATATGAGGTCAATAAATTTTGCAAATTGCTGTTAGATTGGAGGCTTTGAGTGGTTGCTTTAGCCAACGTTTCAAGACTTTTCTCAAGTGAACTTAAACGTTTATCGCCTTAGGGAAGGGGGCAAGATTTGGTTGAAAATTTGATTGTTGCGGTTGATTTGAGATGGATTCACAAAATTTGGTTGAAAATGATCGGGTTGAATGGGAGGATTCGAAGCATTATTCAAAAATGCTTGAAAATTGGGACGAACCACATTCGTGTTGGGATTGTTTTGGTTCTAAGCAAAATTCGAATGATTTCTCCAACCAGGATTGTAGGTTGGAGAAAACGGGCCATTTTTAACCTTGTTGAAACCGTTGAGTTGTTCGACAGAATTAGGGCACTGATCGGCTATATCATTAGGATTGTTGCATTTATAACACATGGGTTGGGAAGCTTGGTTCATTTGGTTTGATGAGAAAACATTTTCGAATTTATTAATCATTGCATCAATTTTAACTTCAAAGGCCAAAGATGATCCTATCGAGTGTTCGCTCGATCGTGGGTAAATTGATTTTTCGTTTGAATGTTCCCATTAGGACAACTTTTCATCTAGGTTTTCAAGAAACTGCCAAACATCATCGTGATGTTGGGAAAGAAAGTTGACTTAGCATATTAATTCGAGCATGGTTCGTGAGCTGTTTTCGAGTCAATCGTATAAGATTTGGCAAAGCGTCCATTTATCGAAGTTATGGTGCGGACATTTTATCAAGAGCTCTTTAAATTTTTCAAAATATTCTCCGAATGGTTCTCCCCTGAATTGATGAAAATTTGCGATTTCGTTTCGGATTTTAGATGTTTTTTCCAAGAGGTAGAACTTTTTTAAGAAAACTTTTACAAATTCTTCCCATGTTTTAATCTAGTTAGATGGTAAGTTGTACAACCATTTTTCAGCGTAATCCGTAAGAGCGAATGGAATTAATCGGAGTTTGATTCTGTCATCAGAAAGTTGTTGGAGTTTCATGGTCGTGCAAACTTGTTCGCATTTTGTCAAGAAAATGTATGGGTCATCATGCTCAAAATTGTCAAATTTTGGAAGCGTGGCAATATGGTTTGAGTGAATTTCGAAATGGTTACCTGTAGGGGCGGGTAACATGATGCAAGGTGGAATATAAACTCTATCGGGAAAGATTTTATCCATAAGAGTTTGAGGGGCGTTCTCATTTGCCATTTCAAGAGGATTGTTTGTTCGAGTTAAACGATTTGTAGTTGAATTATGAGTCCAAGTGTACGTTGTTGTGTCATGAGTCCAAGTACTCGTGCACAATTAAAAGTTGAGAAGAGAAAGAAGTTAGAATCGAGTTTAGAGAATGAAACAAGATTTGGAAAAAGAAGTGAAAAATTGTTTTTGTTATTTTTTTATATTTTGTTTTTAAAAGGTGGAAAAATATTTACCAAGAGAAATTTATTTTCAAAAGAGAAGTTTGATTTTTTTATTTATTTTTTGGTTTTTCAAAATTTTTTATCTGTTTTTGTTTTTGAATTTTCAAATTTTTTATTCTTTTGAAAAGATTATATATATATATATTTGGATTTTTTTTATTTTTTAAAATGAACTTAAATTTTTTTTTTTGGATTTTTGATTTTGATTAAAAATTTTCAAAGGAAAGGATTTAAAAGGATTTTTTAAAATAAACTAATATAAGTTAAATTTACAATTTTTGATTTTCTTTTTTTTAAATATGCATGAACTATGCAACTAAATGACTGCAAATGACTTAATTACAAATTTTCTATCCTTAGTAGCTCCTAACCCAAAATTGTATAATCACACTTTGTCTTAAATCAACAAAATATTTCTTAGCCAGGTAACGGGCAGGATTATCGGTGCACCATGAATCACTGTAGCAATGCAACCGAAGGTTTTAGTACCTTTAGAGAAACAATCAGTATAATATTTATGAATCACCATAATATTTATAACTATTATTGCTCTACCGTAGCCTAGACACCAAGAAATAAAATTGTTCAAAGAAGACAATTGTCAAGGTACAATTAAGCACTAGGTAAGCTCGTGACACCCTTAAGTCTGAAGTCTAACCGTTATTATTAATCAAAGTTCTATGATGAAGTGCGATTTGTAGGCCAAGGAAGGGGTGATGAAATCCCCCATCTTATGTGAATTAGGGTGTTGCCCTTAGAAAATAAAAATAAGATGAGATGAATGTAAAACTGAAATTAAACGTGTATTAACAATGCAACTACAAATGAATTTTTTTTTTGAATTCTTGAATTTTTTTATAAATAAATGCAAATGCAAGCAACCAACAATGCAAGATAAATAAAAACTGGAGATGATAGCACGATACCAGAGCGTGCAGAATTATTAGCAATTTATTTATTTATTTATCGGCATTTTTTTATAAGCAAGCAAAGCAATTCTTTTCCTTGCGATTTTCTGCTTTGGCAACCTGAAATTTCAAACAAGATATATACAATATTATATATATATATATAAGGATGGAACTTAAAACAATTTAAAACAAAACAAAACAAATTAAAAATAATTTTTTTAAGGGATAAAACAAAACTAAACTCAAAGAAAGAAAACTCTTTTTTTAAAATTAGGATTGAACTAAAAACATATTAAACAAAACAAGTTAAACAAAAGAAAACAAACTAAAAGAAATTCTTTTTTTTTAAACAAGAAGATATTTAAACAAAACAAAACAAAAAAAAAGGTTTAAAACAAAACAAAACAAGATAATAAACTCAGCCCAACTGGCCCACTACCTACAAGTTAATACCCAAACCTTTTTTATCTCTACTGTTTAAACAGATTAAAACAAAATCGAACAAAAAAAACAAAAGAATGACTTTCTCAATTAAAAAGGAAACACAAGAAACTCACGAATTGGATATGGCTGCAACTGGAGTCGTCGACTATGGTTGTGGAGATGGAGTGCGGGGTGTTGTTTGATTTGTGATGGAGTTCGTCGAGAGGAATTTGGTCGAGAGGTTTGGGTTTCAGGTCGTTGGTACTAGGTCGCATTGTAGTGGATGAGGATGAATCGAGTTTGAGAATTTGGGAATTTAAGGATGAATCGAATTCGGGTAGTTGTCGCGGTCGTGATTGGCTTGTTGCAGGGCAGTTGTAGGTTGTGGGTGGTGGAGTTGCAGAGGTTGGAGGATGTTAGAAGTTTGATGAAGTGTGAATGTTGGTTTTATTGGATGGAGGTGGTGTTCAGGCAAGTTGTTGTTGGTTGTGGAATGTGAAGTTTTGGCAGTGGTTTGGTGGTAAGCAAGTGGTCTGTAGATTGATGGGGATGCACACAGTTGTGTGATATGGTAGGCAGAGGGATGGGATTGTTGTTGATGTTGTAGAGGTATGGTTCAGGGGAGTTGATGTTGGCACTGTAGCTGAGGTTATGACAGGCAGTGTGTATGTGGTCTTTGTTGGTGGAGGAAATGATGGGAGAAGAGGCTTGTTTATGTAACAGTATGGAATATGCAAGCCTGTGCACAACAGTGGTGAGAAGTGCAGGAAGTGATTGATGGATGTGGTGATCTTTGATGTGGTGGACTGGTGGAAGTGCAAGCAAGCTGGTTGAGGCTGAAAGATGGTTGTATAAGTGGGAAGATGGAGTGTCTGTAGGCAGAGGTTGAAGGCAATTGGTTATGATGCAGTAGTGTGTAAGGGTTGATGACTGGTATTGGAAGTGATTGAATGTGTGGATGGGCAGTTTTATGGCTAGAGATGGTTGAAGGAAGTGTAGTGTTGATATGAGAGAGGAGGTGCATAGATATATGGATTGGCGAGTACTTGGTGTGCTTGTGTGAGTGAAGTTGTAGCAGCAATGAAGTTTTGAAATAAGGTGTAGCAATGTATATGGTAGATGGTAGATAGTGATGCTTGTAGAGGGAGGTGTTGATGGTTTGTGTGGCACAGGGTTCTTTTGATGGAGGAACTGTGAAGTTATATGGTGATGTATATGGACAGAAATGATAGGAATGGATGGCAGTGGGGTTTAATATGGTGATGTATGTATGTTTGAATGATGGTTTGAGTGTGCAGTTGTTTGTGGCAATGGGAACTGTTATACTGAAATTTAGATGGTGTTGGAGGGTATGTTGTGGAGTTGAGAAGGCTATTCACTATATGATGTGGGTTGGACTAGGCAGTAGGCAGGTTGAATGGTGATGAAGTGCTGCTTGTGTGGAGATATGTGTGTGATGATGTTTGGGTTTGATGTAGTATGTTGAGGTGGTCAGTGGGTTGTAAGGAGAGGGAAATGCAGTAAGTATGTGGTGCTGTAGGTTTGTATAAGGTAGAAGGATGAAATGTAGGCAGGCAATTTGTTGATGTAAGTGAAGTTCTAAAGTATGATCAGGGGACATAAATTTGGTTGTGATGGTTATGCAAGGAGATGTTGTATGATTGATGGCTGAGTGTTGTATGGAGTTGGGTTGTTTGTACAGTATGAAGTATGGGCAGTAATTGGTCAGTGGAAGAAGGTAGTTGTAGAAGTAGTTCAGTGTGAAGATGGCAATGGTATGTATGAATGGTCTATGTATTTTTGTGGAGGTGAGTTGAAAGGCAGTGAGAAGCAAGTGACACAGTGTTTGTGAACAGCAACATTCAGTAGCACAGTGAGAAGAAAGGTAATGGTAGTTCCAATGCAATTTTTTTTAATTTTGTAGTTTGTAAACAAAAGAAGAAAATGTAATTGCAAATGTAAAAATGTAAATGCAATAAACTATTTTTGTTTAAATTGTGTATGCTCTTATATATATATATATATATATATAATGCAAATGCAAAGGAAACTAGAACAACAACAAGCACCAAATCAAACAAAAATCACACAAACACACAAATGTTTTTTAAATGCAAATTTACACACTAAATGAACACATAATAAAAATCAAACGAAAATAATTCAAAGAATAGAAATTCAAATCAAATTTATTCCTGGCGACGGCGCCAAAAACTTGTTTCACGACTAATTTTCTATCGATTTAGAAAATAATCGAATTTTTTTAATTAAAAATAATCACCAGCGCACGACGTACAATTCTAGTACGTGGTGAATACGGGTCGATTCGTAAGGAATTATATAGATTTAAAATTCTACTCAGTCAAATTAAACCAAGAATTGAAGTTGTGATTGTTTTTAGGCTAAAAATTGTAAAACTAGCTAGAATAAAAGTGATTGAAAATATGAGATTAGAAAACAATTTAGAGGCAAATCCACTCTCATATTTTTGTAAATCAACACACAAATAATATATGATCTCTCTATTTTGATCTTAAATCGAATTAGTGATGTATTTATCATAAGTATGGTTTATTTATGTTATTAATTAACATAACTTAAACTATTAAACTATAATACAACACATAAAACCACTTATCAATTTCAATGAAAATGAAGTCAAAACAAAAGCTATTTTAAGTATGATCTATTTACTATTGTAATTAGTAACATAGATCATCAAATTTTGTTTCTACTTTAATTCCACAATAAAAAAATCAATTAGTAGAATGATGATGTAAATTGTGTTTATGTGGAGTAAGAATAGCCCATTTGTGGTTACAGCATATGCTATCAAATTCCCTTTTATAAACTTACATCAACATTCACTTTCATGAAGTCTTAAAAAGAGATCATAAATGACAAGATATGTTGAATTTACATACTTTTAGAGAGCTTCATTACCCCTAAATTAAAAGGGTTTTGTTACTCATTTGTGTTATCAAATCAACACATGTAAATTTAAACATTTAAACAAAAGCAAAGAAGGTAAGAGCTAATGAAAATAGAAAAAAGAACTAAGCTACTTACATAAAAATAAAATTAAACTAAGTGCATAAAAGAGAAAGCTAATCTACTAACATGAAATGAAAGAGCATGTAAATATAAATGAACAAGAAAATAAAATAAGAATAAGGAAGAAGTAAAAGAACAAGAGGCTTAGGAAGCCATTTTTATTTCATATTACTTTGAGGCTACAACTTGCATGTTAAATTCCTAAGTGATTAAAGATCCATTACATGAACATAAGAGGGCTATTTATACAAGCACAAAACCCTAATCCATATTTTAGGGGGCTTCCCAAAATACCCTTTAGAAAGTGTGGCCACCAAGTTATCATTAGTCTCGAATTAATCCATCATCAAGTATGCATGAAACTTTAACCTCCACTAACTTGTGCATTTGCTCCTAATTGTAGATTACGGTAAGTGGGTAGGTGGGGTCCTCCATGATGTATGAGTTTGAATTATTTCCATCTTCATTCCTTTGTTTCCATCCTTGTGCATGCATATTTCCATGAGACACTTTCATATTTCCATCCAAAAATTCCTATAATTAAAAAGAAAATGTGCAAATAAATATTCTCAAAATTAATTCATACACAAAATTACTATTTTACCCCCACATTGATGTATGAATGATGACTTGAAAGCATATTTGAAATTTGGTTTTAAACATGTAAAAATACCCAATTATGACATTTATTTAAATAAAAATAGATTAAATATGGATGTAAAAATATGCACTTTTACATGCACATCAATGATCTTATCTATAACATGCTATTAAATATTTATTTAACATTTATGTTTATATCTTTTATCATCACTTCCATTTTGATAATGACAAAGGGGGAGGAATTTATGCATATACATAAGGGGAGACAAAGCTTACTTTATGAATAAATAAATATAATAATTCTTCCATTTTGATTGTATAGTTGTCATCATCAAAAAAGGGGAGAATGTTAGAACCTCCAATTTATGTTTCAATGACAACAACTATACAATCATATACACACACACACACACATTTTATCAAGGTTACAAGTATATACTACAAGAAAACATCATGCTCGAAGATATTTAGACTCGAAGACAAACAAAGATCTATTAATCATACTATAGTTAGTAAGGTTATTCTATTATAAAAGAGTCTTAGATAAAATGTTGTTAAGGTCTCCTTGAGTATATATGCACACATGATCATAAACAAATTCAAATACTTCACAATACAATAGAAAACTACATTTACTAACCACAAACGTCTGAGGAAATAATCGGGAAAATAGATTTCTAAAGCCACATAATTCTGAGGTTTTACCACAGACGTCTGTCATCTGAAAAACTGCATATTCAGAAAAGACGCTTCTATTGAACAAAAAGAAATTACCCCTTCATCGAAAGGTTACAGCCATTAAAATGAATAGACCTTGTCTAATAGTAACAACTCTTCATCTACATCCTTTTGAATCTATAAATACTACCACGATTGAGATTTATAGATTAACCGAATTGAATTAATTAAATCTATTCTCTCTTGATTTCTTATCACTCTCTTGTGCATACATTGCTTATATACTCTCAACCTATTATAACAAAAATATAATTTTGGTTAAACCACTTCTTACAACTCAAAACATTCACATTCACATACTCAAAGGAGATCATAGGAAGATTTTTACTATCAGTCAAAAATCATGTTAGTTGGAACACAAGATTGTCAAAAATATACTTTTGTATTAGCCTATTCCTTCGAACGAAGCGAGGGTTAGTTGGTTAAAGGAAACACCAAAGGGGAACTTGGGGATTGGGTGAGGGACGGGAGGTCCGAACCAGTATAAAATATCTTGTGTGATCGTTTTTATTATTTATCTTATATTCAATTATTGTTCTCTGCTTTACATTGTTAGTAATATACACTCACACAAGTATATATATAAGTTGCATTATTTATAAAGATCCTATAGACTTTCAGAGATATCATCATTCAAGGTGTGATTTATAAGCAACTTCCTAAGGAAAATCATTTTCAAGGTGTTCTTCAAGGATTTAGGTAATAAGATCGATTCACGGAATCTAAGAGCTTCTAATTCGTCGCTCAAGGTATTTTCTTGGGCAATAACAAGGTATCATCTTGATTTACAAATTTTCATAATCATTTATAATTGATTATTACATGCTTTTGTCTAATTAATTTATTTTTTATCACAATTCCCTATACATATATTTTTTTAACATGAGATGCAACCATAAACATATGATGTGTATATTTTTGATTAAAACTCTGTTATGTTTGGAGATGTCAATTTATTGCTGAATTCATAATTATATTTTTCTTCTTAACTTTAATTTTGATAATTTTGAATTAATTTTTATTAGGTTAACTTTAATCTATACAAACAATTTCATATATAACTGTATAATCATATGATTTTGCTAATCAACAAAATTTATTCATATGTTTTATTTTATAACAAGGATAAATGCATTTTTAATATGTAGTTGTTGAATTTAAACATATGTGTTTATACCAGTTTAATTGTTTGCTTAGACGTTTGTCAAAATAAATTCACATACATATTTTATTAGATATAATTATGTCATTTAAAATAAAAAAGGGAAAGTTTCGCTAATTTATTTTGTGCAAGGAAAGTTTATTAAAATGTTGTGTAACCATATATCTGATTATATGTAAAGGAAAGTTTTTTTAATTTGCTTAGTGTAAGCAAAGTTTTGTTCATATATTTTATAACAATATATGTGACTATATATATATAAACGTATATATATATATACATGTTTTTTAATCTCTATATTACATATATACAAACATCTATTTAGTTATAAAATTATTTTGTAATTTAAAGTGCGTTTAAGTGTATTTAATGTGCATTCAAAGTGTCTTTATGTGTATTTTAAAACATTCATTTATGGCCATAAGTATGTAGAACATAAATAGTCTTTTGTTGCCAATTATTACTTATTCAATGATTGCTTTATTTGGTGTTGGTATTTTAAAATTAAAACTACAATCTAATTTACAAGTATTGTATTGATGGTTAGAAATTCTGACATTTTATACCACAATTGTATGAGTATGCATATATATGTATGTATGTATGTATGTATGTATGTATATGTACGTACGTATGTATGTATGTATAAATGTGAAAATTCGTACCATTTATAAACACCATAATGTTGCACATTCATAATTCACACTGTAATATATTTGGACAAACTTACATTTTATATCATATTTTAATTGCACATTAATGGCATTTAATGTATCAATCAATTTAATTAAAAGAGAGAGAACTGGAAGGTTTCTTTTTTCATATAAAGCATAATATGCCCTTAATTTATTTCATAACTTTTAGAGAAAGAGATAGAAGGTTTCCTTCTCTAAATTACTTAAGTTTTTGAGAAAGAAACGAAAAGTTTCTTACTCTTATGAGTAATTGTTGGGTGTATCTGTTACACTGTATATTTAAGTTTAATTAATTAAAAACTTCTATTAATCAATTTTTAAATAAAAAAATAAGATTTTTATTTAAAAACTTTATTAGATTGGATCTATATATCTTTAGATTTCATAGGCCCAAAAGATTCAAAATGGTAAAAAAAATTCTAATTCACCCATTTCTTTCACTATGGGCTGGCCCAGTTCCAACAATGGTATCGGAGCCTAATAACCTATGCAGTCTAAATTAGTCGTGTTATGGCTAACTAATTAAACTTGCGCACTTAGACAGTGTCTAGAAAGGTGACGTCTAGGATTGGAATTGGATAATCAAGTATCTTGTCCTACCTAGTTATCCGCCTAGCCTGAAAGGTGAATGAGCCCAAAGGTTAGCCCTGATAGGAAAGGCCCAATTTGAATTGGGCCTTGGGCTAATTTTCAAATAGTTTTGAAAATTAAGACTATATTTTTAATTTAAAAGTTAAATTTAAATAAAAACATGTTTATTATAAAAGGTTATAATATAACATAAATTTTTGAAATGTTTGAAAAGGTAATGTAAATTTCAAAATGTTTGAAACTGTTTAAATATTAATTTCGAAATTTAAAATTTATTAATAAGATTAATAAAATAAATTAATTAAATGATTTAATTAATAAACTACTTATATGCATGCATTATATATGTTGATATATATCATGTTATTTTAAAGTGTTTAAGATAACATAAGTATGTATGTAGTAAGATTAATTTTGAAAGTGATATAATTTAATTAAATAAATAAATTAAAGGTTAATTAAATAAATAAATAAATTAAAGGTTAATTAATTAAATAAAAAATACTTATATATAAGAAATATGTGTTATACTATAAAGGTTATAGTAGATATGTTTAATATAAAAGTTATATTAGAACACTAATTTAAAATTAATTAAAGAGTTAGTTAAGTAAAATTAATTAAATAAGATTTAATTAATAAAATATTATACATAAGACTATTATGTAAGTAATATGAAATATAAAAGTTATATAATAGTAAAACTTATATGATATGAATGTATAAACTAAAGGTGGAAATTAAAGAACCCAAATAGACTTAAGAAATAAATACATATGTAAATATACCTCGATTTCCGATGTGTTTGACACTTGAATTACGAGAGTATTTCATACGAAATATATTATTCAATAAGTCTATATCATGCAATTTAATATATTGAAGATTTGTTACGACCCGGAATTTCACTACATTATTTTCGAATATTTAATTAATTTTAAATATTCAAACAATAGGTTTTATAATTAAAATAAAAACTCTTTTAAATGATAAATAATGATGGTGAAATAGTTTTAAAATTTTGTTTACAAAAATATATAGTTCGATGAAAAACAGAAATGTGACCGGAATTTGTTTTCAAAATTTTTGATTTTTCATCGGCTGACAGTTATCGAAAATGTTGTAATCAAAATAGCATAAGTATATACATATTCATTTAGAAATAAATTAGGATGCGTATGTATTCATGTATGCATTAGTTAAGTGTATGTATGTATATATATATATTTAAGATAATATAATATAAAATTATATAAAAGTAAACATCACATCATAGAAACATATTTAAACATTAAGTACATGCATTTATGGTATGTTGGCTTTGATTTGAAGGGGGATGAGGCTAGGGTGGCTTGAGTACAGAGGCTTGGTGATGAGGTGGAAGCATATGAATGGAGGGCAAAGGACAATGGTAATTCCATTTATGAATTTTATATAAAAGTTTTCCTCCATTTTCTTTTCCCTTGTTCTTTTCACTTTTGCCATTATTTTCCAAAAGTCTTAATCTTCCTAAAAGCTTCATGAAACCTTTTAATTGCTTCCATTCATAATTTAAAATTTTAAAAAATCCAAGTTACACCCTTTAAAATAATTTCAAACTTGTTAAATCTCCTCCTTTTCATTTTAAAAACTTCTTCATTTTCCTCTCACTTCATTCGGCCATAACTTCCTTGAAACTACTCCAAATTAAGATTTTCATTTTTTCAAACAATGTAAAATTCTAGTGGCTACAACTTTTATGTTGACCACTTCTTCAAATTTCGAGTATTGCTGCGTCAAAATATCAATTGTTTATAAAGTGTTTTTGGACCCAGAATTTCAAGTCCGAAAATGGTCCTTCATCTTTTGACCATATCTTCTTCAAAACTAACTGTAATTGAGTAATTCTTTTTTTTTAATTGTAGAGAAAAGAATTTTCTAAAACTTTCCTTTTTATAACTTTTACAAAATCAGAGAGCAAATGTTAAAAACCAGTTGGAAAATGACTTATTTTCGGGTTTATTTTTAAGAGTTCAATGATTATCCAAAGTCACTCCACCTTACCAAAAGAAGTTTTACTTCCTTCTTATTTCAAGGACTAGCCTACCTAAAAAGGTCCAAGACTCCATATTTTGCTTAGTAATGGAAGTGCTAGGTCATACACTAAATTAGCGATAGTTTGGATAGCTTTCGGTGAGTAAAACTCTTAACTTTTTTAGAAAATATTTTACTTTAGTTACATTGTGATATATATTGATTTCTTGGTTTGGATATGAAGTGAATTTGTTCATATTTGAGTTGTAAATGTATATGTGTGATGGATGCAAACATGTTAAGTAAATGTTAGTTAGCAAACTAGTTAGTAAGTAAAATTTTACCCTAAAAAACCAAAGCTTTAAAACTATATTCATGTTCATATTTATTGCCTATGAATGCTTGTTGTATGTATGCTTAAAGCATTACTATGTGATGTTTGGTTGTGTTGATAATATTATAAACTTGTTTGCCGCACTACCCGTATAGCGATAGTCGCTGTATCGGCACTTTCGGAAAATCACTTCTTATCAAATCATTTGGTTTCGTCTTCATGCTTGGAATTGTTTTACAAGTTAAGCAAGATTTTGACTAATGATGTTTCCAAAAATAATTAATTATTTTAATAATGCTTATTTAATTTAATTAATTAATTAATAAGGATTAAGGTTAACTAATTAACTTATTAATGATGTGTTTTAAATTTAACTAATTACTTAGTTAATGATGTTTTAAATTTAATTAATCATTTTATTTAATGATGTTTAATGCTAATTAGTATTTTGAAAATTATGGATTAAATTTAATTAATCAATTAATTAATGATGTTTTTAAAATTAATTAATCTTTTTAATTAATGACTTTTAAAAGGAAATCAACTTGTTTTAACTTAAATTAATCTTTCCTTAATGATGGTTTAAATTGATTAATCATTTTAAAATAATGATATTTAATTATTAGTTAATTAATTTAATTAATTATATTTAAATATTACTAATTAATTTAATGAATGATGTTTTAAAGGTGATTTCCCATTTTAATTAAAGGTTAGTGGAGTTAATTAACCAACTTAATTTATGAAATTTCAAAGTGAATTTATCAAAGTAACAAGGATGTTTTGACTTTGTTATTCATTTTAAATAATGATAATTAATTATTTATTAATTTAATTAATTATAGTTTACTAATTAATTGAATTAATAAGGTTTAAAAGTGGTTTACCCTTTTTCTTATTTAAAGACATTTGAAGTTCAGAAATCAAATTATGTGATGAAGTTTAAAGTTAATTAATCAATGTAATAAGGATGTATTAAGTTATATCATTTTTAAATTGATGTTTTGAAGTTAGTAAACTCTTTTAACAAAGTGTTTTAAAGGTAATACTTGTAATTGAGGCCTAGCACGAATTCGGGTTTTTAAAAGAAAAAGTTTGATTCGTTTATGGAAATGAATTAATTTTCGTAAAGCGTTTCACTTATATGGAAACGATTTATTTGTATACTTAGCACTAAACGTCAAAGAAGTAGACTCATCGCTATTTCGAAAGTTAAGAATAATCGTGAGACATGACTTTTAGTTAACACTATTTTGCCTTGTCCGGTATTATTGTTAACTAAGGAATAATACAAGTTGGAATTCGATGAGTGGTGATAAGTACACAAGACTTAATTTCCATATATGATCGTTTTATATCCTCGATAGTTGGTTTCCCAACTATCGGTTACCTCAACCTTCTTTGTATTTCGTCATTCTAAGACGATGTGTTGCTCACTTGAGCTTTGTTATCCTTTGTTGGAAAAGACTAAACCCAAAGAGCGAGTGGAAGCCAAGCTATGTGGGGTTGCTACCATTAGGGTATTTTCACATCCACTCTAGATTAGGATCGGTTTTTGCGCATTCAGATGTGAAATACTCAGATTCTCGGTAACCGTTGGCGGGGTCCGGCTTGGACGTGTCCGAGAACCATCAGAGTTCTCAAGTATATTTCTAGATATATACTTTCGGTAAGGGGAGAGCACCGTCCTAGTCATTGTTGGAAAATTTCCTTTTCTTATTTGATTCGAACCTTTGAATTCGTTTTCTTTAATTACAACGGGAAGAGTCAACTATTCTTCACGGTGTTCAATTATTGGTTTTGTCCATTCTATCAAGTTTGGATATTTATTTTGTTTAGTCCATTCTATCGAGTTTGGACTATTGTCTTGTTTTATCCATTCTATCCAATTTGGATTTTTATTCGGACTATTTCCATTCTTTCAAGTCTGAATGTTATACTAATTGTACCCATCATCTATGTTTGGATTTGTTCCTTATTGTTCGTTTCCATTTTTGTTATGTTTGGTTGTTGTTTATGTAGGAGAAAACCCATTCCGCTTTAGCGGCGTGGTCCTACATATTATTTTTTGAATACACCCCATTTGTTTCATAGTTTTACTCATACCAGACATTTTGTCTAACCCGAGTTGTTTATTTCCCCTAAACTCTCGAGTACTCAATTATATTTTGGTAGTCCGAGAATAGCAGGTTTTCTTTGGAGCTCTTTGAAGACGGTGATCGAGCAAGCGGCTCCTTAGTTATCTAGTTATTATTTCCGCTATAAGATTATGTAGGTGTATTTTGTATCTTAAAAATGAAAAGTCAGAATGTATAGTTATCAATATGTTAGATATAGTATTTTTTTAACTCTGATAACACCTTATAAGGAGTAACCTTTTGTACTATATCATTTATATTATAGGTAACCATTCTGCTGTGAGGTTTATCTATTCTGTCTTGTTCAGTTCTCTATTTCACCCCAAGACAACTTATCTTTCGGATGCTTGGGCAACGACACACAAATACTGAGGATGTATTAAGTGTCATTTCCAAGGATTAGAAAGGTGGGTCGTCACAAGATTATGAATCTTCAATATAATGCTGTCCTCTACCATATATATTAAAAAATTACATGCATACTCCTTTGGTTTTAAGCAAACTCAAGGTACATATACTATATTTAGGCCATTGCGATAGGGTAGGTACGAGAGAATAATCTCTTACGATTTGTTGAGCAAATTCATTTGTCACTCCAAATCCATGATTTAACACGTCAACCGGTCGATCGCTCATAGGGATCGGTCGACCGCTGCCGGCCGGCCGCTTGAGCGACCGCTTGAGGCGTTTAATTAAGGAAACTTATATATTTTTAATTTATTTCTTTTTCAAATTTTCAAACGTCTGTAACTTCTCCGTACTAACTCCAATTTAAAGTGTTATACATGAAAATTTTCTAGAAAATCGCTATGAACGCAATGGTGCAAATTTCGTAGCCAGACTAAGATGTTTGTTAAAATTTCATATTAGTCCTTATTATATTTAAATTAAATTTTCTTATTAAATTTTCCGCTAAATTTCCGGGGTGTTACATTCTCCCCCTTAAAAGGATTTTGTCCCTGAAATCCCAAAGGATGGAAAAATGTAATTCGTATGCATAACAAACAATAGCTACAACCATCTACTTATCCATCATCCACGGGCAACCATTGTCCTAATTAATTTTCCTAATGAAGTATGTATATATGCAAGCGTGAAATGCACGTGAACCTATACTAATGTAAAGAGTAGGCGGTCTCCTGATCTAGTCAACCTCCTGTCATGCAAGTACTCATGCTATGAATCCAAAATATATGCAACATCCTAAGTAAGTATACTTGCAATTCTACATGTATGCGCAACCATTCTAACCATATGCAATATCCATATGCATAATGCTCACAAGATAAAAAAACAAGAGATGACGTGAGTGTATGTACTATCTAGAGGATATACTGTCCTAAATGTATCAAAGAAACAATTCAAATAATACATCTACTTGCACCCTTAATCCATAACATGTCCTAATGACATGTTTACAACCATTCCTACCATCCAATGGCTCTACCTAAACTAGGACCTAATACAAAAGAAATATATATACTTTTCTAACTAAAATGGAAACGTACTAGAAAAGAGTTCTGGATGGGTAGCTCGGACCTTCCCCCCGGTCTCCCATGTCTCTCAACTGGATCGTCTCCCTGCTGAACTCTAACTAGTCTAATTACTTCATCATAAAGTCGGTTTGTCTCATGCCCGAAAATATGGGTAGCTACATGGCGAACAAGAGCCTTACCTATCCTATTTAACTTTCCTTAGCTGGCATGGCTCGACCATGGTAACTGCATCGCATGAACACTTTATCAAGTGTGACGCAGAATAAACATTATGAACTCCCACCAACCCTCTAGGGAGCTCTGCTCCATAAGCTAACTCCTTAACTCTATCCAAAATCGAAAAAGACCTTACTATCCTCGAAGCTAACTTTTTCAAACTACCAACCCAATATGTATCGATGAGACAAGATGTTCACGTGGACCATGTCACATCTTGGATCTCAACTCAAAGTGTTACCTGCCAATATGTGCTTTTTGCCTATCTTGTATAGCCTTTGTCCTTCTATGAATCGAATCCACTTTTCTCAATTGCACTTCTCATCCTTTACCACTAGCATGTATCCCAAATTCAAATGTACGTGCATATGCGACACTCCGCAATCCTTGCTACCAACTTAAATGATGACAACTTACACCATACGAAATAACTTGAACGTAAGTATGCTCCTATGAAACTATAGCCCTATGCAATCCTCATTGCACATACACACCGCCTTAAATCATCCAGTAATATACCTAATCACTTCATCGTTTGGATACTAAAGTAAGACACCTAGAAAGTGGATGGTGTCCTCTCCCTAGTAATTGCTACTTAAACATTTTTGCTATCTCCGTTTTCACCCAAGGATGTCCAAACTTGATGATTTCTTAACTATTGAAAATAGCACAACTTCTTTTCCAATTCGATTCAGTTTAAGTCATCTCATTTTACTTTTGAGTTGTTTCTTTAATCTTCCAAAAATCATGGTACTTAGGTATCACATCACTACACCAGAAAAGGCTTTTGGTAGCGTTGAAAAAACGCTACCATAACTTATGGTAGCGTTTTAGAGAACGCTGTTATACGACATGCAACTAAAAGTCTAAAACTTTTTGTTGCGTTGTAGTAAACGCTACCAAAAGTCACTTTTAAATGCAACTATAGGTTTTTTCTGTAGGGTTAAAAAAACGCTACCATAAGTCTTCATTTTTTGGTTGCATTTTTTGTTTATATCCTTTTTTGGTTTTCAGTAGCGTTTTTAAAATGCAACTGTATAATTTTTATATTAGTTTACATTTGTTTCTGTAGCATTTCTAAAATGCTACTAAAAGTTATTGGTTGTTTGGTAGCATATTTTAAATGCTACTATTTACGGTTGATGGTTTATACCATTTCCAGCAATCTCTTATATACTATTCATATTAAAACGAACGATCAATCGCATAATTTTCATATATTCAAACAAACAATTAAATCACATAATTAGCATATACAAACAATCAATCATATGATCATCATATTCAAATAATTCCAAAAACATGCTAATCTCACAATCAAATATAATATCCATAATCAATTCGATAGTAGTTTTTCAACAAAATAAGTCACATACTACAAGCATTCACAGACAAGTTTCCACAAATGGTACTAACAAAATACGACAACATATATAACAAATAAATTCATGTTCGTTGCTTGATTACCAATAGTTCTTTGTTGTCGACAGTCTTTGCTTCAAAATAGCTAATTACCTGCAAACGAGTTTAACAATCAACAATATTTGGTACCAGATTAACGTCAGTAGCATACAGTCAGTATGAAAATAATCCACAATAGTAAACTCTCCCCTTGACACGCTTACTAACTAATTTAGTAGTGACATAAGAATTCTAGAATACTGACCAAAAGTAGTGACATACCTAACTAATTTAGACCTTTTACCTCCACCATTGATTATAATACAGGTTAAAAACACTAGCTTGGAAGACATGACATTTAAAAATACGACCGTGAGACATGTTACAAAATTTTAAAGTGAAATCGGGATTTAAAATGTGAACTTAAAAGAAAAGACAAAGGAACAATATAATGAAGACCACATATAAAGTAGGATTTCAGATGTATATAAATGATTGAATGCTTTAACCAAATCATTTTGGATGACCTATACTTTACTGAATCGTTTCCCTTCGTTTGATCTACTGTGTAGTGGCTGAAGGACTGCGGTAAATAAATGAACAGATCATAAACATTTTTGTGCCAATTCACATATTACAGAATAAGGATATAAAAAAGAAAAACTGACACCTTGCTATTGGTAGATTGCCATATTGCTTTGACATTCAAATTACTCATGCTTAGTTTCAATTATAATCAAATATGTCATTTCAAAAGTCAACTCTATATAAAACATGATATTGATTGATGTTGTATTTAAACTTTAAAGAAACTATGTCGTTTATAATGATTGTGTGGCATCAGACCAAATATCCCCAAATCTCCAGTGAACTCTAGTAAAAGGACAAAAGAACTATTTAAAAACAAAATTTGAAGTTTAGTATAATTTAGTGATAGAAAATTTGCTTAACGCTATTAATTTTTTTAACATAAGGTGATGTGTAAATAAAATGTATGAGCAATTTTATACTGATAGAGGCTTGTAATTCATACCATTATGAAATAAACACTCGTACGCACGTAACTCTTAATAAGCATTACTGTCCGATTATAAATGAATACTGTAAAAATAATCAGCAATGCCTTCTTGCTATAATTAAAAACAGAATTGCAAACGAGATTGATATCAATGACGAGCTCTTTATTACCAGTGCTTTCTGCTTTGGGGACACTCTGCAACATATGAATGAAGCACATTCAACGGCTAGATTCAAATACTGTTGTTTCAGATCATCATCTAGAGCATAGGTTAAAGGTTTTCCATCAATAATCAAAGAAAATGCTGCATCTGGATTTTCTCTAAATTGATCATCTGAGAAGCATTAGTAATTTGCAGCATAATGATTTCTTTCATTGTCTGGTCAGTCATCAAATTTAAAACAAGTCCATGCTAGGAATTTAGTTCCCTTAATGATAAAAATAGTAATCTAGATTGAAATGTAAGAAAACATATAACCTTCTTAGCATCGTTCTCAAAGAAATCTGCGTTTGTTGTCGATATACAAAATTGTTTCATGCCTAGCCGTAGTAAACTGCATGTAAATCTACAAAGCAACAACAACAATAAAATCGAATGGCTTGTTTATAACATTTAAAATGTTGAGAGTTATAATAACTGTCAATGTACAGAACCCTAGGATGATACAAATTAGTATTGAAGATTTTCTTGTACAAGTTGAAACCACAAACAATAATTTAGTGATACATCCAGCTTTAAATGTCATGCAAAATAACAAAACAACAGTATATTGAAACATAACCTCGGATGTACCACTTTGTCCAGTTGAGGTGGAAGCTGAATTATTGTATGTATGTGTGTACTGGTCCAGGGCACACAATGGAAACTTTGATCCCCTGTTAACAAAGCTGGAAATATAAAATGATTCTTGAAGGAGAAAATCGATAAGATGGGAAAACAAATGAATGGCCTCTATAATACTATGATCATGTCAAAGATCCAAACAATGAACGGCGATAGTAAAATACAACGATGGTTATGATTTCTATCATTTTATAAAAATGTGGCTTGGCATGACTAATTGAATATATAATTTAGCTAGATAGTACAATTTATCACGTGCTAAAATTATGTTGAAAAATCAAGTACCAAAGAGAGTGCATCAATGATCCCTTAGAACGCAAATTATGGAAATAACCATTGAGAGCATGCGTAGATGCAGAGTACATAGTTTGGCAAAGGGAAGGACACTTTCCAGTAGCACTTCTCATCTAATCATTAAAGGAAATAGATTTATAAAATGACAGTTGTTACGACAAAAAAAATATTAAATAAGTAAATAATATTATGAGAGCAAAAGCTGATCTAATTACCACCACAAAATGACCTATCAAACAACAACTCTGCTTGCTGCACTGCTTCTTTAAGAAGTTCTTGACCAGAGGCTAAATCCAAAGGCAATATCTCAACTCTGTTGGATGAATATTTAGCTATTTCAAAGTATAAAACATGTAAGAATATGAGCATATAAAATTCAAATATCTAATTGGACTCAACTTGTTAGTCTCAGTGATATTACCAATGAGTTTGGATTAAACTCGTTTGAGCTCTTCCACAGTACATGCACAGAGTATCACTTTCGCCCCTAAATCCATACATTTTCCTACATGCATCTCACCTGAAATTATATACAGCATGCTTCTGTGTAAAAAATTTTTACCACGCGATATGGTAGAACAATCTCATGAAATTGTATATAGTCTGTTTCACAACTACTTACGTGCTATCAGTTCTGTGTCCCCTTCATTTGGGAATGCAGCTGTCAGAGACAATCCAATTAAATTTAGAAGTTGTTGCTTCACATTTTAAGTTCCATAAGCGATCTACAAACAATTCATGGCTATTTCCATTTTATCACCAGTTAGAACCCACCGTTACAAACCAGCCTGTGCTAACTTATCGATACACTGAGGAACCTGTGAAAAATGAATAAAAGACAGGATAAAGAACTGAAGACCAAAGTTATAATGCTATCATTTTACTCCAAATATACCAAAATTTACCCCTCATTGTAATATGTCCTCAACTACAGTTGCACCAACAAAAATCAAATCTTTCTCAATCATATTTGAGATATGTTCCAGTTTGATCTCTCTATCTAGTGATATGGCTGTCCTTGCTTTTTGAAATTCATAATTCCATGTTTGGTATTCAGACTCATCTAGAATTCTATATGCCAATGCTAATGTGTGCAAGCCTGCTTCTCCATATTCATTTAAATGTGTAGTTGTATCCCCTTCGTAAGTTCTTCCACTCTTTCCAAGTATATCAAAAATAATTCTATGCAATCCAAAAAAAGTTTTTTTAAGTATATGAACCATCATAATATGGTACAGAATACAACCGACTTATGTATCTGCTCCTTTACAGAAAAGAAACATCCGACCAGTTTCATCCTTAACAACAATCAACATTCTCTTCCTTTACTATTGAATTCAAGTAAGTTGAGAAAACATATATAGGCATGAAAAGAGAAGTATTATTTATTGAGTTTAAAGTACTTTTATGACTCTCAACCAACTACATCGAAGTATCACCCTACTAGCCAACAATTTTTGTAATGTGACCATAAAATAGAACACGAAACCTTTGATTACTCTTATCATAATTGACCATTAAATCATGCAATTCCCCTTTTATAATACGGGTCTAGTAAGCAAACCATGCTAGTAGGGATATGCACTGACATTAAGAACAAGACACACATAAGATTCCTACAATCAGCAAAAATAAAGTACCACCATGTAACCAATATTTGAGATATGGGAAATTATAATACAATCAAATCTTTATATACTTAGGAGGTGCTTATTTTTATCACTGGTAAGTGATCGTCGCCTACGAATATTCATCGCCTAAAAGTGCAAGCAAAAAAAATAAAATTAAAGCATAGGGATCCATAATATGGTGCTGTTTTCTGCACTGGTAAATGACGAGCACTTGTAGCTTTTGACAAAATAAGTGAATGAACTGATAAGCTCTAGACTGGGGTTCTTTTATACCCCACTTGCATTTATTTTTAAAAGACAAAATTGATCAGAAAGATTGCAGATTTAAATTTGATCGAAAGAGAACTAAATGGAACTGTAATATTGAAAAAGCACGGATGATACCCAAAATGTCACTTTAAATGTCCAAAAGCATAAAGCTTTAGACTTTAAGGAACTTAAAACAAGTAAATGCTGACAATGTGTTCTTAGACAAACAATAAAAATAGTTTTATTAAAACAATTCTTATATATAAGGTGGTAAAATATTTCAAATCTTATAAAACAGTATATCTTAATTAGACGGACGAATAGGGAGGTTTTACCAAATTTACGGAACATGTAGCTTTCCAAAACCAAAAGACTTTTACTGAACACGTAGGTAAGTATGTTTTGATTCTACACACAAATCTCATAGATCAACTGTTGATCCCAAGCAACTAAAGGTGTTGGGTTTGATCAGCAAACAAATTACATCTTAAAAGATCACACGTGCTGTAATACCGTAGTACAGACAGAGCACTAACCCATACTGCTGTTGATGGTATAATATAAACAAACATATAACATGTCATTCAGACGTTTATAAAAAAAGTAAATAGTAAGCAGTTGTGCAGACTGTAAACTATACAGGGGCATGTTTTCCACATCTTGCCGTTAAAATAAAGTGGTATCGCTCTGCAAAGTGATTTTAAAGCATGGTAAATAACTGATAGAAGGATAAAAGAAAACAGATGTGATCTATTAAATAAATTGAATACTATCTCAGTAAAGGTAGTATTGACAGGTGGTTATTATAATTTTAGCAAATACAACCATGTTGTATTATGAATTACAATGATGGTGAGTTTACATGACATAATTCCATAAGAACAAATATTGACAGCACCAAATCGGATTGGCATTTTGTTTGCATCTCGGTTTTAAAAAAAGTGTCCAGATTACAAAGAAATAACCGAAGTCTTCTAATATGAATATGGAGATAGGAAAAATATAAGAAATAACTTTGATATTCTAAATAACCTTACAAATTGTTGATCCTTCTTACCACATGCATGTGCATACACATTTCCATGTGAAGACGATACATGAAACCTAGGTAACTTCCTCACAAATCCATAAACAGCCTACCATAATCAACACAATCTCTGCACTTACTTTCATGAACCAATCTGCTACCATAAGCAATCTCCATCTAATTCATAAAACATCAAATGCAATTTTACTCTTTCCAAATCAATCCAAGCATGACTCTTCCGACATGCACAACACCACCCTACAATGCAAATCCATCTACTCCTCGTACGCATTCAATTTTGTCCCCATATCCAAATACTTCACTTGGTGAAATCAAATGGTGAATAACATGTTGCATTGGAAATACAAATCATAATCATCCAAGAAGGAAGACTGAATTGAATTATTACTAATAAAATAATATTTTTTTGCAATTATTATGAATTTCATTTTACTTGGACCATGTTTTGTCAATACAGTTAACTGTATTAAGAAAAGAAATTATGAGCCCAATTTGCAACATTGCTAGGAAATACTAGCTAGTAAAGACATGACTTATGTTGAAATATTTTGGCACTATCACTACCATGTACTAGTCACTTAATCATTATTTAACATTATAGTAAAAAAATTAGAAATAAAATTAATAATTTTTTCTTGCCAACAGCTGATGTTGCAAGATTAGCCTTCTTCTTAGAAAGATGGAAGTAAATATGAGGTAACAGCTCAAACAATTGCAGCACGTATACATACCTGTATGCATGTACCCTCTAACTGAAGTCGTGCATGCCCATTTTCCTATAGTTTGCATGCTCCCTCATACCTCTCACAGCAATAGTTGCTTTCAAATTTGAAGCCCGAGCTCTGCTTTAGTCCTACTATGTGCGTTATACCTTGTGTGCAAGCCACTTTTTGTAGTATGCATGTCTTAAATTCTATCCCTATACAATGGAACCCATATTGCACTCATCAGCAAGCTGTATTAAACCCAAAGCACCCTCTCAACTTCTTATTCCTGCCTTAGTTCTTGCAATCCCCACATTCGTATAGGTTAGACTATATTAAACTCAAAGCACCCGCACACAGCTTCTTGCTCCTACATCAGTGCACTCACATAAGAAAGCAATTAAACTTATGCATTAGCCTGCTAAACTCAGTCCCTTCCTGAAGCCCGAGTGCCTTCCTTGCCCGGCCTCAGTCCATCTCTGATATGTTCCCTGCATGAGCACTTGTCCTAGGGTGCTCTCCCTACCCACAACTTGTTGCCTAGCTTCTCATATCATAGGAGGTCACACTAGGTTAACACAACACGTTCTTTTAACATCTCTAAGCCTTTTAAAATAATGAATATATTCTACTTAGGGAATGCATAAGAAAATCTTTATCAATGCCTTTTCTCTATTGAAAATAAAGTAACCTTTTGATAAGTATTTCAGGACTTCCACAGGACTCATTTATGATTTGATGCAGAATAATCCATAATATTAAAATGCAATGGAAAAAAAATCATAATTTCAATATTAAAATATTCAAAGACAACAAAATCATAAACATGTAGAAAGTACAAGCTAATTGCAATATTAATGAAATAAAATTTAAAATGAAATAGACATGATTGAGAAGAAATTGGCAAATTGCACTATGTATTAGTTCTATGGCACAAATTTCTATCTTCTGTTTTTTTATAGGCAATTCAACTTAGAGTTGGACATAAAACAACAAATCGAGTGATAATATCTAAAGAAATCAACAATACTTAACAAAAAAGTAATCTAAGGAAAACTCACAGACTCGAGAAAAAAATGTGAAATTCATGATTAATTTCATAAGGCATTTCCTCATTCTATTATCAACTCGAGTGAAAATAACAAAAATTGTAATTAGGGTTCTTGTAGTAACATTAAACATAGTACAAAAATTAAATACCTCTACCCAATTAGGGTTTTGACCAATTACCTTGATTTTTGATTTAGGGCTTGTGAACAAATCTAAAGGAGATGAAAGGAGCAGATTGAAGGAAGAGCAGATGGACGAAGTGGAGGGGAGCAGATTACAAAGAGAAGTTGTGCGAGATGGAGTAAATGTGACAGCAGAAGCGAGAAGTATTTTACGAATGAGAGCAGGGTAATAATGGATTAAGGAAGGAGATGGAAAACGTGATACGTTTTTTTAGTATTTGGCGGGAGGCCGGCAAAATTTGGCAGCGTTGAATGAAACATAAACACGTAAAAATGAAATAGTAAAAATAATATTATTTGCATTCACACAACAAACGCTACCAATAAGTGCAACTATAGGTGGGTTTTCTTGTAGTGCATTTTTAGTCTATAGGGATCCATCCTAAGTTCTACAAGTAAGTACTCAAATTTCCTATTAGTTAAAATTTGATATATCTTCCCATTCAACCCTAACAATAGAAGTCCTAAAATTAATTGAATTTATAACTTAAAATCATTCTAGCATTGGTGATAATCACTTAAGTAGTACTTCGTTCGTGTGTGATTGTTATGCAACATAAACTATGTGTTCGAAGTTAGTCATCACTGAATTTCCTTAGGTAAATAATCTTTTTCCAATCTGAGGGATGATTGAAAAGAATCTTTTTATTCTTTCCTCCAAGTCTTACCAAAAATTTCACGCGCTTAATTTCTATGAAAATCGCCTTCGCATTCTCAATTCTTGCAAACAACATCCTTTTCTTGACGGAGAACTAATTTCTTGAATTAACCATCCCTTGCACAATCTTAACCATGATTTTATCTAGATACCTTTTATGGTTTTAACTTCCAAAAATTTACCATTTCTTAATGTCCTTCCATAAATGAGACCCTTTTATCAAACATAACCTCTTGGCACTTTATTACAACTATTTTATGATTGAGACAACTTTTCTCAAAAGGAGTCATGAACATTATAACATTCTATAAATTATCTAAAAGTGGATTGTGTTATGTTTGGAATTACAAGGAATTATATTTTCTGTTATTATTGAAATAGATGGTACAAAATACAGTAACCACCCATATATTGTACATTTCTTTCTTTTGGATATATTCCTTGTTATTTCAAACGATACACCTTTGTACTAAAACTGGATAATTTATAGAAATTTACATATTTGCATACATCATTCCAATGAATTAAAATATTATTTAAATTTCATTCCAATTTATAATAACTTCCAATTTGTGTTTACTAATCTATATCAATTACCCAACAAAATTTGGAATTACCATGCAATTTCATTAATAAATTGCCTCATTAATTTAGGGATGGCTTCCCCTTATTTTCTATATTAAAGTACGTGCAATACTTAACCCTACAATTCCAAGATTTACATAGGTGTACGTGGAACACATCTACTATGAAATAAATCCAATAACATATATAAAATAAACACTTTCTCACTCACGTCCATTTGGTCCGCCCATAGCCTTTAGGGGAACAACAGAATACATGGAACGTCTGTAGCCTACATGTACCATATTCTCACCAATATGGTACCGACTTTACTAACATAGTGCCGATCCTACATATACCGTTCCATTTATATTGCTGTTAATCGACGAAATTTCTAGCGGTTTAGAAATTTGCCAAAAATTTTCAAATTAAAATAAACCGCAAGCGCACGGCTTACACTTTGTAGTACGTGGCGAATACGGGTCGATCCGCAAGGAATTGTTAGAGTTTAAAAATCTATTCAATCAAAGTAGACCAAATGTAGGAGAAATTGTTAACTAGAAATAAAATGAAGCTAAAACTAGAATTAAAATTTGATTTAAAAACTATTGAACTAGAGAACAATTTAGAGGCAAATCCACTCTCATATTTTTGTAAATCAACAAACAAACAATTTGTGATCTCTAGCTTTGATATTAAGTGATATATTGTTGTATTTATCATAAGTATGGTTTGTTTATTTTATTAATTAACATAACTCAAACCATCAAACTATAATACAACAAATAAACCACTTATAATTCTCATGAAAATGAAGCCAAAGCAAAAGCTATTTTAAGTATGATCTATTTACTATTGTAACTAGTAATATAGATCATCAAATTTTATTTTTACTTTAATTTCACAATCAAAAATGGATTAGCAAATGATAATGCAAATTTTGTTTATGTTGAATAAGAATAGCTCATTTGCATAAGCAATATAAGCTATCAAACCCACTTGTATAAACTTGCATCAAAACTCACTTCATGAAGCATAAACCAAATGAGATCATAAATCATAAAATGTTGAAATTACATAATATTTGAGAGCTTCATTACCCCTAAATTGAAGGGGTTTAGCTACTCATTTGTGGCATTGAAGCAACATAAGTAAATTTCAACATTAAAAAAAGAAGAAAATAGAAAAATAGCAAGGAAGAGAATGTAGTTAAACTACTTACAACAAAAGGAATCAAGCTACACTACTTGCATGAATGTAAAACTAATCTACTAACAAAGAAAAGAAAGAGAGCATAGAAATAAGCATTAACATGAAAACAAAGAAAAGCGTGTAGAAAAGAGAGGAAAAAGAGGCTTGGAAGCCATTTTTATTTCATAGAACATTGCCATTACAACTTGTATTTTTCATTTCCTAACTAATATGAAAGAGTAGATGATTTACATGTACATAAGAGGGCTATTTATACATGCATAAAACCCTAATTCTATTTTTAGGTGGCTTTCCAAAATACCCCTTAGGAAGTGTGGAGGCCAAGTAATCATTGGCTTCTACTAATCATCATTTAAGTGTACATGAAGCCATTAATTCCATAAGCATGTTCATTAGCCTCTAATTTGTACATTAAGGTAGGTGAGTAGGTGGGGTCCTCCATGATCTTCACTTTGAATTATTTCCCTCTTCTTTCCTTTGTATTCATTTGTGCATGCATGTATCTTCATATAAGCCTCTTCCATATGCATCCAAATTCCTATAAAAATCATCAAAAATGTCAAAGTAAAAATTCTCAAATTTACACATGCACAAAAATGACCATTTTGCCCCTGAATGAAGATGAAAATATGATGGTTTGAAAATAATTGAATTTTTGTTTTAACATGTACAAATTCCCAAATATGATGTTTATTTAAATAAAAAGATATAAAATATGGATGTAAATATATGCACATTTACGTGCACGTCAATTGCCTAATGTAATCAAGCATTGTCACTTAACACACCATATAACGATTGAAGTCGACCCTACATGGCCCTTTTTTCACTTCAAGCCGAAAAACTTCTTGCGTCCCCAGCATTCTAGGATATGATAAAGTATCTTGGCTTACATTTTCCTTATTCTAAAATACGTTTATCTAAATCATAATTTTCTAAACTTCTTTACAAGAAGATCCTATAATTTAAACCATACTTGGGTAGAAAGACACGACATGGTGTTCACTCTTCACTATTATATGAAGTTCAGTTTAATTCAACCTTTGATTGAGAAAGTCACTAAATTCTCATGTTACTTCTTATCTCTGTCCCAACCATTTCAATGATTCCAAATTTCGTAGTTGATTTTGTCCCATTGGGCTGTTTAACTCTATTTATCTAACCCCAATCTATTTCTTTTCTTCTAAGTTTAAGGGATAGTCATAATATTTTCATTTTACCTTCTTAAATCAAAACCTTTGATTTTAACATCATTTCCACAAAACTAGTAAGTTTTCAAAAACTGTAAAAGCTGTTCATTTTCAATAAACATTTCCTTTTTTACTAAAATCATGACATTTTCTTTAATTAAATTATTAAAACGGTTAAGCTTAACTTAATGTACATAAGATATACCTTTTCAAAAAATATCATTTCAAATAAGGAATTTTCACAAAAGTGTATTTTAAAAGATAATGTGGTATACTTAACATATTATTATTATTATTATTTTAGAGTTTGATAGAAACATCGATAAAAGACATTTTCAAGTACTAACCATTCCTTATTTATAAAAGTAGTTTAAAAGTTAGGTCTTACATACTTCTCAAATTTTAATTTTAATTTTCAGAAGTTCTATTATTAAAAGCAAAGCACAGATTAAGCGTAGGAGTAACAATGTGCTTAAAAGACAAAACAAAAGTTTTAAAACAGTTATTGAAAAATTGTTTTTATCAAATTCACTAATTCCATAAAGTTTATCTGATTATTTTATATAAAATCATACCTCATTTTTTCCTATTTAAAAATATCAGACATCTACTATTCTAACTTTTAGAAAATATTTTCATTGGTTTATCACTTAAATCCAAGTAGACAATAACAACTTAATTACGTAAGCTCACTTATACCTAACAATGCTTTAAGTGCATAAGGTTTCTGTCATTCTTTTTAAAGATGGTCAACTCAAGTTTATTTTTCTAATATTGTGTCCAACTTTAATACGGAAATACCATAGCCATTCCTTTAAGTAAATATGAGTCCTTGCAACTGCTACCAATAAGAGAATGGAGCTTCTACTTTAACTGTGGAAATTTGCCTTCTGTTTGTAAGTTTTCCTTCGCGTTCCCTTTATGTTATCGACATCATATTCTTATTATATTTGTCTCATGGTACTAATCCTCTTCACTTGTTTCCTGGAGATTTGACCAGGCAACTGAGTACTCGGCGTACAGGACGACTCGGTGTCAACTAGCGATCGGCATCTCATAGTACTCGGCGTAGTACTCAGCGTCTCATAGTACTCGGCGTAGTACATAGCATCCATTGTACTCGGTATCAGGTAGCACTCGGCATCTCATAGTACTCGGCGTAGTGCTCGGCATCCATGGTACTCGGCATCCATGGTACCCGTCATCAAGGAGTACTCGGTGTAGTACTCGGCATCCAGTGGTACTCAGCGTTAGAAGACGTTCGGCGTATATAACTACTCTACACGGCAGCATCGTTCGGCCAAAGGATCGTTCGGCTAAGAAGCATCGTTCAGCCAGAAGGCACGTTCGGCTTCGACTGACAACTGTTCTGCACTTCCCACCCATCAAACGTACCGTTCGGCATTGAGAAGGTGGTTCGGCGTCAATGTGTTCGGTCTACTTGGTTCGGCATACAACGACCACTACACTTGGGCTAGAGTGTTCGGCCACCAAGCCCACCTGGGAAGTCCAGCCCATATTTGTCTATAAATAGAGGGGCAGGGTCACGGTGAAAATGGACCTTTTTTGGGAGAACAATGGGGAGACTCTGCCATTTTTTATACTCTCCTCTTTTTAACTCAAACTTGTATTCAAGTCATTAATATATGGATTGTATCTGTATTCAACTACTTATGAAAGAAATAAAGATCAAAACTCAAAGTGGATGTAGGCAATTACGCTGAACCACTATAAATCCGGTGTTCTTACTTTCTGCATTTAAATTAGCATATTCTTCCTTGTTTAATTTAACTTCATCACTTACATCTCTACACAATCTTTTTCAACAAGGTTAGTGACCAATTTTGGTGCTAACACCACTCATCTTTAAATCCATAATTTACTTTCTATTGCTAGTTTGTATAGAAAATTTCTACTAGCCTTTCTTTTATGGGGTAAACCATAATAAACATGAAAAGTTTATACTTCACCTCAACCATTATAAACTTAACATTTAATTCGACCCACGGTCGTTTGTTTATGTAAGGAATAAGCCACCAACTACCTCATGAGCCAAAATGTGTAGGGTGTTGTATATTGAAAATTATAATTTCGCTCCCTTATAATTATGAGCGTGGACCGAAGCATGAACACAAATTGGGCGCGAGTCAACCGAGGGGAGAATAACACTAAGTCACCAGAATACAGAGTGGTGTATAAACGTCGATAAATAGATGAGTGGATTCCGACCATTTTCTATTCCGCAAACTTCGACCTGGAATCGACAGGAGGATTATTAACCCGCTGAGGATGGAGTTCGACCATCCAACCAGTGACCTGGCCAAATCATTACTGGGGGCAGGGGTACAAAACACTAAAAAGCTTAATATGACAGCTTATTGTAGCTCTAGCGTGGCGTTCTTTATAACTTGAGGCAGCGACTACAGGGAGGCCTCAATACAGAGCCAATCGAAACGGCATCCAAAGCTATGAGCAACCTACTATATCATACCTCAGACCAAGGGTCAATGCCGATCCGCACCAAGCACATACGAATGTGACTCGGATGTTTTTTGAAAAACTATGACCCCCAGAGTATGGAAAATAGGGTAAACCACGAATACTTGGTCAAAAAATTCTCCAGCACCCTCGTTCGATTCGTCAGGAGGAGTATGAAACTGGATGAGCATAACCCGACTGCATTTGTAGCCAACTTTACCCCGAGATCTGATTACAGAGCATGAACCAAAGTGGACGTGGATGACCATCCACTGTCCAAATTACGCCCCAAAATTTACGTGGCATCGAAGTATTCCTCTTGGAATGAAAAACCACGATAAAATCCAAGATAGGCGAGACCTAGTCTCCTATCGACTGACATGATCCCACGATTCAACGGGAAAGAGAGTAAAGCTAAAGTGGGCGTGGCTGGCCTTCCTACTTATCGGTATATGCCCCAGACCTGGGGGCACGAGCGAGAAGCAAGATGAATGTGAACCGACTATTCACCAATCACCTTTATGTCTTTGGAGTTTAGGTGAAAGCATAAACGTAGCTAGGACGAGACTCAACCGTCCATGCAGTACATTTATTAACCCGAGACTGGGAGAAGACGCATGGTCATTCAAAAACTGGCTACGATAGCTCAGTATTAAAACTTATATATAGTGCTTACAGCTACTCAAGGCAACGACCGAAAGGATGCCTAGAGATAGAATCATTAAATCGATGCCAAAGCTTGTGGGCAACTGACTGTCACTCCAACTCGAAGGGCGAGTGAAGGATCATGAATGCATTGAATAAAAAATGTGTTACTCGAATATACAAGCAAATTCAAACTCATAGCAAGATCCAGCTATGCAGTTGCACGCAACTCGAGGCTGGCCCCTACTCGACATTTCCTTCAACGTGCTTTTAAGCCTGATCTTTGGCCATTTGCAGATAATTAATTAGAGAATTCAGAGCCCTTCATTATTTGACTTAACAACTCATGACAAGACTTTAGGATTCGACCAGAATAACCATCAACATTGACCGTCTCAACCATATTTCACATTGAATGTTATGCAAAATAGTTACATCTTTACTCAAAGAATCTGGGATGGCACCTGCTAAGCTGATGGTCGACATTACCGCCAGCCATGGCGACCCTTTCCGGGTGCTGAATATCGGATCACAGCTCACTGCAGTGATGATAAAAGAATTAGTTGGATTTTTCTGAATAAATGATGATATGTTCCCTTGGACCCATTCTGACATGCATATGTGATTTCATTAACTATCGCGAGCCATGCATTGGATATCAACCCGAAGCTACAAAAGCTAGCACAATCCTATTGATTTCATCATGAAAGCTCCACTCTTACTTTTAGGCTCACCCCATCAACGTCTATGCCTACCAGCCGTTGCGACAGGGCATACAATGACCTGAGACGTCTAAAAGACTACTTAAATAGAATATCGAACTAAGCTAATTCGATATCACTTATTTCCCACGAAGGGCTATCCAAGGACGGAAATTAGCAGACCTCACACCCAAATTCACTAGCTCAGATGACTACTCGAAGAGTAGCAGAGAACCAACCATGAGATGGAAAATGTACGCGGATGGAGCATCCAATGATCAGTGTTATGGCATAGGAGTCATGATAATGACTCCTGAGGAACGATCAATCTACTACGTCCTAAAACTCGATTTACCTGTAACAAACAACGATGCTTAGTATGAAGCCTTGACTGCCAGCCTCAAACTTGCTAGAAGATTTGAAGTGAAAACTTTACATATCTTTTGTGATTCTTGATTGGTAGTGTACAAATTTAAGGAAGTTGATCTTGCTAGGGGGCATTGTCTTGCTCCTTATCTCGGCCAAGTCCAAGAGCTGCTAAACGACTTCACATATTACATCATTACACACGTACTCAGCGAACAAAATGAAAAGGTGTCATGGTTGACTCCTATCAAAGACTATCTACAATGAGGAATTCTTACTGAACGGAGGAATGAAAAACGACAGATCCTCCTCAAAGCTTCACGCCAAATCATCTAAGAATAAGTCGTGTGTCAAAAGGAGTCTATCCATCCCCATGCTTCGGCATATCGCCCATGATGATATCTTGAGAAAATTCTATGAAGAAGAATGCGGTAATAACATCAGGGGGAAAACCATGATAAAGAAGACACTCTGCTACAGGTATTACTGGCCAACTATCAACCCAGAAGCGGTTGATCATGCTAGACAATGTGACGAGTGCAAGATGTTTGCAAAAAATCCGGGAACCCCACCGATGAAAATTAGTCAAATGGCTAGTTCATAGCCGTTTGCCACTTGGGGGCACTGAAATCATCTTCTTGTCGATCCTCAAGATGGTGCGAAATACACCACCATAGCAGTTGATTACGTCACCAAATGGGCAGATGAAGAACTCTAACCATGACCAAGATGAAGAAAATAATCAACTTCTTTATCCGTAACGTCATCTGTCCTTATGACCTTCCATGATCCATTATAACTGCAAATGGACAGGTTGAAGCTGTGAACAAAATCATAGAGTCTGTACTAAAGAGAGGTTTGGAAAACTCCTCAAGCGGCTGATTGCAACCCTTATTTCATAGAAAATACAAACAAGGAATCGTGATTGAATTGCAATTAAACTAGACGGAGTTGGTGACGACTTATGAGCATATAAAACGCATCCGAGAGCCAATGGCAAGAACATGTACCCGAACGTGCATGTGTACATCCTTAAAAGTTCGACTTCTTGAAATCAACAGAAATTGAATTCTCACTAAGGGTTATTAAGAAAAGACTAGATCAGATAGCCGAAGCTTATTAGCTCTGCAGAATCAGTCATGTATGGCCACTAATGAACCACAACCCTGGATTTATAATATTGGGAATCGACCAAGCATCACGATGACCAAAGAAGGATACAACACCTTGGGAGGATAAATTGAAGGATAATGACTATTCAAGAAACATGGTGGATTTCTTTCTGAAGACAAGGAATACTCGCTGATTCAAAGCGTGTTGTGTTGCTTCACACGACACACTTTGGGGGGCAAGTGTTTCCTGGAGATTTGACCAAGCAACTGAGTACTCGGCGTACAGGACGACTCGGTGTCAACTAGCGATCGGCATCTCATAGTACTCGGCGTAGTACTCAGCGTCTCATAGTACTCGGCGTAGTACACAGCATCCATTGTACTCGGCATCAGGTAGCACTCGGCATCTCATAGTACTCGGCATAGTGCTCGGCATCCATGGTACTCGGCATCCATGGTACCCGTCATCAAGGAGTACTCGGTGTAGTACTCGGCATCCAGTGGTACTCGGCGTTAGAAGACGTTCGGCGTATATAACTACTCTACACGGCAGCATCGTTCGGCCAAAGGATCGTTCGGCTAAGAAGCATCGTTCAGCCAGAAGGCACGTTCGGCTTCGACTGACAACTGTTCTACACTTCCCACCCATCAAACGTACCGTTCGGCAATGAGAAGGTGGTTCGGCGTCAACGTGTTCGATCTACTTGGTTCGGCATACAACGACCACTACACTTGGGCTAGAGTGTTCGGCCACCAAGCCCACCTGGGAAGTCCAGCCCATATTTGTCTATAAATAGAGGGGCAGGGTCACAGTGAAAATGGACCTTTTTTGGGAGAACAATGGGGAGACTCTGCCATTTTTTATACTCTCCTCTTTTTAACTCAAACTTGTATTTAAGTCATTAATATATGGATTGTATCTGTATTCAACTACTTATGAAAGAAATAAAGATCAAAACTCAAAGTGGATGTAGGCAATTACGCTGAACCACTATAAATCCGGTGTTCTTACTTTCTGCATTTAAATTAGCATATTCTTCCTTGTTTAATTTAACTTCATCACTTACATCTCTACACAATCTTTTTCAACGAGGTTAGTGACCAATTTTGGTGCTAACACCACTCATCTTTAAATCCGTAATTTACTTTCTATTGCTAGTTTGTATAGAAAATTTCTACTAGCCTTTCTTTTATGGGGTAAACCATAATAAACATGAAAAGTTTATACTTCACCTCAACCGTTATAAACTTAACATTTAATTCGACCCACGGTCGTTTGTTTATGTAAGGAATAAGCCACCAACTACCTCATGAGCCAAAATGTGTAGGGTGTTGTATATTGAAAATTATAATTTCGCTCCCTTAGTCGGGTTAGGTTCATCTTGTCTCCTTGCTTGTATAGAACGATGAAGCCAGTTAAGGTTGTCCACGTCCGGAATCTTAGCTACATTACCAGAGCCACTCCTCTAAAAATTACTCATTCTCACTATCTTGATGAGGAATTATTTTCAAATTTCCCACAAATAGTATTAGTATGGATAATAGATTTTGATTGTAATAAATCTTTGAGAAACTACATATGTATGTGTGTGTATATGTACACTTTTTGAAAACACTTTAAAAACTTACTAAAAAATCTTTGGGAAAAACTTTTCAAGTACGTCGCTCAATACATGCCAAAATCCTAGGGATTATTGAACCTAAGCTTTGATACCAAATGTGACTGCCCTAGGCGGTCACAATTGGTAACCCCAGACACCTGGTTTTATAGCCAGCCTCTTGACGGCCGAGGCCTAACTTGTCTGGCGAACCCATATTATTGGGATGTATAGGGGTAAGTGACAAAGCTTAGCCATTGTTCACAATGCAAGAACCCCCTATCATGCTGCATCTACATGCAATGGTCTGGTGAATGAGTATAGGTTTAGTATATGGTGACCATGTGCAGTTGACTTTAATTCTACTCTATATAACCTAGGGTGCCCAATAAGTGTTCATAGACCACATAGCAGAGTGTCGTTTAAGGATATGGAGGAAGAAGTAGCTAATGAAATTTGAGAACTAGAGTTTCATTAGGCCGAGTAGTTCACCATGGCCAGCAATATTAGGCAAGAAGTCAGATGGATTATCCTGAATGTGTATCAACTATAGAAAGTTGAATGAGTTGAATGTAACGAATCATTATCCTTGTTTAGGATAGAGGGCTTGTTTGATAAGTTGAGTGGAGCTAGAGCATTATTGTAGTAAGATTTGGAAATAAGATTCCATCAACTGAGGGTAGTTGAGGATAGTGTTCCGTTGACCACGTCTAGAAAAAGGTACAGTTCATACGAGTGGTCAATTATACCCTTTGGATTGACCAATGCCTCTCCATTCTTTATAGGTCTTATGAACTGCATCTTTCATGATCAGTTGGATAGATTTATGTTGGTCTTCTTTGACGACATTTGGTGTATTCTAAGAATAAGAGAGCCGTGAGGTCAATCTTAGGTTAGTGTTGGAGACTCCTGACAATACAAGTTAAAGGTGAAGTTTTCAAAATGCCATTTTTGGAAATGGGAGGTTAAGTTACTTGGTCATATTGTTTTAGAGAATGAATTAGTTGTGGATCCATCGAAGATAGAGTCTATTGAAGAATGGATGAGACCAGAGACGATTACCAAGATAAGAAGCTTCTTGGGATTGGTTGGCTATTAACCGTAGGTTCATTAAGGATTTGATACTTATAGCAGTACCCTTGACTAAGTTAACCAGGAAGAATGAGATGTTCGTGCGGAATGTTAATTGCGAAGGGTCGTTTTAGGAGTTGAAGAGGTTACCGACCAATGCTCCTATCTTGATCGTACTTGAAGGAAATCATGATTTGATAGCTTTAATGATGCTTATGGAACCGAATTGGGAGCAGTATTCATGTAAAAGTGGAGAATGATAACTTATGCATCTCAGTAGTTGAGGCTACACAAATTTTTTAATTCGGCTCATGACTTGAAGCTGGCGGTAGTAATTTTTGCACTAAATATATGGAGGCATTACCTTTGGGAGAATGGTTCGAGTTATATACAAACTATAAATTAGGTGGTTAGACTTCTTGGCAGAATACAACTTTTATATCGAGTATACACCGAGAAAGGGGAACAAAGCTGCAGATGCTTAAAGTAAAAAGTAACAAAATGGTGTGTTATTCATAATTGAGGGATGAAAACGTTAGATACATTAACACCGTATGGAGTTCATTATAGGATGAATGTATGATCGAGTCAAGATCCCAAAGCATTGGTAAGTTTGGAAGTTCATCCAACGCTTGTGGATGGAATTGTTGCAAGGCAAAGAGAGGACCCATTGTTAGCCGAAAGAATTATGCGATTAGAGATGGATGTGGATGTAAAGGATCTAAACGGATTTTGGATGGAGATGAAACGATGGCTAAGGAAGAAAGGGAGACCATGAGTTTCGAGTATAGGAGATCTTCGGAAGGAACCTTAAGGGAAATTCATCGATCTAAGTTTACAATTCATTCCGAAGGAATAAAGATGTATCGCAACATGAAGCGTTTCTTTTGGGAAAGGATGAAGAGATATGTCAGTGAATTTCTAAAGAGGTGTATCACATGCCATCAAGTAAAAGATGAGCATTAGTAGCCGAACCCTAGCCGCAGCGCAGTGCCTCCGGATGGGCATAGAGGATCTAGCGGCAGCTTATGAACGGCATCAAGGGAACGAACAAGTAACTGCTATTCAAGCGGTACTCCCAAAGGTTGGAGAACATAGATGATATGACTCTAGCAAACGCCAAGATGACTCCAAGCAAACCAATGCTCTAAGCAATTTATTCCAAATACTAACAAGGGTATCATACTGATCGCGTTTGAGGAAAGTCGACCTCCAGATATATTTTGGCAGCTAGTTAGCTAAAGAGCCTCCTACGACTATGGATCATTTCTTTTACAAAATGAATCAGAACTGAAGTGAGGAGGAGTGGAGCAGACTAAGAAAAATAACAATGAAGGCCCGTTGGCTAAGGATGTAGATCCCAGTAGCCGAAACAAGACTTCAGAATTCAGCTCATATGCTCTTTGAAAGATTCAATTGACAACCTCTACTTGAAGACTCACGACTCGGAGTGGTACTGGAAACCAACCTCGAGAGAGTACACCAAAGTCTAAAGAAAATCAGGGGAATGTTGTATATTCTCGGATGCTCGCTGATCCTAACACGGGCGATTACAAACACCTCCGAGGTGTGATCGAAAAGATGACCTGAAAAGGAAAGCTTCAATAGTATGTACAAGTCCTGCAGAATGGCGGGCAGCGAATATCCGATGCCTATTAATAAAGGGCTATGATTATCAATTGGACGGTTGACGGCCGACATCCCTTTGAAAGGAGCCAAGGGCGGAGTCGAATAGCGAGCACACGATGTTGCTTCACATATCAATGAGATTTACCATAATCTTCTTTGAATTATTTCCATTTCCATCTCTATTTCAATTGTTCTATGAACTATGACTAGCTTGAACTAAACTACTTTCAAAACGATGCAGGTGTCTAGGTACTCAGATTTGGTTGCCAACCAATCTACGCAGACCATGATCGGACGTGTGGAGTTACATCTGGACAAGAATAATTCTATTGCTCATCATCAACCATATGCCTTTGATTTGGGGCTATGGATTAAATACAATGTACAACATCACGATGCACGGAGAGCTGAATTCCATCCTGCAAGTGGAATTTATTCAAGTAGAGAGCGGCTACGATACGACCAGCCACTCGCTAAGTGAAACTCGAGCTCGGGGGCAAGCCAAAACATCAAGGTTAAAAATGGGTTGATACACGACGATCCTTCGCACAACTCCGTACTCCCAGAGTGCGAGACGGAGTATAAACATCTACTTAACTCCGTACTCCCAGAGTGCGAGACGGAGTATAAACATTGATCAACTCCGTACTCCCAGAGTGCGAGACGGAGTATAAACATTAATCAACTCCGTACTCCCAGAGTGCGAGACGGAGTATAAACATCTACTTAACTCTGTACTCCCAGAGTGCGAGACATAGTATAAACATTAATCAACTCCATACTCCCAGAGTGCGAGACGGAGTATAAACATCTACTTAACTCCGTACTCCCAGAGTGCAAGACGGAGTATAAACATTGATCAACTCTGTACTCCCAGAGTGCGAGACGGAGTATAAACATCTACTCAACTCCGTACTCCCAGAGTGTGAGACGGAGTATAAACATTCGCTTAACTCCGTACTCCCAGAGTGCGAGACAGAGTATAAACATTAATCAACTCCGTATTTCCAGAGTGCGAGACGGAGTATAAACATCTACTCAACTCCGTACTCCCAAAGTGCGAGATGGAGTATAAACATACATCAACTCCATACTCATCCCCAAAACTGGGGGCAGAACCAAAGCAAACCATGCTAGTTGAACATTTGTCTAAAAGAAGATTGCAACGAAACGATTAAAAGACGACTGTCAAGCAATCAACTGAACGAAAATATTCAGCATGAAAGACTGCGGTTTTTCAAAGCACGTCATGTTTACACAAGACGTCCTTTGGGGGGCAAATGTTATCCCGCCTTTTGGCAAGGCCGTGACACCAAGAACTTGATTAGAAACCAGTGACAGTTCGTCTTGGAGATCGGTTACACAAAGGCTCACTATGGATATCGATGGATTTTGTCCGAGTCTGGATCGAGCCACGATTAACAAGACATAACAATCAAAGCCAGGGAAGCCAATGTTCCAAGTTTCAAGACGATCCGAGTTCGTATGCTCAACTTATGATTGATTCGAACAACCGACCATCCATCCATCAACCTCCACATTTGACTTGGAGACCTAAACTGCTTGGAATGAATATGGCCCGATCATCCACTCCAATCGAGTCATAGAACAAAGTTCGACAAAATACAGATACCCCTCATGAAGCTCAGTGACGCCGGGATCCGTCTGAAGTGGACGTGATTTGATCATCTACACATCAAATCCTACCCTGAACACGAAAGGTTGTTCGAAAGCCCAACTTGAAGTAGCTATGGTAGACTGCGTACTCGCTAACCATCACTGTCAATGTATGGACACGACTGCACCTTGGAACATATGCAACTTACTTTGTCTACTCAACAATCTATTATCCTTATTTTCTAGAAGGAGATATGGAGCAAATTGTAAGAGATTTGGCTATCTAACCCAACATGGATGTGATTCAACCATCTGTCATATACCTCCTTCCTTGACTTGATTGGAAGAACTATAATCACCAAGCGGACGAGAATCGATCGTCCATTTTTCAAATTCTATCCCTCATCCTGGGGGGCAGAATCCCATTCCATGAGCAAACGTGGTTCGATTGTTCATTCGACGACATTAGCCTCGATACAGTAGATGAATACAAATTAAAGAGTGGAAATATGACTGCTCTCAACTTAAACCTCCAAGTCCCCAGAGTGCGGACTGGAATACTCTAAGTCCCCAGAGCATGGACTAGAGTATAAACGACTTAAACCTCCAAGTCCCCAGAGTGCGGACTGGAGTACTCTAAGTCCCCAGAGCGCGGACTAGAGTATAAATGACTAAAACCTCCAAGTCCCCAGAGTGCGGACTGGAGTACTCTAAGTCCCCAGAGCGCGGACTAGAGTATAAACGACTAAAACCTCCAAGTCCCCAGAGTGCGGACTGGAGTACTCTAAGTCCCCAGAGCGCGGACTAGAGTATAAACGACTTAAACCTCCAAGTCCCCAGAGTGCGGACTGGAGTACTCTAAGTCCCTAGAGCGCGGACTAGAGTATAAACGACTTAAACCTCCAAGTCCCCAGAGTGCGGACTGGAGTACTCTAAGTCCCCAGAGTGCGGACTAGAGTATAAATGACTAAAACCTCCAAGTCCCCAGAGTGCGGACTGGAGTACTCTAAGTCCCCAGTGCGCGGACTAGAGTATAAACGACTTAAACCTCCAAGTCCCCAGAGTGCGGACTGGAGTACTCTAAGTCCCCAGAGCGCGGACTAGAGTATAAACGACTTAAACCTCCAAGTCCCCAGAGTGCGGACTGGAGTACTCTAAGTCCCCAGAGCACGGACTAGAGTATAAATGACTAAAACCTCCAAGTCCCCAGAGTGCGGACTGGAGTACTCTAAGTCCCCAGTGCGTGGACTAGAGTATAAACGACTTAAACCTCCAAGTCCCTAGAGTGCGGACTGGAGTACTCTAAGTCCCCAGAGCGCGGACTAGAGTATAAATGACTAAAACCTCCAAGTCCTCAAAGTGCGGACTGGAGTACTCTAAGTCCCCAGAGCGCGGACTAGAGTCTAAACGACTTAAACCTCTAAGTCCCCAGAGTGCGGACTGGAGTACTCTAAGTCCCCAGAGCGCGGACTAGAGTATAAATGACTAAAACCTCCAAGTCCCCAGAGTGTGGACCGGAGTACTCTAAGTCCCCAGAGTGCAGACTCGAATATAAGCGAATCGGATCTCCTAGTTTCCTGAATATGAACTATGACACAAATGACTTGAATTTGTCAAATCCCTGACATACGGGCTAGAAAGTATTCTAAGTGCTCGAAGCACAGAATGGAAGTTCAACGACTCCCGAAGAGTTTCCGAGTTATATGAAGATGGACTGAGAAGTCTATGTTACTCACAACTGCTTGGATTAAAATCACAATCACAAAGAAAACTGAACAATAAGAGTCTTTTGTAAGACAGAAAAAGGAACTAAACCTTATTCAGAAATGAGTTTCTATTACAACCCCTCCAAAGTTCAGAGTCGACATTCTATCTACAAGGACTAAGGAAATAGATGAAAATAATTACATGACTTAAACTAACCCTCGTTGAACGAGGATAGTAATCACTTCTTGTGCTTCTTCAACTTCTTTCCAGACGGCTCCTCTCAAGAGCATTTACCCTTGGTACTCTTCTTTGATAGAGGGGTAGCAACTGAAGGAGTACGGGGGCCTTCCATGGGCTTGGACCCGCCAGGAAGGATGACCTTCAACGGCTTGTTCAAAGGATCGTCCAAGTCCACAACTCGGGGATCTACTATGACCTTGACCGTCTCCTCCCTCTCTTTCTCGAGCCGCTCCTCCATGCTCAATTCGGATGTATGCTCAGAGGCGCCTGTAATTTCTACTTCATAACCCCCGTCGGTAGGAGAGGAGGTTTCAGACTTGTCTTCGTCAAGCGCTCCGATCACCTGAGCGTCTGGACCAGAAGCCTCCCCTGCGTGAGTGGCTTCACTTGTTTTCTCCCCCACTTCCTTGGCGACATCGCTCCTCGGAGTGGGCTCGGGGTCAGAACGGCCTGCACAAAATCGTGGAAAACAAGAATGCAATAGTCCTGCATAAAGAATAACGACTTTCGAAATCTTAAAGAGAACCTTAAAGAGAAGGATTATCTACCAGGTTCGGGCAAACTCTCAGCCATCCGAGAGGTCTCACCCTCTGGAATGGGAGACAGAATGCAGACTAAAGTACTCTAAGTCCCTGAGTGCGGACTAGAGTATAAATGACTTAAAAACCTCTACGTCCCCAGAGTGCGGACTACAGTAATCTCAGTCCCCAGAGCATGGACTAGATTATAGACGACTTCAGAAAAATCCCTAAATCCCACAAGCGGACCAGATTACTCTAAGTTCCCAGAGTGCGAACTAGAATATAAACGAGTTGACGAAAATCTCTGCGTCTCGAACTGTGGACTAAAGCGTAAACCGTTCGACAAATCTCTAAGTCCCCGGAGCGTGGACCGAAGCATGAACACAAATTGGGTGCGAGTCAACCGAGGGGAGAATAACACTAAGTCACCAGAATACAGAGTGGTGTATAAACGTCGATAAATAGACGAGTGGATTCCGACCATTTTCTATTCCGCAAACTTCGACCTGGAATCGACAGGAGGATTATTAACCCGCTGAGGATGGAGTTCGACCATCCAACCAGTGACCTGGCCAAATCATTACTGGGGGCAGGGGTACAAAACACTAAAAAGCTTAATACGACAGCTTATTGTAGCTCTAGCGTGGCGTTCTTTATAACTTGAGGCAGCGACTACAGGGAGGCCTCAATATAGAGCCAATCGAAACGGCATCCAAAGCTACGAGCAACCTACTATATCATACCTCAGACCAAGGGTCAATGCCGATCCGCACCAAGCACATACGAATGTGACTCGGATGTTTTTTGAAAAACTATGACCCCCAGAGTATGGAAAATAGGGTAAACCACGAATACTTGGTCAAAAAATTCTCCAGCACCCTCATTCGATTCGTTAGGAGGAGTATGAAACTGGATGAGCATAACCCGACTGCATTTGTAGCCAACTTTACCCCGAGATCTGATTACAGAGCATGAACCAAAGTGGACGTGGATGACCATCCACTGTCCAAATTACGCCCCAAAACTTACGTGGCATCGAAGTATTCCTCTTGGAATGAAAAACCACGATAAAATCCAAGATAGGCGAGATCTAGTCTCCTATCGACTGACATGATCCCACGATTCAACGGGAAAGAGAGTAAAGCTAAAGTGGGTGTGGCTGGCCTTCCAACTTATCGGTATATGCCCCAGACCTGGGGGCACGAGCGAGAAGCAAGATGAATGTGAACCGACTATTCACCAATCACCTTTATGTCTTTGGAGTTTAGGTGAAAGCATAAACGTAGCTAGGACGAGACTCAACCGTCCATGCAGTACATTTATTAACCCGAGACTGGGAGAAGACGCATGGTCATTCAAAAACTGGCTACGATAGCTCAGTATTAAAACTTATATATAGTGCTTACAGCTACTCAAGGCAACGACCGAAAGGATGCCTAGAGATAGAATCATTAAATCGATGCCAAAGCTTGTGGGCAACTGACTGTCACTCCAACTCGAAGGGCGAGTGAAGGATCATGAATGCATTGAATAAAAAATGCGTTACTCGAATATACAAGCAAATTCAAACTCATAGCAAGATCCAGCTATGCAGTTGCACGCAACTCGAGGCTGGCCCCTACTCGACATTTCCTTCAACGTGCTTTTAAGCCTGATCTTTGGCCATTTGCAGATAATTAATTAGAGAATTCAGAGCCCTTCATTATTTGACTTAACAACTTATGACAAGACTCTAGGATTCGACTAGAATAACCATCAACATTGACCGTCTCAACCATATTTCACATTGAATGTTATGCAAAATAGTTACATCTTTACTCAAAGAATCTGGGATGGCACCTGCTAAGCTGACGGTCGACATTACCGCCAGCCATGGCGACCCTTTCCGGGTGCTGAATATCGGATCACAGCTCAGTGCAGTGATGATAAAAGAATTAGTTGGATTTTTCTGAATAAATGATGATATGTTCCCTTGGACCCATTCTGACATGCATATGTGATTTCATTAACTATCGCGAGCCATGCATTGGATATCAACCCGAAGCTACAAAAGCTAGCACAATCCTATTGATTTCATCATGAAAGCTCCACTCTTACTTTTAGGCTCACCCCATCAACGTCTATGCCTACCAGCCGTTGCGACAGGGCATACAATGACCTGAGACGTCTAAAAGACTACTTAAATAGAATATCGAACTAAGCTAATTCGATATCACTTATTTCCCACGAAGGGCTATCCAAGGACGGAAATTAGCAGACCTCACACCCAAATTCACTAGCTCAGATGACTACTCGAAGAGTAGCAGAGAACCAACCATGAGATGGAAAATGTACGCGGATGGAGCATCCAATGATCAGTGTTATGGCATAGGAGTCATGATAATGACTCCTGAGGAACGATCAATCTACTACGTCCTAAAACTCGATTTACCTGTAACAAACAACGATGCTTAGTATGAAGCCTTGACTGCCAGCCTCAAACTTGCTAGAAGATTTGAAGTGAAAACTTTACATATCTTTTGTGATTCTTGATTGGTAGTGTACAAATTTAAGGAAGTTGATCTTGCTAGGGGGCATTGTCTTGCTCCTTATCTCGGCCAAGTCCAAGAGCTGCTAAACGACTTCACATATTACATCATTACACACGTACTCAGCGAACAAAATGAAAAGGTGTCATGGTTGACTCCTATCAAAGACTATCTACAATGAGGAATTCTTACTGAACGGAGGAATGAAAAACGACAGATCCTCCTCAAAGCTTCACGCCAAATCATCTAAGAATAAGTCGTGTGTCAAAAGGAGTCTATCCATCCCCATGCTTCGGCATATCGCCCATGATGATATCTTGAGAAAATTCTATGAAGAAGAATGTGGTAATAACATCAGGGGGAAAACCATGATAAAGAAGACACTCTGCTACAGGTATTACTGGCCAACTATCAACCCAGAAGCGGTTGATCATGCTAGACAATGTGACGAGTGCAAGATGTTTGCAAAAAATCCGGGAACCCCGCCGATGGAAATTAGTCAAATGGCTAGTTCATAGCCGTTTGCCACTTGGGGGCACTGAAATCATCTTCTTGTCGATCCTCAAGATGGTGCGAAATACACCACCATAGCAGTTGATTACGTCACCAAATGGGCAGATGAAGAACTCTAACCATGACCAAGATGAAGAAAATAATCAACTTCTTTATCTGTAACGTCATCTGTCCTTATGACCTTCCATGATCCATTATAACTGCAAATGGACAGGTTGAAGCTGTGAACAAAATCATAGAGTCTGTACTAAAGAGAGGTTTGGAAAACTCCTCAAGCGGCTGATTGCAACCCTTATTTCACAGAAAATACAAACAAGGAATCGCGATTGAATTGCAATTAAACTAGACGGAGTTGGTGAAGACTTATGAGCATATAAAACGCATCCGAGAGCCAATGGCAAGAACATGTACCCGAACGTGCATGTGTACATCCTTAAAAGTTCGACTTCTTGAAATCAACAGAAATTGAATTCTCACTAAGGGTTATTAAGAAAAGACTAGATCAGATAGCCAAAGCTTATTAGCTCTGCAGAATCAGTCATGTATGGCCACTAATGAACCACAACCCTGGATTTATAATATTGGGAATCGACCAAGCATCACGATGACCGAAGAAGGATACAACACCTTGGGAGGATAAATTGAAAGATAATGACTATTCAAGAAACATGGTGGATTTCTTTCTGAAGACAAGGAATACTCGCTGATTCAAAGCATGTTGTGTTGCTTCACACGACACACTTTGGGGGGCAAGTGTTTCCTGGAGATTTGACCAGGCAACTGAGTACTCGACGTACAGGACGACTCGGTGTCAACTAGCGATCGGCATCTCATAGTACTCGGCGTAGTACTCAGCGTCTCATAGTACTCGGCGTAGTACACAGCATCCATTGTACTCGGCATCAGGTAGCACTCGGCATCTCATAGTACTCGGCGTAGTGCTCGGCATCCATGGTACTCGGCATCCATGGTACCCGTCATCAAGGAGTACTCGGTGTAGTACTCGGCATCCAGTGGTACTCGGCGTTAGAAGACGTTCGGCGTATATAACTACTCTACATGGCAGCATCGTTCGGCCAAAGGATCGTTCGGCTAAGAAGCATCGTTCAGCCAGAAGGCACGTTCGGCTTCGACTGACAACTGTTCTGCACTTCCCACCCATCAAACGTACCGTTCGGCATTGAGAAGGTGGTTCGGCGTCAACGTGTTCGGTCTACTTGGTTCGGCATACAGCGACCACTACACTTGGGCTAGAGTGTTCGGCCACCAAGCCCACTTGGGAAGTCCAGCCCATATTTGTCTATAAATAGAGGGGCAGGGTCACAGTGAAAATGGACCTTTTTTCGGAGAACAATGGGGAGACTCTGCCATTTTTTATACTCTCCTCTTTTTAACTCAAACTTGTATTCAAGTCATTAATATATGGATTGTATCTGTATTCAACTACTTATGAAAGAAATAAAGATCAAAACTCAAAGTGGATGTAGGCAATTACGCTGAACCACTATAAATCTGGTGTTCTTACTTTCTGCATTTAAATCAGCATATTCTTCCTTGTTTAATTTAACTTCATCACTTACATCTCTACACAATCTTTTTCAACGAGGTTAGTGACCAATTTTGGTGCTAACACCACTCATCTTTAAATCCATAATTTACTTTCTATTGCTAGTTTGTATAGGAAATTTCTACTAGCCTTTCTTTTATGGGGTAAACCATAATAAACATGAAAAGTTTATACTTCACCTCAACCGTTATAAACTTAACATTTAATTCGACCCACGGTCGTTTGTTTATGTAAGGAATAAGCCACCAACTACCTCATGAGCCAAAATGTGTAGGGTGTTGTATATTGAAAATTATAATTTCGCTCCCTTAGTCGGGTTAGGTTCATCTTGTCTCCTTGCTTGTATAGAACGATGAAGCCAGTTAAGGTTGTCCACGTCCGGAATCTTAGCTACATTACCAGAGCCACTCCTCTAAAAATTACTCATTCTCACTATCTTGATGAGGAATTATTTTCAAATTTCCCACAAATAGTATTAGTATGGTTAATAGATTTTGATTGTAATAAATCTTTGAGAAACTACATATGTATGTGTGTGTATATGTACACTTTTTGAAAACACTTTAAAAACTTACTAAAAAATCTTTGGGAAAAACTTTACAAGTACGTCGCTCAATACATGCCAAAATCCTAGGGATTATTTAACCTAGGCTCTGATACCAAATGTGACTGCCCTAGGCGGTCACAATTGGTAACCCCAGACACCTGGTTTTATAGCCAGCCTCTTGACGGCCGAGGCCTAACTTGTCTGGCGAACCCACATTATTGGGATGTATAGGGGTAAGTGACAAAGCTTAGCCATTGTTCACAATGCAAGAACCCCCTATCATGCTGCATCTACATGCAATGGTCTGGTGAATGAGTATAGGTTTAGTATATGGTGACCATGTGCAGTTGACTTTAATTCTACTCTATATAACCTAGGGTGCCCAATAAGTGTTCATAGACCACATAGCAGAGTGTCGTTTAAGGATATGGAGGAAGAAGCAGCTAATGAAATTTGAGAACTAGAGTTTCATTAGGCCGAGTAGTTCACCATGGCCAGCAATATTAGGCAAGAAGTCAGATGGATTATCCTGAATGTGTATCAACTATAGAAAGTTGAATGAGTTGAATGTAACGAATCATTATCCTTGTTTAGGATAGAGGGCTTGTTTGATAAGTTGAGTGGAGCTAGAGCATTATTGTAGTAAGATTTGGAAATAAGATTCCATCAACTGAGGGTAGTTGAGGATAGTGTTCCGTTGACCACGTCTAGAAAAAGGTACAGTTCATACGAGTGGTCAATTATACCCTTTGGATTGACCAATGCCTCTCCATTCTTTATAGGTCTTATGAACTGCATCTTTCATGATCAGTTGGATAGATTTATGTTGGTCTTCTTTGACGACATTTGGTGTATTCTAAGAATAAGAGAGCCGTGAGGTCAATCTTAGGTTAGTGTTGGAGACTCCTGACAATACAAGTTAAAGGTGAAGTTTTCAAAATGCCATTTTTGGAAATGGGAGGTTAAGTTACTTGGTCATATTGTTTTAGAGAATGAATTAGTTGTGGATCCATCGAAGATAGAGTCTATTGAAGAATGGATGAGACCAGAGATGATTACCAAGATAAGAAGCTTCTTGGGATTGGTTGGCTATTAACCGTAGGTTCATTAAGGATTTGATACTTATAGCAGTACCCTTGACTAAGTTAACCAGGAAGAATGAGATGTTCGTGCGGAATGTTAATTGCGAAGGGTCGTTTTAGGAGTTGAAGAGGTTACCGACCAATGCTCCTATCTTGATCGTACTTGAAGGAAATCATGATTTGATAGCTTTAATGATGCTTATGGAACCGAATTGGGAGCAGTATTGATGTAAAAGTGGAGAATGATAACTTATGCATCTCAGTAGTTGAGGCTACACAAATTTTTTAATTCGGCTCATGACTTGAAGCTGGCGGTAGTAATTTTTGCACTAAATATATGGAGGCATTACCTTTGGGAGAATGGTTCGAGTTATATACAAACTATAAATTAGGTGGTTAGACTTCTTGGCAGAATACAACTTTTATATCGAGTATACACCGAGAAAGGGGAACAAAGCTGCAGATGCTTAAAGTAAAAAGTAACAAAATGGTGTGTTATTCATAATTGAGGGATGAAAACGTTAGATACATTAACACCGTATGGAGTTCATTATAGGATGAATGTATGATCGAGTCAAGATCCCAAAGCATTGGTAAGTTTGGAAGTTCATCCAACGCTTGTGGATGGAATTGTTGCAAGGCAAAGAGAGGACCCATTGTTAGCCGAAAGAATTATGCGATTAGAGATGGATGTGGATGTAGAGGATCTGAACGGATTTTGGATGGAGATGAAACGATGGCTAAGGAAGAAAGGGAGACCATGAGTTTCGAGTATAGGAGATCTTCGGAAGGAACCTTAAGGGAAATTCATCGATCTAAGTTTACAATTCATTCCGAAGGAATAAAGATGTATTGCAACATGAAGCGTTTCTTTTGGGAAAGGATGAAGAGATATGTCTGTGAATTTCTAAAGAGGTGTATCACATGCCATCAAGTAAAAGATGAGCATTAGTAGCCGAACAATTTACTTCAACCTTTAGAGATACCGACTTGGAAGTGGGATTCCATATCAAATTGTTTTGTGGATGGTCTATCAAGATTGAGGACAAGAAATGATAGTATATGGGTAATAATCGATGGACTGATTATGATTGTCCATTTTATCCTAGTAGAGGCAAGAAGAATAGTAGCCTTCTTAGTGAAGCTATATGTGAAGAATGTGGTAAGGCTCCATGGGAATTTAAGCAACATAGTTAGTGATAGAGATCCATTGTTTACTAGTGAGTTTTGTAGAAGTTTGTAGAGTGCATTGGGTACAAATTTGTACTTGAGTACGACTTACCACCCACAGAAAGAATGAAAAATGGAAAGGGTGATCAATGTGCTAGAAAATTTACTTAGGGCATGTGTTTTTATTTTGGAGGATCATCGGAAGATAACTTTCATTTGATAGAGTTTGCTTATATTAATAGCACCAGTCAAGTATTGGAATGGTATGTTTAAGGCACTTTATGGTAGACCATGTAAGCCACTAAGATGCTGGTTGGAAATAGGAGACAAACTCATGTTAGGACCCGACTTGGTTAGGGATTTTATTGAGAAGGTAAAATTAATTCGAGCTAAAATGAAGGTGGCACAATCTAGGTGGAAGAGTTATGCTGGCAATAGTAGAAAGAAACCAAAGTTTACAGTATGTGATTAGGTAATCATAAAGGTTTCACCGATGTAAGGTGTTATGCGAATTGGGAAGCAGTGAAAATTGGCTCCTAGATACGTTGGTCCGTTTCCAGTGATTGAGAGGGTTGGTAAACTCGTATATAGAGTCGAGTTATTGAGTAGTTTGGCAGGCATGCCTAATGTTTTTCCTATATCATATTTAAGAAAATGCGTGCATGACCTAATATAGTAGTGGAACCAAGGGCCATCGAATATTTGTCTATAGAACAAATTTGACATATTGTAAATGATCGAAAGGGATAGTAGGTCATGATACAAAAGAGGTAAGAACCAAGAGCATTAGACCTATTTGAGTCCAATGGAGTGACGATATAGATAGTTGTACCTAGAAGGTAGAGGATAAGATTACGAATATCTTTCTCGAGTTTTATTGACATGTATGTTTGGGCATGTATACTTTGTTGTATAACCTAGTAGTGAAACTAGTATGTTTTTTATAATTGTATGAATATGTATTGGTAGTGGCATTAATACACATGATTGTTGATTAATAATTCACATTATTAGAGAACTAGTGTAACGGTTGTACTTGTATGTACATTGCATTGATGATGGTAGTCATTATCCCGTCTTATAAGAATTTCGAGGACGAAATTCTTGTAACGAGGGGAGACTATGACACCCCATATTTTGAAGCGCTGAGATATGGGGAATTAATTAATTAAACTACCTTATTAAATAACTAATTAAGTAAGTTAATTAATAGAATAGAAAGTAAATGCTATGATTAATAAGATTAAGGTAAAAAGAGATTCAACCAAAGCCCAAATTATTGACCTTAACTATTCCTTCCATTAATTTCCCACACTCACTCAAAAACAAAATAAAGATTCAGGCCGACCACCATTTCAAGGAAGGGAGAGCAAAAAATTAAATCAAAAGAGAAGGGTTTACTACTCTAAAGAAAAGAAGAAAATTAAATCGGAATTTTCAAGTTTAGGCAAGTAAAACTTTCCGTAATCCCTTCCAAACCTATTTAAGTTCGTATATTTATGTTTGCGATGCTTAAAATGAAAATAAACAAATTTTAAGAATGATAGAATGATTTCATTCATGTTTGCGAATTTAATGTAATGATTTTTGCACGTATGGAAAGACATGGATCAAACTTTCTTCAAATGATAGAAGTTTTAATATGTTGTTTAAAAACAATAATTTGGAGATGGGTTTTCAATTTCAAATTTTTCTAAAATTAATTGGATTTTATATGAATTTTCTAAGTTGGAAATATACTTAATTCCGGGTTATAATTATTAAAATTGTGCAAAATAAGCATTTTGACAATAATTTTTTGTATGTGTTAAAGGATGGAGAATCACTTTTATAAAATTTTAGGGATTTTCCCATACATTTTGAATTGATCATAATTATTTGGTTAAGGGAAAAGTTAAATACAAATGGTAATTTAACAAAAATAATTAAGGGAAATATTAGTAATTGTGATACAAGAGAAATTACATCTCTGATTTTCCTACAAAGATTATTGTAAATTCTTGATTAACCAACAGAAATGTCACATATAACATTTGGAAGTTATTACTTTTAAAGGTAATAAATTAATTTTAAGAGTATTTACAGAAATTCCATTTGACATGGGATAGCTTTAAAACTGAGGCAAGCGATAGCTTTAAAATTGAGACACGCGATAGCTTTAATTTAAGACACTCGATAACTTTAAAATTGAGATATACGATAGCTTTAATTTAAGACACTCGATAGCTTTGAAATTGAGAATGCAATAGCTTTAATCTAAGACACTCAATAGCTTTAAAATTGAGACATGTGATAGCTTTAAATTGAGGTACTCGATAGGCTAAAAGAAAATGTGACATGTGATAGCTTCAAAATGTGACATTTAATAGCCTTAAAATGAGGCATGCGATAGATTTGGAAGTGCGATAGTTTAGAGGCATGATAGCTTGAGAAGTGTGATAGCCTTAGGGGCACGATAGTTAAGGAGTCGATAACTATGAATGAGCCGTGCAATAGCTATGAGGACCTAGCTTCCTAAAGAATCCATTGATCTAGACATGCGATAGCTATAGGTGATAAAATTCCCCAGTAAAGAACAATAAGTTAGAATGTGGAAACTTATTTAAAAATGGAAAAATAGAGCCAAGCTTAAGAAAGCTAAGAGATGGTAAGTACTACCATTTGAAATGTAAATCGTCGACGTAAGACCTTAATGGCAATCAGCTATCTAACCATGACATTGTATTTGGTAACGATGGTGTAAGGCTTTATTGCAATCCAATATCTAAGACATTGTGCTTGAAAATGCTGGTGTAAGCCTTAGCAACAAACAAATGTCTAAACAGGACATTGTATTTGATAACATCGATATAAGGCCTTAAAATGTCCGACCATGGTATTTTATTTGGTAATATTGGTGTAAGGCCTTAGTGGCAACCAAATGTCTAAACATGACATTGTATTCGAAGACGTTGGTGTAAGGTCATGGTGGTAACCTAATTATATGTTCATGATATAAATGAGAATTTAAGATAAAGGCCCGAGTGGCAACCTAAAATGCTAACCCCAATATTAAAAGTAATAAGAATAAGGCATGTGTGGCAATCTAAATGAATGGACTATAGAACCTAGTCGGGATATGATGTGTAGGGTAAAGCACACATTTATGTTTGAATTGATGTTATAAATACGATCATGATATGATGATTTATTACATGGGAAGAAATAATTGTTGTTAATTAAAGTTATTAAGGGGAAAACATATTCCGTGCTTTAATGGCATAGTTTAACTATATTATATGTTAGTTTAGGGTGAAGTATTACTCATATCGGGTTTTATGTCTGATCCATGTTTTTATTATTCCTCATAAACTCATGGGTGCTCATTCGAGTAGGCTGATTTTATGGCTTGGACATGCGTGATGTGCACGTAAATGTGCATATATATACATCCATATTTTATCTCCTTTTATTTAAATAAATATCATATTTGGGCATTTTAACATGTTTAAAACCAAAATTCAATTGTTTTCAAATCATTATATATTCATCTTCATTCAGGGGCAAAATGGTCATTTTTGTGCATGTGTCAATTTGAGAATTTTTACTTGGACATTTTTTATGATTTTTATAGAAAATTTTGATGCATATGGAAGAGGGATTCATGAAGATATATGCATGCACAAATGAATACAAAGGAAAGAAGAAGGAAATAATTCAAGTCCAAGATCATGGAGGACCTCACCCACTTGCCTAAATCTACAATTAGAAGCTAATGGACAACTAAGTGGAGGTTAAAGCTTCATGCACATTTAATGAGGGATTAATTAGTGAATAATGGTTACTTGGTGGCCACACTTCCTAAAGGGTATTTTGGTAAGCTCCCTAAATATTGAATTAGGGTTTTATGTATGTATAAATAGCCCTCTTATGTACATGTAATATCTTCTACTCTTTGAAATTAGTTAGGAAATAAAAATGAAAGTTGTAAGCTCTATGTTGAATGAAATAAAAATGGCTTTCTAGCCTCTTTCTCTTCTCTTTTCTACTTGTGCTTATTTACTTTTATGTTCATTTTTACTTCTATGCTCTCTTCTTTCCTTTGTTGGTAGATTAGATTTACATTCATGCAAGTAGTGTAGTTTTATTTTATTTCTTTTATGCAAGTAGCTTAATAATTAATCTCATTTCCTCCTTTGTTTAGTTTCTATTTATTTTGCTTTTAATGTTGAAAATTACATGTGTTGATATGATAATACAAATGTGTAGCTAAACCCCTTCAATTTAGGGGTACTGAAGCTCTCTAACTTTATGTAATTTCAAAATTTTTATGATTTATGATCTCTTTAGCTTGTGCTTCATGAAAGTGAATTTTGATGTAAGTTTATACAAGTGGGTTTGATAGCTTATATTGCTTATGCAAATGAGCTATTCTTATTCAACATAAACACAATTTACATCATCATTTGCTAATGGATTTTTGATTTTGAAAAGAAAGTAAAAAAAAAATTGATGATCTATCTTACTAATTACAATAGTAAATAGATCATACTTAAAATAGCTTTTGCTTTGGATTCATTTTCATGAGAATTTATAAGTGGTATAATTGTTGTATTATAGTTTGATGGTTTGAGTTATGTTAATTAATAACATAAACAAACCATACTTATGATAAATGCAACAATTATTTCACTTGATTTCATAACTAGAGATCACAAATTATTTGTTTGTTGATTTACAAAAATATGAGAGTGGATTTGCCTCTAAATTGTTCTCTAGTCTAATAGTTTTTAAATCACATTTTAATTCTAGTTTTAGCTTCATTTTTGTAGTTAACAATTTTCTCTCACTTTGGTCTAATTTGATTGAATTGATTTTTTAAATCTAAAACAATTCCCTGCGGATCAACCCGTACTCGCCACGTACTAACTTTTGTACGTCGTGCGCTTGCGGTTAAATTTATTTCAAAATTTATCGACGGTTTTCTAAACCGATAGAAAACTAGTCGTTAAACAAGTTTTTGGCGCCATTGCCGGGGATTTGTTTTAATTTTAGTTTTCTATTCTTCAGATTATTTTCGTTTGATTTTTATTGTGTGTTTATTTTGTGTGTTCATTTGCATTTAAAAAAAAATTGTGTGTTTGTTGTGTGAATTTTGCTTTCATTTGTTTGTTTGCTTGTTGTTGTTCTAGTTGTCTTTGCATTTGCATATAAAAAAAGAAAAAAAAACATACACAATTTCATTCGAAAAGAAAAAAAATCTTCTATTCCATTCCTTCTTTTTTACATTTTTCTTTTTTTTACATTGCTTTTACAAAGAAAAACAAAAACAAAACAAAAAACTATCATACAACCAATTTTCTGTGCAGTCATTTTTCTGTGCACATTCATACTGTGCACAAACATTCCCTTCCTCCCCCCGACCATAACTGTTGTCTTCACCACCCCCAACAGCAGTTAACACCCTGCTACACACCTTGCCACCTGAAACCTGACACATACCATCACCATCACTGCTTCACTTTAGCAGTACCAACCACTTCCCTGTCATTACATAGCTCCTTCTTCCAATACTACGACATACATCAAACTGCCTTCACAACATCATTCCCCAAACTACACAACCCCTTCTAACAGTACATAGCAACTCAACCACCCCCTTCTTCCTATCACTGTAATACACACACACACAAATACTCACAACCACCATTCAATCCTCAACCTTGCACTGTGACATTCGGCCAACCTGACCATCAACCATACTCTTCCATCCACAAACCATCAAGCAACCATACCTCCATAATAGTTCCTCCTTTATAAATCTCAAACCATTTCAACTGAGACCATTTGTGGTTGAAACTGAGAGCTCCTTCAACTGAGACCACGGCATTGAACTGAGACTATTTCTCTGCAATACAACAAAACATACAGAGATCAGTGCTACTAAACTTCTGCAGATACGAGTTTCTGACCATCCTCCTCCTCACATACAACTACTCACTTACCCATCATTTCCATACAAACACTCATATACAACAGTGGCCGAGATTCATCACCAGACATAACAACTTACAACATTTCACTTTCCCACTTTCATATCACAACACTTCATCTGCCAACCACTTTCCACACTTGCTTGCTTGAAAACTTTGTCAATTCTACCAAACTGCACCTTGCCATCAACAATTACCCACTTACCACTGTCACCACACCATCCAAACCCTTATCACCATAGTTCCTTCGCGCTACTTGCCATCACTGGTCCTCCTTCCTCAACCCATACATCGAACTCCATCGACCACGTGCATTGCCATTACCAACAACCCCTCTATCACTTCCTCAGACCCATTCAATTCACTGCTTGCCTTCATCCCATTCAAAACCCAAAAAAACCCAAAAAAAAACTATCACTTACGACTGCAAACCCATCACTCTACAACCATCAAAGCCACAACCGGTCGCCGCCTACTACATACAACCACTAAACAACCCACAGCCGCAACACCAACGTCAATCGCCATCGCAACTTCAGCCTTTAACCTCATCCCAGCATCACCCGATCACTTTTCCTCACTACGATAATCCCTCTTGGCCACCAAAAAAACCACCTCGTCTTCAACCACAATCAATTCACTTCCCAATCCAATCGTGACCAAAGCAACTCAAATCGCAACCAATTCCATTTCCTCAAAACCCGAACTCGAACCCGTGACCCAAATCACCACAACCTCCAGCAACCTTTAGACCCATCCCAGTCTCCTCCTCTCGAATACCCAAATCACAGAACCCCAACCACCAGTGGCTTCATTCCTTTAACCGCACGCATTCACTTAAAACCCCCAAATCCCGACTTCAAATTGCGAAATTGGATTGGCAAATTTTGGTTTTGAACTTGAGATAAAAATCGATTTTTTTCTTCCTGATTTTGGTTTAAGAAAAAAGTGCGTTTTAGGTATTTACGGGTCTGGGTTAATAGCTGTGTTATATTTTTGGGTCGGGTTTTGTTTTTGATTGCGGATTGTTTTGAGTGTTTCTATTTCAACTCTTTCTAAAAACAAAAAAATCCTTTACTTTTGAATTGCTTGAGTTTTTGAATAGTCTTATTCATTTTAAAAAAAGGGGGTTTCTTTGCTTCATTTGTTTTGTTTTGTTTCATTTGATTTTAATTGTTTTTATTCTCCATTTTTTTAGACTTCCTTCTCTTTTTAAAAAAAATATTCTCTTTTGTTTACTTTTAGTTTTCATTTGTTTGGTTTCTCTTTACTTGCTTTGTTTTCTTCTTTGATAAATATATATAAAAAAACTGTATATATTTTGTTTTTTTAATTTCAGGTTGCCAAAGCAGAAAATCGCAAGGAAAACAAGTGCTTGCTAAAATAAATTACTTTCTTGCTTATAAAAAAAATCGCCGCTAAAAAAAATTGCTAATAAGTCTGCACACTCTAGTATCGTGCCATTTTCCCTTGTTTTTATTTGAATTGCGTTGTTGGTTGCTTGCATTTGCATTTATAAAAAAAATTCAAAATCCAAAAACAAATACAAACTTTATTTTAGTTGCATTGTAAATTCACGTTTAAATTCTGTTTTGCATTCATCTCATCTTATTTTTAATTTCTAAGGACAATACCCCAATTCACATAAGGTGAGGGATTTCATCACCCTTTCCTTGGCCCACAAATCGCATTTCATTGTAGAATTTGACTAATAATAAAGGTTAGACAATCGACTTAAGGGTGTCGCGAGCTCATCTAGGGCTTAATTGTATCTTCACAATTGTTTTCTTTGAATAATTTTATTTCTTGGTGTCTAGGCTACGGCAGAGTAATAACCATTTATAAATATTACGGTGGTTCGTAAATATTATAGTGGTTGTTCCTCTGAAGGTACTTAAACCTTCGGTTGCATTGCTACGATGATTCGTGGTGCACCGATAACCCCTGCCCGTTACCTGGCTGAGAAATATTTTTGTTGATTTAAGACAAAGTGTGATTATACAATTTTGGGTTAGGAGCTACTAAGGATAGAAAACTGTAATTAAGTCCTTTGCATTCATTTTGTTGCATTAGTTCATGCATATTTTAAAAAAAATAAAATAAATCCAAAATTCAAAAAAAATTGTAGATTTTACTTTCCTTTGAAAATTTTCAATCAAAAGCAAAAAAATCTTTTCAAAACAAAAAAAAAATTCAAAATTCAAAAATAAAAACAAAAATCAAACTTCCATTTTCTTAAAACAAAAATCTATTTGGTAAATATTTGAAAATTCAAAAACAAAAAAAATTACAAAAACAAAAACATATTAAAAAAATTTGAAAAGCCAAAAACAAAAATCAAACATCACTTTTGAAAATAAATTTCATTTGGTAAATAGTTCTCTTTTTAAAAAAACAACAAAAACAATTTTTCACTTCAATTTTCAAATCTTCTTTCATTCTCTAAACTCGTTTCTAACTTCTTTCTCTTCTCGACTTTCACTTGTGCATGAGTACTTAGACTCGTGACACAACAACAAATCGTTGGACTCACGACTCAACAACTAATCGTTTAACTCGAACAGACGATCCTCCCGAAATGGCAAACTAGAACGCCACTCGAACTCTTATGGATAGAATCTTTCCCGTTAGAGTTTCTATTCCATCTTGCATCACGTTACCCGCCCCTACGGGTAACTATTTTGAAATTCACTCGAACCATATTGCCACGCTTTCGAAATTTGGCAATTTCGAGCACGATGACCCATACATTATCTTGACTAAATTCGAACAAGTTTGCGTAACCATTAAACTCCAACAACTTTCCGATGATGGAATCAAACTTCGATTAATCCCATTCGCTCTTACGGATTACGCTGAAAAATGGTTGTACAGCTTACCATCGAACTCGATTAAAACTTGGGAAGAATTTGTAAAAGCTTTCTTAAAAAAGTTCTACCCCTTGGAAAAAACGAGTAGAATCCGAAATGAAATTATATATTTTCATCAATTCAAGGGAGAACCATTTGGAAAATATTTTGAAAGATTCAAAGAGCTTTTGATAAAATGTCCACACCATAACTTCGAAAAATGGTCAATTTGCCAAATCTTATACGATGGACTCGAAAACAGCTCACAAACCATGCTCGAATCAATGTGCCAAGGCAACTATCTTGCCCAACATTACGACGATGTTTGGCAATTTCTTGAAAACCTCATCGAAAAATCATCCCGATGGGAACGTTTGAACGAAAAATCAATTTACTCAAGATCGAGTGCACACTCGATAGGATCTTCTTTTGCTTTGGAAGCTAAGATCGACGCAATGATTAAAAAATTTGATAACGTTTTCTCATCGAATCAAATGAACCAAGCTTCCCAACCGATGTGTTATAAATGTCACGATCCTAATCGTATAGCCGATCAGTGTCCCACTTCTGTCGAACAAATCAATGCTTTCAATAAAGCCAAAAACGACTTGTTTTCTCCAACGTACAACCCTGGTTGGAGAAATCATCCGAATTTTGCGTGGAAATAAAACAATCCCAACACAAATATGGTTCGTCCCAATTTTCAAGCATTTCCGAATAATGCTTCGAACCCTCCCTTCCAGCCCAATAATTTTCAACCAAACTTTGCGGGTCCGTCTAATAATCAACCGCAACAATCAAATTTTCAACCAAATTCTGCTCATCCTCCCCAAAACGATAAACGTTTAACTTCGCTTGAGAAAACTATTGAAACGTTGGCTAAAGCAACTACTCAAAGCCTTCAATCAAAAGAGCAATTTGCAAAAAAAATTGACCTCATATATGCAAAACACAAACCAATCGATTGCAAAAATTGAAATGCAAATGAGTCAATTAGCCACGTTTGTAAGTGAACGCGAACGAGGAACATTCCCAAGCCAGCCCTGTCCAAATCCCAGAAATCAAAACGCAAATTCAAATCAAGCCCATGTCGTTCAAGATAGCAACGTCACCCAATTGAATGCTATCACAACTTTACATTCCGGTAAACAAATCGATAATCAGGTCGTTAACCCAAACGATTTATCTAAAACCTCTCTCGACACTTCTAAAACAACAAATGAATCGGAACAGAACATGGAGCCAAACGTTGAATCAAATGTCAATCAAAATTCTTCTTCTTTTACTCGAGTAGACCCGCCTACCGAGTATCGTGTTCCATTCCACATCGTCTTCGACCAAAGAAACACTCGGACCAAATGGAAAAGATGTTGGAAATTATTAAACAAGTCAAAGTTAACATTCCGCTTCTTGACATCGTTCAGCAAGTCCCCACTTACGCGAAATTTCTTAAGGACTTGTGTACCCAAAAGCAACACACTGAAGTGCCCAAAAAAGTCTTCTTAGCCGCCAGTTTGAGTGAAGTCTTGTCCCAATCCATGCCTGTTAAATACAAAGATCCTGGCTGCCCTACGATTTCGTGTACAATTGGAGACAAGACGATTAACAAATGTTTGATAGACTTAGGCGCGAGTGTCAACTTGATTCCATACTCCGTGTACGAACAATTAGGCTTAGGTGAGCTCAAACCCACAAAAGTTACGCTTCAATTCGCCGATCGTTCTATTAAGAAGCCCGTGGGAGAAATCGAGGATGTTCTCATTCGAGTAGGGCAATTCATATTCCCCGTTGATTTTATCATTCTCGAAACACAACCCGTGACAAATCCCGCGAGTCAAACTCCATTGATTTTAGGTCGACCATTCTTAGCCACCTAAAATGCCTTAATCAATTGTCATAACGGTTCGATGAAAATCTCTTTTGGAAACATGACTTTGGATCTTAATATTTTCAATCTTGAAAGCCAATCGAACGAACCTCGTGACCAAACGTTGGAAGTTAGTGTCGTTCACGAAAACTTCGAAAACGAGACACTTGACCTTAACGACGAACGCGAAGCTAAATACGAAAAATTGTTTCACGAAATTCCCAACGAAATTGAATACACTCTTCCCTTTGAATTGCTTCCAGTTGAGTCTGAATCTCAACCCAATTCTTTGATCGAAAAACTCCCAAAGTTGGACCTCAAACCACTTCCCGATCACCTTAAGTACGCATACTTAGGTGATAACGAAACGTTGCCCATCATAATTTCCACAACTCTCTCTCTTGATCAGGAAACCTCCTTACTTTCTATTCTTTCGAAAAACAGAGAAGCAATTGGATGGTCCATTACCGACGATGCCAAGCCTGTTCGTGACGCGCAACGAAGGCTTAATCCAAAAATGAAAGAAGCGGTGCATGATGAAATTCTTAAACTTCTCGACAACAGAATCATTTACCCAATCTCTGATAGTTCATGGGTTAGCCCAATTCACGTTGTACTGAAAAAGTCTGGGCTAACCGTTGTCAAGAACGATTCAAACGAACTTATTCCAACTCGTACTCAAACGGGTTGGCGTGTTTGCATTGGCTATCGAAAACTAAATGCCGCAATACGAAAATATCACTTCCCTCTTCCTTTCATTGACCAAATGCTCCAACGGCTAGCCGGCCATGAAGTCTACTGCTTCCTTGATGGTTATTCCGGCTATAACCAAATTCCAATCGCCCCTGAAGATCAAGAAAAAACGAAATTCATGTGTCCATTCGGTACCTTTTCTTATCGACGTATGCCATTCGGACTTTGTAACGCTCCTGCTACTTTCCAACGATGCATGGTTGGCATTTTTTCCGATATGATTGAACACTTTCTAGAAGTTTTTATGGACGATTTCTCTATCTTTGGCGATTCTTTTTCCCAATGTTTACATCATCTCGAGTTGGTTCTAAATCGATGTAAAGAAAAACATTTGACTTTGAATTGGGAAAAATGCTACTTTATGGTCAAGCAAGGCATAGTCCTTGGACATATCATCTCAAATAAAGGCATTGAGGTAAATAAAGCGAAAATCGATGTAATTGCAAACCTACCCATTCCCAAATCTGTTAAGGACATTCGATCATTTCTAGGACACGCTGGTTTTTATCGGCGCTTTGTGAAAGACTTTAGCAAAATCGCTCGTCCTTTGACGACTCTCCTCGGGAAAGACGTTCCTTTCAATTTTAACTCTGATTGTATCTCTTCTTTTGAATGTATTAAGAAGGAAATCATTTCTGCTCCAATCATTTGCGCACCCAATTGGGATCTTCCTTTCGAAATAATGTGTGACGCTTCTAACTTTGTAGTTGGTGCTGTCTTAGGACAACGCATCAACAAAATCCTTCATGTCATTTACTACGCGAGTATGACTTTGAACGACGCTCAACTCAATTACACAACAACCGAAAAAGAGCTTCTAGATATCGTTTTTGCGCTCGAAAAGTTTTGAACTTACTTGATAGGTTCACACATTACTGTGTACACGGACCACTCTACGCTTCGATATCTCTTCGCTAAAAAGGATGCTAAAACCCGTTTGATTCGTTGGATCCTTTTACTTCAAGAATTTGACCTTACAATCAAAGACAAAATAGGATCCGATAATGTCATAGCCGATCACTTGTCTCGTCTTTCGAACGCTCCATCTTCTTTGCCAATCAATGAAAACTTCCCTGATGAACAACTTCTTTCAATTTCTATCGATCCATGGTACACTGATATAGTGAACTACTTAGTCACTAAAGAAACTCCCTCATCTTGGTCCAAACAGGAAAAATGCAAATTCATGTCCCAGTGAAATATTTCTATTGGGACGATCCATACTTGTTCAAATATTGCCCTGACCAAATCATCCGACGTTGCATTCCGGATAATGAGATCAGGAGTGTTCTTTCGTTTTGCCACGATCAAACGTGCGGTGGACATTTCGGCCCTCGATAAACTGCGGAAAAAGTGCTTTAGTGTGGTTTTTATTGGCCTTCTCTTTTCAAAGACTCATTTGAATTTTGTAAAACTTGCGATCGATGTCAAATGCTTGGATGAATTTCTCAATGAGATATGATGCCTCTAAACCCCATTCTTACGATCGAAATCTTTGATGTTTGGGGTATCGACTTTATGGGACCTTTTCCCAATTCTTTTGGAAACTTGTATATCCTTCTCGCTGTCGATTATGTCTTAAAATGGGTCGAAGCCGTTCCTTGCAAAATTAACGACCATAGAATTGTTGTGAAATTTCTCAATGAAAACATCTTTTCGAGGTTCGACACACCTCGCACAATAATCAGTGATAACAGGACCCATTTTTGCAATCGAACTTTTGAAACTTTAATAAAAAAATACTTGATAACCTACAAGTATTCCACTCCATATCATCCTCAAACTTGTGGGCAAGTTGAAGTTTCGAATCGTCAAATAAAACAAATCTTGGAGAAAACTGTCAACAACGAAAAGATTGGTCTTAGAAATTGACTGACGTGCTTTGGGCTTACCGTACTACTTTTAAAACTAACCTTGGAATGTCCCCATTTCGTTTAGTTTACGGTAAAACTTGCCATTTACCCGTTGAAATCGAACACAAAGCGTTGTGGGAAATAAAGAACTTAAACTTTAATCTTGAGAAAGCTGGCGAAAACCGAAAATTACAACTCAATGAACTAGAAGAACTTAGGAACGACGCATATGAAAACGAGAAAATTTACAAAGAAAGAACCTAAGTTTTTCATGACAAGTCAATCCTAAGGAAAACGTTTTCGCCTAACCAGAAAGTTCTTTTATATGACTCAAGACTTCATTTATTCCCTGGGAAACTTAAATCAAGATGGACCGGTCCATTTGTGGTATGAATTGTTTTTCCACATGGTGCCGTAGAAATAGAAAACCCCAGGGATGGATCGATTTTCAAAGTCAACGGTCATCATTTGAAACCTTTCTTGGAATTGCCAAATAACCAAGAGGAGGAGCTCATGATCCTTCATGAGCCAAGCTACGTATAGTAAGAATGTTAACCCTCTTTTGTAAATATGTACATAATTGTCCCCGTTACACTTATTATATCATGCATTAACTGTGGGGACACAGTCAAAATTAAGTGTGGGGGAGTCTCATTTTCATTTTTTTTAGTTCTTCATGGCATTTTCGTTTTCTTTTAACTAAAAAAAAAGAAAAAATCTCAAAATTTATAAATCTCAAAAAAAAATTATTTTTAGCATTTTGATTTATTTTTGAAGAAACACTATAGGATAAGTATAAGTTTTGGTTAATAAATTGAAATTTCTGAAAATTTATTTTTCTTAACAAAAATAAAAATGAAGTTTGATTACAAATAACAATGGTTTAACTAGTATATAGGAAGAATCATATGTGTTAATTATGAAATATATTCTAAATGAAAATCTTTGGTTAAAAAAAGTGGTAAATTTAAAGTAAAGGATATGACATTTTTATCTTCTAAGTTAAATGGTGCTAAGATGATTTTGCAAAACTCTCTTTCAATATATATATATATATAGAGATAAAAAAACACACAAAAAATAAAATATATTTGTATATATGTATATATTTTTAACACCTAGAGTCATGTGTTCACACTCGTGTGTTCACCCGCCATGCTCCGTACCCTTCTTACGTAAGCCCGAAAGGCAGTGCATGATCGGTATATCTGGCCTCAGTTTATCTAAGTTAGGTGTATGTATATAAATATTCTTTTTAATAACGCCTATAGTCGATAAGTGTTCACACTTGTGTGTTCACTCACCACGCTCTGTATTCCCCTCACATCAGTCCGCAAGGCAGTGCATAGGTAATATATCTGGCCTCAGTTTACCTGAGTTAGGCATATGTAAATATTGTTAATATCAATAAAATTTTCAAATATGAGAGAGTAAGCAATTGAAATCCAAGCATCATTTTAACTTGTTTGATTTGACTTGTTATTGGAAAGAAATGAAAATACCACTTTGATAAACTTTAATAATCAACTAAGGATCTATTTCATAGTTACACTATATTATCAACCGAAACAATGAGTTAAAATACTGTCTATTTATTATGATTGTTGGAAATTTTGACAAGTAAATGACTTAAATTTTCAAGATTATGACCAAAACCTATATTTAACTTATGAGTGTCGATTTGAAAGTGAATCATTCATTTGTAAACATTTTCAAAAACTCGCATTTATCTTATTAAATAAATCTTGCATTTTGTAAATATTTTCACTTTGCATTTGGATTTTGTGGGTAGTATCCGCTGAAAACCCTCACGAGACAACACTCGTCCTACTGGGGACACCCAGAGGTTTAACGGCTTGTTGCATACGCTCAATGCAATCGTGCTCCCTACGAAAATGGATTTATCTTAGTTTTCCTTTATTCGAGGGCGAATAAAAAGATAAGTGTGGGGATATTTGATGTGCACGTAAATGTGCATATATATACATCCATATTTTATCTCTTTTTATTTAAATAAATATCATATTTGAGCATTTTAACATGTTTAAAACTAAAATTCAATTGTTTATAAATCATCATATATTCATCTTCATTCAGGGGCAAAATGGTCATTTTTGTGCATGTGTCAAATTGAGAATTTTTACTTGGACATTTTTTATGATTTTTATAGGAAATTTTGATGCATATGGAAAAGGGATTCATGAAGATATATGCATGCACAAATGAATACAAAGGAAAGAAGAAGGAAATAATTCAAGTCCAAGATCATAGAGGACCCCACCCACTTGCCTAAACCTACAATTATAAGCTAATGGACAACTAAGTGGAGGTTAAAGCTTCATTCACATTTAATGAAGGATTAATTAGTGATTAATGGTTACTTGGTGGCCACACTTCCTAATGGGCATTTTGGGAAGCTCCATAAATATTGAATTAGGGTTTTATGCATGTATAAATAGCCCTCTTATGTACATGTAATATCTTATACTCTTTGAAATTAGTTAGGAAATCAATGAAAGTTGTAAGCTCTATGTTGAATGAAATAAAAATGGCTTCCTAGCCTCTTTCTCTTCTCTTTTCTACTTGTGTTTATTTACTTTTATGTTCATTTTTACTTCTATGCTCTTTTCTTTCCTTTGTTAGTAGATTAGATTTACATTCATGCAAGTAGTGTAGTTTTATTTTATTTCTATTATGCAAGTAGCTTAATAGTTAATCTCGTTTCCTCCTTTGTTTAGTTTCTATTTATTTTTCTTTTAATGTTGAAAATTACATGTATTGATATGATAATACAAATAAGTAGCTAAACCCCTTCAATTTAGGGGTAATGAAGCTCTCTAACTTTATGTAATTTCAAAAATTTTATGATTTATGATCTCTTTTGCTTGTGCTTCATGAAAGTGAATTTTGATGTAAGTTTATACAAGTGGGCTTAATAGCTTATATTGCTTATGCAAATGAGCTATTCTTATTCAACATAAACACAATTTACATCATCATTTGCTAATGGATTTTTGATTTTGAAAAGAAAGTAAAAACAAAATTTGATGATCTATCTTACTAATTACAATAGTAAATAGATCATACTTAAAATAGCTTTTGCTTTGGCTTCATTTTCATGAGAATTTATAAGTGGTATAATTTATAGTAAACATTTTAATAAGGTATCCTTGCATATCGTTTGGGACATTCCCAATATCTTTTATACTTACTATAAAAAACATCATTCACAAATCCAACATCGAGTATTAAAACAACTAAAACTTGTTTTAACAGAAGTACATCATTAACAATCAACAGTGTGTTGTTTACTTATGATTTAGAAATACCTATGTACCTTTTAACATTCTTTCTTATGAACACACGCTTCCGCTGCATTTTGACTGATAATCAAACTATTTGATACATATCAAAACACTTATTCAATTTTGATGCTTTTTTAGAATGATATTTCATATATGTTCTCGAATCATATCCAAAAACTCACAAACTCAATATTACTTCCACTGACTTTGAGACACTTTGGTTATAATGTGCAAACAGACTAGTCTAAATCTATATTCAAAACTTTCTATTTCAACATATAAACCAAAACAAAGTCATACTAGACAATAATTTTATAAGAAAAATCCGAACCAACTTGAGCACATCGAATGGTGAATCTGTTACATTAATTTCAACAATTAAAATTCATGATAATATCCTTATTAACGTGGCTCACTATATTCCAACTGGATTTGTTTTTCTCATAAAGACACATTTGCAGTCAATGGATTATATCCTTTGGGATACAACTATCAAAATCATATGTTGATAATGTAGTTGGAATCTATTTCGGATTAGCATATTGTACAATATCGTAGAGTCAATACTCTTAATGGTTTAATTAAACAACCGAGGATCATTTATTCTTCACATTAATAAGAAACTCATATTTTATCTTTAATGTACAAGAATACTCATTAGAAGTTTTAATGTATTTGGGTTCATTTAGGTTCGGGCAATTTCAATCCATCCATTGTAATCAATTTTATCATTAAGTCGTATCAAAATTCATTTTATACCAATAATTTCTCAAAGAAATTCCTTCGCTACGAAGTTGGTATTTCTTGAAACAACATTTGTTTCTCAGTGCAATAGAATGGGCATTCATAAACATTTTATGAATTAGCTTATGAAACTATTTTTGCATTAGTTCTTAATATATTTATGTTCACAGCATAAACCAGACATCTAATGACTATCGTTTCCAAAATTCTCTAGGGATCATTCATACAAGACCCCTTACATATAATTATTACATGCGGTCTTTCAACTCACACAACCTGCCAACTCATTAGCCTCAGATATATAGAGGTTTCTTATAAACCTTTATCTCGTATAGTTTTGTAAACTAATCTTTGGATAATATTAATTTGAACTTTGTTTACTACTCTTAAGAACATACCTTATAGAAAGTATTTAACTCACGTTCACTCATCATTAATCGTGCTTTTTCCAACAAAGTTCGATTATTCCTTATCAGTACATCATTATGTATTACAGGGAGGAGGGGCTTTTGAGGTTGAATCATTTATTCATTTTTAGGTACATTCGAAACTCTTTCCAATATACTCACCCATTTGATCAAAATGACATTTCTATCACATGTTATTTTATTTACTTCCGTTTTATATTCTATGAGCTTATTATAGACTTATACATGCGTATCAAATACACATGTCTACGTATGTGATAACTCATTGGTGAATATTACAAAGCATATGGAACCATTTTGGTATTAATAGACTCGTGACTGAATACATCAATATATATATATATATATATATATCAATCCAAAGAGTTCATCAACTCTTATGATGCTCCCACTAAATGGGTACATAGCTCTTAATTGTTTGAGATATAATTAACTAGTACCATATGATTCATAATCATACAATAAAGAATTATTTCTCAAAACAATGGCTTATTCTATAATACCAAAATAATTGTAAATAAATTTGGATACTTAAGTATTTTCCAATGCATCACTTTTGTTATGAAAACAAATAGCACATATAGTTTTATTTCATAATGAATATTCATAATATTCTCATTGAAATACAACTGTGTCTATTTTTCAATTGACCTCGAAAAATAGTCATTATTTCATAAATAATGTTCAATATGTTTTACGAAAAAAATCTTCATAATTTAATGCATTGAATAAGTGCTATATGGCATGCTTCCACTATTTCTGCTATTACTATAAGAACGTACTAAATTCAAAGGTCCATCATTCACTTAATATAAATTATTTATTTCATATACTGCAACTAGTTTACAACGGATATTTCTTTGATCAAATATGTTAAACTCAAAGAAATAAATCTCATAGAAAATAATTTCTATATGAAAATATATTTTGGAATAGAAATTGTATTTCTCATTCTAATGTTGTACCAATTATTATTATTACAATTCTCGTTTCTGACTTTCTTTATGAAGTAGAAGTGACTATGTACTCTTTTCATCCCAACTGTACCTTAAATCACATCTACACTTGTACACTCATTTTTCTATCTAAATGGTCAAACCATTCAACATATTTCCTTTACTACAATATCATAATGAACTCTTTACAAAAGCGCACTCGATTATCATTAACATTTAAGGACAATGTGTAAATTAATCAAATTAACGTTTCAATGATTGAGTTCTTAGATCTATATTGTAGTTTTGGCCTTATGTTACATTTAACATAATGTGATCCTTCTGTATTCAATCAAATTGAATACTCGAGCTCATAGTACTATTTATTGGCTTATTTCGAATGAACTAACTTCATTGAAGTATCATACATTACAAACTGTGACCATTCCCCATACAATACTTCTATGTGATAGTATATGGATCAAATATCCATAGTCTTATGTTTCTTTAGATTGAAACTCATAGAATGCAGTACATGATCTCAACCAAATAAATGTGTAAGCAACCAAATTACGAATGTATTTAGTAGTTGTAAAATCAGGTGCTTGCATGGGTATTGAAACATTAACATGCAAGAAGCATTTATTAGTAAGTATATGTTATATTTCTATTTGTCAATCTTCAATTCAGTTTATTTATATATCTAAATTGATAAACGTTTTGTCAATCGTATTAAATGCACAAATTTATCAATGTGGATTGTTACAACATTATATAGCATATGTTCTTATAATATTAGAAATGTTAAATGTTATCATGTCATTTTTCTAACAATGCTCCCACTAGTCTTTTATGTTTCACCAAACTCTAGATCGAAACATAGAAGTCTTTCGACTTCATTAGTGAGTGTTAGGACTTATCCGTCTTAAAATTCCGGCCTTGAGTTTGCTCAATAAGTCATAGCTCCACGGACAATGGAAAAATCCTTATTAGTTGTACCATATACATCTTCTAACCCTTGGTACCTTGTCTTAATTTCACTTCGACCTTGACTTTGATCATAAATTAAAATGAAACTATTCACTCGTACTTACCATATCATGACGGCCTAAGTATAGTATATGTACCTTGAGTTTGTTCGATAAATACATATAGTTATCTTACCTCGTCTATTCAATATATTAATAATACTACACATAATATCCCTAACTTGAGTCTGCTCAACAACTAAGGAGTATGTAAGTAATTTATTAATATATATATATATATATATGGTAGAGGATAACATTATATTGAAGATTCATTTATCTTTAATATATTATATTGAGTGATATCGACATATGGAATAATGTATTTATTTTAAAATACCCTCGCGATTCAACTGTCGGACACATCAGAAATCACGGTTATGTACAATATGTATGTATCTATCCCTTGAGTCTATTTAGGCTTCTTTGATGTTCCACTTTTAGTTTCTACATTCTATTATATAAGTTTTATTATTATATAACTTTTAAATTTTATATCACTTAAATTCTTAAATATAACATTATATTAATTAAATCTTATTTAATTTTTTTTAATTAATTAACATTTGAATTAATTTATAATATTTTACTATAACATTTATATTAAATATCTATTATATACTATAACCTTTATAGTATGACACATATATCATATATATATATGCATATTATTTAATTAATTAACCTTTTAATTTATTTATTTAATTAATTAAAATTTTATTTATTTATTTAACCTTTGATTAATTTATTTAAATAAACAATTTTAATTAAATTATAATCATTTCAAAAAATCATATTAGACACATACATGTATACTTATGATATCTTAAACATTTTAAAATATCATAAAATATATCAAAACTATATAATACATGTATATATTACTCATTAATTGAAGTATTTAATTAATTAATTTATTTTATTAATCTTATTAATAAATTTAAAATTTTGAAATTAATTTATATTATTTTTCAAACATTTTGAAATTTTTTATTATATTATAACTTTTATACTATATGTATATCTTATTTAAATTTAACATTTAAATTTAAATATTATTTTGGTTTTCAAATAACTTTTGAAAATTAGCCCAATGCTTAATTCAAATTGGGCTTTTTCTATTACGGGCAACCTTTCGGCTCACATATTTGTTCGAGCCAGCCTAGTAGTTAGGTAAGACAGGGTACTAGATTACCCAAACTCAATCCTAGACTCTACCTTTCTAGACACCCTACTAACTGGGTTGTGAGCTTAATTAGTTAATCCTAACATGACTAGTTTCAAGCATGAAGGCTATTAGGTTCTGATACCATTGTTGGAACTAGGCCAGCCCATAGTGGAAGCTATGGGTGAATTTCAAGAAAATTCCCTTATCGGATTTATATTTGGCCAATGAAGTCTAATTCATTTAGAACATTTCTGATATTATTTGGATAAAATCTTATATTTTATTGTTTATAAATTATATAGTTTTATTTAATTTCTAGATATATATATATATATATATATATATATATCATGTGTGTGTATCACATACATACATACATATATGTGTGTGTGCATGTATGTGTACATATCAACTCATGTAAGGTATAACATGCCCGTGTATAGATGTTGGGATTTGCATCGCAACAAACATGTTAGCTCATCCAATATGCAAATATATGTTGTCCAAATATACTTATGTATATCAATTATAATATTATATAAATACTATAAATATTTATATGTTAAGTTTGTTTAAATAATTTTATATAAATGTATAATGTGTGTGTATGTGTGTGTGTATGTATGTATGTATATGTATGTATGTGTGTGTATGTATGAAATCTTATAAATAAAATATTAACCATATATGCTAACAACAACATAGGTACAAGGAAAATCCTTCATAATTACCTCCCCCACCTCTCTTAGGAAACCTACCCTTGGCTTGTTCTTGGGGATTTCAACTCCCTTTTCAATATTGATGATTGAATTGGAGATAAACCTGTCACCTTAAATGAAATCACTTCTCTAACTGAAACTGTAAACTCCTCATCCCTTGCTCAAGTCCCCTTTTCTGGCTTTAGATACTCCAGGAAATAATAAAAGCAGAAGCGGATGTAGAACTTTTAGCAAAATTGATAATGCCTTTTGCAATCTTGCTGCCCTTACGAAATGGCCCTCCCTCACCTCAAATATTCCTCCACCTCTCATCCTAGATTATTCCCCTCAAATCCTTTCCTATGGGGAAGCTACCCTTAAAGTGTAATCCTTATTTAAATTTTTCAATACTTGGAAAAATGATCCAAGTTTTCTTTACACTGTTGAACAAGCTTGGTATATGATGCAGCGCGAGATAAAAATCTCTTCCCTGAATCCTAAAATCAAAGCCCTAGATCGCTCGAGCTTCTAAGTCGCGATTTCCAGTAGGTCGTTCCAGATAACTCGCGAGATTCCTTATGTCGCACTCCTCCTTAGGTCGCGACTGAATCGTGCTTCCTTAGGTCGTGAATGAAACCACTTCCCTAGGTCGCGAACGAAGCTTAGGTCACTGAAGCTTAGGTCGCGAACGACCTTCCGTAAGTCGCTGCCCATTTGCAAAGTCGCGAACGAGAAAGTCTTATGTCGTTGATTGCTTCCAGCCTAGGCCGCGAGCATCTCCAGTAGGTCGCGAACGAGCAGAATCTTATGTCGCTTCCACTATGCCGCAAGATGTTAAGTCGCAAGTTATTAGGCCTCAAGATGTTAAGTCGCAAGTTATTATGCCGTAAGATGTTAAGTCGCAAGTTATTAAGTCGCAAGTTCTTAAGTCGTTTGTGATGAATTTCTTAAGTCGCATTGATTTGTTAAGTCGTTTGTATTTTGTTTTCTTATGTCGCTTGTGTTGTAATTGTTGTACCGCTTTTCTTAAGTCGTGTCGCATGTATTTTGTAATGTGTTGTAACTTGTTAAGTCGTGTGTGTGTTGTAACTTTCCCTATAAATAGGGGTGTGTTGTCATTTGTAAAAAGGAGTTGATTTTTGAATAAAAATTGGTTTATGCTTTGTGCCACCATTAAAATTGGATGTTGAGTGTTATCTCCTTTCTCCATCTTCGGATATTCGAGTGCGCTCGAATCAACGAACTTGAAGTCGATTCACGGAATCTCGTGTGCGAGATCAACGTCAAAGAATCGTAGATCTTCTAACGCGATATCGTGCGCGATCAACGTGTTGAAGATAGCTAGAATCCGATATCTCGAGAGATCAACGGATTTGGGCACTTGGGTATCTTCAATTCATCGATTCATCTTGTTTCATCGATTCATTTTCCGCGAATTCATCAATTCGTGAGTTGTGTGATCCTGTAGGTTGCGTCATTTGGTATCAGAGCAAGGAAACGAACTTTTCCAAGTTCGTTGGATTTCAAGTTTGCGTGATTTGAAGTTTGTGGAATTCGAATGTGAGTTTGCTTGTCCTTTTGTGTTCGTGAAGGTTCAAACAAGTTGGAAGTTTTGATTCTGAAAGTTTTGGATCGAAGTGGGAAAGTTGTACAGAGCTTGAAGAGCTTGTTGGGAGCTAGAAGTTTACATCTTTTCGTATTAGAGCTAGAAGCGAGCTTGTTCAAGTTTGTGTGAGATTTGTTCAAGTCATGAGCTAGGAGTTTGTGCATAGATTCTGCATCATTGAAAGTTGCGCTAGTTGAAGTGTTCATTTTGAAGATTCCAACAAGTTGGTGAAGTTTGATTCGAAATTTTTTTAATCGATGCGAAGTGTGTGTTTGGATTTGTTGAAGATTTGACAATGCCTCCAAGAAGAGTTAATCGTCATCAGAATGTTGCAGATGTGTATTGAAGAGAAGATGCTGAACAAATGGAGCAACGAATTAGTGATAAATTCAATGAGAAGTTTGATGAGGGAATTGGTAGATTGGAAAGGCTCATGATGGATATGAATCAAACTCGACAAAGAGCATCGCCAGGTTCAAGTCAAGGTGGACATAGAATTTCGCCGTCAGTTTCGGGAGAAAGAGACGTGCATGGTAGCAGAAATGTTGATGGTCAGAATCGACATTGACATACGCCACATTATGATAGAGAAAGAAGAGAACCAGCCTTGTCGATAAATTGAGATCGTGGATGTCGAGAAAATCATGATTATCGGAATGAAGAAAGAAGAGCTTATCGTGGTTACGAGCATGAGCCATATTGTGATTATGAAAGATGTCGAGTAAAGGAAAGAAGAAGTAGAGAGGACGTGCATGGTCACAGAAGAGTCAATGTTCAGAATCGACGTCGAAGCTCATCTAATTTTGAAGAAGATAGTTATGGTAAGAGTGTTCACCTTCGGTATCCAGGTCAAGGGCAAAATCGATATAGCAATGTTGAAGAGAATGGTCATACACGGGAGTCAAGGAGGGACACAGAAATTCTAGAATTCCAAGGTGGTCTACAAGTAGAGGAATTCTTTGATTGGTTATCAAAGGTTGAAAAGATTTTTGAACTCAATAACGTGCCTGAAGATCGTCAAGTTAAGTTAGTTGCTACAAGACTGAGAGAAAGAGCTATGAATTGGTGGCAACAAACTAAATCAACCAGAGAGAGAATGGGGAAATCCAAAGTTGTCACGTGGGATACGATGAAAAGGATGATGAAGGCAAATTTCTTACCCTACAATTATCAAGCTCGTATGAACCAACAATTGCAGAAGTTGAGTCAAGGGAGTCGAGGAAAGGGTGTGGTTACAAGCCCCAGCAATCAGAATAAAGGTGTTAATTGCAGTATAAATGTTTCTAAGAGAGTCAACGAACCAGTTGTACATGGAATCACTAAGACAAATGTTGATGACCGAATTAAGCGCTATCATTATCAGGAGTCTGACCATAGAAGTATTGAATGTACGGAGTCCAAGAAGAAAACCTTAGTTGTAGAAGAATGTGAAAACGAGGATGTGGATGATTCTACTGAAAGCGAGCTGGAAAAGGAAGAGGAACCGACTAACCCATTATCTTTCAGCGAAAGTGTTGAAGAAGCGGAAGGTGGTGCTGAATCATTGGTTAGGTATGAGGCAGGTGAAGAGCTTAAAACTCCTGAGGAGGTTAAACCAATGTTAGAAGAGTTTGAAGAGGTCAGTCCTACGGAATCGTTCGAAGAATTACCACCAAAGTTTGACAACGAAGATGAAGAGGTCGAGTTAGAGAACGATGAATGTGATTTATTGATGGGATTTTATTCAACGTCAAAATATGTGGATTAGAAGTTGATTACTCTTCACCGCCAAAGATTGATGTCGATAGTATGGAAGAATAAATTGTGTTCGGAGTTGAGGGAAATAACTTGATGATGGAGGATTCTTGCTTAACACCTGAGCTTATGGATGAGAGCCAGCCAAGTGTAAATTCCTTAATTTCCGAGAAGCCCGAACAAAGTGAAAGTGAAACAGAAGAGAAGGCAGAATCAGATGGTTTATTATCTTTGAAAGAGTTCGTCAAAAAAAAGAAAGATAATGATGAATTATCAATGTTGATTGAATCTGGAGAAAGTTCTGATTTTGAGAATCCTGAAGAGGTTGAAGTATTTGAAGAGTTTGAAGATGAGATTTCCGAGGAACTGCCTGAAGAAACTAGGCTTGTATTTTTTGAAGAGTCTGTTGAAAAGGTGAAAAATAGTAATGAATTGTTTGTGTTGACCGAGCAAGGAACGAGTAAAGATCTTGAGGTTTTTGAGGAAGTTGGATCAGAATTCGACGAGTCTGAAGTCGAATATCCTGAGGAATTACTTGAAGAATTACCACCACTATAGGACATTCAGCATCAAACTGAACTAGTACCAGATGCTATTTTACTGCAGGGATCATATGATCTTATGAGTCTGAAAGAACAGGAAGAGTTGAAAAGACAGGAGGAAGAGAATGATTGTCAGTTGGAGTTGCTTGATCATGTCCGCACTGCTGACGTTGTCAACGTCAACTGCTTGGAACCGTTTCATGAAAATAAACATGTCGAAGAAGAAGCGAGTGGGAATTCATTTCAATCAGGGGAAATTGATGCAACACATCAAGGGAAGATTCTAAACGATGATACACCTGAACGAGATAAGGAAAGACAAGAATCTGGGCATGAGTCATCACACTTCGTCAGTCGTAACTTCCTAAGTCGCTCCGCGATTTTAAACTTCCTTATATCGTCTCGCATTTTCGTCACGATTTGGTTCTATATCACACCTTCCTATTGGCACAAGCATCATGATGTCATCTCCCTCAGATCACTTCCTTATGCCGCCTGCCTAATGCCACGTCTGCTTATTGCCATGCGTTCCTTATGTCGAGCCACATCATCAAAGAGTCAAGACAAGATCAATCTCAAGAGTGGTTATCACAAGAGCCGCATCAGACCAGATAATGAATGGAAGACAGCGTCTCGAAGAAGAAAAAAGTGTGAATTCGGGACGAATTCTTTTCAACCAGGGGAGGATGATGCAGCGCAAGATAAAAATCGCTTCCTTGAATCCTAATATCGAAGCCCTAGATTGCTCGAGCTTCTAAGTCGCGATTTCCAGTATGTCGTTCCAGATAACTCGTGAGATTCCTTATGTCGCACTCCTCCTTAGGTCGCGACTGAATCGTGCTTCCTTAGGTCGTGAACGAAACCACTTCCCTAGGTCGTGAACGAAGCTTAGGTCACTGAAGCTTAGGTCGCGAACGACCTTTCGTAAGTCGCTGCCAATTTCCAAAGTCGTGAACGAGAAAGTCTTATGTCGTTGATTGCTTCTAGCCTAGGTCGCGAGCATCTCCAGTAGGTCGCGAACGAGCAGAATCTTATGTCGCTTCCACTATGCCGCAAGATGTTAAGTCGCAAGTTATTAGGCCGCAAGATGTTAAGTCGCAAGATGTTAAGTCGCAAGTTATTATGCCGCAAGATGTTAAGTCGCAAGTTATTAAGTCGCAAGTTCTTAAGTCGTTTGTGATGAATTTCTTAAGTCGCATTGATTTGTTAAGTCGTTTGTATTTTGTTTTCTTATGTCGCTTGTGTTGTAATTGTTGTACCGCTTTTCTTAAGTCGTGTCGCATGTATTTTGTAATGTGTTGTAACTTGTTAAGTCATGTGTGTGTTGTAACTTTCCCTATAAATAGGGGTGTGTTGTCGTTTGTAAACAGGAGTTGATTTTCGAATAAAAATTGGTTTGTGCTTTGTGCCACCATTAAAATTGGAAGTTGAGTGTTATCTCCTTTCTCCATCTTCGGATATTCGAGTGCGCTAGAATCAACGAACTTGAAGCCGATTCACGGAATCTCGTGCACGAGATCAACGTCGAAGAATCGTAGATCTTCTAACGCGGTATCGTGCGCGATCAACGTGTTGAAGATAGCTAGAATCTGGTATCTCGAGAGATCAACGGATTTGGGCACTTGGGTATCTTCAATTCATCGATTCATCTTGTTTCATCGATTCATTTTCCGCGAATTCATCAGTTCGTGAGTTGTGTGATCCTGTAGGCTGCGTCAGTATATTTCTGTCTTTAGTAACCCTTTGTTTATCTTTCAATAGAAAACGAAGAATATTAAAGCGGTGCTTAGGGTATAGGCTAAGGAGAAGTATGGCAGTGGAGCTCTTTCTTCAACCATCCTAAAGGCTAAGCTGGAGACTGCCCAACATGTTCTCAATTTGAATCCTTCTTATATCATTGCATCATCCCCGGAAAGTGATCTCGATGACCAGTACATCAAAGCTCTACAAATCGAAGCAAACAAAAAAGCATAAATTAAGATTCATATGGGGAGCTCAAGGAGATAAGAACATTAAATTCTACCATGATACTCTTAAAATTAAACAGTCCAAAGCCCATATTCACAACATAAAGGACCAGAATGGAAAGCAAGCAGATTCCCCTCACCTTGTAGAAGAAGCCTTCCTAAGCAACTACTTTTTAGAATTACTGTGTGACTCCTCTAATTTCTCTCCTAATTTAGATATAATATCTGAACTTGACCCTCATGTTTCCACTAAGCAACAATCCATGCCATCTATTGAAGTCACCATTATTGAAATAAGAAAACATATATTTGAAATGAACCAACAATTATGTAGAGGCCCTGATGGTTTTAATGCAGTATTTTATTTCACTTGTTGGGATATCATCAAAAAGGACTTATGTAGAGTTATGTCTAATTTCTTCAAGCACTATAAAATAACAATTGTATCAATGCAACAAATCTTGCCCTTATTCCTAAAAATGATCATCCAGCTGATGTCACTGAATTTAAGCCTATTGCCTGTTGTAACTTAATTTACAAATGTATATCCAAAATTATTGTTGCAAGATGAAAACTTGTGCTTCCCATATTAATTTCCCATAACCAAACAACTTTCTTGCTGGGTAGAAGTATACTTGATAATGTCCTTATCACTCATGAACTTCTTAAAGGATATTCCAATATTAATATTTCTCTTAGAGGCATGTTAAAGCTTGATATAAGGAAGGCCTATGATTCTATTAAATGGACTTCTACAGTTAGATTGATGGCCAGAATGAGATTTCCCAAACACTTTATTGCTTGGATCTATGCTTGCATGTCCATAGCCACTTTTTCTGTGTTCTACAAAGATACAATAGCATGTTACTTTAGAAGTAAAGAAGGAATTAGGCAAGGTGACCCGACATCCTCCTACTTGTTTATCTTGATCATGGAGGTTCTAACTAAAATGATAGCACAGTGTGTTGCTAGCAAACTGGGTCATCTACACCCAAAACGCATGGATCCCATGATATCAGCCTTGATGTTTATAGATGATGTTATCCTCTTCACTAAGCCCACTGTTTCTTCTATTCAATGTATTCTTAACACCCTTCTTGAGTTTTACAAGTTCTCTGGTCTGAGTATTAATCTTCAAAAATAAATGAAGGCTGTGATGTTGTAACCAGATCTTTATCATCTGATTGAGTGTTTTGGAACCATAGAGATCTCATGATATAATCCTGGCCGCGCATTTTTAATTCTTTCTTTTCGTTTGGGCTGCATTTCATTTAAGCCCATGTAACCTCTTATAAATACTTTTGCTGTGAGAAGTATTTTGTATTCACTTTCAATAAAGAAAATATTCTCTGTTCAAAACTTAATATGGTATCAGAGCCAACTGCTTAACAGCACAACATCAAAGGAAGATACAAGAGTCTCCATCAGTGATTCTTCATCATTTGGAAAATCATTCTTTACCCATCAGATTGTATAATCATCATTTAGGTAAAACAAGTTTATCTTCTGAAATCTAGTGCCTTGCCAAGCTATATACTGGCTGCACTCAGATCTTCATCAAAGATAACTTGATCAAGAAAGCAGCAGAAGTCAGATTCAAGAAATCAGAAAATCATCACAACAAAATCATCACAGCAAATTTGAAAACAAGATTAGTGCCACGCCAAGATCCATCAGATAACACTCATCATTTGGATCTGGCTGCATCATACCTGTTTTTTATCAATTTCTTGAGGATTTTCTTGTTCAAGAATCTCATCTGAAGCCTTCTCTTTAGTTTTGATAGAGATTGTTCATCATGACTGATGATCAATCTACAACCTCTGATAATGCCACTTCTGAGCACCAACCTGATGTAACAGCAAAGCTAATCAAATCAGTCATAAGCCCACAATCCAACTTATTACAGTTCATCTTGATGAAAATAACTATTTGTTGTGGAAACTACAGTTCGAAACTGCAATACAGGGTTATGGCCTTGAAGGTTTTCTTTTTGGCACAACACCAACTCCATCAAAATTCATCACTGTCCAAGAAAATAAAATAGTTAGCAATGAGAATATGTCAAACATCACATGCAAGATAGACTAATATGTTCCTGGTTATTGTCATCTATTAATACCAATCTTTTATCACATGTTATTGGATGCAAATCTGCTTGTGAAATTTGGTCAACCATAGAAAAAGTTTTCAATACTCAATCAGCAGCCAAAGTTATGTATCACAAGAGACAGCTACAAAACATCAGAAAGGAAAACTGCTCTATGAGAGAATATCTATATAAAATCAAAACAATCTGTGATCTGCTTGAGGCTGCAGGCCACAAAGTATCTGATTCTGAATAGATTTTAACCATATTAAATGGTTTGAGTGATGAATATGAAGCTGTGGTGGCAGTTATCTCATCTCATAAGGTCTTACCATCAGTGGATGATGTCTACTCTATACTACAGGCTCATGAAGCCAGAATAGATAATAAAAGACCTCAAGAATCTGAGTTTGCAATCAACTATACCGCCAACACAAGAAACAAGAATCAAAACAACAACAAAAGTGATAAACAATCACAGAGAGGAGGATACTCCAATAGATCAAGGGGAAGAGGCAGGTACAACAACAACAATAGACCAAGATGCCAAATCTGTGAAAAAATTGGACATACAGCTGTAAAATGCTATTTTAGATATTCAAATCAGAATAACAACAGTTCAAGAAATGATAATCATAGTGTCAATGTGGCTCAAGCAGGCTCCAGCAATCAAGCAGACAACAAAGATCACTGCTCAAATGAAAATGGTCAACCAGAACATGCACATGATGACTACTGGTACCCTGACTCAGGGGCAACTAATCATATAACTAACAACTTAGAAAACTTAAATCTTGGCAACAAGGAGTATAGAGGTAAACAGTCTATTTGCATGGGCAATGGTAAGTGTATCAAAATTTCTCATATAGGAGGTGCTTCTATTAAAGGAAAAAGACAACTATTCTTACACAACTTATTGAGAGTGCCAAAGATTAAAAAGAATCTTATAAGTGTATCTCAATTTTCCAATGATAATAAAGTTTACTTTGAATTTTACCCTAAATATTGTCTTGTTAGAGATATACTAACTAAGAATGTTTTATTGCAGTGTGATGCTGAAAAGGGATTATACAGATTTAAGTCTGTCAACTGTACAAATTCTACAAAGGAGCAAAGCTGTTGTAATCAGTGTGAAATGAAAAACTGCATTAGTATATTTGATCTTTGGCATCACAAACTTGGTCATCCTAGTACTAAAGTTGTTAAACAAGTTCTTACTCAAAATTCTATACACTGTGATGATGTTTCTCTTCCTTATATATGTACACACTGTCAAATGGGTAAGAGTCACAAATTACCATTTGGTGACTCCTTAACCAAGTATTCAAAACCTCTTGAACTTGTTGCTACTGATCTTTGGGGACCAGCATCAACGTGTTCAGATTATGGTTATAAATACTATATATCCTTTGTAGATGCTTATACAAGATACACCTGGATATACTTTTTAAGAAACAAATCTGATACATACAAAGTTGTATTGGATTTTATTACTATGGTTGAAAAACAATTTAGTTCACATGTTAAAGTTTTACAGTCAGATGGTGGAACAGAGTACAAACCCCTTAAGGATTACTTTATCAAAAAGGGAATAATTCATAGAACTACATGTCCCTATACATCTGAGCAGAATGGCTTAGTTGAGAGAAAACATAGGCACATAGTTGAAAAAGGGCTGAGCTTATTAGCTCATGCAAGCTTACCCCTAAAATTTTGGCCTGAAGCCTTCAACACTGCAGTCTATCTTATTAATAGACTGCCAACCAAAATTTTAGAGGATATAACCCCCATAGAAAAATTACAAGGGGTGAAGCCAGACTACTATAGCTTAAAAACTTTTGGGTGCTTGTGCTTTCCATATTTAAGGCCTTATAACAATAATAAGCTAAGCTTCAGATCAAGGCCATGTACATTTCTTGGGTATGCTACCAATCAAAAAGGATATAAATGCCTAGATGATAGTGGAAAACTTTTTATTAGCAGACATGTTGTATTTAATGAAAATGTATTTCCTTTTGAAAATTCAGAAGTGAAAACAACAAGCAAGGTATATAATCCTAGTGCATTAATACCTGAAATGCCCATATATTCTGAGAATGAGAATCAGACAGAGGTGAAGAGGACTACTGGAAATCATCAAACTCATCTTGTAGTCTCTGTTCAGCGAAATTATGATTGGAATGATGATTCCAGTCATGCCAGTCAATCACCTGCAATCTCAACAAATGAAGAAAGTCAAAAAGCTCAAGATTAACAAGCTGAATCAAATGACAATACTAGTCATGATAACACTGACAGCTTACCTCATACTGATTCCACAGTAAAATCAACTCATCCAATGATCACTAGAGCTAAAAGTGTCATCTTTAAACCCAAAGCATACATTGCCAACACAAGTCTTAATGAACCATCAAGCTATGAGCAAGCTGCAAAGCACAATAACTAGAAAGCAGCAATGAATGAAGAGTATAATGCTCTTATAAAAAACAAGACATGGGATCTTGTATGTCCACCAGCACATTGTTGGATGTAGGTGGACATACAAAATAAAAAGAAATTCTGATGGGACTATCAGTAAATATAAGGCAAGACTTGTTGTCAAGGGTTACACCCAACAGTATGGGTTTGACTTTACTGAAACCTTTTCTTCTGTAGTCAAACCCTCTACTATAAGACTCATACTTACAGTTGCACTTCACAAATTTTGGAGAATAAGGCAACTAGATGTCAATAATGCCTTTCTAAATGGCATATTAGAAGAATAAATTTATATGATGCAACCACCTGGCTATGAACAAAATACAAACCTTGTGTGCAAACTAAATAAGGCAATATATGGCCTCAAACAAGCACCAAGAGTATGGTTTGACAGATTGAAATCAACCTTAATATCAAATGGATATTAGTCTATCAAATCAGATAATTCATTGTTCATTAAAGTCAGCCAGGTATCAACTGTTTACATTCTTATCTATGTTGATGATCTTATAATTACAGGTAACAATCAGGATGAAATCAATCAAATTATCAACTATCTAGACAAGCAATTTTCAATCAAAGATCTTGGAGACCTCAATTATTTCCTAGGAATTGAAGTTCACAGAACAACAAATTCTGAGATAACATTGTGTCAAAGGAAATACATATCAGAACTACTGGCCAAAACAAAAATGGAAGATGCAAAACCCATGCCAACACCAATGATAAGTAATCAAAGCCTATCAAAAAACAGGGGAGAAGACATAAATAATACTAAACAATATAGAAGTGTTATAGGAGCATTACAATATGCTACTATAACACGACCTGATATTGCATTCAGTGTTAACAAACTCTCTCAATTTATGCAGAATCCACTGGACGAACACTGGAAAGCAGTCAAGAGGATTCTCAGATACTTAAAGGGAACAATAAATCATGGTTTATCTCGTAAAGCTTGCAAAAATCTTAATCTAACTGGATACACCGATGCTGACTGGGCAACAGACTCAAATGATAGAAAATCAGTCACAAGGTACTGCATATTCATTGGTCAAAACTTAATATCATGGTGTTCCAAGAAACAATCAACTATCTCAAGGTCTAGTACAGAAGCAGAGTACAGGAGTGTAGTCAGTGCCACAGCCGAAATCATGTGGTTACAATCAGTTTTAGATGAATTAAAGTTGAAATCAGATATCAAGCCAACACTGTGGTGTGACAATCAAAGTACTGTCTATATGACAGCTAACCATATACTACACTTGAGAACAAAACAGATTGAGATAGATCTACACTTCGTTCGTGATCAAGTTATTAAAGGAAACTTACAAGTTAATCATTTACCTGCCACTTACCAGAGAGCTGATACTCTCACCAAGTCCTTGTCGAGAAAGAACTTTGTGAAGTTCAGGTCAGAACTAGGAGTAACTGCAATTCAGACCTCTCTCGAGCTCGACAAGTCAGATCGTCACCAAATCAAAGAGCAGAAGAAGAAAGAGCTCGACAAGCCAGATCTTCACCAAATCGAAGAGCATAAGAGGAAAGAGCATCAAAGTAACCAACTTGCTCTCGACTCAAAATATAACTGTTCAGACTCTCGAGAAACTCAAGAGAACAACTCCAATCAGACATCAAGAGGGCATTGAAAGAAGGAGCAATGAAAATTTTATGAGCCGCATCAACTCAATCAGAGAATCACACGATTTCGCCTCACAAACTCTAACCCTTGAAATCGGGTTAGGGTTCGAAGGGGGGAAATAAAACTGATTGAGTGTTTTGGAACCATAGAGATCTCATGATATAATCCTGGCCGCACATTTTTAATTCTTTCTTTTCGTTTGGACTGCATTTCATTTAAGCCCATGTAACCTCTTATAAATACTTTTGCTGTGAGAAGTATTTTGTATTCACTTTCAATAAAGAAAATATTCTCTGTTCAAAACTTAATATTCGAAAATCAAGTATTTAGATGGCAGGTGTGTCTGAAACCATTACTAGAAACATTTCCTCCTTTTCTTGCTTGCAAACCATCTCTAGCACTTCCTCTTACTGGAATCCCTATTGCTACTTCCAAAATTACCACTTCTCAGTGTCTAGGATTGTATTCTAAAATCACTAAAGCCATGAACTCGGGGACTAATAAGCATCTCTCACAAGCTGGTCATCTTGTGCTTATTAATTCTATTATCTTTGCTTATACTACTTACTGGAGTAGGATCTTTCTCCTTCCTAAGAAGCTTATATTTATGATAAGGAGGGCCATGAGGAATTTTTTATGGTCTGTTAATATGTTCTCCACAAAGTTGAAGCATATTTCTTTTCACAAAGTGGAAATGGAAAAGAAACATGGTGGTTTAAGGATCATCAACTTGCTTAATTGGAATGAGGCTGCTTTCAGCAAGTATTTAGATGATTTGCTCACTAAAAAAGGATAATATATGTGTTCTCTGGTCAATCAAGCATAAGCAACAAATATTTTTGGCCTATGGACATCATTCAAAATAGTAGCTGGGTATGGAGTGTTATTTTAAGGTTAAGACCTATTGTGCTGCCTCAATTGACCAAGTGTCCCGGTAAGCTGGGTATGGGTAAGCTAATTTCTAGTTAGATCCTTAGGCTAAGCATGCTTTATTTTAAAGAGTATTTTGTCATATAACCAAGTGTCCCGGTCTGATATTCCTCTTAATGCAAAGGCTAAGGATTATATACATGATGGTGTTGTGATCCTTCCTTACACAAGTAATCGGGTAATAAGAAGTATGTGGAATATAATACACCAAAACGCTTATCATTTATCTCAGGTTGAAAGTGTTGTTTGGTCCCACAAATGTTCTGTTCACCGCACCTCCACTGTCTATAAATGTACTTCTAGAAGCTACACAGAAGAATTTGGAATTTACAATGTAAGGAAAGTGGCATTTTTTTGCTGTGGAAAGTTAAAAGGAATGCCCTGCATACAAAAGATAGACTGAAGCAGAAAGGAATGAATGTGGATGGTGCTTGTGTCTTCTGTTTTGATGACGAGGAGAGTAACTTGCATCTGTATTTTAGTTATTCTATTATATCCTATGTGGCACAATTTAATGGTCGGAGCCAGCAGAAACAACATGAACAGGGTAAGTGTAATTGAATGGGACCTTATTTACAAAGCAATAAGGTGGAAAGATGGATCGAGCTCTGTGTACTGCTAATTCTTAAAAAATTCATTCAGGTAGCGTTGGAAAGGAATGAAAGAGTATTTAATGGAAAGAGGAAATGTGAAATGCAAATTTGGTGTGATATTATTCAAGCAATCAAGTATGGTATTGCTGCTAGTAGGTTTGGATATGATGTGCATATTCTAAACTGTTGGAGTTAGGACTTTTGTTTTATTCTCATATTGTTTTCCTTTCTTTTCTTCCCTTGTTCTTATCTTTGTTTATTTTCCTCCTGGATCATAGCATGTTATGATTCATTTTTTATTAATCATTTTTTATTGTGTTTGTAATAAACTGGTAGGAAACCAGTCAACCTCGTTGGCCTTGTTAAAAATATACTAATAATATACACACACATAAAAATATTATTATAATATATTTGTTTAAATATAAATAAGTTACTTAATTTTGATTTTTTTAAAAACCGTGAGTAATATATGTATTAATATATATATATATATATATATATAAAATAAAGCAATATTTTTTTAATTATAATATATAAAAACACACACACATAAATATATTTGTAATATATAAATATATATTAATAAATAAAATTATAGTTATTTTTTACTATTTTAAAATATATTTTAATTGAATATTCTTTCGGAATTAAATAAAATATTAATAAACACTTATTTTCTAAATTTTATTTCAAATTTTAAATTTCTAGTAAATCTTAAATGGTATTTTATGGTTTAAGAAATTTTCCCACATTTTTTCGGTTCAAATAAAATTTTAAATGATTTATTAATATTCAACCGGATTAAATATTAATTTTTTTTTAAAAAAAAGTTGTTTATTTTTTATTTTTTGGCCAAGAGCTTATCTGATATTAATAAATTTTGTAGAATAATTTTCATAAAATTAATATCGTTTATTTATGCAGTAAAATAATTTAAATAATATTAAATAATAAAAATTGTTTATAAAAGTTATTTTCTTACTGTCGGAAATTTGTATTACTATTAAATTTTATGTATAAAATTATATAACAAATTTTAACCATGTTGTAATTAATTATAGACTGTATATATGTAATTAAATAATATATATGTATATTATAATTTAATAAAGTATTAAATTATATTCAGCTGCACCAATCTGATATATATTAAAAAATGATTTTTTTTATTTTAAACATAGTATATACATGCATATAATGAAACTAATTTTTGGCAACATTATTGCATATCAGAATCCTCTAACTAACAATATAATACACACATACATAATAAAATATTATGCTAAGAATTATAAATTATAATTTAACAAAAACCATACCATAATTCCAAAGCCTTGATGTAAACCTTGAAATGATAAACTCTCCCCTTTGAAACCCTTTCCGATTTAGTAGATTGCTAGTTCTTTAAACGTTGACCTTCAACTATCAAATAGCGATCAAAACTGGCATGATTTGAGTTTTTATTGATGGAGGGACTACGATAATTTTAGGCAGCAAGAAGGGAAGATGAGGTAGCAAAAAGATCCAATGTAATTAGGGTTAGGGATTCTTAAATATTGGATAGAAAGGAGAGAAAACTAGATATAACCTCATACTCTTTCTCCTTCAATCCGAGTCATCCAAAATCAAGCCTAGCTAACCCTAAATGAGCCAAACCTAACCTATGTAGCCAAAATTACCAGCCCTCATGATGGCCTCAAACCCATTTAAGGTCCGAATGAATATTTAGCATTTTAAATGTGATTTAAAACGTTTATGATATCATATATCGATTAATGTATTTATAACTTTTATAAATACATTTAATGTTCATTTATCAAATCAAAATCAAATTTATAAATAATTTTTCATAACTATTTTTTGATTCAATTAATTTATAACAATTATAAATCAATTAAATTATTTTGGTTAAAAGAGAATTTATCGTTTTGGTTGTGTGACTCGTCGGGTATAAATTTGGTTAGCGATTAATGTCGAACTATTCAAATATTAACGTTCACACTTCAATTAGCAGGTGGTGTGACATTTTGACTAAATTTATTGCTTAATTGGTTTCGGTAAAATCTAATTTTATTTTGTTAAGCATTACCTTGTCCGGTTGTGACTTTTATTTACGCTAATTCTCTTCATCAAAACTATATCACTTTGGATTTATGGAATTTGATAATGGTCAAAATTCCAATATCATCCACATTCAACTCTATAGCCCAAACACAAAGTCCTTGGTTTAATAATAACAACTATTATTAACTAAAACACTCTGGTCAAAGACTTTGACTACGAGTTGACTTCAGCTAACCATGATACTAAACTCACATAACTGAGGAGACGAATCCTCTCTTGAATAATGCTTCACTTCTGATACTTCTACACAATCCAACTATAGCCACTCAATGGACGTCATGCTATGATTTGACTATAATCAAAGTGGAGCTTTCATATTGAAGATCAACAACAAGTCAAGGGAACCGTGTAAATCGGTCACATGGATATTTTCTATTTGACCTTAGTATTATCAACCAATAAAAAACTATTGAGTGAATCATTTTATAGTTATCCAATAACTATCAGTACGTAACCCCTAGGTGCCACCAACAAACATGAGTAAAACACTGCCTAATATTTGGATAACGTTACGTACTCTAGTCTCAACAGATACATGGATGTCCAATCTCGATGCATCTTGACTAGAAAAAATTAAAATGGTATATTTGTTTTCATTGTGATAAATTACTCAGGGTTACAACACTTTTTAACTACTATCATAAAACATACCATTTATGGATTTTCAATTAAATATACTTTTAATTAATTAATATAACATATTGTATCAAGTATATAATAGAAAGAAAATACCTTTTATTTCGAATAAGATTGGTTATCGAGTTAGATATATGCAACAAATTACATAATTGCCCTTTGGGCATAACCCTAACTTTATTAAGAAGAAGATGTAGGGAAGACACTTTGCATCAAAAGCGTGGATGGATAGCAATTACTGCTAGAGCCTTGGCTTGGGTCTACTAGCAATTGATATAAAGTTATGGACACATAGAAATAATTGGAAGAGCAAGAGCGGAACCGTTAGAGCTGATGGTCGAGGTTCCAGTGGATGAAGATGATCCTTCACATATTATTAAAATTGGGTCTCAACTCTGTGTAAGGAAGAAGGGTAATTAGAAGGTTTCTTATGGCAAATAAGAACGTGTTTCTTGGACACATTCCAATATGTGTGGGATTCCCCCCGAAGTCGCATGGCACGCATTGAATGTGAACCATCATATCCTCCATAAAGTAGAAATGACATAGCATGGAGCCTGTAACACCCCGTAAAAGTTAATAAGAAATTAATTAATTAAAACAAGGATAAAAATGGAAATTTTACGAATGTTGGAATTTGACCATGAAAGTTACACTATTACATTCTTGGCAATTTTCTAGTCCACTTTCATATATAAAGTTTTCTAATTAGAGCTCAAACGGAAAAGTTATTCAAGTTTGAAGTTTGTGAATTTAAAATAATTCGAATGGAGTTCAAATTTTAAAAATTAAACAAAGTTAACATTTTAAACTAAAATGGTAATAATAAGTTAACGTTAGGGTGAACTAAATTAATGAAAACGTTGATGGTAAGAAGTAAAATAGGTATGAAATAAAAAAGTAAACGAGCAATAAATATACGTTCCAAATAAATAGACCGGTCGACCACCTCCACTATGGCCGATCAACCACTAATTAATATATGTTCCAAATAAATAGATCGATCGACCATCTAGGGAGGAGCAATCGATCGGTGAGTGTGTGGTGGCTTAGGTTTTGTTCGGTGCGTACGGGCCGGATTTTATTATTTTAAACCGAAATAAATCCGACGGTTCTGGTACCTTCTAACCACTATAAATAAGAGCCCAGCCCACTTACTTTTATTCACAAATTATTTGAAATGCTAAAGGACCTCTGTCAGTCTTCTTCTTCACTACGATTCAGTATCACTTAGGATTTCCAAGTAGGGCATTTTAAATATATAAATATTCCATTTCTAATTCTATTCTTCTCATATCCCTGATTCCGAATCTACTTTATATACAATCAAATTATTGTATATTCCAAAAAGAAGAGATCTGAAGGAGAAATTAGGAGCGAGCATGAATCAAATCCAAAAGGAGGCTCGCAGATTCTATATGAGTGGAAATCTTAGTTTTTCACATTTTAGTATTTGTATAGTAGAAGTTTGGATTTTTTTTATACCTTGGGGAATTTTGTTCACGAAACCCCTAAAACTAAAAACCCTAAAATTCCCCCAAAACGAAATGTTAATTCTTACAATTATTAGAACCTCGATTATTTTATATTAAAATACTAGAATTTGTTTTGTTATTGCAATTTTAATATTTCATATTATATTCCACTTTCAGCTCTTCTCTAGTGTTGTGTTAAAGGGTTACAAAATAAAAATAAGTTAGAAAATGGAGTGTAAAGTAGGAATTCTCCTATTTATAGTTCGCACTGCTTATTTCTGTAATTTTAAAAAAAGGAATCCCATTTTCACTTCAGGTTCGTATATGTAAAAGTTGAATAGAACATAAAAGATTCAAATTGTAAGTTTTGTTTCCTTGAAATAGAGGCATTGATTCTACTATATTAATATATATAGAATAAGTTTGGTGTATGATCCTATTTTATTTATGCAACTCTATTTGTTTGGCTAAGGATATTAGCTATTTTGAAAGTCATCGTATAAAGTTAGACTTGAATATGGAAGTTTTAACATTTAACGATAAATATAAGGCGCAAATTTTAGAATAGGAATATTGTTCGCATGCTTAGGAATATTTATATGTATTAGTTATTGCGTAAATAAAAATATATTATTATTAACATATAATTAATAATGTATTATTGGGTGGTACAGATAGGTTAGTAATTAGTATTAAAACCCTTAGGAAGAAAGTTGAGATAGTTATGGAAATTAATCCATAATTAAAGGTGGAATAAGGAGCTTTCCTTATAAGGTCTTAATGAAAAATGTGGTGAGGTATATATACAAGTTAGGAGAGTGGAATTATGAATAAGTTATAGGGATGTGAGATCAGTCAAAAGCACATAAAAGTCTACCCGGCTAATCTGCTGACCAGCAGTGTTACATTGGGACCGATGTGAGACATCGCCTATAATACGTACACACAGAGGAAGCAAGGTTAGTCCTAATTATATAGGGTAAGTATGCCCAACTAATTTGACTACCTGTACCTACAAATAGTCGGACTGATACGAGACGTTATAGTTTGGGTTACGAGTCATAAGGTGTAGGACCTACTTCTGGGTTAGGAGTATTGAGTGGTTGTTATAGGGTCCGGCTCCTTCCCAATTAAGAAGTATTAAATGGTCGAGATTTATCGTTAGGTGTGGTAGTAAGGAATCTTAGGAGGTATCCTCTTTAGGCTTGAGGTATTAAGTGGCTATTGTAGGGTCCGCCTGTTCCCATAAAGAAGTATTAAGTGGAATGATGAGATTTCGAACGATGTCTGTTAGGAAGTACAAAAGAGGGGTTCGTCTTGGGGTTTAGATATTAAATGATGGGGATTTACCTAGTTACAAGTATTAAATGGTCAAAGTTTGTCTAATTCCCATTAAATAGGTATTAAGTGGCTCAGATACTTTCTCTCACATTCTTAGGACTGGTGGTAATTGTGGAATGGACTAGAAAGGCCTTCGGGCTTATAGTTGGAGGTATTCTTGGTAGGATATAGTATAGGATGCGTAAGACATATTTCTCATCTAAATGATACTGCACAAATACTATTACGGTAAGACTTGAGATTTCATTCACCAAATATTGTTGTTCTGACGCCTTCCTCATTACAACACATAGGTTAGGAGAGATGATGTTAATAGAGAGGCTGAAGGCGGAGGCGAGGACTAGTGACGGTTATCTATCTATTTAAGTTGTTGATATACTTTGATGTACCCATTTTCAGACATGATGCTGTTGTTTTGAGATATTGTATTTTAGATATTGGGATGTTATGTTTTTGAGGTTTGAATGTTTATAAAATGGGTACTTATTTTTGTATTATATTTTATCTCTTCCGCTATGAGATTCTGATAGCATGGATATATAGCTTTGAGTATCGTTCATTGTACCAATTTTATCAACCAACAACGAGCTCTAGAATGGGTCTAAGTTTCGATGGGCTTTTATATGGTCGAGAATTAGGTCCGTTTTAAGGTGGGTTGTTATAGAGCCAAAGAAATCTACTACATGAAAGGGAGAAGTGGATAACATGAAGGAAAATGGCTTTATCTATGATGCACTATACCTAGGTTGGGAATCATATCTAGAATATTCAAAAAGGAAAAGTGTAAATGGCGAGCATGTATAGACTACTCAAACGTGAACAAAGCATGATCGAATGACTGCTTCTCGCTATCATAGTATGACCAGTTAGTAGATAAGACAATCAGACATGAACTACTGTCCTTTATGAATATATACTCCAGCTACGACTAGATTATGATATACGTCCCTGATAAAGAGCACACAAGTTTTATCACGGACTTGAGTTGATATTGCTACAAGGTGATTTTGTTCGATCTAAAGATTGTTAAAGCTACTTACCTACATTTGGTCAACAAGTTGTTCTAAAAAGACCGGATGGATGATGAAGGTCTACGAAGATGATATGCTAGTAAATTCATGGAAAACCACTTACCACGTAGGCGATCTTCCAAAAAAATTAATGTGCTTTGGAAAACTACCATCAAAGGTGCTAGCACTACCGGATGATATCGAGCACTAAATGATAACGCACATTCCAAAAGAGGGAAATACAATGCTGATTCATTTGCCAAGTTGGCAACTTCTAGGAATGCACAACGGTTGGGAATCATACCAATAGCAGTGTTTAAGTGTTCAAGCATTGAGGAAATGGAATTGACTACATCATGAAGATTGAAGAGAAGGAGTCATGGATGACTCCATTCAAGGATTATTTGCTAAAAGGAGTTCTTTCGAAGTATCGGAGTAAAAAGTGAAAGCTCTTACTTTAGGTACCATGCTACATTTATGTAGGATGATGTTTTGTTTCAGAGAGGATTTTCTACACTCTTGCTAAGGTGTGCTAATAAAGACAATGCTAAAAATACCTTACAATTATTGGTATATTTTATTTAAAACACTTAATTATATAAATTAATTATTTACAAATTGAATACTTTGAATAAAAATATTAATTCCTTCATTTCCCCTTTCGAGGACGAAAAGTTTTGAGTGGGGTAGAGTGTAATGACCTGTAATTTTCGATAATTAAAATATTAAATTAAATAAGATTTTGGGCCTTTATTTGGATTTCAAATCGATTTGAAATCAAAGGTGAGTGTTTTAACCCACTCACAACTACTAAATTGTCTTATGGTAGTTAAATTGAATTTATGATGTGATTAGAATTTGATTGGTTGATGTTTGGTATATTTAAATTGTCATTCCAGTTAAATTTGACCTTTATTGAATTTAATTGCCATTTAATTTAATATTGAATTTTAAATTGCCAGTTAAATACCTATCGATGATAATAAGTTAATTGTTGTTATTTATTAGTTGATTTGAATGGTGATTGTGATGGATGTTTAATTGTTGATATTGGATGATTGGATGTTTAAATTATATATTGTATCACACTGTAGGTTCCCTTAGTTATTGTTAGGAAAATCACCATGGGTTGAAATGATACATACCCGAATGATCTATAGATTAGGAAAAAATTGTTATGGGTTGAAATGATAAACTCGAGCGATTTTATGGATTTTGAATTTTTCGGGATTGCGGGTTGAAATGGTATATATCTGTAAATTTAAATTATTACGGGTTCAAATGATATATATCTGTATCACTTGACCATAAGATAGAAAATTATATGCGGACACCGGATTGGTTAAATTAAATGATTTTTAAATCCTTAAGTTTTGGATCCAGTTAAATGATATTTTAAAGAAATTTTATTTATATAAATTGAATTGTTTTCGAAATCCAAGCTTTAAAACATTGAAACTGAAATTGGTTTAAATGAATGCTTTAAAGAATTTAAATTGAAATTTTAAAGTTGAATTTTGAAATATAAATGAAATTTATCAAAATTGAGTTATTGTAAATGTTCGAATATTTAAACTTTGAAGTCTATTGAATTTGAAGTGGTTTAAATCTGTAGTTCAACATTGATTTGAAATCGATATAGATTTAAATGGCTTTATTGAGAAGTCTGATTGAGAATCTGAATTTAAAGGTAAAAATTGAGTTTTGTTGATTTGGAAGCTGGATATGGTCCAGATTTGTTGAAATGGAAGAAATAGTTTAATTTGATATTAATTTCAAATTAATTATTTTAATATAAACTGTCTAAAGATATATTATTTAAATCCAGATTTATTTAGATTTTCAAACTATTTATTATATAAACCATTTCAATAATCAAACCATTTTATATTAAACTATGAAAAATATATTAAATATATTTTTAAACTATTTTAATCTATTTTAAACTATTTTAATCTATTTTAAACTATTTTAATCTATTTTAAACTGTTTAATCTACTTTAAACTATTTTATACTATTTTAATCTATTTTAAACTATTTTAAACCATTTAAACTATTTTAAAGTACTTTAAGCTATTTTAAAATATTTTAAAACTAATTTAACTATTAAAACTACTTTAAACTATTTTACTTATTAAAAACTATTTTAAACTATTTATGACTATCTAAACTATTTTCTTTCCTTTCTCTTCTTTTTCTTATTTACCCCATAACTATCCTTCCTTTTGAATGGTTTGGATTCAACATGTGTAGTTTATTGTTGATTTAAACTGTCCAAAAAGGCGGTCGTTATTATGTTGAAATTGGAATTGGTTTAAAGAGATATTATTTTTAAATTCCGATTTATTTAGATTTCCATACTATTTCTATATAACCATTTTCAATAATCAAACCATTTTATATTAAACTATTGAAACTATATTAAATCTATTTTTAAACTATATTATCTATTTTAAACTATTTTAATCCATTTTAAACTATTTAATCTATTTTAATCTATTTAATCTATTTTAATCTATTTTCGTCTATTTAATCTATTTTAAACTATTTTAAAACCATTTTAACTATTTAAACCATTTAAAGTATTTTAAACCATTTTAAACTATTTTAAAACTATATAAACCATTTTGCTTTCAAATTAAGGATTTAAATATAACAGTCCAACCTTGCATCATTTTATTTTTATAAAATATTTTAAACCATTTAAATAATTTAAAAGTATTTTAAGCTATTTTAAAATAGATTAAATAGTATAAAATAGTTTAAAATAGATTAAAATAGTTTAAAATATATTAAAATAGTTTAAAAATGTATTTAATATAGTTTTAATAGTTTAATACAAAATGGTTTTATTATTGAAATGGTTTATATAATAAATAGTTTGAAAATCTAATTAATTCTGGATTTAAATAATATATAAACGGTTTATATTAAGATAATTAATTTGAAATTAATATCAAATTAAACTATTTCTTTCATTTCAACAAATCTGGACCATATCCAGCTTTCAAATCAACAAAACTCAATTTTTACCTTTCAATTCAGATTCTCCATAAAACCATTTAAATCTATATCAATTTCAAATCCATGTTTGAACTATAAATTTAAGCTACTCCAAATTCAATAGATTTCAAGGTTAAATATTCAAACGTTTACAATAACTCAATTTCGATAAATTTCATTTATACTTAAAATTCAACTTCAAATTTCAATTTAAATTCTTTAAACAACTCATTTAAACCAATTCCAATTTCAACATTTAAAGCTTGGATTTTTGAAAATAATTCAGTTTATATAAATCAAATCTTATTTCAAAATATCATTTAACCGAATTCAAAATTAAGGATTTAAAAAATTATTTAATTTAACCAATCCGGTGTCCATATATAATTTTTTACCCTATGGTCAAGTGGTACGAATATATATCATTTCAACCCGTAATAATTTAAATTTACGGATATATATCATTTCAACCCGCAATCTCGAAAAAATTCAAAATCCATAAAATCGCTCGAGTTTATCATTTCAACCCATAATGATTTTTCCTTAATCTATAGATCGTTCGGGTATGTATCATTTCAACCCATAGTGATTTTCCTAACAATAACTAAGGGAACTTGCGGTGTGATAACAACATATGAATAAACATACATCCAAATATCAACAATTAAACATCCATCACAATCATCATTCAAATCAACCAATAAATAACGACAATTAACTGGTTTCATCAATCTCCAGCTAGTCTTGATTTGGTTCAACGATCTCTAGTTTGTTGCTTTGTTCGTCGCTGTCTGGAAATCTCAGCAGCTTTTGCTTTGCTTTGCTCGTGTCTGTGTCCGTGTGCGTGTCTGTGTCATGTTCTTCGCTATCGTTGTTTCCATAGCCTCGAAAGGTGAGCGATCACTCACGATTAATATTCTTATGTTTAGTAAATTGATTTCACATGAAATGACAATTGAAATATGTTGTTAAATTTGAATTGTTAGTTATTTAATTGTGGAATATGATATGTTAAATTGTTCAACTATGATTGATATATGACACCATAACATGTTGTATATAAATTATATTAAATTTTTTTAATTATGATATATGCTCATCATTGATATGTTATGTTATTTTATTATTATTTTATTGTTCTCACTTTGCAAGTTTCCTGATAGTTAGGAATTCCCTATGGTTTAAAATGATACATACCCGAACGATATTACAGATTAGGGAAAATCGTTAAGGGTTGAAATGATAAACCCAAGCGATTTTATTGATTTTGAATTTTGGGATTGCTGGTTGAAATGATATATGCCCATAAATATTAAATTATTGCGGATTGAAATGATAAATATTTATATCACTTGACCATAGGTTAGAAAATTATATAGGGACACCGTTGGTCAATTTTTAAATGATTTCTGAATTTTTGAAAAAAGGAAAATATATATTTTTTAATAAATATTGATTTTAAAAAAAAATATAAGGATTTTATTTTTAATATATGTGAAATTTAGATTTTTTTTAATTATATGTTCTGGAAATTTTAAAATTATAAGTTAAGTTTAAAATATAAATTATACGGCGATCATACTAGAAGGTAGAATTTAGCAAAGAAGATTTTTCGCTATGGTTATTTCTGGCCAATTATTAATCAAGATGTCGCAGAATATACAAAGAAATGTGATAGGTACCATATATTTGTGAATATTCCAAGAGCCCCATCAAACAAGCTACGTAGATGGTTTGCCCTTGATCATTTATGGTATGTTGAACTGGCATCATTGGTATGCTACCAATGTCTTATGGGGTAGAAAAATATGCAAATTTTGCAGTGGACTACTTTACAAAATGGGCTGAGATGGAGCTTCATACTAACTTAGGCGAAAGTGATTAAATTCATAGTAAATAACATTTTGTGCAAGTTGGAGTGCCATAGAAAAATCATGATGGACAATGAACTCAATTTGAAAATGTGAGTTGTGTGCATAATATTTAAGAAGAGCTTTTCAATGGTAGCACATCCACAAGTGAATGGACAGGTGGAGGCGGTGAATAAAATCATCAATTCCATTGTAAAGAAGCAATGGCTTACTTTTATTAGCTAGGTGAGCCTTAAGAGCTCTAGACATTTAGATAACTGCATCGTTCTCGACTCTATAAGGAATAACTACAAAGGAAATGAAAGTAGATTAGTGACTTAAGTGGAGCTAGCTCAGGTAAGATGAAGTACGTGATGTTGGACTTGCATCCAAAAAGCCATCTTTGAGCAAAGCCATTTGATCACCTGACAAAGAAGTGTTTGTCTTTGAAATAACTTCTTTTATTATGAAGCTCTATAATAAATTTTGAGCCGTGAAACACTTCGAAGAAAGTGAGTGATGGACTTTCAAATCTCTTCTTGAAGTTATATTGATACATAAACTCGTCGAAGGAAGGCCTTCAATCGAAATGTCTTATGAAATGATGTAAAGGCTTAGTAGCATGGCATATGCATTGGGCTAAAGTAATGTAGGAGCCGATCTCATTGATTGCAACATATGCTTGTGAAATGGGTTAGAAAGGGAACCACCCTAGATAAGCACATGTATCGGTTACAAGTCGTATAACTATCGGATGGATTATGGGCTCGCTGGTGAGGTTCTTGGAGCAATGTAATAACCCATGTTTTACATATCGGATGACCGTAAAATATTTTTATTTAATTTATATAAGGTCCTATGACTCTGACATTTTGGGAGATGACTTTTAGGGACATTTTCACATTTATGATTTTTATCAAAATTTATATATGACCATTTTGACCGAGAAAATCTTGTATAGCTTATAACTTTTTATAAGAGCCAAATTAGGGTTTGAAACCCCTTCCATTACTATAGGATGATGATTTCCATTCTATAGAGTGGTCAAATAGTAAAACAGACTTACCATTTGAGAGTTATGGCTATTTAAAGTTTTCGCTGCTGCTAGCCAGTATTATCAAGTAATTAGGCTAATCCGTACCAAGGCCCACTAACCCATTTCGGGATTGAAGCTTAAGGAGGACTGATGGGACTACTCCAAGTCATTTCTATCTTCCCAAAAATGGTTCTAAGCCTCCATTAGTCCTAATCTCTTCAAAAATTATCTCGTTTTCTTACCGATCTTAGCCTAATCCACAATTACAAGGGTAAACAGTGAAGGGAACAGTAAATCTACCACTTTGGCTGTCTTGTAATCTGTGTTCTTGTTGTCCTATCTCGGTTTGGAGAATTAAAGTGGTAACGAGGTATTATGTAAGTGATTATTGATTTCTTACTATTCTATGCTTGTCTATGTAGTTAAATTCAGTGTTTTTGATGTAATAAACATGATTAAATGATTTTAAACTTTGATTGCACCTTATATATACATGGATGAATTAAAAAGATTAAAAATGGATTTTGGTTATTTAATAATCTCTTTTAGACCATATTGTCATTCTTGTGTAAATGCTAGATCTAGGCTAAATTTTATGTATTAAACATGTTTGATTTGCTTGATCATAATGTACGAATGCTTGTGAATACCTCATATGTTTAGATGAATTGCTTTGATCTTGTTTGTTAAGTGCTTTAGAAAGGTTAGGAATTAACTAGTGAAATGAGCAAAACAAAGTCAAATTAGCTTGAAATTAGATGAAACTTGGAGGAGAGGTTCAAGAGCTAGAAAGGACTATACACTTCAGATCACAGGTGAAAGGGGCCAAGGGATTCAGGTAGGCCCAACTTGATTTAGATTGGTGGAAGGTCAGGTCGGTGGGACTTCGTTTGGGTTGTGCTTCGGGTCACATGGTAGAAGGACTTGGGTTTTATAAGGAAAGACGTAGGGCCGACTTCGGGTCAAAGTATGGAGGAATTAGAACTGAAGACCAAAGATTCAGGTCGGTGGAGTTCTACTTCGGGATGATGATGGAGTTGTTTTGGGCTCATCTTCGAGACAGAAACGAAGTGGAATTGGGAAAAATTGAAGGCCAGAGTTTGGTTAAGTGTTTAGGTTGATACCGACCTGACTTGGGAAGGATTGGACTTGAGTTTTAACTTGAGGACTTCAAGAAGGAGAAGAGGAGTTTGAGTGAAGCCAAAGGACCAAGATTGGGGTCTAAAGCTCAAGTTGGTACAGATCTTAGAAGGATGCTCAGGTCGAGATGAAACTTCTAGGAGGTGAAATATGTGGTCTCTGGGTCGTGTTGGAGGTTTTCGTTTGTATTTCATCGGTCGATGGTGATGTGATGGCACGATGAAGACAGATGGTTAAGAAACGAAGCAATATTGGAGTGCTTTGATATGATGGCTTCAGGACTTTGACATGATGATTCTACGACTGATGAGGGGTTCTAGAAGTGTTCCGATGATGGCAACTCTAGGACGGGAGTCATGATGGTAGCCCATAATGAGGAAGCGAACATATGAAGTAGAGCTAGGACGTGCTCTATTATAGGAAGATATGGTGAGATAGGTTGTAGGATGTGAGCCTATGAAATGGAGTTAGGGCGTGCTCTACTATGGAAATGGAAATATGTAGGATGAGGAAGGGTTATACGATGACGATGCAATAAATCGAAAAAAGACAGGTTCGAAGACATGTGCGAAGGGATCATTGATACTCGGAATGTTCCGCTGTGCTCATAAAGAAGGGGTATGTGAGGATGCTCATCAGGTATTAGGACATATAAATATGGATCTAAGATGTAATCCATCTACCTTGGACTGCTAGGACATGCAGTTTAGTTTTTTTAGCCTACTGAGTGGTGTGGATTTCGAGCATCGAGGAACTGAGACTTTTCCATTGATCTTAGCACAGGACGGTCATACGAGTTATCATATATCCAAAAAACTTGAGTGATAGTGAGGATTGTTCGATGGATTCTACATTTTCTATGGTTTTTACAGTAATCGATTATCACTCTAGGTTGGTCACTTGATGTAGGTATTTAGGATGTGGATACCTAGACACCCGATACTATACTTAGGACATAGTACACTTTGAAGATGATAGTAGAGTATCATATTATGGATATTATGTGCTAACTCTTTGGATGCAATGACAGGTCAGGTATGAGTCTTATACCTTGTCCCTTACTAAATTGACTTGTATAGTATTTTGAGATTCATTTATCACTCACACCAGACCATTGTCTAACTCGAGGTTTTGTACTTTCCTTCTTCTTATCTTGGGTACTCTTAAATGGGTAGACTAGGTAGCTGGTCTAGGTGAGATGCGATAGCCGTATAGAGGATGAGTAGGATGGAGCTTTCTCGTATTATATGGATATACTATCACTTATTCCGTTGTGCAACTTGTGTAGCCTAGGCAGTGTTTGCTTTACTATTGAGACAGTATATTTGTGTTTATTTCTTTGTATGACTCTGTGGATTTGTGCTTTGATATTTGGGTGACATAGTTATTATTGTCTTTCCTGTTTTATATATGTGATGACTATTATTATTTTATTCGATGTGCTATGCGATATACGATAGGTTCTATGATTGGTTTTCTTTTCTTTTACCTATGATAATCGTCCTACGTCGGCAGTGCACCGCAACAGCGCGCTTATCTATGTATATTGGGTGTCGGTGGTATGGGATGTTCGTCAAAAGCAAAGTCTCTTCTGGTGGAATCCCATGTTGATTGCACATTCTTCTAAGGTTTATGGCCTGCATCGGGAGGGATATCAGTTTGAGGCTCTTCCCTTATCATGTATGCGACCTCTAGCAGAATATTTTAGAGAAGGCGAGGTCATTAAGCCTGAGTAGGAGTTAAAGCAGAAGCCAGAGCAAAGGTAAATGTTGCTGCTGGGGGAATAGAAATAGAGATGGAAGCAGCTGTTATAGTGGTAAAGATACGTTTAGAGCGTCTATAAGATTCCACTTCTATACCGAAAGCCAGAGAATGAACACCATCATGTAATTTTAAATTCTATTATTTACTTTAAATATATATTCCTTGCATGTGGCTAATTATAGCGTTCAACTGATGTCAACATGTGATGACCAGTCGGATTCTGTACATCGAACATGGTTGTGCAGTGTCTTATACAATGTGTGTCCTATTTCCTTAGCACGGCATATGAAAGCACTTCATGTAGAAATCTTGCTCATGCTTACAAATGAGCTTTGGCATGTGATGGAACAATGTGTTGGATATTAACCTTAGCGTAGGATTTACATTAACTGAAACAAATAGAATTCAAGGCAGCACAGAGCCCTATCTTTGCAGGATCGAGTACCCTTGACAATTGAACTCGAAATTTGATTAAACATGCTAGGACGTATTGACCTTTGATTTATAGTGGCATGAATAAAAGCAGTGGTAACACTTAAAGCCAAGGCGACAACCCTACAGTTGTTTTGAAGATAGCATCGAAGTGAAAAGGAAAGGCGATGACCCTATAATAGTTTTGAAGATAGTGTCGAGGTAAAATGTAAAGGCAAGGTTGATTGCTGAAGCTGGCAAGTGTATTGGGTCTTCGAAGTTGGATGGATTGATGGTTAACACCTTGGTTGAGATTCAGAATCGCCGATGATGGGATGCTTGGATCTAAACTTGGAGATGGAGGAGACGGTCTTTTCTAAGGCAAGGAGCTTGGAATAATGATTAAGTCAAAAATAAGATAAGTGTATCAAAAAATTTCTAAATATTTAATATATACTCAAGAAGCGAAATCAATTGGTGTCGATCGATATGGATCAGTACCCATACATATAACTTTTTTAAGGGAAAAGGTTAAAGAAATCTACCTAGCTATAGAGTGGAATAACTTTCAGAAATTTTCTGCAGTGATTGGAGGTTTCAAATAGAAGATTCTGACATTTATATCTGTCAAAATGACGTAGCTTTAAGCTTGTCTAGAATGAATGTTGATACTATTACTAAAGATGCAACGATCCACAAAAATGACTCAAGTGATGGAAGTGTCTTTGCATATTTTAATTCGGCCACTTGTCTCGATCTAAAGCATGCTTTATATTCACAGAAGCATGCTTTAAGCGGCAAATGTTATCCTGTATTTGAACCAAGCGATGATTTAATGGAATTGAACTATGGAATAATGAAGGAACTGATCAAAAACTTGGAAAAGATTAAGGATGGAGTACCTAAGGAAAATACTAATTATAGAATCATCGGTATCAATTAGTACTGATCGATCCATGGATCAGTACCGATTGATCTAAAACTTGGTTAGGGTCCCTTTTACTACTACTACTATGATTCTACATGCAAGTTTGGAAAACACAATAGTTTTGGTGATGGGATGATGATCTGTAACGGTCGATCGGTGATGAAAATTTTTCCCCTGAAGATCTAAAGTTTGAAGACATAAGCATTTTTGAAGAAAAAAGATGAAGATGCGGTCAACATATCGATCGATACCAATCCATAGGATTGATCAATGTCGAACGGTAAAATCTCGCACATCATGCTAATTTAACTAGTTCTTTGTGTTGGAAATTTGCATCTTGAAGAAAGACTAGACTGGTACAGACTAGATATGATGATTCTGGTGCACGGATATGTCTATAAGTAGCAATCTTCAATACATGAAAAAAGACTTTTTAATCATTTTCTACATGGAGACTATGCTGAATTCGAAATCAAGCAATTCAAGAGCTGAGATTGCATCATAATTCGGATGTAATAGTGAAAAAATAATTAATAAAAACTATAAAGTGGACGTAGGTCATAAAATTTGTTGAAGGATTATAAAAATCTCGTATTTATTCTTTACTTTCTTGCATTTCTTTCATTTAAATTTCTTTTTCGTTCATTTGGAGTTTTCTGCCCATTTTACGTGCAAAAATTAACCATCATGATTTATAGTTAATATATAAATTAAGATCATAAGTCAATGAAGATGTCATGAACACACACACACACATCTATCCTATTATATAAGAAACTGAATATAAAAGCAATATTTTTCTACATTCTCATTCAATCTCATGCTAAATACTAATTCCTCAAGGTCTCTACCATATTTTTTCCATTATAATCTCGCATTTATACAAACAATTCGCAAACATTTGTTTACTTTGTTCAAAAGTTTGACCTCAAATGTAAAGTGCCTTAAATCGCATTAATGGCTATGAACATAAATCATCATCCATTTCCTCTGTTTGCCCCACTTCCTTGATCTAGGGTAAGTCAAGCGCTAGCTTTATTTTTGGTCGAACACTTGATAATTTCAATTCTCTGTATCTTCATGGGCATTCAACTACAATTTTGGTTAGTTTTTTTCTTTATTTAATAATTTCACTTGATTCTTTCGCATGCATTTGTGATTTCAAAACCTTGCATGCTGTTAGTAACAATTGATTGTTGTTTTCATTGTTTTTTGTAAATTTAATTTTAGGTTTATTAAATCTCTTCATCGTTTAAATACATTGCTTGGATTGATGCCCTATTGTAATATATTTTGTATACACTTGATACATTTTATCGTCCAAAATATATTCTTGAATGATATTGGTACAATTTTGTGATATTGGTACGATTTTGCTTGAATTTGTACAATGTTGCAATATATACTATTCCCATATGATATTTGGTAATGTTTGTATGTGTACTTAATAATTTGTAAAATATTTGGATGACAGATAAGAAATGTACATATATTATATGTTCGATTCATGTATAGTTGACATGGTTATGATAGATAAGAAATTTGTGCGTCCTATTAGATTACCCTCAGTTCCAGTATGATTCATTATTTCAAACCTTCAAAAGTTTCAATTGTATTTTTTTAACTTGGTTCAATTCTAGATGTGGTAGGCTTATGATTGTTGGATTCTGAATTAGTGTTAGCAACAAAAATCACAATCTTGACGCATGGCATCAATTTCTCATACCAGTTGGCACTAGGAATGGTCCCCATTTAAACAATATCTCCAAAACATATCAAACAAACTTACCATGCGAAACAATTTTTGAAGAGAATGGAAACTTCCACCGGGCCACATTATCTTCATATTTTTTGTACATAAAATATATGTTGTTTCTTAAAATTTTAATTGTGATTTTTGATATTTTAGTATGCATTGCAGATGCACATGGTCTGGAGTTTCAATTCCCATTAGGATTGTGGAATATATGTCTTTAGCAGTTGCAAAATTATGTAGAAAGGTGGAACTTATATTAACTATTACATGGTGAGCATGTGATTCGTAAACGTTTATTAGGATGTCAAGCTTATAATAAATAAGTGAGTATTTTTTGACATTACAATACTTAGTAATCATTACGGTGCTCTAGTTTACCATATCTAATTGTCTCATGTGTTAATCGGGTTTTTAACAAAGCAAAATTCGAAAGGAGTTAGAACATTTAGATTAAGCCAGAAAGGCTCGAAACTTGACTGGAAGACCTAAAAGTACAAGATAAAGGAACCTTGGAAGTTTGACCTAAAAGTACGCCAACACTTTGGATCGGTACCGATCCGATTAGAAATATTGGCTTGTGGTTCCACCAAACCACTTGCATTATGTTTCAACCGCCATACTAAGCCTATCTAACAAGTTTGATAACAGTCCAAGCATTCAAGTTTGAGAAGTAAAGACTTATCAGATTCAGACTACAATTCAGTCAAACCCATGGGTGAACCATCATCAAAACAAGTCAACAAGTTATAAAATTACATGGAGAGCCTCACAAGCAAGTAGGGAATCCAACTGGATAGAAGTTGTGCAAAAATTGCACAACTATTTGGATCGGTACTGATTTGATCCAATTGGATCGGTACCGATTCGAACAGTTAGCTCAGAATCATTTCAAACTTTTCATGCTTCTTTCTATGGACAACTACAGGCTTCTGGTGCAATGGTTCCAACTCAAGTGCTCTCTAATCCTATCAATATTGTCCTACCTTCAACGAAAAGGGGTTCCTATCATGATCTCTGCTGGAGCTCTTCTATTCTTTCTTCACTCCTCTTCTCCCACACAACAACTATTAAGAGACAATTGAGATCCTCCCTTTATTTCTAACAATGGTGGCTTGATCTAACGTGAAGAAGAAGAATTATATTGTAATTCAAACTCTCTTGTAACAGCAGTTGGTCAATAAAAGCTACAAAGTGGACGTAGGCTTCATTAACTGCCGAACCACTATAAAAATCTTCTTGTCTTTTTACTATTTCTGCTCTTTTTACATTCATTTTCTATATTAGTGCTCTGTAATAACAGGGTTGGTGTTTTCACACTTAATCTAGGGTGTTGATCCATTTTTTGGGTTAACATTTTGGCGCTTTCATTGAGAGTTGAACTCATGCTTAGATCTAGCTATCTACTTTGGATCACATAGGTTCAGAAGTTAGATCCTTAATCTTTACTTCGAAGATTTGCTGTTGAGAATTAATGGAACCAGGAAGAAAGAGATCTGCTTCTAGAAGATCCATAGGAGCTTTAATAGCTGGAGTGGAAACCAATCCTCAACAAGTTGAAGTCAAGGGCGCCAACAACCCGTTAGTCAGAGCAAATTCTAGCGCCAATGATGTGCACGTAAATGTACATATTTTTACCACCATATTTAATCTATTTAAATTAAATAAATGATCATATCGGGTATTTTAACTTATTTAAACCAAAATTCAAATTATTTCAAATTGTCACATATTCATCTTCATCCATGGGAAAAATGGTCATTTTTGTGCATATATTAATTTGAGAAAATTTAATTAGAAATTTCTATATTATTTTATAGGAATTTGGCTTCATATACAAGTGGTTTCATGAAGATGTATGCATGCACAAGAGTGAAGATAAAGAAATGAAGATGGAAATAATTCAAAAGAATGATAATGGAGAACCGCACCTACCCACCTACCTTAATGTACAAATTAGAGACATGCACATGCTTATGGAATTAATGGATTCATGTACACTTAAATGATGATTAGTAGAAGCTAATGATTACTTGCCTCCACACTTTCTCAAGTGTATTTTGGGCATTACCCAAAAATATGAATTAGGGTTTAACACATGTATAAGTACCCCTTATGTTTCATGTAACCCTCTTCTTCCTTAGTTCCTCTTAGTTTTAGTTTAGGCTCAAAATAAAAAGACAAGCTCTCTTTCTTTTTTTTCATGGCTACTTAGCCATTTTTATTTTCATGTAATTTCCTTTCTTTTTCTTATGCAATTTAATTACTTGTTCATTTTACTTTCCTTGTTCATTTACTTTAATGTTGGTAGTGTAGATTTACATTCATGCAAAGTAGATTAGTTTTAATTCTTGTTAATTAGCTTCTCTTTTCCATTAGCTTTCATTTTCCTTTCTTTTTGCTTTCATGTTGCAAACTACATTTGTTAATCAAATGACAAATATGAGAGGCTAAACCCCTTCAATTTAGGGGTAATGAAGCTCTCTAATTATGTAGCTTCAACTATTTGTTAATTCATGCTCTCTTTTTATGCTTAATGATGATCAATGAAGTGTTTTATTTGTTGTTCTTGCTTTGAATTTGATAGCCTATATTGTTGACACCAAATAGGCTATGCTTAAACAATCACTAACACAAATGCCTCTTCATCAAAATATGATTATGGCATAAGAAAGTGATTTGAAATTAAAATTTGATGGTCTATATTTCTAATCAATGGTTAATAGGCCATACTTAAAATAGATTTCATTTTCATTGTCAAGTTTCATGAAAGTTAGTAAGTGATTTAAAGGGTGTGTTATAGCTTGATGGTTTATGTTGGCTAATCAATAGCACAAATATGCCATACTTATGATAGGCACATCAATTAAAGCACTAATGACCATAAAAGAGAGATCATGATTTCATATGTGTTGAACTACATGATCTAAAGAGTGGATTTATTCTCTAAATTGTCATTTAACTCTTATATTTGCATTTCTTTTCTTTTAGTTAGTTAGTTAATTTTCTAGCTTAACTTTCACTCGACTTTGGTTTAATTTGATTGAATAGAATTTTAAAATCATCAATTCCCTACGGATCGACCCGTATTCGCCACGTACTACAAGTGTACGCCGTGCACTTACGGTTATTTTATTTCAAAATTCGTTCGGCTATTTTCTAACCCGATAGACATTTTGCCGTACGAACAAGTTTTTGGAGTGAAATTATATGGATTATATTGATTTTCACAACTATATTCAAGTGAGTAAGGAAAAGGAAACTCGGACATTTTAAAGAATTTTTTTTTTGGTTTTTTTTATAAAGGAAAAAATATTTACAAATAAAATTTATTTTTCAAAAGGGAAATTGATTTTTGTTTTGTTTTTTTGATTTTTCAATTTTTTTTTAAGTAAAACTTCACTTTTAAATTTTGTTTCCTTTTCAAAAAAAAAGAGAAATTTTGTTTTGAGTAGTTTTCTTTCCAAAACTTTTCCTTTATAAAAGAAAAAAAAACAACCAAAATATAATAATAATAGTAATAACAATTGTATATATCTTGTTTTTAATTTCCAGGTTGCCAAAGCAGATAGGAAGAGTTGCTTGCTTCGTTCAGCTGCCGAAAATAAATTGCTGGCTTGCTTATAATTTTTTTTTGCCGCTTTCATCTCTACTCTTATTTGAATTGCATTGTTGATTGCTTGCATTTGCATTTATATATTAAAAAACAAAATTTTCAAAAATTCAAAAACAAAACAAAAATCCATTCGTAGTTGCATTGTTAATACACGTTTAATTTCTGTTTTGCATTTCATCTTAGAATTTGATTAATAATAACACACTTAATTGTATATTGACAAGTTGTCTTCTTTGAACAATTTAATTTCTTGGTGTCTAGGCTACGACAGAGTAATAACCATTTATAAATATTACGGTGATTCGTAAATATTATAGTGGTTGTTTCTCTGAAGGTACTTAAACCTTCGGCTGCATTGCTACGATGATTCGTGGTGCACCGATAACTCATGTCCGTTACCTGGCCGAGAACTATCTTGTTGATTTAAGACAGAGTGTGATTATACAATTTTGGGTTAACTTAGGATAAATTATTTGTAATTAACCCTTGCATTCATTTAGTTGCATTAGTTCATGCATATAAAAAAAAAAATTCAAAATCCAAAACAAAACAAAAATTTGTAAATATTTCTTAACTTAGTTTTTTTTCCTTTTCCTTTGAAAATTTTCAAATCAAAATTCCAAAAATTCAAAAAAAAAATTTACTTCGTTTTTTTTAGAAAATCAAAAATCCAAAAAAAAAAAATTAAATCTTCTCAAAAAAAAACAAAAAAAATTGAAAAAACAAAACAAAAATCAATTTCCCTTTTGAAAAATAAATTTTATTTGTAAATATTTTTTCCTTTATAAAAAAACCAAAAAAAAATTCTTGAAAATGTCCGAGTTTCCTTTTCCTTACTCACATGAATAAAGTTGTGAAAATCAATATAATCCATATAATTTCACTCCAAATTCTTATGGATATTTCAACAACAACTATTGTTTAAACTATTCGAGTTTTGAACCATAAAATGACGAACAACCCTCGAATCTCGAAAATAGCATTGAAATGATTTCATCTTTACTCGAACTCTCTACACACAAAAATCAAGAGATAAATGATTTGTGTAATTCATATTTGGGCAATAATTCAAGACCAAGTTCTCAAAGTGATCAAAACTTGAATTCATTTCAAAATTCAAACGATTTCGATTATAACCCATGCTAATTCAATTTCGAACTCCAAAATGAATTTCAAACTCAAAATGAAAATGGAAACAACTTTTTAAACAAATTTGGCAATGAGAATAATCTTAACCACGTTACGATTGAAAATCTTTGTTCTCAACAAATCCAAATCGAAAATCCTCAAGCTAATAATTATAAATTGGATTTTGTTGAACAAATGAACGAAATTTACGATGATCCCACAGATTCTTTGTTTGAAACATATATGAAACAACGTGAAAAACAAAATCAAATTCCAACGTGTGACGAATCAAACGATAATCCATCTTTTACCAAAATTGACGATTTCCAAATAACAACTATTGAAACTAAAAATGACGATCTTAATGAAGTTGTTGAAAAATTGGTAATCGAATTGGATTTCAATTCTTTTGAGGGTGTGGAACCAAATTTAAAATTCGATCTTCCTTTTCTCGATTTTGAAAATTAGAATACAACAACTTTGGACTTTGAACTTGAGATACGCAATGAAGTTGTTGATAATCCAATAAACGAAGACGAATTTAATAAACACGAATTTTTTGGACTTTTCGACGACGAGTTGTTAAATTCCAACGGGAAAGATTTAAATCATCACCTTGATTTTGAAATCAATAATTCTGAAGAATTTTTCAATGAAGAGCTTGAATTTCAATTTGGTGAAAATAAACTTGAACTTCAACCAATTGTTTTATTGACCCCAAAAATCATCGAAAATAAAACAACTCGTACGATTTTTAATAAAACGACATTCGTTTTTCCAAATCAACGTTCAACTTCGAAATCTTTTACGATTTGGTGTTCCGAACTTAAGTCGTGTCTCGCATATTTGACGAGACAAATGTATCGGTCGTTGGAAGACCGTTTCATTTACTTTTTGTCGATATACTTTCTGATCTCGTGTAAATACCATTAATTTTCATTTAAATAAAGGTCATGTTTTAATTTTTATTTTTCTCCTTCCACTTGGGTTGACTGTGGGGACACAGTCAAAATCAAGTGTGGGGGGAGACTCATTATCATTTTTCAATTTTTCATGGTTTATTTTTAATTTTCTTTCCAAAATTTTAAAAAAAAATCTCAAATTTTTTTAAAGCATTTTTGATTTATTTTTAAAGAAACACTATAGGATAAATATATGGTTTTGGTTAATTAAATTGAATTTTTTGAAAATTTATTTGTCTTAACAAAAATAAAAATGAAGTTTGATTACAAATAACAATGGTTTAATTAGTATATAGGAAGATTCATACGTGTTAATTGTGAAATATATCCTAATTGAAAATCTTTGTTTTAAAAAGTGGTGAATTTAAAGTAAAGGATATAACATTTTTTTTGTCTTCTAAGTGAAATGGTGCTAAGATGATTTTGCAAAACTCTCTCTTTCTAACAAATTTTTTTTTTGTATATATGTATATATTTTTAACACCTAGAGTCATGTGTTCACACTCGTGTGTTCACTCGCCATGCTTCTCACGTAAGCCCGAAAGGCAGTGCATGATCGGTATATCTGGCCTCAGTTTATCTGAGTTAGGTGTATGTATATAAAAATTCTTTTTAATAACGCCTATAGTCGATAAGTGTTCACACTTGTGTGTTCACTCGCCACGCTCTGTATTCCCCTCACACCAGTCCGCAAGGCAGTGCACGGGTAATATATCTGGCCTCGGTTTACCTGAGTTAGGCATATGTAAATATTGTTTATATCAATGAAATTTTCAAACAAGAGAGAGTAAGCAAATGAAATCCAAGCACCATTTAAACTTATTTGATTTGATTTGTTATTGAAAAGAAATGAAAATACCACTTTGAAAAACTTTGATAATCAACTAAGGATCCATTTCAAATTACACTGTGTTATCAACCAAAACAACGAGTTAAACTATTGTCTATTTGTTATGATAACTTAATTTTTGTTGGAAATTTTGACGAGTAAATGACTTAAATTTTCAAGATAATAACCAAAACCTATATTTAACTTATGTGTAAATCCTTCATTGTAAATATTTTCAAAAACTTGCATTCACATCTTTGTAAATAAATCTTGCATTTTGTAAATATTTTCATTCTGCATTTGGATTTTGTGGGTAGTATCCGCTGAAAACCCTCACGAGACAACACTCGTCCTACTGGGGACACCCAGAGGTTTAATGGCTTGTTGCATATGCTCAATGCAATCGTGCTCCCTACGAAAATGGATTTATCTTAGTTTTTCTTTATTCGAGGACGAATAAAAAGATAAGTGTGGGGGTATTTGATGTGCACGTAAATGTGCATATTTTTACCACCATATTTAACCTATTTAAATTAAATAAATGATCATATCGGGTATTTTAACTTGTTTAAACCAAAATTCAAATTATTTCAAATTGTCACATATTCATCTTCATCCAAGGGCAAAATGGTCATTTTTGTGCATATATTAATTTGAGAAAATTTAATTAGAAATTTATATATTATTTTATAGGAATTTGGCTTCATATACAAGTGGTTTCATGAAGATGTATGCATGCACAAGAGTGAAGATAAAGAAATGAAGATGGAAATAATTCAAAAGCATGATAATGAAAGACCCCGCCTACCCACCTACCTTAATGTACAAATTAGAGGCCAATGCACACGCTTATGGAATTAATGGCTTCATGTACACTTAAATGATGATTAGTAGAAGCTAATGATTACTTGGCCTCCATACTTTCTCAAGGGTATTTTGGGCATTCCCCGAAAATATGAATTAGGGTTTAACACATGCATAAGTACCCCTTATGTTTCATGTAACCCTCTTCTTCCTTAGTTCCTCTTAGTTTTAGTTTAGGCTCAAAATAAAAAGACAAGCTCTCTTTCTTTTTTTTCATGGCTACTTAGCCATTTTTATTTTCATGTAATTTCCTTTCTTTTTCTTATGCAATTTAATTACTTGTTCATTTTACTTTCCTTGTTCATTTACTTTGATGTTGGTAGTGTAGATTTACATTCATGCAAGTAGATTAGTTTTAATTCTTGTTAATTAGCTTCTCTTTTCCATTAGCTTTCATTTTCCTTTCTTTTTGCTTTCATGTTGCAAGCTACATTTGTTAATCAAATGAAAAATATGAGAGGCTAAACCCCTTCAATTTAGGGGTAATGAAGCTCTCTAATTATGTATCTTCAACTATTTGTTAATTCATGCTCTCTTTTTGTGCTTAATGATGATCAATGAAGTGTTTTATTTGTTGTTCTTGCTTTGAATTTGATAGCCTATATTGTTGACACCAAATAGGCTATGCTTAAACAATCACTTACACAAATGCCTCTTCATCAAAATATGATTATGGCATAAGAAAGTGATTTGAAATTAAAATTTGATGGTCTATATTTCTAATCAATAGTTAATAGGCCATACTTAAAATAGATATCATTTTCATTGTCAAGTTTCATGAAAGTTAATAAGTGATTTAAATGGTGTGTTATAGTTTGATGCCTTATGTTGGCTAATCAATAGCACAAATATGCCATACTTATGATAGGCACATCAATTAAAGCACTAATGACCATAAAAGAGAGATCATGATTTCATATGTGTTGAACTACATGATCTAAAGAGTGGATTTATTCTCTAAATTGTCATTTAACTCTTATATTTACATTTCTTTTCTTTTAGTTAGTTAGTTAATTTTCTAATTTCTAGCTTAACTTTCACTCGACTTTGGTTTAATTTGATTGAATAGAATTTTAAAATCATCAATTCCCTTCAGATCGACCCGTATTCGCCACGTACTACAAGTTTACGTTGTGCGCTTGCGGTTATTTCATTTCAAAATTCGTTCGGCTATTTTCTAACCCGATAGACATTTAGCCGTCCAAACAGCCAGCATAGGATATCAGGTGTCAGGATCTTCTATCCAGCATGAAGTTGTTATTAGAGGCGAGTTAAGCAAGATGGTTGATGAAATCAACCAAAAGATGGAGAACAACCAAAATGCTCTTATGGAAAAATTAAGTGCCCTCTTGACCTTGCAATCACTTGTTGCTCCAAGAACCATGCCAGAGCCCGCGGCTGCCCAGAGCAGGAAAACTCTTTCGTTTCTGGCCTAAATAAGAGAAACAGAAAGCAGTAGCAAAAAAGAGTAGTAGGTGGAGCTGTAGGAATCACCATAGAAGGAAACGCAAGCACTGCACCAAGTGTAAAGCAACGTGCTATAAACTCGAATCTAGGGGCGAAAACCCCACGGGAAGACATATCAGTGGATCTCTCCGACTCAGAAGATGGTGAGCTACTTAACGATGACAAGTTGGAAGAAAATGCTAATGCACTTGATAGAGGCAGAGAGGTCCGAACTGCCCCTACCCGACCAACCGCAGGCCAATGGAACTCCGAGGGAGTGGCTCTCCCAAAAACAGGAGAGCCTAGGCTTCAGCCCACTTACTAAGACCATTTGCAAAACCAAACACTTGGTATAATCACTGATAGCCAACCCATGGATTACCGGACATCCGAAGCGTATATCATGGACATGATTAAGCGCCTAATGGACGGAAGTAAGGATAGGAGAGATGATGAATGAGGATCCGCTCCAAGCCGGACTCCCTTCACTACTGATATTGTGAATGAATGCTACCCTAAAAAGTTCACTATGCTAACTATTCCATCGTACGATGGAACTAGAGATCTGAAACCTCACTTGTACAGGTACAGTTGGCACATGGACGGAGCGAATGCTTCAAATGTTGTTCGATATAGATGTTTTTCAATGTTTCTAGAGGAAATTTCTTCCATGTGGTTCACCAGGCTACTACCTAAATCCATCTCCACTTTCGGTGAATTAGCAACAAGGTTCCTTGATTAGTTTAGGCTTCACACAACACAACCAAAAGACGTAATGTCCTTATCTAGCCTATCCAGGGGTAAAATAAATCTTTGAAATCTTTCATGAGTCGGTTCAACACCGTGATGATTGAAGTAAGTAATCCAAATGAAGATATGGTATTCATGGCCCTGGTCCGCGCTATCCATCCCGACACTGAATTTGGAAAATGGATCAAAATGAAACAACCTACCACTAAGAAGGACTTTAACCGAAAGGCAAACCCGTACTTGAGATTGGAAGAGACAGTGGAGCTAGAAGGAAAACCTGCTAACTTACAACAACCAATGTTGGGCAGAAAGGTATAGCGGCGAACCAAGACACAAATACCTCCGGGACTGATGTAGGAAATGTAGGAAAGGATGGGAATTAGAAAAGGAAGAACTATAATTCCAACAATTGAAATGGAAGTAACAAGCGACTTAAAGGCTTGAGGCCCGAGGACTACACCACACTCAATGATACTCTAGAGACCATCTATCTTGCGACACAAGGGACATAGGAGTACAAGAAGCCGCCTATAAGGAAGCAACTGAACAGCAAAAGCATTCCGAGAGATATTTCCGCTTCCATGAAACACACGGTCACAACACGAATGAGTGTCGTCACTTAAAGAACCTGATTGAGCTGATTTGGGAAAACAAGCTTCAGCGGTATGTGAGGAAGCCACAAAATCCTGACCAACCTGCAGCACTCCAAGCTCCTAGGGACCGAGGAAACCAAGCCGGAACTAGTGAAGAGGGATCCAGATGGACCGACCAGAGACTCATTATCAGAACAATATCTGGAGGACATCATCCCGCGGAGAAGAGTTGGGGGTGAAATTGAGCGATACGCAAGCTCACTAAGACACGCTCCGAAAGGTTCGTGCTTCATGATTGAAGACAGAACTCCTACCAAACAAATGAGGACCTTGAACGATGACATAGTGTTTCGGAATCGAGACACTGAAGGAATAGAAGCTCCGGCCCTTGACCTTATGGTCGTGATGGTAGGAATCGGACCAGCCATGGTCTGACGTGTATTGGTGACACCGGCAGTTCTATGAATATCCTTTTCAAACACACGTTTGATCAGATGAAGATCGGTATGAAAGACGTATCCGCTTCCTCAACAAAGATCCAGGGATTCATCGGTGAACCTAAGCAAAATGTCGGAACAATCGATTTACCCGCAGAACTCGGAGAAGGAGACCGAAGAGTCATCCTCATCCAAACCTTTGTGATTGTAGATGAAATATCCGCCTATAATGCTTTCTTAGGTCGGCTCGCTTTGGCAGATTTCAAGATTGCTTTAGCTCAGTGGTGTCTAACCATGAAATTTCCGACAGAGAATGGAGTTGGGGTGATCAAAGGAGACCAAAGTATCGCTAGAGAATGCTACATCGCAGAACTACACGAGTCTAGAAGAAAAGAAAAGAGGAAGAATGTGGGGAGAACTCTCCACATTCGTGAACCTACCGAATAGCAACTACAGAGCCGCCCTGACTTGGGGACCATAGCCGATTCGACAAGGTAGACTTTAGAAAGAAGAGTTTAGGGGAGGAACTGGCATCATCGGCAGAATTGATGGTGTCTGCCCTAGTAGATATGGATGACCCAACACGGGTCTTGAAAATTGGATCACATCTTGGAAACAAGATGCGACTGGAACTCATCAAATTTCTTCATGCCAACCTGGACGTATTCGCTTGGACACATTCCGATATGTGCGGGGTTTCATCGGAGATTGCATGCCATGCACTTAACATTGATCCCAAATATACACTAGTGAAGCAGAAGAGATGCAGCCTAGGACCCGAACGGTCTAAAGCACTTAGAGAAGAAGTGAATAAGCTGATGGAAAATGGTTTTATCCACGATGCAACCTACCCCAAATGGGTATCTAATTCGGTCTTGGTTAAGAAGTTCAATGGGAAATGTCGAACTTGTATTGACTACTCGGACCTAAACAATGCTTGCCAAAAAGGCAGCTTTCCTCTACCTAGAATCGATCAGCTTGTGGATGGGATAGCTGAACATGAACTGCTATCATTTACGGATGCTAACTCGGGGTATAACCAGATCACGATGCATGAACCTGACCGAAAAAATACCAGTTTCATTACTGATCTGGGATTATACTGCTACAAAGTGATGCCATTCGACTTAAATAATTCTGGGGCAACCTACCAACGACTAGTGAACGCCATGTTCAAACATCAGATCGGGAAGACTATGGAGGTTTATGTAGACAATATGTTGGTTAAATCGCGCATAGCTATAAATCACTTGGACAACCTCACTGAAATATTTGAAATACTCCGCGGATATGGAATGAAACGCAATCCATTTAAGTGTCACTTCGGGGTAGCATTTGGAAAGTTCTTAGGATTTATTTTAAGCACCAAAAGCATCGAAGAAAATCCCGAACAAATTACCGGTTTATGGGAAGTTGAGGCCCCGAGGAACAAGAAGGAGTTACAAAGCTTAAATGGAAAAGTTGCAGCACTAATCCGGTTCATCTCAAAAGCAACCGACAAATGTATACCATTCTTCGACGTGCTAAAGAAGGGAAAGAAGAACTTCGAATGGAATCAAGCTTATCAAACTGCATTCGAATAGCTGCTGGGACATATGGAAACCCCACCAATCCTGTCCAAGCCGGTAGTTGGAGAAGACTTGTTTATCTACTTAGTAGTCTCGCCCAATATATTAAGTGTCATGCTTGTAGGAGAAGAAGCAAAGATCTAGCGACCAGTATATTACATCAGTAAATGATTCACTGGAGCCAAGAAGACCTATTCAAAATTGGAAAAATTACCATATTTCCTCTTGATCGCATCCAGAAAATTACAACCATACTTCCAAGCACACCCGATCAAAGTACTAACAGATCAACCCTTGAAGCAAGTGTTGTACCGCCTCGAGACCTCTAGACGACTTATCAAATGGAACATCAAATTAAGTCAGTATGAAATCACATACCATCCTCGAAGGGTGATCAATAAGTAACCGCTAGCACACTTCATTGCCAAGTTTACGATACGAGATAACAAAGAATAAATTGCTTTGGAAGTGGGGGCACGTCGGAAGTTATTCGTCGATGGTGCATCTAACAACTTCTGCTCAGGGGAAGGAGTAGTGCTCGAAACTCCCAAAGGATGATTCATTTGCTATGCCTTACACTTGGAATTCCCTGCAACAAATAACGAAGCGGAATATGAAGCATTGATAGTTGGGCTGAAAGTTGTGAAGGAACTTGGGATAAAGTCCGTACACATCTATAGCGACTTTCAGCTATTCGTCTGCCAGATGAAAGGCAAATACCAAGCTTGGGGAGAGAACCTTGCCCCGTATCTGTCTAAAGTGCAGGAACTGCTAAATGACATCAAACATTACACCATAACTCATATCCCATAGGAACAAAACACAAAGGCAGACTATCTAGCCAAATTGGCCAGTTTCGGAGAAGCTCAATCATTGGGGCTAGTCCCAGTTGAAAATCTGACCGCTCCAAGCATAAGCGATATGGATATCGATAAGATTTCGAAATAACCAAAGAACCAGAAACATGGATGACACTGATCAAGGACTACTTGCTCAGAGGAACACTCCCCGCGGACAAGAATCAATGGAAAAAGTTCCTTCGAAAGGAACCACGGTTTATAGTATAGGATGGGATACTTTACCGAAGGGATTCTCTGCCCCTTGCTCAGGTGTGTGACCAATGATGAACCACGAAGAACCCTCAAGGAAGTTCATAAAGGCGACTGCAGAGATAACATCGGGGGGAAAACTCTTGTAAAGAAAGTTCTCCAATATGGGTATTTTTGGCCAACAGTAAACCACGATGCAGCAGATTACGCCAGACGGTGCGACCAATGCCAAAGATTCGGCAGAGATGACACAAATGGTCAGCCCGTGGCCATTCACAGTCTGGGGAACCGATCTGGTTGGTGTATTACCAATGGCCAAAGGAGAAGCTAAATATGCTATAGTTGATGTTGACTATTTCACCAAATGGACCGAAGCGGAACTGCGGGCCACTATTACCATAAAGAAAGTTATTAATTTTGTCACTAAAAACATTATTTGTAGGTTTGGTGTGCCATAAAAAATCATCTAACGGCGGGACTCAATTCGAAAGCGCTAAGTTTAAAGACTTTTACAGACACTTCCAAATCGAGAAAATCTTTTCCGTTGTTGCACATTCGTAGGCAAATGGAAGCAGTGAAAAAGATCATCAAGTCCACCATCAAAAAAGCGGCTAACTAAAGCTAAAGGAAATTGGGTTGATGAACTTCCCCACTCGCACTATGGGCTTATAGGACAACGCACAAACCTGCAACCGAGCACTCCCCATTCGCCCTGGCATATGGTTTTGAAGTAATGATCCCAATAGAGCTATAATCGCCCTCTCATTGAAGGCAAAACTTCAATCAAAGGCAAAATGAGCAGCTCCTACTCGAGTCGCTCGATATGGTCGATGGGAAGAAAGAAGAAGTCGAGTTAAGGACTACTGCTCAACAGAAAAGGGTCGCATGATATTTCAATTCCAAAGTCCATAACCATACTTTTAAGGTGTGAGACCATGTCCTCAAACGGGTCTACCTTATACCAGGAACATTCGGACCAAACTAGGAAGGGCCGTATGTGATCGGCCAGAAGCAAAGGGATGGCACATTCAAGCTAACAACCGTTGATGGAACCCAAATTCCTCGAGCTTGGAACAACGAATTGCTATGTCATTACTTTATTTAAGACTATCTTATGTATTTCTTATTTCCCGTAAATAAGCCATACCAGATTACCGAAGGCATTGTAAATAGGCAGAACTTGCCCAACTTTAATTAATAAAAATTTTCTTTTTGAACCATTAAAACCATGTCCACAAAAGTAACATGCCGAGTCGATGGGGTCAAATCAACCCAAAACTATCCAATCGCTGCTTGAGATAGTGGAACCATGCTCAAGTACGCCCCATCTACCCACTGAGTCGATGAAAGCAAATTGACTCAAACCGTTGGATCGACGGAACTCAATCCCTGCCTTCTAAGAACCGATGTTGCTTCGGCAATACCGGAAAGGCCTAAATCAAAACCGCGCATTTCGTAAACCGTGCACCGCCTCTTGGATTGTTAAATCATGTCCAAGCAAACACAATGACCTAAACCGCGCATCTCGTAAGCTGCGCATCGCTTCCTGATTTGCAAAACTGTGACCATGCAAGCCTCGATCCCACTGTGCGCATTTCGTAAGCTGCACACTACTACTTGGATTAGCAAAATTGCATCCAAAGATGAGGAACTCCGATATTGCAAAAAATCACATACCCCCTACAGCTAAGAAAATAGCACTCCAAGGAGCGATATATGTGCGCGATAGCCTAAATGTCAGCATCGCGATGATTACTTAACAAATAATCAAGAAATCGGTGTTGCTCCAGCATCGCCGATCACTTAAGTACCTAACTCACTTGAGTGCAAAAAATACTTGCCATGAGGCCGCTAAAGAGCTTCACGAATATCTCAAGCTAGAAATCCCCAAAGATAGGAGTTACGACGTGGACCTGACTAGGGGCATCCGGAAGACTACCAGGGTCGCCTAATCTCGTACCAAGTGTTTGGAGTGAACAGTCCCATGAACTAGGGGGCACACACACCAACACTCAACCAAAGTAGCGAATACTTCACAGTTCTGTTACTCTAAACAAAAAAATTTGGCAGTAATTACAGGACTAAATAAAACAGTGATGAATAAAAAGTGATATAAGTACATGAGACGCAGATAAGTAGACAAAATAAAGCTACAATCAAAATTTCAATGGTTTTATTACTTATAATGTTTTCTATGTACAACAACAAACAGCGGGGGCCATGCCCATACAATATCGGCCAAGAATAGGAAAATACAAACATCACTATGGCAACAACAAGCAGAAATGCTAAGTGCAGACTCTGCACTTCTACAAAAAGTATTCAAAAAACAAAAAGAAGCAAAAGACAAGTCGTGACTTCTTCTCACCACTTCCTTGGTCACCTTTCCTACCTCTAATCGGTAATTTCTCAGGCTTGTCCCCTCCTAAGGCGATCTCGCTCTTCGAAGCATGGCTACTGGCAGACCCTCCTTTGCCCTTGTGCTTGCGGGATCTATGAGAACTCTTTGACGACCTCTTTTGTTCCTCAACCTTCTCCTTCTTAACCGCTATCATCTGTTGCTTGGTCATCTCCTGCTTGGTCTCCACTTTCTTTGGTTGGCTGGCTTGACCCACCAGTTCTTGTGTCTTAGTAGCCACCAAGCCTTCCTCTTGAGATACAAAGGGGTCATCCAAACCATGCAACGCTGCAATTTGCTCGATTTGCGAACCGAGATGCGAGCCAGATGCAGAGACGACGGTTGATGTAGTCAAAATGGTGGCATATCACATTGTAATGAGGAGGTAACTCAGCAGAAAGAGTAGTTTGACCTAGAATATCATAATAAAGGGCGGTTATCTCGGCAATTTCATCAGGCTTAAATTGGAAGTCTTCAAGCACGGAAGAGACAAGAAAATTACCTGTTGTGGGGGTCTGTCCATGCGTCACAACTTCAAAGCCTTCGTCGCCATAGTTCTTTGTTGGATGCATGATTATGGGAGAAGTAGAAATGATCCTCTCATTAGTACGAAGCGGCGAATACGGCTCTCCCGAGCCTGAAGGAAAATGCTCAATAACAGCTTTAGCAGCGACTCTGACATCAGTGGCTTCTCGTTCCCTCCTCATTCCCAAGATTTTCTGGCCTTCCAATAAAGCTTGGTGGGATTCTTTGTTCAGGTATGCCTAAACCAATTTTTCTTTGGTGTAACCGTCGCCCATGTTTTTAAATCGGGCCAGAACCTCTTCCCATACTACAGCAAGCGTGCGAGGGAACGGTGGACGTAAGTAATTGAGCTCCCCTAATGTAATACAGAATTAACATAGAAGCCCAAAATAGTAGCATCCAAGCCCTCCATCTTCTTTGTGAAGGTGTCTTGAAGCTCTAAGAAGCTTGCTTCCGTGCTAGCCTTCTCTCCCACTAGCTGACTTTTTTCGGCATCCAAAGTCAAAATTTGCTCATGAAGAGAGGCAATTTCTTCAGCCTGTTCGGCGATGGTTTTCTTCTCCATCTCAACAATCGTCTCGCTTATCCTCAGTTTTTCTTTTAAAGCCGCCTCATTAGTGTGACACTTCTTTATTTCATCTTTAAATATGAGTGCGGCCCAGTCGGTAGACTCCTTCAGCTCCTTAAACAAAGAAGCACTTTTACTTTCACTCTTGAGGGAATCTTCCCTCTCCTTCTTCAGCCTCTCAATCTCTGCATCACGATCCGCAAGCTGCTTCTCGTACTCATCTTTTTCGAACTCAAATGAGAGATTTCTTGGTCATTGTTTCAATTAACAGTGGAAAGCTACATGCACAATTTTTCCCACCCCTCGGCTTGCTTCAAACTGCTCTAAATCACTTGGAGATGGGGTTAATAAGATTTTGCACGAACCTATTTCAAATTGGGCTTATCGAAAACAACCCCCCTTAAGGACAAGTTAGGGAATGCAGGCTGCATGTGCGGAGGACCAGCAGGGAGAATGTAAGTAGAACGCTTAGAAACTGGGAGAGAGGCAGTCATAGAAGGTGAGTGGAGGAGGTCATGACACTGGAAATAGAAACGGTTATTCCAGTAGAAGCAGGAAGCTATAAAATCCATAGGACATGATTCCTGCTACAAATGATAAAATATCTTTAGGAAGAAGGCATTCGATGAACTAAAACAACCCAGAGAATAACGATAATATAAAGTGTGTGATCTTAGTGAAGTGTGTGCTGAAGTTTGATGACCCCTGAAGAGTACACAAACCAGATCGACCGCCGACTAATGTCAAGACATTGATTCCTAGAGGGATGATTTGAGTAAGCTGGGAAGGCAACCCTTCTGAATTGAAATCATCCATCAAGTCACCCATATTCACAAAAATGTCGCTCGTGTCTCCTAAGTCAATATCAGCACCTTCCGACAAGGAGCTGGTAGCGGGTTTATTCTTGGGAGATGCTTCTTCAATATATTCTTTCAAAGGAGGTGAGGGAGTAGGTTCGGGGCTCAACTCCGAGGCCTTGACGCCTAAGTGGACATCACCCCCATCGGTGTTAGTATCCTAATCTATTTCTTCTTCGATTAAAGGGAGCCCGTCACTAGTCTCTCCTTCCTCCTTCCCTTCAATCAACGGAACCTTGCTTATCCATTAAATAAACTCTTCTTCTTTCTCCTCCAGGATCGATGGCATATTGAGCGAACTGTCGACCCCGACTTGAACATGAATCTCCTTAGAAGTCTTCTCCGACCCGTCGAACGAGTCACTTTCTTCTTCCTCATCAGTGTCATCATCTTCACCAGAGTCATGGGAAGAGGAAACCGAGCGGGTTCAGGCTCTGGAGTGGGAAGGGGTGTTGATGAATCCAACTGACCTCTAAGGATGTAAAAGCCCACACCGGTGAAGATTTTCATCTGTGAGCAAGAACCTGATTGTGCGCTCTCGAGCTTCGACTTCCTTTAGGGTGCTAAGAACAGTGTCGAGAGTCGGATCCTTATTAATATTTGGAAGAACCGCAAGGAATATGCGATCGTTCAGAAAACTTATGACAATTAAAGGAAATTCCAAGCGTGGTGAAAGAGACTTACCCCCTCGTGGTCCACAGATGGGTGAATCCCTCTAGACATTTAGCGAAAAGAACTGATTATTGAATGAGATAAACTTGCTGGGAAGATCAATATAAGTTTCTGGCTATGTTGCACCTCAATATAAACGAGTGATGGGTTAGCCTCTCTCTTTTTGAATAATAGGAGATACTGCAACTCGGTGAAGCTCGAGGCATGATTAAGTGCTCGCATGAACAGAACATATAAGCACGTAAGCATGGCATACCAATTTGGAAGAATTTGGAATAGGGCTAGCCTTATATTCTGAAGCATTGTCATTAAAAAATGATTGAACGGGGGCACTATACCATATATACACATATAGCAGTGGCAAGCCACATATCCAGAAGCTGGCCTATGAGCGAACTCCCCTCTCGACGGTAGAAGCCCATCATCCTCTAGGATACCATATTGCTAGCGGATGTTTCACAACATCCTATGTGTAAGGATTGAAGGAGCTTTCTTCGAAGGATCAAGCAAGACTCTGAAGTTAGGAGGAGTGCGATCGATGATAGGGCCAACGGGAATCAGACGACCATATTGACCTGAAATTATGGAAGCAACATACCCCGTTGGGATCGACGAAGACTCCGCTACAGAAACTGGTGAGCTTCCCTCAACTAACTTGCGTTGATAAGATTTGCGCGCCATTCTATATAAGAAAGCTTGTGTTCAAAACAGTCTGGTGCACCAAATCTCTAAACTATATACCCTGGCGTAGTTGTACTTGAAATTCGAAAGATAATAGACGTGTACCAACCACCGATCGGATTCCAATCATTAACTGTGGGTGCGTGTGATGTGTAATCTAAGTGAGAATGGGTCCGGCGTCTTGAACGCTGTGAACAAACCATTCCATGTAGATGGCTCACTCGCACTAAAAAGAGCGATCTGTATCACCTATTAATTTCTTTTCTTCTATACTTACCCATTATCAATCAACGATCGATAACAGATCTGTTGTCCAAAGCGATACGGAAAGCTCTTCCTATTCCAGGTACACCGACCATGCAACGACAGGACCAGTCCAAAATGAGCAACTATAGATCGATGGGTCTGAATCGGGAAGATAATTCTCAACATAAGTCGATTTTAGTTCTCTAGAAAGTGGTAACGGCCCGAGCTGCATACAAGACACTACCCTAAGCTATTATCACCTCGTGGAAAAACCAAAACCAATCCACAAGGCATCTTGTCGGGATTGACTGTGTAACTCGGTGCAAGTTAATTTTGACTCTGTGGATGAAGATGGCAAAACATGTCGAGCACCAGGGCAAAACCCTGGCTTCGTTCCGTAAAGACTCGATTTACTATCTTCTTCCACAAAGTCATAATCAGCTCGAATCATTCGCTGTATTTGTCACCAACTCGACTTCATCACCAGTCACTGATAATGCACCAAAATTCAAATCATGAATCTTTAAGATGGAGAAAAGTGATCTGATCTCTGATGCAAGACAACCCAAACTAGGGTATTGATGAATCATAAATGCCTTGAAATGGGAATCGCGAAATCGAGACCAACTTAAGTCGTCGGCAGCTCCAGAGAATGGCGGCTAGTGGCACTGGAAGCAAGGATTGACGGCGGCGGCTCTCGAGTGGATGAAGCAATCGGATCGGTAGGTTAGGGTATGGATGAAGTCAGATCTACTAGAAGGCAAGGGTTTGGATCGAGTGGAAATGATACGAATTGGTGGGGTCGGCTCATATAAAAAGGAGGGAAGAGGGTCGCCAAAAATTAGAAGTACTTGGATCGGCACCGATCTGAACCAACAGATCGGTATCGATCCAAATTTACATCTCCAAATAATCTCAAATCTTCCTCATGCGACCTACTCGACGTTTATATTCATTCTGGAAATTATCAAATCAAGATCACTCCGCGATTACGAATAATAGAGATTCCAATAAGGACTTAACAGTTAGCTGGTGCGTCATAGGCAGCTATTCAAGATGACCAGTTACGACGAATGAAACTCCTTAAAACAGAGACCCGAAGATAAATAATTCCAGAGCATACTTTATTTCCAAGAAAGCGTTCTCTGAGGGGTAAATGTTAATCGAGTTGTTAATCCGGTAGAATTCAAAAGAAGTTAGAACATTCAGATTAAGCCAGAACGACTCGAAACTAGATTGAAAGGCCTAAAAGTACAAGACAAAGGAACCTTGGAAGTTTGACCCAAAAGTACGCCAACACTTTGGATTGGTACTGAGCCGATCCAATTGGATCAGTACCTGTCCAAAATACTGGCTCGTGGTTCCACCAAACCACTAAACTTATGTTTATACATCTCTACTAAGCCTATATACCAAGTTTGATAACAATCTAAACATCCAAGTTCGAGAAGTAAAGACTTATCGGATTCAAACTACAGTTCGGTCAAACCCATGGGTGAACCATCATCAAAACAAGTCAACAAATATAAAATTACATGGAGAGCCTCACAAGCAAGTTGGGAAGCCAACTGGATAGAAGTTGTGCAAAAATTGCACAACTCTTTGGATCGGCACCAATTCGATCCAATTGGATCGGCATCGATCCAAAAGGTTAGTTCAGAATCATTTCAAACTTTTCGCGCTTCTTCCGATGGACAACTACAGGCTTCTGGTGCAATGGTTCTGACTCAAGTGCTCTTTAAATCCTATTAAATACCATCCAACCTTCAACAGAAAAGGGGTTCCTATCTTGATCTCTGTTGGAGCTCTGCTATTCTTTCTTCACTCCTCTTCTCCACACAACAACCATTAAGAGACAATTGAGTTCCTCCTTTTGTTTATAACAATGGTGGCTTGGTTTAACATGAAAAAGAAGAATCATATTGTAATCCAAACTCTCTTGTAACAACAGTTGGTCAATAAAAGCTATAAAGTGGACATAGGCTTCATTAACAGCCGAACCACTATAAAAATCTTCTTGTCTTTTTACTATTTCTGCTCGTTTTACATTTATTTTCTATATTATTGCTCTGTAATAACAGGGCTGGTGCTTTCACACTTAATGCAGGGCGTTGGTCCATTTTTTGGGTTAACGCCATGCTTTTTTTTTCATTTTCTTTCTTTCCATTTCTGCATGGCCCTTTTTGTATTTTATAAGGATGAGTTTTGTATTCATGTTGCTTAAGTTATAAGATTTCCAGTTGTTGTTTATTATGTCTTTGTATTTAAGAAAATGTTAATTTCAGGATCCTAGCTTTAGTTAGCTTGCAGTAAAGAAGTGCAAGAACTCATGTTATCTTCAACTTTACTCCATTTGAACCTAATAAGTTACATTATACTTTTCCTAGATGTGGTTTGATTATTAGAAAAAGATAATGCTTAAAACCATCCTCCATTCGACTTTTAGCTATATGTAATATTATCAAACCGACCGTAGGGAGGTTTGCCTACTTCTACTAGCCAAAATCAATTTTTCTGAAGGAAAAAAACACGTTCCCTTCCTCTCGGTTGTTCCGCTATCCGTTTCTCTCGGTTGTTCCGCTCTCCGTTTCTCTCTACTGTTCCATGGAATCTCGGTTCTTTTGATTTCAACTTGTTTTCTTCCAAAAATCATTTCCTAAACCCTAGCCCTTAACCGTCATCAACAGAACTGCCAATCGCCTTTGCGAGCACTTTGGGAAACTGGCAATCATGTTCGCAATATCATATTCGAACTTAACCCTAGGTACGATTCCTTCCTTTAATTTTTGTATTCTAATTCAATTGAAAAATTTCCCTATTCAATTCCTCATGCTTCTATTTAGCTTATTTTCATAGTTTATTCGCAAAAACATGAGATTAAATCATCAGTGAAATCATCGTCTTCTTCATTAGCTTTAATTTCATGCATTTCACGCCAATAAGTTATACAAGAGACCCATGTACCCTTTAGAACTGGGATGTGCATTCTGCATAGTGAAGATGGTCAATTGATAGGCACTCTTAGATATGTGACTGGCAGGGATTCTTCCCACAGTTGTAGGATTTCAATTATTTCTGCTTTATTTTGTCAGCTTAAGCTGAAATAGATTTTTGTTTTCATTTGATTAAGCGTTAGCCCTGCAACTATACTTAAATAGTTAGTAATTTTTTTAATAGTAGAAGCACTTTTTGTATCAGCAGTTGCAAAAACATGACATCATCTGCATAATGTAGATGAGATATAATAGGCCTCACATTATTAACATGGGTAATTTTTTAGTCCTAATAGCAAATTCTAATTGCAAGGACATATATTTCATTGCAATACAGAAACGTGCAAAAAGGAATGATTCTGGTTCATATGACAAGAACATAGAGGAGTGGCCTCAAAGAGGAGGAGCTAATGGAAGCTTGCGATATGAAGTTGAATTAAAACATGCAACTAATGCTGGTATCAATCTTTTTTTTCCTTGCATAATTATTTACAGAATCGCTAATGTATAAAAAGTAATAATGTGGTAACAGGTCTTAATAATGCTATAAAGCTCATTCAACCTCTCAAGGACAAGTATCCAGGCATTTCGTATGGTGACTTGTTCCAATTGGTGAGTGCTACATCTATTGAGGTCGGGACTGAAATGTATTTGGTTAAACAAAAATATGCTAAAATTGTGTTTCTGTATATAATTTCAGGTATACTATGTTTTTCAAGAGGCTGGTGGACCCAAGATTCCCATGAAATATGGAAGAGTAGATGTTTCTGCACCTGAGCAATGTCCAGTAGAGGGGAAATTGCCCGGTACACCACTTCAATCTTATACCATAACTCATGCATTGTGCACCTTCCCACTGTTTCTTATTACATCATTAACTGGAGAATTTGGTAGGAGCTTTTAAAGGTCATTACAACTATATTTAATTTGATACTGAACTAACATATAGTTTTCTCTCCATGTCACTATCCTGATCAAGTTTTCACTAGCCCTTGGGTTAGAAAGGTCATGTGTACGACTTGAACTTGTGATGGTTTGAATTACATTGGTGAAGATAATCTATGTAGGATAACTTACAAACTGAGCAAATTGCCTTCTTTTGCTGACTACATCAATAACAGGAAACTTTTGTAGTAGCTTAGAAAAGTGAACGCAAAAATAAATAAGGTGATGCTGAAGTAGCATACAGTTTTTTCTCCATGTCAATATCCTGATTAAGTTTGCATCAATCGTATGTTTTAAGAGGCCATGTTTGGGACTTGAACCTGCCACCAGAGAATACATTGGTGAAGACGAGCCAATGTATTTTTGTTGGTTTGAGGCCTAAATATAACCTCGTTTTAAAAGGGTAGGCAAATATATTTTTGTTGGTCTGTTGGTTTGAGGCCAATCATAGGTTTGAGGCCTAAAATCCATTCAGATATGATGCATTAGGTCCCATCATCATCTTGATCGTGAAATATTTCGATCAGTTGCATGGCCAATATGATATGGATATTAAGTTATCAACAATGAAATTGATTTTTGACGTTTTGCAATATTGATTCTAATTTTTATGTAATATTTGCAATTTTGAAACTGATTTTGACATTTGAGGTTCTACATCTTAACTTAAAAAGAATTTCCTTTCTTTTCTATCTTTAGAAAACAATAAAATCTGAATTACCAATTCAGATAATTAACTTTGTATTCTTATTGTAGCATGGTTGATTTTTTTTCCCAATCTTGACTTCAGTTGAGTTTGCATCGTAAATTGCACCTTGAGGGATCAAATCGAAATTGGAGAGATTCGATTTAGATTCGATTTGAATTCGATTCGAAATAGGATTCAGATCGTAAGATTTTAAGAATTTTTGACATCAGTGGAACCCGATGCTGTCAAAACCCAAACATGGTAGCAAGTTAATTACTTGGCACAACTGCTGGTAGGACTACAAATGACTTCAAAGTGATGACAACATTAAGTTACAACTAACAGTGGAAAATTTACTTTGTAGTCTACAATACATTACCCATAGTTGTTCATATACGTGTCTAAATTATTTACTTAAGTTCTTCCAAAAATAAAATAAAATAATTTACTTAAGTAACCCGTCTAAAAGCAGTCAACCCACCTTACTAACTGAAATGATGAATGTTAATTATGAAACCAATTGACAACTGATTATCAGAGATATTACAGCAGCAAATGTCAAGGAGAAATCACCAAGCTGTGAATAATAATAATAATAAATAAACTCATTAAACAAATCTGAATGCATTTGTTCCTGTGTTATTCCGAGTTTTAGTTGTGGTGCTTAGGGCACCTAAAAGAGGTGAAGCATAAATATCTAAGTATGGTTTGACTCATCTTTATTTTGAAAAAGGCAAGCAATTTACAAGTCTGTGGTGTATATCATAAAAAAAACATGCACGGTATTGGTTGTTCTATGTTTATAACTTCTAAAATAGGAGTTTAGATCTTTTGTTCTCTTTTTTGACGTCTTCAAGTGCCTCAATGACTCAACCATCCATCACAATGATTTGATTAATGGTTGAGATCCACTATATTATCAAAAACACTTGTGATGCAAATATCAATGGTTGAGATAAGGTGAGCGCATGATGACAAGTGATACGGGGATAGAGGATTTGAGCTGCAAATTATTGGGACCATTCACAATGTGTGATCATGAAAATTCACATCCATAATGAATCCCTGCTGGCCATTATAAAGCTCTCTGCAAATTTTGTAGTGCCTTCCATTCTGATACAGTTTCAATATGCCAGAAGCATCAATCTATGCAAAATCATTTGCAGCTGATGCCCAGATTTCTGCACTTCTGAACTCATTAGAATAACAATATGTTGGTTATTTCTTATTTTAGATGCTGGACCACCTTCTCCTGCAACACATTTAAGAGAATTATTTTACAGAATGGGACTTAATGATCAGGAGATAGTCGCATTATCTGGAGCGCATACATTGGGAAGAGCTAGACCAGAAAGAAGTGGATGGGGAAAACCAGAAACCAAGTACACAAAAGATGGCCCTGGAGCATCTGGTGGACAATCATGGACTGTTAAATGGCTGAAATTTGATAATAGCTATTTCAAGGATATCAAAGAGGCAAATGATGAAGATCTACTAGTTTTACCTACAGATGCAGCTATATTTGACGATCCATCCTTCAGGGTAATCAAATATATATAGATTTAATATCTGCATTCAAGTTACTAAAAGTTTTAGAGCCATAATTTCATAATATTTTTGATATTTAAGATCAACATTTATAGACATTACTGGTTAATTTTAGTCATGTATGACTTTTTATTCGGAGACAGGTTAGTTCGTCGCTCAAACTGCAATCGTACAAAAGGACATGATGTAGACTGCAAGGCATCGGGAACCATATACATGATTATTTATTCATTGTATTGGCTATGTAATTTATAAGGATGCAACAGTTTTTAAAGGCTTGTTTTTTCTTTGCAGAGAAGGGATGAATTCACAAACCAGGTTGTAATGCCAGCACTTGGAGTACCTGCAGCAGGTAGTGGAATGATTGTTTGTGGAGGAATATATGCAATTGCAAGTTTAGTCATTAAAGCTATTTTTTCGTATCTTTTGCTTTTTATTTCAATGCAAATACACTGTATGTTATCATTGATGAATTATTTTTGGGTTTTAGAGCTCACTGGTTATAGGGCGACTGACATATGCATAGTTCGAGTTTTATTTGATATAAGTTTAAGGTACGGTTTCATACATCTACAGTACTAGATGTTGTTCTTTTATGAATTTAAGTGGACCTAAAACTAATTTTATACACCTTTGATCTGGATGCTCATGATACCTTCAGTTGTGCTTGGCAGAGGAAAAGTTTTTCAGCAAGTTTGGTCTTCAGTATAGTATTTTGTAAGCAAAGATATCAAATATTTTACATGACAGTGTCAATATGTGTGTTGAAAATTGGTAAACTGTAAATATGAAATCTGTGCTCAAGAACTAATGTTTCTCACATGATCTTATGTTTGTTACGTATTATATAATAGCTCACGTGATTATATAATGTATATGTCTATGAGTGGTTCATATCAATACATTGATGGCAGATCCTTAGTATCAAGTTGACCTACATTTACAATCCTTATTATAATTGATTTTACACATTTTCAATTACTTTCATTTTTTTTAAAAATGCAGTTAATTTTTCATCAAATTATTAATAAAAGAAAAAATTAACAAATATTTTTTTCATTCATATCATATAACACAACGGTCGGTTTCTCCACCGTTGTGCGGTTATACTAGTTTAATACACCTTCTTTATTTTGACAGTTTTAGTTCTTATAGTAAAAAAATTATGGAAAACCCATTTGAATACTATTAAATACAATGTAGATATACAAAATAAAGAGGTAACAAAGGTAAAACGCATATTCTTCTCACGTATTACTTGACTAACATTTGATAGTCAAATGTTTAATGAAAATACCTGGCCGCTAAGGGATTTAGAATATGAAAATTGACTCTATCAAACAAAATAGAACGCATTAACTATCAGCAATTCAACAATGGAGAATGGACATCAATAAACAAGGTAACCATAAAACTCCCATAAGAAAGGAGCTACACAAATTTTAATGTGTGACTATTTATTTTTTCTAAACCGTTATAATAGATGGGATTTGATACGGCTACAATTGCACGCATGTTCGAATCCTTCTTCTCTACGAAAAAGGCAAAAGTAAATGATATGAAACAATTTTTGTTATAAGTTATAATTAATAGAAATACCGACTTTCAATCTATCCATGCATAGTTATCACTTCACACTCTATATTTATGGGTGCAGTACTTATGTAGCATCATAATCTTTTTCACCCATTGATAAAGAATAAATGCTTTCAAATTAACCATGAACGGTACATGCCTTAAATTGGATATTTATTCAATTTCAAAAATACAAAAATTAAAATTGATTTAACTACTTAAGCATGGATTACTACCTTATCAACAGTGTTTGTGTAATTTACAATATAATCGTTTTAAAAATGTGCTTTTGGAAACATTACTTTGTATTTGTTATATGTTCATTACTGCATTGATTATTTGTTATATTGAATGTTAGGTCAATCTTTATTTACATCCTAATTAGGTTCTACAACTTGTCTGCCAATAATCAGTGGGATGCCTAAGGATTCATCAATTCAAGCAACAAGTACCAAATCTGGTGTATCTTTTTTGATCACCGTCTTGAATTTATTTTGCAATGCACTAATCCACGGTGTTAATAAAAAACTTCAACATCAAACCTTACACATTCATCTTTACTCAATTGTTCAAAGTGCCACATACTAGATTATATCTGTGAATACACCAGATATCAACTACATATTATTGAGTTCCTGGTTCGTCGACCAACTTTAACTAAATTTAAATTATTTATCAAAACATTCCAATTTGGATTTATTCTGCAATAATGTACAAGGCATTATATATGAATAGTTTCACGTTTAACTAGGTTTAGTCCTATATCTATATTAGTACTTACTATACAATCACCATTCTTATTAAAGATGTAACCTTAACTTGGAGCTTATATGAGTGAATAACATGAGTATTGTTGAGCTTTACTTTGATTATCACTTTAAATTTAATATATTTGGACCAAAGATGCTAGCAGCAAAACTTATAGAGGATAATAAAATGCTTTGTTCATATAATTTTAGTCTGTAATAAGATGCTATCAAAACATTTCCAGCTAATCTGGCCCTTGCTATATCTTATAATGGTTTGATGATATATCAATTAACATGCTTGGGTAAAGTATTTTCTCCATCATTTCATTAACGCTATGACATTTACTTTTTTATAGGTGCGGGAACTTAATATATTAACTCATGAAGTTTTGAATTGATTCAACATGATCTGTACTGCCATAAGCTATCTTACATTATTAGGGCTGAAGGATGCCATTCAGCATGTTAAGGTAGCGTGGGATGTTTTGTGAACAAGTGTGTATGTAATTTAATATTAACATCAAAAGTATATATTAATTTCAGATTTTAGGACAAAAGTTTTAACTTTTGGCAAGTATGTGTTTACTTACGGAAACTATCTTTCTATCTTACTTTCTATTCTAATAATATATATGGTGTGGTATGCATAAAATTATATTGTACGACACTTTTTCAATTTGTACAAATCAGATTTGAATGATCTGACTTGAACATTATTTACAAAATGTTTACTTGGATATTGTACCTTTTGATTTTAAGATGGACTTTATCAAAGTATTCCGTATGCCTAGCACGGGTTTGTACTAGTATGTATATATATACATAAATACACACACATATACTTGTATCTACATAAATATAAACTATTAGCATGTCTGTGTGTATTCAATCCGACCATCAATTAATTAATTAAAATTCATATATCTATAATGTGTGTGTAATATAATATCGTTAAAAATAGATTATATTATATTATCGGTTTATATATTTATGAACATGTATTTAAAATAACTTATTTAGACTGGAAAAAAATACAAATTTCTATATTTTTTAATTAAATTCATAAATATTTATGTATTTAATAATATAAGATTTTGAATTCAAAATAGTTTGACTAACCCAAATATGATATTTTTTATTTAAACTTTTCAACTAACAAATAATAGAAATTATAATATATAAAATCCATATAAATTTTAATAATATAAAAATCTATATTTGAATTTTTCAAATATTTAAATTTTAAAATCATTTTATAAAATAAAATAAAATAATTTTTTCACCACTATAAACCTTGAGTATAAAAAGATATATTTTGTTATTATTAATTAAAATTTCACACACACACACACACACACACACACATATATATATATATATATATATATATATATATATATATGCACACACAAATTTTTAAACCCGAAAGCAGTAGATTTTTCAAAATCTAAAACTCAAAACAATTACAAAGGATTTAAACGAATAAAACATTTATTTTATAATATGTATACATATACTCTGATTTGAAATTTTTTAAATTAAACTATTTTTAATAAAATAAATGGTAATATATATATTATATAATTTAATTTTTTATTTAATTGTTAAATAATTATTTTGTTTATGGAAATGTTTTTTATGTCATGGCCGAATTCATAATGAAGGTGACATGAAAATATGGACATATAAATACATACATACATATATATGTTAGAATATATTTCAAAAAATTTACCTCCTTCTAGCGATCTTACCAATCGTCAAACACCGCAATCGTTGGTGATTTCATCCCGTAAACAACTTGTTAGGTCTCCTTGGCTACAGGACGCAACACCATCTCTATGGCTTTAGCAATGCCTGCCCTGTAGGCTAGGGTTAGATCTATTCAATGTGTAGAGGTAATGAGAAGGGAGTGGCTATTTATAGCCAACTAGGTCATAAATATCTACCCCTTTCTCCCAAACCCCAAGGGACTCCTTGCCTACTCAAGCTATGGCTAGCTATGTATGGGCATTTGGGCTTCCTGATCATGGGATAAAATGATGTAACAATTAAATCATTGATTCAATTAATTTGTCCAAAGTCGTTTGTTAATTAATTCATTGTGCAACTTTTATACGTCATTTTAAATAACTTTACAGCCTTCAAATAGATAGTTAAAATGACATTAGAAAACATTTATATTTTATTTTATTATTAATTATAACATTTATAAATTAATTTTACATTGGTTGAACTCGAAAATAACTAACAGCTCGGTTGTGTTGACTCTCTAGTGTAAACTCCATCCTCGGTCAATATATAATCAATTTAAATACTAAAGTCTGTACAGACTTTGCTGAAGTACAATATCAGGCACAAGTTCAATCACTTATATTATTTAGGCAAAATTCAATTTCTAATCTTTATTAATCTCGCGTAAGAATGACGTTTTGTACACGTTTTCTTTTTGTCGTCGTTGTATCACTTAGATATCTAGAGTTCGATCTAAGGTCAAAAACTTTACTAATATCTGTATTTAACTGCATAGACCACATTAAATTTGGCTCAATCCGATAACATTTATCGATTGACTGAATCTGGTCGTAAATTTCGACATTAAGTTGCCTACCAAATACGGTGATACAAACCTTCTACAACGAAGGACACAAATCCTAACTTGGGTAGTGTTTAATTCTAAGTAGTTCAACATATAACCAACTGTGGTCGTTACATGATCGTGATGCCATGTAATTGACCATAATCAAAGTGTAGTCTAGTTACTTAAGGTCCATGGTACCTCAAGTCTAAAGACAGCTTTATGTCGATACCATGAGATCTTCTATCTTGACTTAGTTGTATCAATCTATAAAAGACTCCCATCAAGTCGTCCTTGGTAGAGTCTAGGGAGTACCGTGGGGGCAATTATGTGATTTATTACATAACTCTTATAAAAGAATCTTGTTCAAAATGAAGTAGGATTTCGATATTATTTTCTTTTATATATGTTGTTATATAGAAATATAAACAGTGAAGTAGTTATATTAAATATGTATAAGTCGAAAATCCATAGGAAAAGTTTTATCTTGATTGCACTTACGAATGTGTTCATAACTATGAGTATTGAATCGATATATACACTAACTTCTTAAATGTTTCTACTCAAGATGTATCAAAAAAGGATATTGATACATCTTTTGAGACTTATGTATGTAATGCACTCCATAAGATGGATGGTGAATTGCTCATGACTATTAGGAGTGCAATGAGGTTATGTTCTTATGGTAGTTTGGAACAATCATAAAAAGACTCGACGAGGGTCTTCTATAGGTTAATGAAACTAAACCAAAATAGAATATCTCATGGTAATGATGTACGGTAGCCTTCCAACTTGAGGGTATTGTCTATCTTAAGTAACTAGGCTATAATTTGATTATGGTTAAACATTTTGGCATGACAACCTTGTTATGACCATAGTTGGGTATACATTGAACTACTTAAAGTGAAACACTACCCTAAGAGATGTTAAGTTATAGAAGGTTGGTATCATCATAATTGGTAGTCAACTTAAATGCCAAAATCTCTGGCCTGAGTAAATCGGTTAATCGATAAATGTCGGATTTGACCAAGGACTATAAAGTGGCCTATGTTATTAAACACAGATATTAGTAGAGTTTTTGACCTTAGATCAAACTCTAGGTATCTAAATGATACTTTTCTGAGGAAAAGAAAACGCAAATAAAATATCGTTACTAGGTGAGCTTATTATATAGACTATAAATTGGAATTTGCTTAAATGATTTGTAAGCGTTGACCTTGTACCTGACATTGTACTTCAGCAAAGTCTATATACGCTTAAGTATTTAAATTTTTTAAATATTGATTAAGGGCCGAGTTCACACAAAAGAGTCAGCATAACCGCGTTATTAGTTATTTTTGAGTTTGATCAATGTTAAAATTAATTCATAAATTTTATAAACTAATACAAATGTTGTATTAACTTTTATGGCCTTTTTAATTATTTATTTGAAGCTTTAAATTGATCAAAACGAGATGTATAAAAGCTATACATCGGTTCAAAGAAGAGTCAATGGGAATACCGACCATTAAAGGTCAATGTGGAGGTCGACCATATAGAAGAAAGGGGTAAGGAAAGTCAATCTTCTAGAGTTCTAGACAAAAGAGAAGATATTTTGATATATGGTGGTCTATAAGTAGTTAGTCTCCATTTTCTCTCTCTACACTCAACAAACACAACCCTAGCCTCCACTAGACATTGGTAAAGCCAAGGGACATCATTACAACCCGTTGCCAAGGAGTCAGAGGAAAGAATTGAACAACTGGCATGTTCAACAATAGGCAAGAATGCAAGAAGGAGGTAACACCTTTACTTAAATATGTATATTTTGGTAGAGTTAGGGGTATGACCTAGGGAAATTCTGTAATTTAGTGTAAACCATTAACTCTATTATTTCATCTGAAGTAAAAGATGTTTTTCTTTTTGTTATATACTTATCATATTATGTTAATTAATTTATTAGTTTGAATATATTTAGTGGAAAAACCTTAAACGATATGTTTGTGATAGTAATTACAATGTGTTGTAATCATGAAATTTATCACAATTAAAATAACATATTGTTTAAATATTCCTAGTCAAGATATATCGAGATAAGAATCAATACATTCGTTGAAATTAGACTATTTAACGCTTTCCGAATGTTAGGCTGTGTATTACTCATGGTTGCTAGGGAAACCAATCGATTACATACTAATGGTTATTGGATAACTACGGAATGACTCACTCGATGTATTTTTTGTTAGTTAATATAACTAAAGTCAAACAGAGAATATTGAAGTGATGATATTACATAGTTCTCTTGACTTGAGAACACTACTGAACTTCAATGTGGACACTCACTTTGATTATAGTTAAATCATGGCATAGTGTCCATCGGACGACTATAGTTGGGTCTGAGTTGAAGCATTGGAAGGGAAACACTATTCAATAGAGAATTCGTCTCCTCGGTCATATGAGTTTATGCCACGTCAATTGTAGTCAACTCAAAGTTTTAGCCAAAGCGGTTCAATTAATAATAATTATTATTTTTAAACCAAGGACTTTGTATTTGGATTATACAAGTTAAAATGGACGATATTAGAGTTTTGACCAAAACCAAATTCCATAAGTTCTAATGTGATATAGTTTTGATGAAGAGAACATGTGTAAATAATCGTTACTACCAGGTACTGCTTAAAATAGTGAAACTAAATTTTACTGAAAAACGTGTAGATGATAAATTCAGCCAAACTGTCACACCACTAGTTAAGATGACGTCTGAACGTTAATATTCAAATTGTTCGATAATAATCGCTGACAAAATTTACACATATGAGTCGTGTAGGATCGTTTTTACCCTAGAAGGGGGTGAATAGGGTATACTAAAAATTAATGCGGAAATAAAAATAAAAACAGAAAGTAATGCAGTAGAGATCACACATAGTTTTACCCAGCTTCGGCAAAAACTTGCCTATGTGCTGCCCCCAAGGTTTCTACTAGAAATTAAGCAATCAGCCGTTTACAAAAATACGTAAACTTGCGATAACCGCTAACTTGATTAACCTAACTCTAAGCTCAAAACTCTGCCACAACTCATCCCCTGAGTTGCGAATTCTCAAACTACGCCTCGTAGTTTGTACCTAGTTACACAACTAGAAATTTACCAAAATTTAAAAGAGAAACTTACAAATAAAAATAAAACTAAAAACAAAACTCTATATTTAAAAATGAAGCCCAATACACATAAATAAAACCGGACAAAGTAACATATAATTAGGTACGACTGTCTCCCCTTTTCTTTTGTTTGAGTAATCCCTTCGACCGATCTTTTGTTGCTCTTTAAAAATTAGGGTTCCATTCCAATTGACGCCACCGCTTGGAATTTGATCGATTGAAGTGATGATATCACTTTGGTTTGCTTCGTCAATCGATACTTAGTTTTGATTGCACTCGGTTGCTTCGGTTGTGTCGAGCACTTCTTCGGTTATGGCTTTGGTATGATTTTAAATTTTTTTGTTTTAATTGATTTGCTAGTAACTCAACTTCATGATTTCTGCCAATGATGAATTGGGTTTAAATAAGGATAAAATCCTAAAATTATTGTTCGTATATTTTGGTTTGAATTCGTCAATTGCTTTGCTCAGCTATTCGATTCTTAATTGCACGATTTTGATGATTTCTGACTTGTTCATTTCTGATATATTTGAATATGTTCTGTTCTTTGCTCCCACGACATGTTCATCGTTCGCTTAAAGCTGGGCATTTGAGTTTGAGATAATTTTGACTTCCTGATATATTGGCATCTATATTTTTGAACCGAACTCAGACTTGATTTTGATTTGTTGTATGCGTGTGCTCTATACCTTGCTCTGACCATTTGCGTTGTGATTTGTTCGAGTTAAATCCAATGTCTCCAAGTATGTATGTATATATATATACATACATACATACATATATGTATGTATTTGTGCAGTTAATGCCCCACTATCGCCCCGCTATAACCCTGCTATATCTCATAGCGGATTTCTACCGCTATGATTTTTCCATATAGCCCCAAATATAGCCTTTCCGCTTTAAGCCCCGCTATTTCCGCTATATCTCGTTATTCCCGCTATATTTTGCTATTTCCGTTATATCTTCTTTAAAAGAAATGAATTGAAAAATGACATTTATACATTATAAAAATTATGAAATTAATTTATTTAGTTGAATTTTTATATATTTTCAGAAATGAAAATACTCCAATATTATACTAAATTCAATTATGTTATATAACAGTTTTACGTTTATTTATAGTATATTCGCACATGTTTTATTTAAAATTATTTATGTGTTAATTATAATTCAATTGAATGTTAATTTTTCATTTAATTACCATTTATATATTTGTAAAATCATTAAGTATGAGTGTTATATGTTATTTTAGAGTCATCCGCTATATCCCGCTATATCCTCGATGTATCGCGACTATGACTTTTTGCACCTCCACCGCATTGAATCTGCCGAACGCTTTAACTGCACAGGTATGTATATATGTGTGTGATTGCTATGGATATTTGCTCTGTCTTCTCGAGCGCTTTGATCATGTCATGTATACTTTGATGTGTTGTTCATTTTCTGCATTATTTAAGAGAACTGCCTTGTTGAGTATTTTGTGTGTCACCCTATGTTGCCTTGCTGTCTCCTCTGTTGCATATGTATATACATGTCACTGTGCTAGTTTCTTTGAGTTCCATGTCCAGTTCCAATGCATTCATGTCTGGTGCACCACTTTGTATATTTTCACTACATGTTGATATCTGACCTTGCATATGAACTTGTTCTTCAAGTGTTTTCATGCCTGAATGCCTACATGCTGACTTTGCTTGTATTCTCTGGCCTCAATTTTGGTTGTCTTATTTTCAAGTGTTCATGTCTGAATGCATGCATATCCATGTACATATGAGCATGTTTACTTGTTAGGTTGGAGTCTGGTTGCATTGTATGGTTTCTGAGCATGTTTGAAGCTTTGTTGCTTGGTTCCGGTCTAGTTGAGTTGCTTTTGTTATTGTTTCTTTGCATTTGAAGTCTGGTCTATCCTTGTCTGGTTGTAGCCCTTGTGTTCACCACTGTTGTGTTCATTCATGTATACATATCCTTGTATGCACATATGTACTTAAACCTGTGTGCCTCCGACTGACCATTGCTTTATTCTTGGTACATGTCTGGTGCTTTTTGTTCTCTGAACTGTAGACTGGTCTGGTTCCATATGATGTTTTCATGTTGCATGCACTCATATGGTGTGTTTTGTTGAGGCTGATTTGGTTGCTGTGACTGACCATTGCTGTGTTGAGTTATTTTTGCATTGTACCTGAGTTGAATCCAGTTTTGGCTTGGGTTTGACCTTGTGCTCACCTGTCCCTGCAATTTTAACAAGCAATTGTATATCGGTGTGCACGACCTTATGGTATGTACAGTGATACACTGTGCATGTCACAAGTTGTCGTGTAAGATGAATTAAAAAAATGATGACGAACAACCCAAATAACTGAGGAAAATAATATTTTCAAAACACACACTTCATTGTGCACTGCAAAATATATTTTTTCAATTTTACTGCGTCAGTGTTTATTTTGCAGATAGTTCATGCTGGATACAGGTTGAAACAGAGTTGAAGATCAAATACGAGTGATGAGTGAATATGTAGTGAGGTGAAATATGTATGTAAAACTATAAAGTGAAAATTGTGTTGTAATTGAAGTTGTATTGTAATTGAAAATGTGTAAATATAGTGAGAGCTCAAATTTGTACTATTTAAATTTGTAATAAAATATTTGTTTGAATAAAATATTTGTTTAAATAAGAATTCCGAGTTTTTTTTATTCAACAAATATTTATTTAATTATGTGGAAAAATAAAATAGTACAATAACAAATACATTTAAACAAATATATATATATGTTTATTATCATCAAACAAAAATCACATACTAGTATATTCTACAATCTCCCCCTTTTGATGATAACAAACATATATTAAAAATTTGACTCTATTAAATGTATTTGGTCTTAATGAATTCTATTAGCTCTCCCTATTTTAATACTCCCCCTACAACAAAGCTCCCCCTTCACATATGCATGAAAATAAAAAAATGTAAAAAATGCAATGAACCTAGATGAGAATACGCAAATAAAAAAAAAGTGACTTATTTGCCAAAATCTTAACTTCTCTCCCCCTTTTGTTATCAGCAAAAGAGTAACGGTGTTAGATAAGAGTGATAAAGTGATAGACATTAATACAACAATAATACCTAATCGAGTATAAATATTAAATTTCAAACAAAAATCATAAATACTATGTTAGGCGCATATTCCATTTAGAGTGATAGGGGTGATGTTGGCATAGAAAACTAGTTGTGGTATATTTATGACAGAAATTTTTTAAATACTTACTAACCATGCATAACCATTAGGACTTTTAAATGAGATTAGTAGTATTCCCTATTTTTATTAAAAATTAAATTCCAAGCATTTCTAACCACGCATAACCGTGAGGACTTTTAAATGGGGTTAGAATCAACTCGCCTATTTCATTCAGTTTTGATATGTTTTCCATACATGCATAACCGTGAGAACTTTTAAATGAGCATGAAAGCACATAATCGGAGATTTCAAGTAGTTCACTCATGCATAACCGTGAGGACTTTCAAACGAGAGTGAGTACTTTTGGATGATTTTATTGCTAATTAAAAAAAAGAATAATTTCCTGTTTAAATACCACATTTTGACATAATATATTGGATTTTGATGAGTGATAGTCATAGAAATATGATAGGAATAGAGATGGTCATGAAATTTTTACCAACCAAAGTTATTACAAATTTTGTTTAAATTTTTAAAGAAATTTTCTAAATATACTCTCGCAAGACATAATTATGATTAAGATCAACACTAATCATTTTTTTCAATCACTATTTATCTTTTCGATAATCAATAGGGAGTCAAATTAGTTAACATAGGCATTTAAGATCAAATAAAAAGGTATAAAATCACATTTCTAAAATGCCTAAACTGAGATGAAGTCAACAAAAACTATTTTATGGAAGGGGTTTTGTAAAAATGTACGCCAATTGAGAATCTGTTGAAATGAAGTTTATGCAAATAATTTCTTTGGAAATGTGATCTCTAATGAATTGATGTCTAACATCTATATGCTTGGTGCGAGAATGATGTACAGGATTATTTGTGAGATCAATTGCACTTTTGCTATCACACATAAGTGGAACTCGTTTAAAATTTAGACCATAGTCTTGCAAAGCTTGTATCATCCATAAAATTTGAGCAGAGCAACCACTTAGAGCAATATACTCTGCCTCAGTGGTAGATAATGCAATACAATTTTGTTTTCGACTTGACCATGCAACTAACGAATGTCCCAACATAGAACACGTTCCACTAGTACTTTTTCTATCAACTAGATTACCAGCATAATCTGCATACGAATACCCTTTTAACTCAAAGTTATCATTAGTTGGATACCATAGACCAAACCGTGGGGGTGTGAAACAGATATCTTATAATCCTTTTTACAGCTTTTAAATGAGATTCTTTTGGATTTGACTGAAATCGTGCACATAAAAAAACAGAGAACATAATGTCTGGTCTAGAAGCAGTAGGATAAAAAAGTGATCCAATCATACCTCAATATTTCTTTTGATCAACTACCTTACCTTTTTCATCCTTGTCAAGTTTAATTGTTGTACTCATGGGAGTTTATGCAGGTTTAACATCTTTCAATCCAAATTTGTTGACAAGCTCTTTGATATATTTTGTTTGAGAGATGAACGTTTTCTCTTTGTTTGATTTGAAATCCTAAAAAGAATTTCAACTCTCCTACCAAGCTCATTTCAAACTTTTCATGCATGACTTTTTCAAATTTGTCATACAAGAGGTTGTTAGTGGCACTATAAATAATGTCATTAACATATATTTGAACAATCAATAGGTCATCATTTTCATGCAATAGAAATAATGTGGTGTCTACACAGCCCTTTTTGAACCCATTTTTAAGGAGATAAGTGCTAAGATATTCATACCACGCTCTAGGGACTTGTTTTAATCCATATAGTGCTTTCTTAAGTTTATATACATGATTAGGGTATTCTTGACTTTCAAAACCTTCAGGTTTTTCAACAAATACATCCTCTTTCAAAATTCCATTAAGAAAAGCACATTTAATATCCATTTCTCTTAGTTTAAATCATTTATAACAAGCAAAAGCTAACAGTATTCTAATGGATTCTAGTCTAGCTACAGGTGCAAAAGTTTCATCAAAATCAATTCCTTCAATTTGATTATAACGTTTAGCAACTAACCTAGCTTTGTTCCTAATCACATTTCCAGATTCATCAAATTTATTTTTAAAAATCCATTTGGTTCCTACAACTGGATAATCATTAGGTCTAGGTGCTAGAATCCAAACATCAATTCGTTCAAATTGATTTAGCTCTTCTTGCATAGCCATAAACCAACTCTCATCATTAAGAGCTGTATCTATGTCTTTGGGTTCAATTTCTGAAATAAATCCACTGTATATACACAAAGCACATAAATTTCTAAAGGAGGAACGAGCTTGAATACATGCAGTAGGATTGCCTATTACCAATTCTGGAGGATGAACTGCTTTGAATTTCAATCTCTCTGGTTCTAGATTTCTTTGGACTTCTTCCCCGGTTGCAGTTTCTTTTGGATTTTCACTTTCATCTTTTTCGTTCTCCTCTTCGACATTGCTTTTGATTGTTTCCTTGCTTTGATCATCAATGCCTTCATCAAATTTCACATTGATTGACTCCATAATTATTCTCATCATTTTGTTGTATACTCTATAAGCTTTGCTTCTGGAGAAGTATCCCATGAACATGCCTTAGTCAGTTTTGGCTCAAATTTTCCCAGTTGATCACCTGTATTGAGAATAAAACACGGACAACCAAAATTTTTGAAATATGCAATGTTTGCCTTTTTGTTGAACCATAGTTCATATGGTGTTTTCTTAAGAATCGGCCTAATCGTGACTCTATTCATTACATAACAAGCTGTATTTACTGCCTCTTCCCAAAAGGACAAGGGTAGTTCATACTCATTTATCATAGATGTAGCCAACTCTTGTAAGGTTCGATTCTTTCTCTCGACTACTCCATTTTGTTATGGAGTACGTGGGGCAGAGAATTCATGTTTAAATCCATTTTCATCACAAAAAATTTCAAATTCTCCACCATGATCACTTCTTAGCGAAATAATAGAAACTCCTTTTTCATTTTCAACTAATTTTGTGAATTTACTGAAGTATGAGAAAGTTTCTGATTTTTTAGCTAAGAAGTATACTCACGTGTATCTAGAGTAACCATCAACCAATACAAAACAATATCTCTTACCACCTAAACTTGCAATATCGTTAGGTCTAAACAGATCCATATGAACTAATTCAAGAACCCTAGAAGTACTTACAGTGTTCTTGGCATGAAAAGATGATTTTTTTTTAAATTTTCCCATAGTACATTCTTTACATAGAGTTTATGTTTTGAAATCATGAGATGGTAAACCTCTTACCAAGTCTTTTCTTTTTAATTTGTTTAATAGATTCATGCTAGCATGTCCTAATCGTCTATGCCTTAAGTTTACTTCTTCATCCTTAGCTACCAAACATTTTGAATGAGTGAGATCATCAAAAGATAGAGAGTATATATTACCTTTCCTCTTACCTGAAAATAATGTTTCTTTTAACGATTGGTCAACAATTTTGCACAAATCAGAATCAAAAACAACATTCATTCCCTTATCACATAACTGGCTGATTGAAATCAGATTATGGTGTAGATTTTCAACATATAATACATCGTTTAAGGTAAATGTGCCATTACCTACTTTACCTTTACCGATAATTTTACATTTATCGTTGTTGCCCATTGTGACTCTGCCATCTTTGTACTTCTTTAGGCTAAGGAACTTTGATTTGTTGCCCGTCATGTGCCTGAAACAGCCAGAATCCAGGTACCACTCTTGTTGTTCCTTAGCCTGCCAACACACCTACACGAGAAAAGAGTTTAGTGACCTATTTGTTTTTATAGGTCCACGATTGTCAGTAACAAAAAAAATTTTGAAAAACAAGTTTATGTAGAACCAAGACAGTCTATGTTTGTTCCTTTTGGCACCCAGATTTGTTTGATTTTAAGGGATTTTACATTCGTGCCTTTAGGAACCCAAATTGGTATGATTTTCGTGTGTTTGGGTCTATACCAGCAATTGTTTTGATTGTGTCCAATTTTTCCACAAATCGTGCACTTAGAGTTGACATGATTATTTTCACTTCTACCTTTTTCGGATTGAGTATACCCAAGTCCTTGTCTAATAGTATTAACAGTTTGTTTCCCTAATAGCATATTTAGTGATCTTTCTCCTTTGGAGAATTTTTCTAAAGTTGTAGACAATTTTGTTGGACTTGTGACTTGAGAGATTCATTTCCATTCAATAACAAAGTGCACTTTTTAATAGAATTTTCTTTCCTAGTATTTTCACTTTCTTTCAAAATTAGAATTTCATTTTCAAGCGATTTAATTTTAGTTTTTGATTTTTTTTATTTCCTCTTCTAATGATGGACACTTATCACACTTAGGGCTCTTATTTCTATAGTTTTGAACCATTTGATCAAGCTGCATATTTAGTTCTATCAAACTATCTTTTTGTGATTCAATTTTAGCGTACTTCTCCCTAAGTCTTTCAAAACATCCATTTACTTCATGAAAATATATAAGTAATTGCGAATGAGTAAGTTTGGATACCTCGCTTCGCTCGTCATCATCGCTGTCACTTGCTTCTCCTAAAAAAATGCAGATTTGCTTTTTCACTCTCACTGTCAGTGCTTTCATCATCATCTTTATCACTTTCATCCCAAGTTGCTACAAAACTTTTCCTTTTCGGTTTCTTTCCTTTGTTGAATCGATTTTGAGGACAATTTGGCTTGATATGACCAGGTTTATTGCACTTGTGATAAATGATCTCCTGCTTTTCTGAGTTGTCTAGAACTTTGACGATTTTGCTCTTTAGTTGTTGATTTTGGGCTGGATTTCCATATTTGCGGTTCGACCTTTTGAAACTCTTTATTATCAGTGCCAGTTCAGCTGCTCCTTCATCATCACCATCATCTTCACTTTCCATTGTTCCTTTGAGAGCAATTGATTTCTTTTGCGTATCTCCTCCTTCACGTTCTTCCTTGAATTTGATTTCAAGCTCATAAGTGGTGAGGTTTCCGATGAGTTCTTCAACTTTAACCTATTTCATCCTTTGATTCTTAAGTGGCAGCCACTTTTTCTTCAAAATTCCACGGAAGAATTCTAAGGATCTTTCGGACTATTTCCAGTTCTGTGTATGGTCTTTCTAGGGATTTTGATTTGTATATAAGATTAGAAAGTTGTCCATACATTTCTTTGACACTTTCATCCTTTGCCATTGTGAAGTTCTCGTACTCGCTACTAAACATGGCAAGGAGAGATTCTTTGACCTAGGAGGTTCCTTCATGAGTCACTTCAAGCGTGTGCCAAATTTCCTGCGCAGTTAGATAATGTGAGACTCGGTTAAATTCAATTTGATCTAATGAGCAAATAATAGATTTCATAGCTTTAGCATTAGCAGTTTGCAGTTTATTTTCAAGATTTGTCCAATGATCTGTAGGTTTATCAACTTCTTGATTATCTACCATTATTGTTGGTGTGCTATATCTCGTTTCAACAATATTCCATGCATCTATGCTTTTCAAAAAAAAATTCATTCTAGTTTTCCAATATGCATATTCACCATTGAACATTGGTGGTCTAGCTATGGACCGACCTTCAACAAAAGCTAAAAGAAGCCATTGAAAGAAAAAATTAAATTTTTTAATAGAAAATGGTTTTTGTTCCTAGCTTCGATACCACTTGTAGGATCGTTTTTACCCTAGAGGGGAGGTGAATAGTGTCTACTAAAAATTAATGCGGAAATAAAAATAAAAATAGAAAGTAATGCAGTAGAGATCACACACAGTTTTACCCAGCTTCGGTAAAAACCTGCCTACGTGCTACCCCCAAGATTTCTACTAGAAATTAAGTAATCAGTCGCTTACAAAAATACATAAACTTGCGACACCCGCTAACTCGATTAACCTAACTCTAAGCTTAAAAGCATGCCACAACTCAGCCCCTGAGTTGTGAATTCTCAAACTACGCCCCGTAGTTTGTACCTAGTTAAACAACTAGAAATTTAACAAATTTTAAAAGAGGAACTTACAAATAAAAAAACAAAAAAAAACCCTATACTTAAAAATGAAGCCCAATACACATAAACAAAACCGGCCCAAGTAACATATAATTAGGTACGACTATCTCCCTTTTTCTTCTGTTTGGGTAATCCCTTCGGCCGATCTTTTGTTGCTCTTCAAAAATTAGGGTTCCGTTCCAGTTGACGCCACCGCTTGGAATTTGATCGATTGAAGTGATGATTTCACTTTGGTTTGTTTCGTCAATCGATCCCTAGCTTTGATTTCACTCGGTTGCTTCAATTGTGTCAAGCACTTCTTCGGTTATGGCTTTGGTATGATTTTAAATTTTTTGTTTTAATTGATTTGCTAGTAACTCGACTTCATGATTTCTACCAATGATGAATTGGGTTTAAATATGGATAAAATCTCTAAAAAAATTCGTATATTTTGGTTTGAATTCGTCAAATGCTTTGCTCGGCCATTCGATTCTTGATTGCACGATTTTGATGATTTCTAACTTGTTCATTTCTGATATATTTGAATTTGTTCCGTTCTTTGCTCCTACGACCTGTTCATCGTTCGCTTAGAGCTTGGGGCATTTGAATTTGAGATAATTTTGACTTCTTGATATATTGGCATCTATATTTTTGACCGGAACTCTGACTTGATTTTGATTTGTTGTATGCGTGTGCTCTGTACCTTGCTCTGAACATATACATTGTGATTTTCTTCGAGTTAAATCTGATGTCTCCATGTGTATATACACACACACACATATATGTATGTATATGTGTGTGTGATTGCTATGGCTATTTTCTCTGTCCTCTCGAGTGCTTTGATCATGTCATGTATACTTTGATGTGTTGTTCATTTCTTGCATTATTTAAGAGAACTGCCTTGTTGAGTATTTTGTGTGTCACCCTATGTTTCCTTGATGTCTCCTCTGTTGCATATGTATATACATGTCACTGTGCTAGTTGCTTTGAGTTCATGTCTAGTTCCAATGTATTCATGTCTAGTGCACCACTTTGTATATTTGCACTACATGTTGATATCTGACCTCGCATATGAACTTGTTCTTCAAGTGTTTTCATGCCTGAATGTATGCATACTGACTTTGCTTGTATTCTCTGGCCTCAATTTTGGTTGTCTTATTTTCAAGTGTTCATGTCTGAATGCATGCATATCCATGTACATATGAGCATGTTTACTTGTTAGGTTGGAGTCTGGTTGCATTGTATGGTTTCTGAGCATGTTTGAAGCTTTGTTGCTTGGTTCCGGTCTAGTTGAGTTGCTTTTGTTATTGTTTCTTTGCATTTGAAGTCTGGTCTATCCTTGTCTGGTTGTAGCCCTTGTGTTCACCACTACTGTGTTCATTCATGTATACATATCTTCATTCATGTATACATATCCTTGTATGCATATATGTACTTGAACCTATTTGCCTCTGAACTAACCATTGCTTTATTCTTGGTACATGTCTGGTGCTTTGTGTTCTCTGAACGGTAGACTGGTCTGGTTCCATATGATGTTTTCATGTTGCATGTTGTCATGTGGTATGTTTTGTTGAGGCTGTTTTGGTTTCTGTGACTAACCATTGCTGTGTTGAGTTACTTTTGCATTGAGTTGAATCCAGTCTTGGCTTGGGTTTGACCTTGTGCTCACCTGTCCCTGCAATTTTAACAAGCAAGTGTATATCGGTGCACGACCTTATGGCATTTACAGTAATACACTATGCATGTCATAAGTTGTTCGTGTAAGATGAATTTAAAAAAATGATGACGAACAACCCAAATAACTGAGGCAAACAATATTTTCAAAACACACACTTCATTGTGCACTGTAAAATATTTCTTTTTCAATTTTACTACGTCTGTAGTGACCCACTTTTCTGTACATTCTAAGCTGACAAATAACCACACATGTCAACTCAAACTGAACAAAAAGGTGGATTGTTATGGGTAAAGAAGAAAAGATAGAAGAAGAAACAGAAACAACAACATAGAATCTCACAATCACAGCAGGACAAAATATAATAGATAGTAACATATTTTTATACAAAAGAATCTGTAGCTATTATTATATATATACACACACACAATCATCAGAGTACAACAAACATCAAACTAATCTGGACAGTTATAATAACTTGTCCTCACTACATTCACACACAGCGGAATATAAACAAGTACGTAGAATACTTCTCTGTCATCCAGCTTGTCTCAAGAGCTCCATAGCATCCTATCATGAATCTGTAATACTCGGTCTGACCCGAGCATTATAATAAAATAACACTCGAGTGAGTCTGGAAAACCAGCGTGAGAAAACACACTCAACTTGAATTATTAAAGTTATCAAAAATCCTTTGAAAAACAAAGGTATCTCGTAAGACCATGTCACACATAAACACGATGGGTTTTTACCTTACGATAACCAAAGCATTTTATATTAAAATCATCTGATATTAGAATAGTGTCTATAGAAAGTAAATTAGAAAATAGCTGAAATGCTTGCATCTCACATTTCAGCAATATTTGGTATACAATCAAAACCATACAGGCTCGTAGTGGATATTGGATTCCATACAATGACTGGGCTACTAGGGTACCGCCCATCACAGTACACCTCTAGAAAAATGTACCGAGATCGTACCTAACTATCCCTACCAACACAAGAATGGCCTACCCCTTACCGAATAGTACCGAATATGTTATCTCCCCGGTTGTTCCCACCCTTATCGAGCGCTCTCTTTTCCATCCATAGCCATATCCATAAATTACAATATAATATTTCTGAGGGTATCTAGAAAGGTGATAACATACCCTACTTGGGTGCGACCCACTTAGCCCTGCTGCATCTCCCCTATTTTAGTCATTCTCGGTTGATGAGGCTTGAGGCTACGTTTTACCTTTAGAACAACATTCATACTTGGAATGCTAACACTGCCTTCCAGGCAACAATGCAATGATATCATTCATCCATACAAGTTGTCCTGGGTCTGGACAAACCGAATCTCCATAATCTCCATCTTCATTGCCTTCACGATATCACAATTCGTAACGCGCAATCGGATCGAAGTGGTTTCCGGATAATTAAATCTGATCCCGGTCTCTTCGAAACGATCAACGAATTTGGCCAGATTTGATAGTCGGTTATTTAACTATCAAATAACAACCATTCAAACATAGATTACATTTCTCATGGAACCCACTGATCTTCACTTTCATAAATTTAAAATCACTTTTCAAAAACTTGGAAATCCTTTCCATATACTTATCACACAAGATACGTATATTCATAAAACGAAATGTTTTCGATACCTAGAAAATAAACCAATTTCTTATCTTAACAATATAAGTATATTTCAAACCATTCCTTTCGAAACTTAAAGAACCTTTCCCATATACTTACAAAATAGTATAAGTATCTTAACCAATTATCTAGAAAGATTTACTTATCTCAAGATCATAATAAAATGGTTAAACACAAGTATCCTTTAGAACAAGATATAAATATTCTGAAGTGGAAAATAGGCTGAAGGACAAACTTTGAAAAAAAATTAGGCTGAAGGACAACAGGTTTCATTTTTAGGCTGAAGGACAAACTTTGAAAAAAATTAGACTAAAGGAAAATGCTAAATACAGCTAGCATTTTGTAGACTGTAAAACTGAATATAATGCTATTTATAACTAGCATTTTGTATAATGTAAAAACTAAATATAATGCTAGTTAGAATTAGCATTGTCCTTCAGTCTAAAATTCTTTCAAAGTTTGTCCTTCAGCCCAAAAATGAAACTTGGTGTCCTTCAGCCTAAAATTTTTCTAAAGTTTGTCCTTGTGCCTAATTCCCTCTATTCTGAAATACCCTTTCTCTCTTTAACTATCTTTCCTTTCATTTTAGAATATCTTCCTTATAAGTCTTCTCGTTTTTTTACATAGATACTCTTTCCAAATCTCCTAAACCATTTATAAAATTCCTTTCTAAACCGTTAACCTCTCTTCCAATCAATTCAAAATATATTCCCTTTCAAAAACCCAACTTTTTCACTTATAACTTCTTAAAATACTTTTTCCATAAAAATATCACTTTCAACCATTTTATAGTAATAATAATATATAGTTTGAACCTTAATAAAGAATTACCAAATAGTATAATATATTAACTTCAAAACAACCTTTAAAAATTCACCTAAGTAATTAATCTCAAACAATATGGTTTAAATAAAGTAATCGATGCTTTATTATCCATTTATCAAATAGTTGTATTACCATAACTAGATAATACCACTTAAAATCTCAAAATAACCCTTACACAATTAAATCAAAACGACCAACATTTCTATATAAACCAATCTTCAAATCATTTCTAGATAATAACTTAACACAAAACACTTGTATATATTTACCAAATAACATTTTTCTTCAGATTATAAAATCTGAAGTTAAACACAATCAAAAACCTTTCAAATTTCAAAACAAGCTCAATAGCTCCAATGGTACTTAAACAAGCAACCATTATATTCAATTTAACTATCCAGGTTAAATAATCAAGATTCACATGATCCATTTATAAACATACATCTAAACCATGATTAACAATCAATCCGTTAAATGACACTTATTCCATATTGATTGAATATCAATTAACATTTGCCCAAATTCTATATCAAAGCATATCAGAAGTTTACCCTGCTTCTAACATATCATTCAAGCCACATTTCCATTTAATACTAGACGGTGTTTATTTGGCCAATTAAATAACACCAATATAATCCAATTCAGTATACGTTATAATTAAACAATGTAATTCAAAAACAATCCATTCATCAAATTTCACATATATATGATTCTATACTGAAAATAAACTTAAACATAAACAGTTTAATAGCAATTCGTGTTGTTATATCGTCACCCTAGATCTGGTTCAACCAATCTAATAGCATTTCAAGATGCTATATTGTCATCCTAATCAATTTCAACAATTTCCAATTTCAACAATCCAAACATCATAAATAATTTTTATTCGCTATAAAAATATATTGATTAACCAAATGAGTGAGTTTAACTCACCTTGAGCTTTCAAATTTTAAATCAAATCGAACGACGTTCAATTTAACCTAAAATTTTAGCTATTCCCAATCGTCTCCAAATAAATTCCATGACGTAGTGTTCATTGCCGCGATCCCGTCGTCGCTTGTTTCGTCCAATTCTGACAAAGTATGACAAAGATATACATTTTTAAAAATTTGGATAAAATCAATACAAATAATTTGTTTTATTTATTTATTTTAACCTCCAAAAAAAACCATGGCCGTTCGTTGCATGCTGCAGCAGATCTTGGCTACTCACCCTTCTACTTCTCCATTGTGGGTATGTGACCCAGGCAGTAAAATTGAACCCATCGACCAATATATACAAATGATCACCGCCACCCCTATACATCACATGAATTCGATCCACCGTCGCCAAATGAACTGCGTCCCTCCAACGCACCTTCGCCCTCAATCCCGAAGCACTCGGCACCCTCCACGTCTCAATATTCATGCTTGAACTCAAACCCTAAATCACCAGTTCTTGGCAAATTTCGGCATCTATATCGAAAATTCACCGTTGGATACGTCGAGTCCGATGAGCTCTTCGATTTTTGTTTAGAAAGTTTTGTCCAAAAACACGTGGATCGAGAGATAAACGAGGGAGAAAGAAGGAACGTTTCAGCCATTGAATTTTTTGATGGTGGCGGCCGTATAAAATAGGGTTTGGGTTAGAGGGTTTTGGGTGTATATATATACGCGTAATTTACTATTTGAAGCCCCGTTCACACTTGATTTTTTTATCTCCAAACAGAATGTGTCGTCTGGCATTTACAAGGTTTTTCCCCTATTCCGAACACAATGGAACATGTTTTGAAGGCCAATTCCAAAGTATACGGAAGTTACGGCTTTAAACGTCAAATTTTAAATTAAATTCCTTAAATTAATTTCTGCGCGTTTTCAGCTCCCACGAGCAAATGATAAATCCAATTGCTATGAAATTCGAAATTTGATAATAATACACTATTACAAATCCAATGGAACTAGTTTCGTCGAATTCCGAGACTGTGCCTTGGAAGGCTATTTTAACGTATCAATTAAATCGAACGCTTTTTCAAAATCGACGAAATTACTTGAAATTCCAATTTTAAAATCTTACCAACTCAATTATAATTCAAATAGAATTTATATCCATATTAGAATCCATTTTGATTCATATTAAACCAAAATTTTAATTATTTACAATATCTCAAATATTAAATTTCACTATTAATTTAATATATATATAAATTTCAAAATTTTAATTTATCGACTATTAATCCCATTCAAAAGTCAACTATCATCACTCTAATTCAAATGGAGTTTTAAATCAACTTTAAAAATCATTTCCATTCACATTTAACTCCAGATTCACCTATTTACCCGATTTCAAACATTTAATTTACTATTTACCGAATCCAATTAATCACTATATTTGAAATTTTAAACCATTTTACTAATCCAACCAAAATCTCCATATTTATGTAAAACATCAGTGTTTATTTTGCATATAGATCAGATGTTTGATACAGGTTGGAACAGAGTTGATGATCAAATATGAGTGATGAGTGAATATGTAGTGAGGTAAAATATGTATGTAAAACTATAAAGTTAAAATTGTGTTGTAATTGAAGTTGTATTGTAATTGAAAATGTGTAAATGTAGTGAGAGCTCAAATTTGTACTATTTGAATTTGTAATAAATTATTTGTTTGAATAAAATATCTGTTTAAATAAGAATTCCGAGTTATTTATTTTATTCAACAAATATTTATTTAATTATGTGGAAAAATAAAATAGTACAATAATAAATACATTTAAACAAATATATATATATATATGTTTATTATCATCAAACAAAAATCATATACCAGTATATTCTACAAGTTGCACAACCACAGTGTTGATACTCCATCTTACCACACAACTTAATTAATTATAATTGTTATAAATTAATTAATATTTACGAAATATTAATTGCTAAAATTTATTTTATTTATTTGAATCGATATTTAATAAAGTGCATGTATAAAAGTAATACATGCACATACACATATCAATATATGATATGGATAAATATTTAAATTAGATTTAAAATTAATAAACATTGATTGGATTTGGAAATATCTGTGTGTCCATACATCCCATACATAGGTCAACCATACTAGTGGGGGGAAGGCGATATTTGTTTGAAATATCTTGTTCGAATTAGCAAGGAGAAGAAATAAATTGGGAGATTTAGATCTCCTCGTTTTACTCTTTCTTGATGCCTATATAAACCACCCTTCCTCTCTTATTCTAAGTTTACTTTTAGCCTCCACTACTTCCTATATTGGCTACAAATTTTAGGAAATTCTTCCCTTCATTTCCAAATAAAATTAAAATTAAATTAAAATCTATTTTGGAGCTGTTATGTTCTCCTCAACTAGTTGCTTTTATAGAGCAATACAAATTGGATCTATGGGGTTTTGATTCAACGTTCAAGGTTCATAGTTAAGGCTACACCAATTGTTTAATTCTATATTAATTTCTATTATATATACATTCATTTATGTCAATATGCCATTGTAAACTGATCTCTATTTGTTATGAAGTTCTATGCATATTTGCTACCTGATTTTACAAATGTATATACATATTCATTTAAATAAATAAAAAACTTGTATAGAATTAAATTATACACATACATACTTTCGGCCATTTATGAAATAAATAAATAATTTTTTCTAAAAATTAAATTTTTTCTTCTTCTCATTATTAAATTTAAAATGAATTTAGTAATTATTGTATTACTTTTAAAATTAATATATTGCTTTAAAAATAAAAAATAAATAATAAAAACAATTTTTTCATACATATAAATCTGTACAGATTTATTAATAAAAAATTATTTATTTGTTATAAAATCCACAAAAATTTTATAATAATAAAAAATATATATTTAATATATAAATCTATACAAATTTATATTAATTTTTTATATGTATTATTTATATTAATTTACTTAATTTTTTACAAATAATTTTTTTAATTAAAATGTAAAATATTTTAAATGTTAATTAAAAAATTATATATGTATATATATAAATACATACATATATATATGTGTGTGTGTATATTTAACATATCAAAATTTGAAATTTGAATTTAGGTTTGAAATAGATAATTTTTCTTAGATCTAGATCTGGTTTTTAAATTTAAAATTATCGTTATAAATTTTTGATATTATTTTAAATCCTTTTTGAATTAGTCAATTTTTAAATAAACAAACACACATAAATATACATATGTGTGTGTATGGGGGGATAAGTATCGGCTAAAACTCTACCGCCCCCCTCGCCTATTTCTACCATACATTCTAATTTAAATAATATACTTTCTCTCTCTTGACACCTTATTATATTTTTTAAATCAAAATGTGTAGTTGAAATCATGGGGGAATAGAGGTGTATCAAGAATGAGGTATAGCCAATCCTTGCCATAAATATATGTCTGTGTGTGTGTTTTACGTATGTGTATATATATGTGTGTGTGATATAAGTGTGTGTGTGTGTGTATATATAAATACATATAAATAACATATAAATAATATATATACATTCATATGTACATATAAGTGTGTGTGTGGTAAGTCTCGATTTGGACGTCTCTATGAGGCACCTGCTGCTTCTTCAACGGCCCCTACAATCTTGCCGGCCGCTTCGGTTTTGGGTATTTTGACCGAGATAGTTTTTGATTCACCGTCTTTATTTGCTTTTGGTATCGAGGATGTTGAGGACAAAATTCCAGATTTTGCCAATTTGATAAATACACCCAATGATTCTAATGTCGAGACCCAAAACCATCATCTAATTGCTGCAATTGCTACTGTTGATCCTCATTGGTCAGCATCTGATTTAGGTAACCTGTTAAGCCTACTTCTAATTTGAGTGAATTGATAGTGGCTACTGATTCATTTAGCAGTCGAGTTCCTATAGATGTCGATTATAGTGCATTTCCTGTTGACATTCCTGCTGTTCCTATGGTGCCAAATCCCTTATCGCCTAAGAAATCATGTAATGATGCTTACTTTCCCTTATTGATCCTTTAGCAAGTCCTTGTTGATGCTCTCCCGAAGACTTGATCCTCCTTATTTGCCTCTAAACCATGAAATGTTTTTGCTCTAAGAAACTTTGATCTAATAATTATAAATGAGGTCAACATCCCCCCTCCTGAGGTGGTTGAAACAGGCACAAATTTTTGAAATGAACAACTTATCAGTTTCTTTCTTGACGACAACCCTCCCTACTCGGTAGTGAAAGCTTATCTCGTAAAATTTTGGAAACTCGAAGGTAAAATCACTATGCGGTATGATAATTCATTATTCTACTTTGATTTCAAATGCTCTGAGTATAGGCTTCGCATTCTAGAAGTTGACCCTATTATTATTATGGGAAAACCCATTATTGTTACCAAACAGAGTCCATCCGTTGATTCAGGTCACAAACTGGTTCTCTTTATTCTGTTTTGGGTTCAATTCTCGAATATCCCTTCTGTTTTTCAATCTATAGTTGGTATTGATTGGCTGTCGAACTGGATTGGTGAGTTGGTTTGTTTCGATGGGTCCATGGTGCGAAGGGACATATTGGGCTATGCGAGAGCCCTGATTGAGGTTAAACTTAATAGGACATTATCGTCTGTATTACCGGTTGAACCGGCTCCTGGCCTAGTTTCCTTGGTTGATGTTGCTTATAAATGCAAACCGCCAATATGCTCAAATGGAAAATCATTTGGTCATCTTGTTATTGCATGCAAACACTCTCTTAGCCCTAGGCCAATCCCAGTAGTTGAAAACTAGAAGTGAAGCCACCTTTCCTACAAAAAATCCCACTTCCCAAAGTTGTGAAGTGTGTTTGGGTCCTCCAACGTGTGCCCTCCATGGCCCAAGATGATAAGGCTCCTGTATCGCCAACTTCTATCTTAGACTCTATCTCCGATCATATTGCATGGAATTCTGTAAAGAAGACCTAGGTCCATGATGTAACATTGTTCCTCTATTCCCCATTGTTTGACACATACTTTAAGTATTTGTCCACACATGAAGGTGAGCATAGATCTCCATTTTATCACATTTCTGATGATATGCTTACTCTTTTTGTTGATGATAAATATGGTGATCACAATTGTGATATCTTAAAGTATGAAACTTGAGGTAGGCGATTGATTTTCAATGAGGACTCTCTAAAGTATTTGATCCTAAGGTTACATTTCTGTTTAGAGAGTATGTAAATATCATTGGGACTGACTCGTATGGTGGTGAGTATGAATCCTCCTCTGTGCAGGAGGATTAGTATAGTATTTCTTAGTAGTCAAGACATTGCAGTCTCGCTCCTGTTCCTTTTATTATTTTGATGTTGCCGAGGCATCTATGCCTCACTATATAGTTGTTGAGGTGCTCTTGCCTCACACCTGTCATATATATGTAAAGTGGTACGGCCACTATAATCCGGCATGCCCGTTCAAAATAATAATATATTATTTTCCTATAAAATAACATATTAATTACGGATAAAAAATATGTATATACAGGGGCAAATGTGTCCATTGTGGTACAAATCTCAACACTTAAAATACGGGCACATTAAACCGTGTACATATCTATATATTGCATGTGCGTGCACTATACATGCATATGTGTATTCGATACACACATGCATTATGTATTATATATAAATAAAATCTAAAGTTTTGTAAAATCTAATTAAATAAGATAAAATAAAGATTTTATTTAAAATTACTTAGATTAGATCTAAATTAATTTAGAGTTCTTAGACCCAATAAGATTTAAAAATGGAATTTTTGTTGAAATTTACTCATTTATCCCGATGTATGCTAGCCAAGTTCCTTCGCATTTAATTAAATACATGTATACATGATCACATATATGTTATCATTAAACATTGTATTAAGCCATATTTATTAAGAAAATTGAAACCAATTTTATTTTAATATTTAATTAATTAACAAATTTATATATAAATATATATATATATATATTCATAATTTATTTTTGGTTTAAATAAATAACATTTTCTAATCTGATCTTATATATATATTTTATAATTTTTCATTGTTAAATAGTTTATTGTTTTTACATAAAAACATTACCGTCTTAGTTTCTAAAACAAAAATTATAATTTTTAATTTTGATATATATATATATATGAAAATTTATAGAAAAATATCTATTTTCTTAAAAGATTTTGGATTTACAATAAATATAAAATAATCATTTTTTATTTTTATTTTAAAAGTCAAACAAGATTTAATACTTAAATTTTGGAAAATTCAAATAAATTAAATCCAATTAGAACTATATATGTATTATAGTTATTATTAGAAATAATATTATAAAATTCCAGGTATTTACTTTTAAAATGTCAATTCTTTTAAATTTTAATTTTAAAATCATTAAATGTGTTTTTATAGCATTCGTATATTAATTCGAATAATATTTTATTGTAAATATAAATAAATAAATGTTTGTATATATTAAACATTTATATATAATAATGAATTATATTTTAAATAACATTATACTATGTATATTACATATTATATATACGTATATGTGTGTGTGTATTAACTAAAATAAAATGGGATAAAAAGTATATTTTTTATATTAGTGTAAGCATAAATTTAATTATTTAATGTATATGTACATTCCTTTGACATCATTTTTGACATATGGTCATCAGCTATACAATTATTAACCATAAGTCATATCGGCAAATTATACATATGTTCCCATATTACCCTTAGTTAAATTATAACATTAGTATTGTTCTGATGTTTGTATTTTTAATACGAACATGTTAAAATATTAAAAATTAAATTAAAATAAAATAAAATAATAAATCAAAATCAAAAAGTTAAAATTAAATTAAATTAATAGCAACTAATTATTAATAAACAATAAAAAATAAAAGAATATTTTAAATTAAATTAATTAAAAATATTTCTTAAACTTTTTCTATTAAAAAAGACTAAATATGATTTAGTATAAAATATATTATTTATATAAACACAAATATGATCTTATACAAATTAACAAAATGAAATCTTTGTGAAATTCCCCATTTACCCCAGTTGTCAATGCACCTGATCCAAAAATTATACGATCATTCCAAACAATTGCAAGTACATAACCCATTGGTGCCTCTCAATGATAATGAGTAGGTCACCGTCCATCGTATGGAGAGCATTACGTACACTAGTCTCAATAAATGTATCAATATCATTTTCTCAGTATATCCTTATTGGGAACATTTGAGAAGAAAATATTTATATATCGATTCAATACTCGTGGCCATGAAAACATTAGTAATTCCAATCCATAAAATACTTCTGCTAAGGATTTTCTACTTGTATAGCTTTAATGTATTTAATTCATTATTTATATCTCTATATAACAACATATATAAAAGAAAATAAAACCAAAAGCATACTTTATTTCAATCAAGATTGTTTACATAGTTAGGTCTATATAACTATTAATATAATTTTCCCTATGGTGCACCCTTAATCTATCAATCTCTCACTTGCACTGGGGCCAGCTATGGAGCCTGATCCCCATGTCTTCAATCGGTCTTCCTTAATATGACTTAGAAAGCGCCATAATGAATGGATCTATTATGTTATATTTGGTATTTACTCTTTTAATTAAGACCTCTCCATCACTTATAAACTTCCTTACTATTTGGAACTTACGAAGGACGTGTCTTGACTACTTATGATATCACGGTTCCGTTGCAATTTGAATTGTTGCATTATTGTCTCAATACAGGAGCATTAGACCTTTAAAGTTTGGGATTGCTTCTAGTTGAATTTGCGCATCCACGGTGCTACTTTTGCAACATCAGCCAAGGCGATGTATTCACCCTCCATGGTTAAATCGACCACAACTTCTTGTTTGGAACTTTTCCAACAAACAACCCCTTGGTTGAAGGTAAACACAAAACTAGAGACCGATTTACTATCGTCAAACTCAGAAAGATCAATTCTAAATACCCCTTCGAAAGGAGTTCGCTATTTCCATATATGAGAAACAAATACTTAGTATTTCTTAAATACTTAAAGATGACGTTAACTGTTGTCCAATGATTTTCTCCCTGATTCGATTGATATCAACTAACCGCGCCTAATGCAATAGTGACATCCGACCTTGTACATAGCATAGTGTACATGATGGATCCTATTGTCGAAGCATAAGGAATCTGACTCATGTGCTATTTTCCTTCATTTGTAGATGGAGAGTCCTTCTTAGAAAGGATAATTCCATGCCACATTGAAACTTTTTCGTGCTTGGAATTTTCCACACCAAATCATCCTAGTATGAAACTATGTATATAGATTATGGCAATACTAGTATGCTCTTAGATCTATCTCTATAGATCTTTATACCTAGTATATAAGACGCCACTTATAAATTATTTATAGAGAAATTATTGGACAACCAAGCTTTCACTGATTGTAACATCGGCACATCGTTACCTATCAGTAGCGAGTCGTGGATGTATAATACTAAAAACATTATAGCATCATTTTGCTCTTTCTCATATATGCATGCTTCTCTATGTTTTGATTGAAACCAAAATGTTTAATTACCATATCAAAACATCTGTTTCAACTCCTATATGCATGCTTAAGACCATAAATTAATCTTAAGAATCTACATGCCTTGACGTCATTCCCACTGACCTCGAAACTCTTTGGTTGTGGCATATAAACAGTTTCTTCTAAATCACTATTTAGAAATGCTATTTAACATCCATCTTCTATATTTTATAGTCATAACATTTGGCGACTACAAGTGGAATCCAAATTGATTTAAGCATGGTGATTGGCGAAAACGTTTCATCATAATTAACGCCTTAAACTTGATGGAAACCTTTCACTGCTAACCTTGTTTTATAAGTCTTGCCCATTCCATCCTTGTCGATCTTTTTCTTAAAGGTCCATTTATAGCCAGTAGGTTCTACCCCTTCAGATCCATTCTCTAAAGTCCACACTTTTTCTACATGGAATCCATTTCGGATTTCATCTCACCAAGCCACAAGGTAGAGTCTTTACTCTCTAATGCTTAATGATACATGAAGGGATTGTCGCTATAAATGTCACAATCCATATCTCATCACTAATGAGAAACTCATAGCATCTCTCTAATGCACAAGATTCCCTACTAAACCTTCAAATAAGTTATGTATTTTCTATGTATTATGAATTACAGTCTAAATAATTAGTTTTTATGGAAGTTTCTTGGATCTCATCTAAGTCTCCCATATTGCCACTAATTTTTTAAGAAAGAAAGTCCATTTCCAAAAAGGTGCAAGTCTCAAAAATAATATTTTTGTTCCTCGGTATGATAGGATGCATATCCATAAGAATTTATTAGATTTCCTATAAACTTACATAAAATTGATACTGCCTCAAGTTTACACTTTTAACATAAGCCGGTAACCCTAAACCTTAAGTTAATTAAAATGAGGTTTCTTACCAGTCCACAACTTGTATGGAGTCTTGGACATGGATTTAGACGATACACTATTCAACATATATGCCATAGTTTCTAGCACATATCCCTAAAAGGAAAGAGGCAACTTAGTGGCACTCATCATCGATCGAAGATAAAATCTCACACTCTTTTATGTACTCTTGTAGCTCATATATAATGTACTCACCGCCTCGATCAAATCGAAGTATTTTAATTTTCCTATCGGTCTGGTTTTCAAATTCGTTCTTATATTTTATGAATTTATCATAGACCTCGGGTTTGTGTTTCATAAGATACACATAACCATATCTAAATAAATCAAATGTGAACGTTACGAAGTATGAGGTTCCACCTTTGGTAGTTGTAGATGTAGGACCACATACATCAGTATGTACTGGTCCTAAGGGTTCATCAACTTTTTTGTTGCTCCCACTGATTTGGTGCTTGGCCATTTTACCTTCAAGACGCAATGTACAAGTATAAATTGATTTAGAATCAAATGATGGTTGAAACTCTTTGTTTCTTAGCCCGTTAAATGTTAATATAGCCCAGTCCACAATGCTAAAGGTAACTATCATCTACTTTAGATGCATCATTATTTTCAATAGCAAATGGACGATTATTATTAAGTATATAAATGCCATTATTCAAAGTACCAAAACCAACAATTTTATTTCTATAAAAAATATTCATAATATTGTCATTGCAAACAAAACTATATATGTTTTCCATTAAATGTGAAATAGAAATTATCCCATTAATTTAATTTAGTACACAATAACAATTATATAAAATCAAATCATGTCTACTGGTAACCTTCACATGGTAATTTCCCATCACGACGACGGCTATTGTAGCTCTATTTGCAACTAGGAATGTCATGCTTCCTTTTGCCACATGCCTCTTGCTCCAAAATCCTTATAACAAATTAAAGGCATGGTTCCAGATCTAGTTAATACAACCCAACTAGAAGCACTTGTAGATAAATAATTTTCTATAAGAAAAATACCTTTGGGAGAAAAATCTGATGTTTTCCCCTTAAGGGTTTTCAAATAGTCTAGACAATTCCTCTTTCGGTGTCCCTTCTTTGAGAAAAGGGCAATCCCCTTTCTCTCGTGCCTTGGCTTTACCCTTGTCGCTCTTCAACCTATGCTATCTCTTAATCAAACTATTTGAGGAAGAGGTACCCTTAATAGCAAACACCACATTTGGTTTCTTCATGAATGTACTCTTAGCAGTTCTTAACAATTAAGGAGGTCCACGATTGTAGCAAGCGACACTTTTATATTTTGGAAAGTAGTTAAAATATTATTTTACATAATCAAAAGAACATAAAATGTGCTAAAACTTTGATTAACATGGTAATTTGACATATATGGACTTTAGAATAAAATGTAGACATTTTCGACTTACTTTTAATGGCTACCTATTGATAGGTGTTCAATTTGAATCGGATTCTTGTTTCAAATGAAATTTTTGATAGTTTTCCTTTCTATATAGCGGTTATAATAGTAATTTGGCCTTGTTGTCTGAGAGATATTGCAGTTTAAGCTTTAGGAGATTTTGTACTAAGGGCCGAAAACCCATATTTTGGCTTATTTAGAAATTTCAGAAATTATGCTAATCTTAGGGTTAGAGAAGCCACCAAAACAAAATTCAACTTCCTAAAATTGTCCTAAGACACCATTAATCATTTACCTACAAAATCAATCCTAAAAATTACTAATTTGGGCTAAAATCAAGAGACTAAGGGATCTAATCCTAGGGAAACAACTAGAGACCATTAAACTATCATGTTTGGGAGTGATTTCAATTGCTATTGTTGTTCAACTCAGATGTAGATCAATTTAGGGTTGATTTGATTCATTTTCCATCCATAGGTGAGGGATCTATAACCTCTTACGTACTACATGTTGAAACACATGTTTAAAAACATTTTAGATCCGTTTTTCAGCTTAAAAACTATGTTTTAACGTCTGAACTAATTTGAAACAAATTTTAAATGTTATTTTAATGATTTTAAAGGGTTTAAATCATATGTTTAATCGTTATGGATTCATATATATATATATATATATATATATATATATATGTTAGGTATTTGTGTTTATATGAATTGTATGACTTGATATGATGATTGTTTGATATTTCTGTATTTGCGCGTTATGTTTATATGGAAGAAACACCCATGTGGATTGAAACAGAGGTGGCTATTTTATGGACAGGGAATTCTCGAGTGTGGGTGAAGGTTATATGATGTAGTCTTTGATTTATAACACTAAGATGGAGAATCTGTAGAACCAGAATACTTCGTTGGATCAGCTTTTGTAACGACCCAGAATTTTGAACAAATTAAATTGAGAATATTCAATTAATTTTAAATATTTGAATGATGATTTAATTTGAATCCCCGATTTAAATTTGAATTTGGCGATTAAATTATAAAATTTAATCTGTTGAATGTTGGATAAAAATTTATATCTTCAATATTAAGTTGAAGGAAAAAAATATTTCAAAAGCTTTTAAAATTTGTATTGATGATACTGAAATAACAGAAGCTTCAGAATCTAATTTCAAACTGTTTCGTTCAGTTTTGAATTTATATCGTTCGAATCAATAATTAAAAATAGCCGTCCGGGGCACAGTCTCGGATTTCGACGAAACTAGTTCCATTGGGTCCGGAATATTGTATTATTGCCGGGTTTTTAATTTCGTATTTTTTGGAGTTAATACGTGGCTATACGGCGAGAAAACGCATCGAAATTTAAATTAAATTCAATTCAATTCAAATTTAAAATTAAATTTAGTCAAACATCAGCACGTTTCTCTCCTTTAAACACGCCTTCAATTACGCTCCTTTGTTTCAGCCGAGCATCGCGAACGAGAAAATCACGCAACCCGTTCCCTTTCAAATTCAAATACCCCCCTCCACTCTTTTATCAGTTCGAAATCAAAGCAAAACAATGGCCGAAGAAAATAAAATCCCCTCTTCAATTTCGAAATCAAACCCAGCCATCGTCGAACTCATCCTCCTCCTACGCGATACCTTCTACTACTGATTTGAAGACCGGCTACTGACTCTTTTTACTTCCACTGCTAATTTAATGGAGGAGGGATCTCGCGATGGGCAGTTCGTCGAGGCAATTTGGGGGAGCTCGAGTGGATCTCGACGTGAAGGCAGAGGCGCGAGGGAGCACGTGGGTTTCGCGATGGTGGTTTGTGGAAGCTCGCGAGGCAGCAGTGAAAGGGGCGGAGCATCTCGAGGCGGCGTGTAGGGGGGGGGATCGCGACCTGACTTCGGCAACAGGATCGTTGGGATATCACGTTGCCGCGAGTTCAACGAGTCAGTGAGGAACGAACGGAGTCGCGATGGCGACTCTGGCAAAAATCGCGATTGGGTTCGCGTGCACGAGGCCGAGTTCAGTAGCGTGGTCGAGGTTTGGTTCGAGCAGGAGTTCAAATAAATACAGTAAGGTAATTACAATTTATCAAATTCAATTTAGAATTTAACATAAATTTATATATATCTATATATATACACACATAAACACTCCTGTGTAGACGTTTATGGGAAAACAGAGGATAAAATGATTTCAGTAAAGTTTTATATAGGGTTTTAAACAGGAATTTTCTCTCCATTTGAAGTTAATACATTTATGGAAAAGGGAAATAGTTAAAATATAGTTTTCGGTAAGAAAATTAAATAATTGGTTTAAAGAAATTAATAGATGATAAGTTATTGTCAATTGATTCAAAAATTAAAAAATTGTATAAATTTATTTATACAAGGTTAAATCAAGAAAACAAATTGGATGGAAATGGATGGCAAAATAAAGCAAAGGTGAGATTTTTCTCACTCAAATGAAATTTGATTCTACAGTTGATTGCTTGATTTGATTGCTATTGGATGTGATATTAGATATAGTAGGATATATCTATATATATAGCAATATATACATATTGGCATATGTATATATTGGATTGATTGATTTCCCGCCTAGTATAGCGGATGAGACCCTATTGCGCCGTTAGTAAGCGGATTATTTTTATAAAACCCATATACCGCGATATTCCACCTCGAAGTGGAATTGGTATTGTGCTAACGTCTGTAGATGCAGGGAAACAGGTTGGAGGGATCCAACTGGATTCCTCACCAGTATTTATTTATTTACAGATATTGATGTATATTCTGTTATCATATTGATATATGATGTTTGTTGTTGTGATTGACCAATTGGTGCTGTTGCATCATCGGATTCAGTTTTGAAGTTTAAAAATAACGACTTTTACTTTAAAAGGATTTTTAAAGTGATTTTTGAAAATAGACGTTTTATTGAATTTTTGAATTGATTTATTTCAAATAAATAAGCGTCTAAAATTTTAAAGTTATAAAAGTTAAGATTTTTGGTGAAATTTAACCAAAGTGTGATGTTTGAAATAAATAGTTGATTTATTTATAAAATGGTTTAAGTTGGGATTTTTGAATAACTATAACGATTTGTATAAAAAGATTTATAAAATTGATATTTTATAAATCAAAATATTGGACTTATAAAACGAATTTTTATAAGTGTTAAAAAGAAGTATAAATGGATTTCATAAGTGAATGAAATTAATAGATTTATATTGTGAAGTTAAAAATGAATGAAGTTGTAGAATAAAGGATTTATAAGTAATTTACTTATAAATTGGATTTTTGCCTTTAAATGGAATATTGATCGAATTTGTTCATAAATAATTCTTTTTAAAAGTTGAAATCGTTATAAAGTACAAATGCGATTTATAAACGTTGTTTATAAATCCGAAATCACTTATTTTTATAAGTGAATTTTAGAAGTTAATAAAATGAGATTTATAAACCGGAGTTGTTATAGAAAATAGAAAATGGAATTTATGAACGTTGTTTAATAAATTCGAAAATCAATCAAATTTGGTGAATTGAATATAGAAGGTTATTAAGGGAGTTTTATCCACGATTTTGGATAGTGGATAAATTCTTGAAATAAATGTGTAGAAAAGATTGAAATGTGGTTAGTGAAGTATATTCACGATTTTGGACAGTGAATATATTTTTAAGTAAAATGGATATGGTTTCGGGAAAGTGATATTTGAAATGAAGTTAATTGTTTTAAAGATGTTTTCAAATATAATGAATATCGAAATCATAGATTTCAACATCCATTGTTGAAATAGACGTTTTCGAGGAAGAAGGAAATGGTGGACTATAACACTGTTGTTATAGTAAATGATTTCCGAAAGGAAATGTTTTGATGTAGTATTGGGATTTATATATCTATCAAAATCCGAATCCCTATACTAGTGATTTTGAGTCGTCGTAACAATGTTTTACGTAACATTCGTTTTAACTCAAATAAATGTTGTTATAGTAAATGTTTTCCTTAAAGAATGAATATATACTTAATATTGATTTAAGTATATCGAATATTTTCCAAGTGTTGAAAATAAAAGATTTGTGAAATACTTATTATTAAATAAGTAAGGAAATACTTTTCCAATATGAAATGAACGTTTTGAGGTTTATCTCTGTAAAGATAAATTGAAAGTGAATATTGAAATCGATTTGAAAATCGTATATCAGTAGATATTTTAAAATATAAATTCACTATGGAATTTATAAAGGAAAGGGAAACTGTTTAGAAAAATAAACGTTGATTTATTTTTGAAGTGGAAATTTTATATCTAGTAAAGATATTTTTGAAGATAAATAATCTGGGAAAATTATTTGGAATCTGACGATGTCGCGCATCTTTATTGATAGTTAAATAACCGACTATCAATAATTACCTTGAGTAGGTATTCGTTGTGAATTGGATGAATTTGAATGCCACACTTATTTTTGAAAAATCGCTCACTATTCGGGTTAGCCGGGAAAGGACCATGGGGTCGTATAACCCATTCTGAATATGTGATACATCGTTATGAATCGCATTTGAAGACCGGTGTTGAAGACCGGATATTTTTGAAAACGGAAGGATTACCGTCGAGTTACTCTACATCGGCTGATCTCCGGTTTAGAGGTTTTTATCAGCCTTAGTGACGGGAAGTCCGGACGTGATTAGAAAATTATCCGGATATGCAAGGGCTTCGTGAGAAGTGCCTTTGGTTCTGTTCGATCCCGGAACAGACTTGTATGGATTGTATGTCTGACGTTACAAATTGAGATATAAAGCTGATTTCTTTCAAATACATTTCTGTTGGTGGCGGAGAATTTATTCTTTTAGCTTAACACCCTTCTCTGAGACGTACGAGCTCAGAGGTTATGTAGTTGAAATTTATCAGCGATATACTCCCAATTTGGTAACGTGGCATACTAAGTGTTGCTGTGAAATGATCAGTGTTTGATCATTTGCGATATGATCATTTGTTTGATCTTATATATTTGTGATCATAGGTTGATCATTTGTTTGACCCGAAGCAGGGCTTTTTGAGAAGCGTAGCTTTGTGGACGAGACTTCGTCGAGCCTCACACCCCGGAAATGGTCAAAACAGGAAGGATGCAGCAAGGTTCTAGGGAGTAGTGCCCCTTATTGTATGTCATTCCTTCTGGATAAAGGTGGTATCATGGTATGGAGCCCAGATACTTAACCTCTGTGGTTGCTGCAAATTTATTACTTTGTGGTTGTTGCGAATCGGGGATCCTCGGGAAGATCGGTGACGATCGGGGGATGGCATACCCGTGTCAGTAGTTACCTATTTTTGCAGAGGTAACCCGGCCTTGTGTTGGCAGAGATCTAACCGTAACGTTAGGTTCTCGGGTCGTCTATTCCAGGGACGTACCCATCGTGGAAAAGGAAGTTCCTTAGCCTGACCATTTGTTGGAAATCCAAAGAAACAATACGAGCCTTGTACGGTTTTAGTTGTAGAACCTGCCATTTAATATGGTAGCTATAGTAGGCATACTATAATGGTACCTATGTCGGCTAAGATTAATATTCTACTTTCGAAATGTTTTCTACACTATGCACTAATAATAATATCAAAAAGAATTGATTTTGCGTAGTAAGCATCTTTGACTATCATAAGAAGAAATCTCCTCCAATTCTGCGTTTGCATTGTGTGTGTGGCGGGAGGTCTTATGGTAGTTTCATTTTCCAAAAGCATTGCGAATTTGTTTTATTTTCTTTGTGAAAAATAACTGTTTTACGATCTCACACCAGTCACCATGACTGACTCGGAGTTTATTGTTCCTTTCTAAACTCTGGGTGCCCACCAAATTTCCACACGGGCAGCCTAGAGTTATGTTATCAGGGTATTCTGGATATTCTGGAGCTTGGAAGCAAGCTGGATGGCGAGACGTAGTATTTGTATCTGATATTATTTATTCCGCTGTGTATTCTGTATGAGGACAAGTTTATATAACTATCCATTTTTGTATATGACTCTGATTGATGTATGTAAAACTGATATAAATTCTTTGTTTTAAATGGCTAGTGATTATCTATTATATATTGTTCCGCTGCGATATGTGAGATTCTGATATTGTTTGTTGTTCTGTTGTTCTTCTCTTCTTTCTTCTTCCTTCTTCTGTTTTCTTCTTCTTCTACATTTTTCTTCTTTTTAAAACCATAACTTTTCGAGTTCCGGCATTCGATGGCTCGGCAGTCGATAAAGTGAGTATCGATGTCGAATTTTCGAAAGTCGCTTCTTTCGGGATGTTACATTTGGTATCAGAGCATATGGTTAAGCGACAACCCTGCTCTGTTGGGTGTTACTCATTAGAGATAGAGTCAGTAGTACTCTAGAATGAGTTTGAGGGTAATAATAGATACGAGTGCGTATTTGTTAGTGAATATGAAATTGTTTTGTATTGTGTTGATTTATCGGTTGATTGTTTATGGATTCTGGTCGGTGCAGTCTAGCTAACTGTAATCGATAGGGGTTTCTAAACTCTTAAACAAGATAAACCGACACAGTATTGTTTTAAATAGGGTGAATGAAATAATTTTACCCAAAACTATTTTTGTATATAAAGGAAATAATTTTCTGTAAATTATTACAGTATATGGTTGCATGGTTGTTAGGAAAGTGATAATATTGAAATGTTATCATTATTATATGAAATTGAATAAGAAATTGAAATCGTAACTCCAAAGTTAAGAAATGAATTCATATACAAATGAAATTTTAAGAATGTAAATTATAAATGTGAATTGTAATTTAAAACGGAATTCCAGAGAAGTTTTTGGAAATGTTTTGAAAGAATTTGAAAATTTTGGAGATCTGGAAAGTTTAAATTCCTTTTAGAGTTGAAAATGAATTTCAAAGGTTTGAAAAATGTTTTGAAGGAATGAAAAGCTCTAAACTCTTTTCGGTCGCTGGAAAATAACTTCGGTAATGACTGCATCATCATCGATGTTCATTTTCGGATTTCCAAAAGAGAAATTGCTGCCAAATTGTTTTAAATGGAGGTTGTTTGGAAAATTTGGGTTTGGTTTTTGAAATTCAAAAGATAATTTGATTTGTTTTCAAAAATGATTTTTGAAATGTTGGTAAGACTCGGGAATACCATATTTGTGAAATATTATTAAGTTGATAACTTATACAAGTTGAATTTTGATAGAATAAATCTAACTTAAAAGATGGAGTTAAATAAGAGTAAGTACAAGTGAATCAATTTAAAGAAAGTGAAATTGAAAGTTGAGATTCATTTTGAAGTTGTAAGCAATGAATTGAATTGAATAATTATAAATGAAAGATGAATAAAAAAATTCAATAATGGAATGTGATTTGATTTGAATCACGTTGAATAGGAAATTCCTAACTTGAAAAAGAAAAAAATGAATAAGGATTGAATCCAAATAAACTACTTTGATAATTAATTAATTCATGAAATGGAAGTTGAATTAGTTAAATTGAAACTTGAATTGTGAGCTAAATAAAAAGAGATGGTTCGAATTTAAAGATAAATTCAAGTAAGTAGAAATAAATTTCAAATGAATGGATTTTACAATTGTAAGTGAATAAAATTGAAACTGAATGTTGAAAAAAAATTTGAATAAAATGAATTGGAATCTGTGATGAATTAGTAAATGAAACTAATTTAAAATAGTGCAGTTATGAATGGAAGATAATTGATAAATTCAATATTCAGAAGTTAAATTGAATTGAAATGGTGAATTGAATTCAAATGAAATTTGAAATGTAAAATTGAATGATAAGGAATATGTAACTTCAATAGTGAAGTAAAAATGATATAAGTAGTTTATATTGAAAATTTTGTAATAGAATTTGCAAAATGGTTTGGATATGTAACTAGATATTATGGCTAGTAGGATATACAGGTGTTATGAAGAAATTGGATTTGATTTCAAAGATAATTTGAATTGCTCGACAAAAGGTAAGTATTTGAATTATAATATGAGATTTGATGATTTCTTGTCTAGCCGCTTGGCTTTTTCTTTTTCTTTTTGAAATCTGAGAGTCCGTAGGGACGTTTTGTAGTCGTGCCGTATTAGCCGCGCAAATGAAACGCTGGCGAAATTTTTCGGAAATTTAGAGCGTTAGAAAATTTTTGAGAAAATTTTGAAAGTTTAAAATTTGAATTTAAACTCGAATTTGAATTGAGAAGTTAAACAATGTTGTTTGAAACTTATAATCGAAGTTGGAAAAACTAGTTGAATGATAACGAATCTTTAGTAGAAAGATTTGTTTTAATAAAATTAGATAAAATTATTGGATTGTGAAAAATAGTAGACGAGTTAAGGACCATTTTTTCCTAACTTGTAATTTCGGGACGAAATTCTTTTAAGGAGGGAAGTTTGTAACGACCCAGAATTTTGAACAAATTAAATTGAGAATATTTAATTAATTTTAAATATTTGAATGATGATTTAATTTGAATCCCCGATTTAAATTTGAATTTGGTGATTAAATTATAAAATTTAATCTGTTGAATGTTGGATAAAAATTTATATCTTCAATATTAAGTTGAAGGAAAAAAATATTTCAAAAGCTTTTAAAATTTGTATTGATGATACTGAAATAACAGAAGCTTCGGAATCTAATTTCAAACTGTTTCGTTCAGTTTTGAATTTATATCGTTCGAATCAATAATTAAAAATAGCCGTCTGGGGCACAGTCTCGGATTTCGACGAAACCAGTTCCATTGGGTCCGGAATATTGTATTATTGCCGGGTTTTTAATTTCGTATTTTTCGGAGTTAATACGTGGCTATACGGCGAGCAAACGCATCGAAATTTAAATTAAATTCAATTCAATTCAAATTTAAAATTAAATTTAGTCAAACATCAGCACGTTTCTCTCCTTTAAACACGCCTTCAATTACGCTCCTTTGTTTCAGCCGAGCATCGCGAACGAGAAAATCACGCAACCCATTCCCTTTCAAATTCAAATACCCCCCTCCACTCTTTTATCAGTTCGAAATCAAAGCAAAACAATGGCCGAAGAAAATAAAATCCCCTCTTCAATTTCGAAATCAAACCCAGCCATCGTCGAACTCATCCTCCTCCTACGCGATACCTTCTACTACTGATTTGAAGACCGGCTACTGTCTCTTTTTACTTCCACTGCTAATTTAATGGAGGAGGGATCTCGCGATGGGAAGTTCGTCAAGGCAATTTGGGGGAGCTCGAGTGGATCTCGACGTGAAGGCAGAGGCGCGAGGGAGCACGTGGGTTTCGTGATGGTGGTTTGTGGAAGCTCGCGAGGCAGCAGTGGAAGGGGCGAAGCATCTCGAGGCGGCGTGTAAGGGGGGGGGATCGCGACCTGACTTCGGCAACAGGATCGTTGGGATATCACGTTGCCGCGAGTTCAACGAGTCAGTGAGGAACGAACGGAGTCGCGATGGCGACTCTGGCAAAAATCGCGATTGGGTTCGCGTGCACGAGGCCGAGTTCAGTAGCGTGGTCGAGGTTTGGTTCGAGCAGGAGTTCAAATAAATACAGTAAGGTAATTATAATTTATCAAATTCAATTTAGAATTTAACATAAATTTATATATATCTATATATATACACACATAAACACTCCTGTGTAGACGTTTATGGGAAAACAGAGGATAAAATGATTTCAGTAAAGTTTTATATAGGGTTTTAAACAGGAATTTTCTCTCCATTTGAAGTTAATACATTTATGGAAAAGGGAAATAGTTAAAATATAGTTTTCGGTAAGAAAATTAAATAATTGGTTTAAAGAAATTAATAGATGATAAGTTATTGTCAATTGATTCAAAAATTAAAAAATTGTATAAATTTATTTATACAAGGTTAAATCAAGAAAACAAATTGGATGGAAATGGATGGCAAAATAAAGCAAAGGTGAGATTTTTCTCACTCAAATGAAATTTGATTCTACAGTTGATTGCTTGATTTGATTGCTATTGGATGTGATATTAGATATAGTAGGATATATCTATATATATAGCAATATATACATATTGTCATATGTATATATTGGATTGATTGATTTCCCGCCTAGTATAGCGGATGAGACCCTATTGCGCCGTTAGTAAGCGGATTATTTTTATAAAACCCATATACCGCGATATTCCACCTCGAAGTGGAATTGGTATTGTGCTAACGTCTGTGGATGCAGGGAAACAGGTTGGAGGGATCCAACTGGATTCCTCACCAGTATTTATTTATTTACAGATATTGATGTATATTCTGTTATCATATTGATATATGATGTTTGTTGTTGTGATTGACCAATTGGTGCTGTTGCATCATCGGATTCAGTTTTGAAGTTTAAAAATAACGACTTTTACTTTAAAAGGATTTTTAAAGTGATTTTTGAAAATAGACGTTTTATTGAATTTTTGAATTGATTTATTTCAAATAAATAAGCGTCTAAAATTTTAAAGTTATAAAAGTTAAGATTTTTGGTGAAATTTAACCAAAGTGTGATGTTTGAAATAAATAGTTGATTTATTTATAAAATGGTTTAAGTTGGGATTTTTGAATAACTATAACGATTTGTATAAAAAGATTTATAAAATTGATATTTTATAAATCAAAATATTGGACTTATAAAATGAATTTTTATAAGTGTTAAAAAGAAGTATAAATGGATTTCATAAGTGAATGAAATTAATAGATTTATATTGTGAAGTTAAAAATGAATGAAGTTGTAGAATAAAGGATTTATAAGTAATTTACTTATAAATTGGATTTTTGCCTTTAAATGGAATATTGATCGAATTTGTTCATAAATAATTCTTTTTAAAAGTTGAAATCGTTATAAAGTACAAATGCGATTTATAAACGTTGTTTATAAATCCGAAATCACTTATTTTTATAAGTGAATTTTAGAAGTTAATAAAATGAGATTTATAAACCGGAGTTGTTATAGAAAATAGAAAATGGAATTTATGAACGTTGTTTAATAAATTCGAAAATCAATCAAATTTGGTGAATTGAATATAGAAGGTTATTAAGGGAGTTTTATCCACGATTTTGGATAGTGGATAAATTCTTGAAATAAATGTGTAGAAAAGATTGAAATGTGGTTAGTGAAGTATATTCACGATTTTGGACAGTGAATATATTTTTAAGTAAAATGGATATGGTTTCGGGAAAGTGATATTTGAAATGAAGTTAATTGTTTTAAAGATGTTTTCAAATATAATGAATATCGAAATCATAGATTTCAACATCCATTGTTGAAATAGACGTTTTCGAGGAAGAAGGAAATGGTGGACTATAACACTGTTGTTATAGTAAATGATTTCCGAAAGGAAATGTTTTGATGTAGTATTGGGATTTATATATCTATCAAAATCCGAATCCCTATACTAGTGATTTTGAGTCGTCGTAACAATGTTTTACGTAACATTCGTTTTAACTCAAATAAATGTTGTTATAGTAAATGTTTTCCTTAAAGAATGAATATATACTTAATATTGATTTAAGTATATCGAATATTTTCCAAGTGTTGAAAATAAAAGATTTGTGAAATACTTATTATTAAATAAGTAAGGAAATACTTTTCCAATATGAAATGAACGTTTTGAGGTTTATCTCTGTAAAGATAAATTGAAAGTGAATATTGAAATCGATTTGAAAATCGTATATCAGTAGATATTTTAAAATATAAATTCACTATGGAATTTATAAAGGAAAGGGAAACTGTTTAGAAAAATAAACGTTGATTTATTTTTGAAGTGGAAATTTTATATCTAGTAAAGATATTTTTGAAGATAAATAATTTGGGAAAATTATTTGGAATCTGATGATGTCGCGCATCTTTATTGATAGTTAAATAAACGACTATCAATAATTACCTTGAGTAGGTATTCGTTGTGAATTGGATGAATTTGAATGCCACACTTATTTTTGAAAAATCGCTCACTATTCGGGTTAGCCGGGAAAGGACCATGGGGTCGTATAACCCATTCCGAATATGTGATACGTCGTTATGAATCGCATTTGAAGACCGGTGTTGAAGACCGGATATTTTTGAAAACGGAAGGATTATCGTCGAGTTACTCTACATCGGCTGATCTCCGGTTTAGAGGTTTTTATCACCCTTAGTGACGGGAAGTCCGGACGTGATTAGAAAATTATCCGGATATGCAAGGGCTTCGTGAGAAGTGCCTTCGGTTCTGTTCGATCCCGGAACAGACTTGTATGGATTGTATGTCTGACGTTACAAATTGAGATATAAAGCTGATTTCTTTCAAATACATTTCTGTTGGTGGCGGAGAATTTATTCTTTTAGCTTAACACCCTTCTCTGAGACGTACGAGCTCAGAGGTTATGTAGTTGAAATTTATCAGCGATATACTCCCAATTTGGTAACGTGGCATACTAAGTGTTGCTGTGAAATGATCAGTGTTTGATCATTTGCGATATGATCATTTGTTTGATCTTATATCTTTGTGATCATAGGTTGATCATTTGTTTGACCCGAAGCAGGGCTTTTTGAGAAGCGTAGCTTTGTGGACGAGACTTCGTCGAGCCTCACACCCCGGAAATGGTCAAAACAGGAAGGATGCAGCAAGGTTCTAGGGAGTAGCGCCCCTTAGTGTATGTCATTCCTTCTGGATAAAGGTGGTATCATGGTATGGAGCCCAGATACTTAACCTCTGTGGTTGCTGCAAATTTATTACTTTGTGGTTGTTGCGAATCGGGGATCCTCGGGAAGATCGGTGACGATCGGGGGATGGCATACGCGTGTCAGTAGTTACCTATTTTTGTAAAGGTAACCCGGCCTTGTGTTGGCAAAGATCTAACCGTAACGTTAGGTTCTCGGGTCGTCTATTCCAGGGACGTACCCATCGTGGAAAAGGAAGTTCCTTAGCCTGACCATTTGTTGGAAATCCAAAGAAACAATACGAGCCTTTTACGGTTTTAGTTGTAGAACCTGCCATTTAATATGGTAGCTATAGTAGGCATACTATAATGGTACCTATGTCGGCTAAGATTAATATTCTACTTTCGAAATGTTTTCTACACTATGCACTAATAATAATATCAGAAAGAATTGATTTTGCGTAGTAAGCATCTTTGACTATCATAAGAAGAAATCTCCTCCAATTCTGCGTTTGCATTGTGTGTGTGGCGGGAGGTCTTATGGTAGTTTCATTATCCAAAAGCATTGCGAATTTGTTTTATTTTCTTTGTGAAAAATAACTGTTTTACGATCTCACACCAGTCACCATGACTGACTCGGAGTTTATTGTTCCCTTCTAAACTCTGGGTGCCCACCAAATTTCCACACGGGCAGCCTAGAGTTATGTTAGCAGGGTATTCTGGATATTCTGGAGCTTGGAAGCAAGCTGGATGGCGAGACGTAGTATTTGTATCTGATATTATTTATTCCGCTGTGTATTCTGTATGAGGACAAGTTTATATAACTGTCCATTGTTGTATATGACTCTGATTGATGTATGTAAAACTGATATAAATTCTTTGTTTTAAATGGCTAGTGATTATCTATTATATATTGTTCCGCTGCGATATGTGAGATTCTGATATTGTTTGTTGTTCTGTTGTTCTTCTCTTCTTTCTTCTTCCTTCTTCTGTTTTCTTCTTCTTCTACCTTTTTCTTCTTTTTAAAACCATAACTTTTCGAGTTCCGTCATTCGATGGCTCGGCAGTCGATAAAGTGAGTATCGATGTCGAATTTTCGAAAGTCGCTTCTTTCGGGATGTTACAGCTTTAGTCTGTTTAGAGTTGATCGCTGCAAACAAGGGATGTACATTGGTCAAAGTGGCTAGAAAGAAGATAGTTCAATGGCTGGAATAGAGCCAAGGCAAAAGGCATAGTCAAATTTAGCTCAATGATGGATCAGCATCGACCGATGCCTATGTATTGAGTTAGCTCATTTTGGAGCTTAGGGACATGAAGAATCAATCTCAAGCCAAAGGAAGAGAAAATTGACTGAGTATATGGATTAGCCCTAATCCATGATGGATCAATACTGCTCTAATAAGATAATCAATTTAGACATTTTGAAGCTTGGGAGGTAGAAATGAGCTAGATTTGACTAAGTATATGGACCAGAACTGATCCATGTTGGTTTGACACCGATTCGTGCCACAAAGGCCAATTACTAAAGGCTTCCGAGGGAAGCTAGCTAGAGCATATAGAGATCGTCCAAGCAGGCAAGTTCCATATAATGATGACATGTGGAGTAGAACAAGGGATCCTACCATGGTACATATGCCAAGGAATCGTTGTTAACCAAAGGCTTTAGTGTATGCTCATAAAGAAGAAGTAAGTAGGGATGCTCACTATGGATTGTACGATGTAATCGTATCTCTAGTCCTTACGATGGTGGTCGAGTTCCTAGATGTATGAGTGCTTAAGGATTCAAGCATCGATGTAGCGTGTTGTTGAGTAGTTGAGTCCTTATGATGGTGGTCATTTGAATTATCGTATATCCAAGTGCTACGAGAATGAGATATGCTAGGTTGTTTGATGGTTGCTATGGTTGCTATATTATGTAGGTATTATCTAGTACAATACCCCAGCACCCTAGTATGTTTTTAGATGGAGTAACACACTCACACTGATGATAGTAGATTAACATATATTGTTTTTATGTGCTAACTTGTTAGACGCGGTAGCGGGTGGGGTATGAATTTACATAACATATTGTTCTTATTTACGATATATTAACTTTATATCTACTGTTTTAGGCTTATAGACTGCCCATACCAGACTTTTTTATGACCATGGTTATTTACATCGCTTCTTATATTTTTTTTGGTACTCTTAAATGAGTAGGTTGAAAGACAGATATACAGATAGCGCGTAGAGTTGTGCAGAGGATGAGAAGGAGGCTTACACTTACTCTTATATGTGATATTTAAAAGAGCTACTACTGTTCATATCTGTTGTGCAGTGCTATGGAGCTATTATCACTTTGTTGTATACAGAGACAGCTTTATGTTTGCTATTGGTGATGTATCAGAGATGTGTAAACCCATATATGTGATGTAAAATCGAATGAACCTGTGTTGCGCACTAATGAAATTTTGGTTCAATTAATTATATACTACTGTCTCGCATGCTTTCTATATATGATTTGATATTATATTTTGTCTATGCATTGTGAGGTATATGAAAAGTTTATCGTTTGATTACTTCGTACTTTGACGGTTTCCTTCCATCACCCAGGTACCACTACAGTGCACTACTTTGCCTTAAATTGATGATATTTGGATACCCAAAGTGGAGGAAGATCATTACAATAATAGTATGCTATAACAAGTTCATATTGAAATTCAATATGAACAAATCAAACTATGGAATCAACGAACCAAGAATCAAATCAGTTTGTAGCTCAATGTTAAGTGTAGCTCCTAACTCGGCTAACCTCTCAATGTACCAAATCATATTGAGTATCTAATCTTAGACTGAAGTGCCCTTGCTTATCTCACATGGAACAATTTCTGCGAGATCTCTTAACTTATGATTCAAGACTACTCATCGTACAACCTTTGTAGGTGTATGAATATTCTCATGCTATCATTGGAGTTCACTGTTCATAGTTGATAGCACATAGCAGCGGGAAAGTGCATAGTCTAGTGCATAGTTTTCATAGGCCATAAGTTATTCAGGCGTGGCATCCTTATCGGGTTTAGCCATTGGAACGTTGGCGGCAACATACAAGAGCTTTTCATAGGTGGGTGCGATCCCAATTCTTTTTAATTAGTCTTGGTAGTTTGTGTCGGTTAGTTTGTTCTTTTCAAGAAATAGATTCGTAGTTTCCATTTGATCTACACAAATTTATTATAGTAAATTAAAGAACATTGCATATATTCTTATACTTAATATATTGGTTTATTATATTTATCTAGTAAAGCTCCTATTGAATTCTACATCTCTCAAAAACCCAAAAAGAGATATGACAATTTCATAAATTTCTTTAGTGGGTGTTAGGACCTATTTATCATGTTACTGCAATTTGAGGGTGCTCAACAAATTGTAGTCCCCATAAACACTTTACTAATTGCATCTTGTATATAATTCCTAACATTCCTTCCATATTGTTTCCAATTATCTTCATGACCTTGAGAGCGTTCACAAAACACTAATAGAAATAATGCAATTTACCTACATGGAAATATCGATGTCGTGTCGATGCCGAATAAATAATGTCGGTGCGGTGTTGGTAAGTTGTAACCTACACAAGTTTACCGACGTCGCACTGATGCCAAATTGAAGGCATTAACAAGTCGTTGACATGGCATTTCGCCTTTCGATATCTTATCCCATTGCCCCCTTCTTCTTCATTATTTCAGTTTTTATTTTACAAAACCAAAAATGACGGCTCCCCACCCTTGTGTCGACCTCCTTCTCCGTACGTCATCTAATGTAGTGTCGTAACCGCTGCCTTTACGAATTCTTACCGCATATGCCGCCAACTTTCCTTCGTTCAATGCCATCGCCCCATCTTTCATGCAATTCCACTGCCCCACCAATTTACATATGTCAGCAAGCAGTGTCGCCTTCCCTGCCAGTAACTCCTCCTCTTCTAGTAATTTTCTTAACTAATTATTGTTATATGATTTGATCGACATTTATTAACCCAAACTAATGCCTTCATAATCAGTATCGTATAATTTTGAAACTAGATTCATGTGCTTACAGTTTATATCGATAGTTAATGCTTGATTAGTTCGTAAAATAACAAGTCATTATGATGAGCATAGATGTAACTAAAATAAGAAATGTATAACAAATTTTTCTATATTATAAGTTTTATAATATCAATATGTTTTAATTGATAAATTTAAATTGAAAGGTAATTGGTCTTTATAGTGGGTCGTCCACTATATTATTAATAAGAAAGAAAATGTAGATTAAGTATAGGAGTATGGCTAAGCGCCTTAACTACTATCAAATACATAACTAAGCCCTCATTGTCAGAGGAGGAGTCACTACATACATCACAGGACTCGAGACCTATAACATGCAAAAAACCAGAAAAAGCTTAGCAAGCTCTGGAACGTAGTGGGCGGAGTCATATGTGTAAATATATTTCCTATCCCAGATAGCGTGTTCTAAGATCTTCCTGTTCCAATCACCGTTAGTCACTTCTGTTGTCATTGTTAGAGCATTCCCTTTTGCATCGTAAGATAAATATTTACCTTCGCCTACCTTGTTCGATAAGAACTTAAAGAGGGATCCTTTAATGGGTTTGTATCTTAGCTCAGTGTCTGCATGTTCCCATGTTTACTCATCCGGATTCCATGAAATCGAAGTTATGGGTTCACTGGGGTTGGTAGGGACATGATCTGAATGAGTATCAAGCTGATTGGTCGAAGTATTACGGGGAGAAGAGGCTTGAGATGGTTTTAGGACCTAGTGCATTTGAGGTGATCTCGAAAGGGGAATCTTCGACGAAATATGCAACAATGAGTTGTCAGAAGATTGAGAATGAGGTCCATGTTTGCAGGAATCAAAAGTATGACCAAAGGAGTGACAAATAATACATATGTTTGGCTTCCAACTATAGTGAACATCAACAGTTACGACTATCCCTTTGGCTGGACTAACTTTCAATTTGGTAGGGAGGTTTTTATCTGGATTGATTTCAATCGCCCTTGGCATATACTAGTCTCTTCCTAGCTACTGTATTAGCATCTAAACATTTCAATTCCCCAAGTAGGTTAGCTAACCAATTAATACCAGCTAACGTTTGAAAAACAGATGGAATATTGGAGAAGTGAGCTAGGGATAGAAAGAACCTGTTCTTTAGCAGGGATGAAAAATTTAGATCATATATGCATCAAAACCTCCACATTCTAGGTTACTTTGACCGAATTATATGATTTGATCGTTGATATTGTTATGAAATTGTTCAATAAAGTCATTTTTATCGATACGATATTTTTAATTAAACATCTTAGATGTTTAATTTGGCCTCATCGGCCCAGTACCATATATGACCATAATATAGATATTCGTTGTTTAGATAAAACAGAAATCGATATTCATCTGATACGTTATTTATTAGATTTGTCACGTATTGGATAAGTTATAAACACAATGATATTTATGTTTGGCTAGTCAATATTTCAAATCGAATGGTTAATGAAATTTCGACGGCACTTATTTCTTGTACCCCGTATATGCTCTTTTGCGTATGATACGGGGAATAAAGGGAAGTGCTATCGAAATTTTGTTAATCATTCGATTTAAAATGATTTATGAAATGTAAATATCATTAAATTAATAATGGTAAGTAGGATGACTAACCATTAAAAAAATGTATGAGAACCCTAGGTTATATGGCTTTGAAATTATTTGCAAATTACATTGTTTTATAATAAAATTTATAATTATTGAATTTAATAAAAAAATTAATAATATCGTATGTAACGACCCACTATTTTGGACCATTCAAATCGACAATAATCCACACATGTCTGACTTGAATAATTCAAAATAACATATTGTAATAAAATTTGAAGCAAATAAAATCCACAGAATCACAGACACAGAATATCAGAATAACTCGCAGCGGAAATAAAATACCATAGTAGTTTATGAAGCTACTATATACAACTCTCAAAACATATACAAAATCTCATAGTCAAAATAGATACAATAGAAGTTAGGATACATAAGTCAATAATACCGAGACAATACTGAATAGGGAATCACTGGAATAGAAGTCGATGAACCGATAGACAAATAAGCTCCAACAAATCTCTAGCTCCAAAAAGTGAATCCACAGATGTGATTCTCAGGCTGATCCGAGCGTAAAGTAAAACATAAAACACTCGAGTCAGGACATACATACTTATACAATGTAAACCAACTCAAGTGAACTGTAATAGCAATGCACAATAACTTAAAGGATGCTTGGGATCGCTCATCCTCTAAGGGTCCTTTAAACCATCAAGTAAGCATAAATAAACACTATCAAAGAACTATCCATAAAAGTAAACAATGCAAATAACAGCGTTAATGTGACTAGGGTAGCGCAGAGCTGCAGTAATCGCTCACCTCTAGTCACACTCTCAAATTAAAGTGTGCATCCAAATAAATCACAAGGAAATAAAATGGCATACAGATAAGTGTACCCGTGGTTATAGATTTCAAAATGGTTTAAAATTTCAAATTAAAATCATTCATTTAAACCATTTAAAAGTAAAGTCATTTTACCTTTAAATTAAATATTCAATTCCCAAAATTTTAGCCTTTTCTGAGTTCATTTATTCACGTAAATACTTTAAATTATTAAAGTTTCAGCTTTCACAGCATTTAGAAGATGCTGTGGTAAGTTACATTTTGAAAATAAAATGTTTTCGAAACCTGAATATTTTTACATAGAAAAATTCTAAATCATCTTCTGAGCAAGACGGCATTTTTTGGTTTTCAAAATTAAGACTTCTTTAGCTCCGTCGATCTTATTTTTGTGTTTTTGCTGCATTTTCCACTAGTAGAAAATCCGAATTTTTATAATTCAATCGCACCACTGATATATGTATACCGTTTTGATCGTCTTGTCATGTTGATCTCAGCGGTATATTCAAAACTGTTTTTCCCGAACTCCGGTATGCGGCGAAATCAGTATAACGATTTTATATCGGTTCCGCAAATTGGTTTTTGGATTTTTCCATAACCATTCATTTTCCACCCTGTATAAACTAACAGCCATCTACTCTATTTATTATCACAATTCATTATTCTGACTTTTGCTATTCCTGATGTTTAATTTAAACCGATGTTTAATTTAAATTGATGGTTGGTTCTTTTGGGGTACCGGTTACTGTGCTTTGGAAAAAAAATTTGAGGCAGCATCTTTATCGTCTACTTACAAATAAACTGTTCATTTTCTTTGCTTCCTCTCTTTTATTGTACATCTTCATTTTTTCCCTCATCTCCAGGGCCTCTGGCCTCGTTCACCAACAGCCCAGCATGGTTCGGTCTCCCTCCAACACCGAGCCTCCAACCAGAAGCGGCCATCAAGCAACCGCCGTCTTCCTTCCTTCAACGACCACCCCGAGTTTCCAGCCTTATACCCTGTTGCAGCCAAACTTATACCATAGCTTTCTTTGTTTGTCTATACAAGACATGTCTTCTTGCCTGTCTCCTTGTTATGCAGGTAACAAATATATATGCAGTAGATACTTTGAGCTGTAAGTTTGAATTTGATTTTATATGGTTCTTATAGGATTTTAAAGTATGTATGGATTTTATATATTATATGATTTTATAACCCACTATACAGCCGAAGCCACCTCTTCATTTCTATTGGCATATATATATATTCAGGTTATGTTGTATATTATATATGATAGTGTATTGCTTATGTGATATGCTTTAGTTAGTGTATATTGTATATAGTAAGTCAGTATACATATATGAGTTAAGCAAGTCTATTTTTATAATATGTTATAAAGAGTATATATTAGTTATGTCTTAGTTATATATATTTATACACTAGCATGCGAGTTGCATACCTGTTGCGTGTGTTGTTTGTTGAGGGTTGCGTGTGTTGTTGTTGACAGTTGCGTGTGTTGTCAGTTGAGTTGTGTAATATTTTCTATATACAGATTTTAGTTATTTGTTCGTTAAAATTTGAAGTCGTTTATATTATGTTATAATATGTTGTGGGTAAGTTTGCAGTCTACAGTAAGTTTATTTTATCAGCCTTTATATATTTGTTACATATAGTTTTGATTTCAGAATATATGTATAGGTATATATAGTTGGTCAGTATATATACATATATTTTGACAGTTATAAAAATGTTTTGGTATAAGCTATGTTTATACTATGAAATATCTGACACTTTTATATATTGGGAAGTTTGCAGATTTCTGTTATATATATATATATTGTATATATAGTATATGTGGGATATTTTTCTTTACGTTGAATTTAAATAAATGTCAGCACGGTTATAGATGCATATGGGTCAAAGTTGATTTAGAAAATGGTTTTACAAATTTAGTTTAGTCTGTTGGATTTCTAATGGTATAAGTTGAGATAATGAATAGACTGGTTATTTCTGTAAATTGTACCCAAATTGATATATGTTCTATGTTAAAATATATATATATAATTTAATAGGTATGGTTACTTGCATGTTGTAGTCAATGGTCTGCCATACTATTTGTACTTTGTTTAAGCCTGCTTTGCCACTTTATATTTTCCATATTATTAAGTTACTTATAGGTATATATAATATATTGGCATATGTGTTTTATTTAAACAAGGATTTTAAACTTATATATAAATTGCTGGGCATGTATATATATATATATATATAAAGTTATATTCTTTTAATTTTAAATATAGTATGTACGAACGTTTATATCTATGTTTTACATTTGTTATATTCCTAGGTATATATAGGTAGTGCTTCAAAATATAGAGTAAGCATATATATATATATATATGATTTTATAAGTTGTATCTTTATCAGTTCAATTGTATCATTTATCATCATCAATCCAGTTCTGATTCGATTTCGTCTATTCCTATTTATTAGCTTTGAGCGTCGATTCATGCCAATCTAACTTCGATTTGGAATTCGTGCTTGGATTCATAACTCATATCAGTCTCGTTCATCTATCTAGCCTCGAAAGGTGAGCAATCACTCACGATTAATGTTCTTTTATTTATTAAATTTGATTTCAATTGAAACGACAATTGAAATATGCTGTTGTTAGTTAAGTACACTGTTATATATATGTTATTTCCTGTATCAGTTCACTTATGACATCTAACACCATTATCTGTTATTTATACGATGATAATCCAGTTTGGTTGATAAATGATTGACTGTTGATGTTGACATTGGACGTTAAATTGTAAATGTTGTAAGTGATAAATAAATTGAAATTGACGTAGGATAGTTAGATTTGATATATGTGTTAATTTGATTGATGACATTTGCATAATATGACCCCTTTAAATGTTAAATAAATTGACACGTAGAAATAGTGTTAACCACACCTTGAACCATTTATATGTATGTGTATAAATTGATGTAGTTTGAAATTGAACAATAAATATCAAGTGAAGAACCGTATAAACATTAATGTAATAATCTTTAATCTACATGAAATGATAGTGTAGATTCTAGAAATAATTATATTAATTTACACAAATAACAATGTGAATTAATACGATTATTTCGGGATTATTTGAATTAATTATTGGATTGTTATTGATTGTTTTTATTGCTTGTTTATTTACTTTGACACCATCCCAGTTATCACACTGCAAGTTCCCTTTGCTATGCTTTGATTTTTGAATTGAAATGGAATCGGGTTGAAATGATAAATACCCAAAATAAAAACTTTGACTTAGGATAGAGAATTAAATAAAACCCGATTGATCAATAATTTGATTTAAAAATAAAATAAAGATTTTATTTGAATAAATGATAAGTTTCTGAAATGAAGTTGGAACTTGAAATTTTAATGAAGGAAAATGTTAATATTTAATAATCTGAATCAAAATAGTAACATAGTAGTTGATGAAAGAACGTTGTTTTAAATTTAATTAATAATTGAATGTTGAAATTGTAAATAATTAAGTTTTGAAATTATTTAATAATTAAATAAGATTGAATTATTTAATAATTAAATAAAATTGAATGCTTTAATAAGTGAAATTGAACTTCTTGAATAAGTGAAATTAAGTTCCTTTATTAATTGAGTTTTGAAATTTGTAACTAAGTAAATGAGTAAGTGGAACTGAATTTCTTTAACAAGAAATAAAATGGGATTTATTGAATCAATGTAAGACTTGTAATTTAAAGAATTGATTTGATGAATTTAATTTAATTCAAATTTGTATGTTTTGATACAATGAAGTTGAACTTAAGTAACTGATTTAGTGAATTGGAAATTAAATAGAAATTGTTTGAATGATAAATTTAGTTAACGAATATTGAATGAAATCGATAAATGGAGTTAAATTGATTTGAATGTTAAATTAAATTAATTTAAATGATTTCGGAATGAAACTTATATACGAACTTGAATCAATATTTGAATTGTTTTAAATAGAAATTGAAATTGAATTATAAGATTTTGAAATTATGAATGTGGAAGTTTTGAAACGTAAATTATGGAAATTGATTTAGAAAGAGAAATGAAATGTTGGTTTCCAAATTCTATTTGAAATTGAATTTGATTTGGTTTTGAAATATATTAAACAACCAATCGATATAATAATTACGAAAGTTATTAAAGAGACCGAAATCGGTTAGGGACATACTCACTGTCTAAACCGAAAACCATTTTAATAACTACACGCGGAGTGTGATCCAGAATGAAGTGGTTGGAATGATGTACGTGATGACTGAAGAAAGAGAACGATAATGGATAGCCTTGACACTTGTGTCAAATTGGAAATGACTAAAACAGGAGCCGTGCCGGGCCAAATGGGGTTAGCTACCTCGAGCGAACACACTTCTTCGAATACTATTCATTACTTGTTATCGATTGGTGCACCCTCGAAATTTTAGGAGTGTTGTTTCGCGGTGTTGCGATCGCTGCGGCGATGCGTTCTCACCAGTCCGGATCAGGCAAACGGTAGTTTCACTACCTTGGGTATTGCCTCATGTGCCTTGTCATACTTGTATCCCTATATACGCGACCACTACGATTTGTTTTGTGTTATACCTATGGAGTACTCCCTGATATCCCACTAGTTTACGGTGGAGTTTACAGTGCTGTATAGACTATAACGCTTATATAAAATGTGTTAAGGGGGATAATGGTAACGCCTTAACAGTATTTTGATATTTTATATTACTGATAGGCATTATCTACTTATTGTACACTACTACATAGTAGATAGTTTAACGGATCCTTAAAGGATGGTTATTCCAAACATCCTTTGAGTTACTTGTATTTCAGTTGCTATTTCACTTGAGTTGGATTTATTGATATAAGAATGTTAATCCTGAGTCGAGTGTTTTGTGTTTTGCTTTACGCTCGGGTCAGACTGAGTGTACCAGTATTCAAGGCTCACCTTTGGAGTTGGAGCTTCGCTTGGAGATCCAGCTATCTATCCAGCTTTCAGATATCCAGTTGATTCCAGTGATTGTATTCTGATTCTTGTATTTGACTATTGTATTCGAGACTTCTGCTGTAACTTATTTAACTCTGATATGTATATAGTAGCTTCATGAACTACTATCTTTTGTTTTCGCTGCATTTATTACTCTGTGTTTGTGATCTGTGTTCTATTTATTTACTGTATATGCTCAGTTTTGCCAAATTTAAATTAACAATTCGGTATTTTGAATTATTCAAGTCCGACATGTGCGAATGCGAATAGTCTAAAATAACGGGTCGTTACACATTTGAAAACAATTCAATTCAGCAAAGACAGCATTTAAAACTGCTGTACTAGTTCAGTTTTAGTGGAAAAATAGTTCAATTCAGAAAAGACAGCATTTACAAAACTGCTGTAATAGTTCAGGGTTCAAATTATATTCAAAAATCACATTTCAGCCAATTGCAGCACTTAACAAGTGCTACAATAGCTCTTTCATTAGTTTCGGTTTCAAGTTTAGTTCCTGCCACTACAGCACTTAGAAAGTGCTGTAATAGCCCTTAGTTAAATTTAGTCTTTAGTTCACTTCTGCAACTACAACACTTACAAAGTGTTGCAGATTCTATTTAGTTCAGATTTTAGTTCATTTCCAGAAACGATAGCATTTCTGAAGTGCTACTAAATAAATTTCCAGATTTTAAATAAAATTCCAGCCATATAAACTTCAATTTAAATCAATTTAACTTATAAAAATCACATTTTCCACATCAAAAATGTTCATTTGTATACCCTTTAACATATGATTTTTATAAAGTAAAATTTTACAATAAAATCCAATTTTCCAAAATTTCACTTATTAAATTCAAGTGTATACTTTTCCTATTCTTTACATTCACTAAACATTTTAATTTAATTTATAATTTCACAAATAAAACTAAATTTCCATTTTATTTTCCTTTACTTAAACTTCCATTTTTAAAACAAATTCCAAGTCAAGTTAAATTCCAAATTACCATTTTAAGCATTCATATGTTTAACATTTTATATTCATAGAAAAATCAATAACACTTTGATAAATCATTTTAAATTAAAATTTAATCAAAATGTCATAATTTAAATTTTGAAATACTTAAAAATATCCAGAGAAATATATAAAATAACCATGGGTCTGTATACTATTTTCTAACCTGTCAATTAATATGGATAATATATCATTTCAATCCGTAATTTACAAAGAAAAATCTGGGTTCTATCATTTCAAACCCGCAATTCCAAGTTAAATAAAAATAAATAAATAAAAATCACTCGAGCCTATCATTTCAGCCCATAATGATTTTTTCCTATTCTAAAGTCCGTTCGGGTATGTATCATTTCAACCCATAGTGATTCTATTCTACATGGAACTTGCAGTGTGAGAAACAGAAATAAATAAAAAGTATAATAAAATAAAATAAAATATAACAGATGATGAGACAAGTTTATAACTGGGTTTAACATCATATAATTAACATCACAGGCAGGTATAACATGATATAACAATTCTACACATTCACTTTTTGTCACTTCACTAATTATATAAGTATAAATGTCATGAGTGAAAACTCACCTTTTATGCTGGAGTTAGCAAATCAAAACACACAAACGAATTCCAGAAAGCACGATACGACTTTTGATTTGAGTGGAGAGAGAGAGCCAAGATGTTAATCTTGTATTTAACAACAAAACAAAGCCATATATAAAGATAAATACATACCAAAATTATTGGAACAAATGGAAATAGAGTTTACACAAGACAACACCAAACTTTTCAATTGATTTTGCTTGACTACAAATCACTTTTGCTCGGCCACAAAGCTATATAGGTTCAGCCTTGGTGATGTTTTAGCTAGAGTATGGATCTAGTTTGGACTCATATAGGCACGGCTACAAGTAAAAGTGAAGGGGTAGGAGTTACTAGTGAAGGAAGATCAAAGGTTAAGGCAAAAAGAGGAGTTTTGGTGCAACTTTTCGGCTTGGCCATGCATGAATTGGCTCGGCCTTAGCATGTACAAACCTGGTGGTGGCTGGAGTGAAGGCCAAGGGTGGTGAACTTGATGGTGGTGGTGGCTAAGGGGGTGGCCAAAGCAACATATGAAGGGTATGGTGAAAACTAGCTAGGCTATGCATGGTTTCATGGGGTTTTTTGCAACATTTAGTGGTGTTTACATCATGGAATGGTCATGGCCAGTTTTGGTCAGAGGAGGAGGGTGTTAGGTCGTGTATGGTGATGGGAAGGAGGTGATGTGGTGGTCGGTGAAGGTGGTGAGGGGTTTAGGCCGAGCAAAGCACATGAAGATCAAGCAAAACAATGGAAAATTCAATAGAAAAGTGAAGAGAAAAGTAGAAAAAAAAGAAAAAGAGGAAGCCATTACCTTTTTCTCAGATCTGAAAATAGGCGTGAGAAGTGAGATAAGAAGAGATGTTTTCACGTGAATTTCATAAAGAAAAAGTCACGGCTATCAAGGAGAAGTTATGGTAGAAAATCAAGGGATGGGAAGATAAAAGGTAATAAATCAAAACGTAACGTAAGCCTTTAATTAAAAATAGGTAACGTATCTAAATTTGATTTGTTTCCCATCTATTTTATAAAATATATGCCAAAGAAATAATTCAATAAATACATACCGTTTATATAAACACTGTATAAATAAATAAGAAAATGGTTATAGAAACGTATAAATTAATTGTTATTTACATCTTTGTATGTTACTTAATTTACAAAGTATATATCCAAATTAAGTGAAACAAAAACGGAAAAATGTTATAAATATATACATAACATGAAATGTTACATATATATACACAATTATAACATGATATATCAACCAAAATATTACTTATATTAATTAAAATAAACATTTAAAGGTATGCCTTTTAAAACAATAACGTATGTATATATATGAAATTTCTTTCCAAGAAATAAATAGGGATCTAAATACTTATCCATTTAATTAATAAATAAATGTATAAATAAGAAAAATAAGGTAGATATAGATATTATGAAGAATAAATAGATAGTTTTAGGAAAAGTAGGAAATAAATAAAGAAAATACTTTATTTAATGGAAACTAGAATTAAAGATTGAAAACAATATACAATCAACATTTGAACATTATAACTACACTTTAAAAATGTTTTAAAAAATAAAATATATGCAAAACATATCATGTTACACAAATTAGAACATGATTTACAAACAAAGATATTATTTATATAAATTTAAAATAAACAAATTTGTTAAATAAAACAATTTACACACAATATTGTAAAAAGCATAACTTTCACAATTTTAATCCGATTTGAACGAAACGAAAAGCAGTATTCTTGAAATTAAATCTATTTTCATAATAAAAGATAAAATTCAAAATTTCAAATATTTAAATTTTAAATTTAAATGTCAAAGTTTGACCATTTTGACCAAAATCCACTTTTAATAAATAAAATAAAGTTTTCAAATCAGGAAATTCAATTTAAAATAATTAAAATATACAATTAAAATAATCACAAAATACAGGGTTGTTACACTCTCCCCCACTCAAATCTTTTCGTCCTTGAAAAGGAAGAAATCGGAGAAACAACTAGGCAGAACAATAGGTTGGAAGATATCCCCGAAAAGAAGGTAGGGGAATAGGGATAGCTAGGAGGGAAAATAGGAGAATAGGGATATCTAGGAAGGAAAGTGGGTTGAAAGACAAGGACGAACCATTAATTTGAAACTATATAACTTTAATTGGAATTCCATAATATTTAATAATTTGGTTAAATCCATTTTATTACATCCATAAAAGTCCTTTAAATTCAAATTGTTAGTTAAGAAGTAACAATATTTAAAACACTTTAAAATCTTTTAGAAGGGAAAATAACTGATCAAAATATCCTTTATATAACACTTTATCAAAATACTTTTATAACTCGATGTCTTAACAAGTTTATCCTCGTTCCTGCAGACTCTGGCAGTGCGTTGATCAGGCGCAAAGCTAGAATTCTCCAGGTACTTAGTAGACTTGTTTCAACACCCAGTGAAAATACTGGAAAACTTTTTAAAAACAGATATGGAAAGTACAATCCAAACAAAACAACCAAAACCTTTGTCTAACCATGGTTCGCAGATACACAATGGTTACGCCTGGATCCCCCAGGAAACAATCCATATCCGTAAGCTTTCTCAGCCCTGCGAGTTACGCCATGATGACTAGTAGAATGCAGGATACACAATGGTTACACCTGGATCCCCCAGGAAACAATCCGTACCCCTAGGCCATCTCAGCTAGGCAGTTTCGCTACTAATGTGACCTACATAGATTGCAGGATACACAATGATTACGCCTCGATCCCCCAGGAAACAATCCGTACCCCTAGACCATCTCAACCAGGCTGTTGCGCTATGCAGTCGCGCTCGTAAGACCATGGGTAACGCCATGGAATTCAATGGAAACTCGAGTATCATATCTGGAAAACCAAAAATCATAGAAATATCGATAAAATGAATCCACAATATGGTCACAAAGCGGATATCAAGCAGAAGGCACTTTCCATATCTTTACTTCGAAAATATGTATCATATAGTACCTTTTCAAATCACTTTCAAATATCATACTTATATAAAGTCCATTATATATAAGATTTTATTTTCAAATCCAATACCTTTCCAAAAATTAAAAGTATATCAAATCACACTTATATAGACTTCAATTATATAAGATTTCACTTTACAAATTTAGTACCTTTTCAAATCCATAGTTTTCGAATCAACATCATACTTATACAAACCAAATTTTTTTATATAAGTTCAATAACTCCCAAATCAAGTATTTAGTAACACAAGGTTCTCAAATTTCAATTTGTTTCAGTATCAATACAATTTTCAAAATCATATATGCTTTCACCAAATTATTCTTCCAAATCAAATATCTTTAGTTCCAAAGTTTCCAAAATAATAAATTTAGAAAATAAATCCAAATTTCCAAATCAATATAATTTAAGTCAACAAATTCATTTCCAAAATCAACGGTTTTCAAAATCATCTTATACTTACATAAGGTCCATCTTATATCAGGATCAAAATTTTCCAAAATCAATTACGCTGTATGAAGAACCATATGGGATTGAATATCTTTGCTTACTAAAAGGTTTTGAATTTAGAACAGTTTGTATATATAAAATAGTTTGTAACATAGTTTTAAAAAAATGGTTTTAGATTAATAGTAGTTTTGCATAAAAGAAAATTTCTAATTTAAATTACAAAGATATCTAACCCGACAAGTTTCAATTTCAGCGTCAAAATATATCAATGATATTAGAATATAAGATGTACATATGTCATCATTTCGCAACATTACATTAGATCGCTCGCTCGATCACACAAGTTCGCTTTCGAACTAGTATTGTCCATTCGACTTCCCTAATGCGGACTTCGAAATGGTTTCTCGACTAGAAGCCATCAGTCTCCTTGCATAGCCATATACTATGATAGAGAATTCTAAAATCAAGCCCAAAATCCATATCAAATATTCGCCATCAAGAATCAAATGAAAAATCCTAACACGAAATGGTGTAATTTACCTCGAACTTGCGTACTCAAACCTGGATCAAATTAATTATGCAAATAAAACAGCATATGTACAACTTATGTATCTATTCCAACTTGTTCAATATATAGTTTTATAAAGATGTTACCCAGTTAAAACATTAAACTAAATTTTATTCAAAATAATTTGAAGACCAAATTCTTCTCAAAACATTTCAAATCTAAATTTCATATTAGAAAAATTCAAAATAGCCTTATTTATTTACTTAACAAAACAGTTTCAACTTATTTAAATCATATTACTACATACTTTAAACATACATACCAAACTTATATACTTTATACTTTTCAAAATTACTTAGCTTTGAAAAGTTAACCTTGATTTGGAAGTGCTCGAACCTTCAAAATAGTCGAAGAAATCATATTTCAATCCAAGAGTTGGAAATCACCAACAAATCAGTAAATCAATTCCAAAAATAGGGTTATATCAAATCAAATCCAAAACTCAAGAACTGAACACTGGCTCATTTTAACTGTTTAAATATATACATATATCTTTCGAATATCAAATCATACTTTGGAATTTTGAAATCAAAATTAGTTTCACAAATCAATCCCGTAGCAAAGCTATTGAAGTGGCCTCTCCCCCACTCTGAAACTCGAAAATCAATGTCGATGATGCATGCATTCATCACCGAAATTATTTTCCAGCGACATAAGTGGGTTTTGGACTTCTCTTTTCTCAAACTTCTTTTGAAACTTCTTTAAAATTATTTGAAACTCATTAAAATCATTTGAAACATTTCATATTCGGAAAATACTTTCAAATCGTATTATTATATATTTTTCAAGATCGTAAACCAATTTCAAAATGCCGGAGTTCAATCTCTCAAAATTTCAAATTCAAGACCCTTCAGTTATAAATCATTTTATATGAATCAATTTTCTTATATAATTTTCAAAATTCCAAATCCTTTCGAAACTTCAAATTCTCATTTTAAAAGGGTATATAATCCTTATTGAAAACATTTCACTTTTATATAAAATATGGTCATCCTTAACAATTCTGATGTATACACAATTCCAAAATACAATCAACCACAAATTTTCCAAGGGAAGATTCAAGGAGGGATTCCAAAACAAAACAAAGATTCAAATTTAGAGGGACTCTAATGAAATAGAATTCTGATTCAAAGATAAGCTCAAACGAAGATAAGATAATTAAATTACCAAATAGAAGATGGATAAGCTTATACAAATCGCGGGCGACCTTAACCGGGTCAACCGTGATTTCAGGAATATAATAAATGCGGGAATCTAAGGCAAAGTGACATTCGATCACCAGAGATAGAATCCAGGTATAGCAGAAGATAGAAAACATCGTAAACCGAGGATATATAAATCTCCGGTGAATCAATGCCAATTGTAAGGGAGTTTCACCCCTTTACAAATCTTTCAAAGATTGGCGGAGTCGCCGATCTTTCTAGAGGTCATTCAAAGTGGAGTTATGCAATGCTCCAAAATCAAAAGAATACAGATAGAGGAGACAGGAATGGATTACAGAACAAGTGGGAGCATTCAAAAATTCAAAGGAGTCCTAATCGATAAGAATCTTAAATAAGATTAGAGATATAACCTATATCAATACAAAAGAATTTCCATTCAAAATTTGGAAAAGACTCATATTCATATCCTACGAAACAGAAGCATAAATATCTTTAGTTGACAATTTCAACTAAGCAAAAGATACAATAGAGTTTCCTTAAAGCAACCTAACTTACTACTAATTTTGCCATACCCAAAATAGATTCCTATCAACAATGAATCTAGATCAAACAAGCTAGAAATTCAAAATTTAAGAGGATCCTAATCAAAGAAATTACTAACAAGGTGGATACAAAAGGAATGAAGTTTAGAAGAAAAAAATTACTTTCAAAGCAAGAAAATTTATATCAAAATAATCTTTGAAAATTCTTTAAAATCATTTGAAAATCATTTTATACTTTGAAAATACGTTCTCTCACAAAGAAATGATTCTGAGATTGATTTCACTCATTCTAGGGTATTTCTACCTCATCTCTAATGAGTTTTTGCTCTGTAGGCTAAGGTTTGCCTAAAACCAAAGCTCGGATACCAACTGTAACGACCCACTATTTTGGACCATTCAAATCGACATTAATCCACACATGTCTGACTTGAATAATTCAAAATAACAGATTGTAATAAAATTTGGAGCAAATAAAATTATTCACAGAATCATAGACACAGAATATCAGAATAACTCGCAGCGGAAATAAAATACCATAGTAGTTCATGAAGCTACTATATACAACTCTCGAAACATATACAAAATCTCATAGTCAAAATAGATACAATAGAAGTCAGGATACATAAGCCAATAATACCGAGACAATACTGAATAGGGAATCACTGGAATAGAAGTCGATGAACCGATAGACAAATAAGCTCCAACAAATCTCTAGCTCCAAAAAGTGAATCCACAACTGCGATTCTCAGGCTGACCCGAGTGTAAAGTAAAACACAAAACACTCGAGTCAGGACATACATACTTATACAATGTAAACCAACTCAAGTGAACCGTAATAGCAATGCACAATAACTTAAAGGATGCTTGGGATCGCCCATCCTCTAAGGGTCCTTTAAACCATCAAGTAAGCATAAATAAACACTATCAAAGAACTATCCATAATAGTAAACAATGCAAATAACAACGTTAATGTGACTAGGGTAGCGCAGAGCTGCAGTAATCGCTCACCTCTAGTCACACTCTCAAATTAAAGTGTGCATCCAAATAAATCACAAGGAAATAAAATGGCATACAGATAAGTGTACCCGTGGTTATAGATTTCAAAATGGTTTAAAATTTCGAATTAAAATCATTCATTTAAACCATTTAAAAGTAAAGTCATTTTACCTTTAAATCAAATATTCAATTCCCAAAATTTTAGCCTTTTCTGAGTTCATTTATTCACTTAAATATTTTAAATTATTAAAGTTTCAGCTTTCACAGCATTTAGAAGATGCTGTGGTAAGTTACATTTGAAAACAATTCAATTCAACAAAGACAGCATTTAAAACTGTTGTACTAGTTCAGTTTTAGTGGAAAAATAGTTCAATTCAGAAAAGACAGCATTTACAAAACTGCTGTAATAGTTCAGGGTTCAAATTATATTCAAAAATCACATTTCAGCCAACTGCAGCACTTAACAAGTGCTACAATAGCTCTTTCATTAGTTTCAGTTTCAAGTTTAGTTCCTGCCACTACAGCACTTAGAAAGTGCTGTCATAGCCCTTAGTTAAATTTAGTCTTTAGTTCACTTCTGCAACTACAACACTTACAAAGTGCTGCAGATTCTACTTAGTTCAGATTTTAGTTCATTTCCAGAAACGATAGCATTTCTGAAGTGCTACTAAATGAATTTCCAGATTTTAAATAGAATTCCAGCCATAAATAAACTTCAATTTAAATCAATTTAACTTATAAAAATCACATTTTCCAATCAAAAATGTTCATTTAAATACCCTTTAACATATGATTTTTATAAAGTAAAATTTTACAATAAAATCCAATTTTCCAAAATTTCACTTATTAAATTCAAGTGTATACTTTTCCTATTCTTTACATTCACTTAACAATTTAATTTAATTTATCATTTCACAAATAAAACTAAATTTCCATTTTATTTTCCTTTACTTAAACTTCCATTTTTAAAACAAATTCACATACAAATTAAATTTCAAATTACCATTTTAAGCATTCATATGTTTAACATTTTATATTCATAGAAAAATCAATAACACTTTAATAAATCATTTTAAATTCAAATTTAATCAAAATGTCATAATGTACATTTTGAAATACTTAAAAATATCCAGAGAAATATATAAAATAACCACGGGTCTGTATACTATTTTCTAACCTATCAAGTAATACGGATAATATATCATTTCAATCCGTAATTTACAAAGAAAAATACGGGTTCTATCATTTCAAACATGCAATCCCAAGTTAAATAAAAATAAATAAATAAAAATCACTCGAGCCTATCATTTCAGCCCATAATGATTTTTTCCTATTCTAAAGTCCGTTCGGGTATGTATCATTCAACCCATAGTGATTCTATTCTACATGGAACTTGCAGTGTGAGAAACAGAAATAAATAAACAATATAATAAAATAAAATATAACAGATGATGAGACAAGTTTATAACTGGGTTTAACATCATATAGTTAACATCACGGGTAGGTATAACATGATATAACAATTCTACACATTCACTTGTTGTCACTTCACTAATTATATAAGTATAAATGTCATGAGTGAAAACTCACCTTTTATGCTGGAGTTAGCAAATCAAAACACACAAATGAATTCCAGAAAGCACGATATGACTTTTGATTTGAGTGGAGAGAGAGAGCCAAGATGTTAATCTTGTATTCAACAACAAAACAAAGCCATATATAAAGATAAATACATACCAAAATTATTGGAACAAATGGAAATAGAGTTTACATAAGACAACACCAAACTTTTCAATTGATTTTGCTTGACTACAAATCACTTTTGCTCGGCCACAAAGCTATATAGGTTCAGCCTTGGTGATGTTTTAGCTAGAATATGGATCTAGTTTGGACTCATATAGGCACGGATACAAGTAAAAGTGAAGGGGTAGGAGTTACTAGTGAAGGAAGATCAAAGGTTAAGGCAAAAAGAGGAGTTTTGGTGCAACTTTTAGGCTTGGCCATGCATGAATTGGCTCGGCCTTGGCATGTACAGGCTTGGTGGTGGCTGGAGTGAAGGCCAAGGGTGGTGAACTTAATGGTGGTGGTGGCTAAGGGGGTGGCCAAAGCAACATATGAAGGGTATGGTGAAAACTAGCTAGGCTATGCATGGTTTCAAGGGTTTTTTTGCAACGTTTAGTGGTGTTTGCATCATGGAATGGTCATGGCCAGTTTTGGTCAGAGGAGGAGGGTGTTAGGCCGTGTATGGTGATGGGAAGGAGGTGATGTGGTGGTCGGTGAAGGTGGTGAGGGGTTTAGGCCGAGCAAAGCACATGAAGATCAAGCAAAACAATGGAAAATTCAATAGAAAAGTGAAGAGAAAAGTAGAAGAAAAAAAAAAGAGGAAGCCATTACCTTTTTCTCAGATCTGAAAATAGGCGTGAGAAGTGAGATAAGAAGAGATGTTTTCACGTGAATTTCATAAAGAAAAAGTCACGGCTATCAAGGAGAAGTTATGGTAGAAAATCAAGGGATGAGAAGATAAAAGGTAATAAATCAAAACGTAACGTAAGCCTTTAATTAAAAATAGGTAACGTATCTAAATTTGATTTGTTTCTCATCTATTTAATAAAATATATGCCAAAGAAATAATTCAATAAATACATACCGTTTATATAAACACTATATAAATAAATAAGAAAACGGTTATAGAAACGTATAAATTAATTGTTATTTACATCTTTGTATGTGACTTAATTTACAAAGTATATATCCAAACTAAGTGAAACAAAAACGGACAAATGTTGTAAATTGTTGTGTGATCTTTGGCCAAACCATCCTACAACCGAATCAATGCAAATCCGAGCGATGCCGAACCAAACTTCACCGAGCCACTGCCGAATCAGGGGCCTACCGAACCATCTAGAACAACCTACCGAACCATCCCCTATCACCGAGTCACCGAACCAACTCCACTGCCGAACCATCTCCTATCACCGAGCCACCGAACCTACTCCACTGCCGAACCATCCCCTATCACCGAGTCACCGAACCAACTCCACTGCCGAACCATCCCCTATCACCGAGTCACCGAACCAACTCCACTGCCGAACCATCCCCTATCACCGAGTCACCGAACCAGAATGCTCCCGAACCAAGACGTACCAGGCCAGATCACATCAACCCAGGCCCATCAGCAACTATACACATCCTAGACCCCCAGCCTCACTCTATGAATAGAGGGGCAGGGGTACAACAATGGGGGACAAGTTTTGAGAGCTCAAGCACGGATAGGACTTTCAAACGACTTTCTTTTACTTGTATCAAAGCTTTGTACTTGTAATCAAAACAAGAGAAGAGAAATAACATATAAAGTGGACGTAGGCACATTCTGGCTGAACCACTATAAATCTGCGTGTCTTTTTACAGTTTAGCCCCTGCTTTTCATATATTTGCATAAATCTCCAAAATCACTAAGAACAACATAAGATCTACTAAATCATACAACTTTGAGGTGTTTGTCCATTTTTTGTGCAAACATTTTTGGTGCTTTCACTAAGAACTAGAAGCTCGAAGCTTCAGCTTCATCCACTTAACAGTTTTCCTAACAGCATCGTTCGCCACTTGGAAAACATGCCTCCCAAACAGAGAAAAGATGTTAACAAAAGAAAAAACATCGCATCCAGCAGTCTTCCAGATCCAGCTGTCACGAATCAAGTAAATCGTCCTCCTCTAGCAGCAGTAACAAATGAAGGACAGGCTAACCCAACCACTCCTGCCACAGAACGGCCTGCAGCAATTACTAGGGCAGATTTGGACAGAGTTGTGGTTGAAGTAACTAACCGCTTCACGTCCCAGCAGGAAGCCTTGGTGGACCATCTCATGTCACGCTTAAGGGACGCTGAAGAATCCAACCGCAACACTGAATCATGGGGCGAGTCCCAGTCTGGAGGATCTCAGAGACAACAAAGATCTTCCTTCTTCGAAGGAGCTAACGGCAGAAGTAGCCATGGTAGGAGCCGAGACCGAGCACAGCCCGAAGTTAGACCTGAGGAAACGTTTGGTACCGAACCCAACGGGGGAGGTACCGGACGAAGGTCAACTGTAGCTGAGCCTGTCATACTGCCTAACCACGGAAACGCCGATGAACGGGGCCGAGCTAGAGTCCAGCCCGAAGTTGGACCCGAGGAAGTGCTTAGATCAGAACCCAGCAGGGGAAGATCAAGGCAAGGGCCAACTGTAGCTGACCCTAGCATGCTCCCAGAAGATCAAAGGCAGCCGCTGGAAAATATGAGGAATGATAGACGATACCATCCCTACAGGTCATCTGGACGGAATCAATCCCACAGAACAGAACCAAATTCCTTTCTATCTGCTCCAAATTCTGATGAAAGGATGGCATGCTTATTCAGAGAGTGCGTCCAACGGGAGGAAAGAGATCGAGGGATAGGCGCTAGGGTAACCAGCCCTTTCGCCCGCAATATCGAAATTGCTATCACCCCCCGAGAATGGAAGATGCCAACAATGGAACCTTACAAGGGAACCTCCGACCCCATCGTACACTTACAAAGATACACACAGCATAGGCTCATGAGTGGAGCAACAGAGGGAGTACTGTGCAAATGCTTTCCACTATTCTTAGCAGATCTCGCTACCTCCTGGTTCTGTCATTTACCCCAGGGATCCATCAGCTCGTGGGAAATGTTGAAAGAAAAGTTTATCAGTCAGTTCCGCATTCATGTGGAACAACCTAAGGACGCTTATTCCTTATCCAGCATCAAGCAGAAACCCGGAGAAAAACTGCAACAATACCTAACCCGATTCAATGCCGCAGCGGCCGCAGTCCAAGATGCCGACGAGAAGCTTATCCTAATGGCCCTCTGTAGTGGTGTGCATCCGGACACTAAATTCGCTAGACGGTTGACAAAAGAAAAACCAGCTACTTTACCCGATTTCTTCCATGAAGCCGGAAAATATATGAGGCTCGAGGATGCTGCCATTGAGGGGCAGTCAGGACAGCAAAATAAGGCAACTCACAGCAACGCCCCTGCTGTGGCAAGGGACGTTCGAAGAAATGATTCCAGAGACAATGTTGGGGCAAGAAGGGAGAAAAGCGCCTATATCGACCTGGACCGAGATTCGACACTTACACTCCTTTGAACGAGACCGTCAAAAATATCTTCCTTGCCACCCAAGGCGAAGTTAGATACAAACGCCCACCATACAAGAAGGAATCAGATAACGTGCAGAAGTCTGGAAAGTTCTGCTGCTTCCACGAATCGTACGGGCATGATACCAATGAATGCCATCATCTCCGAGATTTAATTGAGGAACACATCAGAAGGAAGAAACTGGAACGCTATGTAAAAGGTTAGGACAGGACCCCAGCTCCTGCCAATGAAAACCCAAGGCTACCCTCACCGGGGGCCGACAGAGGAAACCGCAACGCTAGCAGCTCTAGTCAAGAGAAGATAGTGGTTCATACCATCTCAGGAGGACCGCACATCGCAGACAGAAGCTGGAAAGAGATGGAAAGATATGGAAAGTCGCTTAGAGATAATAAAGACTGTGTCAATTCGGTTATAGAAGAGCGCCACCCGAAGCGGAAAGAAAGTAATGACATCACATTCGGTAAGCGTGACCTAGAAGGAAGGCAGTACCCTCACATGGATCCCATGGTTATCTTTGCCCGACTCGGTCCCGCCGAAGTTTACCGAATCCTGGTAGACACTGGAAGCTCAGTAAACATCCTGTTCAAACACGCATTCGACAAAATGAAGCTATCAATGAAGGATGTATCTCCCTGCGATAAACCACTACACGGTTTCACTAGGGATGCAAAGATGCCCCTCGGGCAACTGGACCTCTTTGTTGAGATTGGAAGCCATCCCCGCTCCATTGTACGGAAGCAGACGTTCGTGTTAATAGAAAGCCATTCGGCCTACAACGCCTTCTTAGGAAGACCAGCCTTGTCTGACTTCCAAATTGTCCTAGCCCCATGGTGCCTAAAGATGAAGTTTCCAACAGACAATGGAATAGGGGAAGTAGAAGGAGACCAGGACGTTGCCCGAGACTGCTATATGACTGAACTTCGCAACAACCACATGAAGGATAAAGGGAAGGGTGTAGAGATTGCCCTCTGCATGAAAAGTCTAGAAGCATAGCAACTAAAGAAAGCCCCTCCTCTTCGATATACCAGCGACCCTTTCAATGAATTAGACCCTAGGGACAAAGAGGAGGAGGCCACCGCCGAGCCTGCAGAGGCTATGGAGTTTATGTCTGTAGACAAGCACGACTCAAGTAGACTATTGAAAATTGGGTCCCAACTAAAAGCCGAATTGAAGGAACAACTCATCAATTTTCTCCGCTACAACTTGGATGTATTTGCATGGTCACACGCTGACATGACCGGAATCTCCCCCGACATAGCATGCCATGTATTAAACATTGATCCTACCAAGGCGCCCGTAAAACAAAGAAAGAGAAGTATGGGGGCAGAATGATCAGCAGCCCTCGATGAAGAAGTAAAGAATCTACTCGCCAATGACTTCATATGAGAAGCTATCTACCCGGAATGGATCGCCAACCCGGTGCTGGTAAAGAAGGCTAATGGGAAGTGGCGAACCTGCATTGATTTTTCCAACCTAAACGACGCCTGCCCAAAGGATTGCTTCCCACTTCCCCGAATCGACCAACTTGTAGACAGCACAGCCGGGCACGAGCTCCTATCTTTTATGGACGCATACTCAGGATATAACCAAATTCCTATGCATGCTCCCGACCAAGACCACACTAGTTTCATCACCGACCGGGGTTTATACTGCTATAAGGTAATGCCTTTCGGACTTAAAAATGCAGGAGCCACCTACCAGCGCCTCATCAACAAGATGTTTGCAGGGCTAATAGGACAAACTATGGAAGTATATGTGGATGACATGCTGGTAAATTCAAGGAAAGCCAAAGATCACGTAAGCCACCTAGGCGAGATGTTCCAGGTACTTCGACAGTATGGAATGAAGTTGAATCCACTAAAGTGCTCCTTCGGAGTGTCATCAGGAAAGTTCTTAGGATTCATCGTCCATGCCAGAGGGATTGAAGCAAACCCTGAACAAGTCCGAGCGCTAAGGGATATCAAGATACCTTCCACTCGGAAGGAAATGCAAAGTTTGAATGGAAAAGTGGCCGCCCTAAGCCGATTCATCTCCAAGGCAACGGACAAGTGCGTTCCCTTTTTCGAAGCTCTAAAGAAAGACAAAGGAAAGTTCAAATGGACTGACGAATGCTTAACCACTTTCCTTAACTTAATCGAACACCTCCAGAAACCACCGGTACTCTTAACTCCAAGCGAAGGCGAAGAATTATACCTATACCTCGCTGTGTCATCTCACGCCCTAAGCGCTGCCTTGGTAAGGGAAGACAACCGCACGCAGCGGCCAGTTTACTTCGTCAGCAAGAGGTTTACCGGGGCAGAAGTCAGATATCCTAAACTTGAGAAGCTAGCATACTGTTTACTAATCACATCACGGAAACTGCGTCACTACTTCCAATCCCATTCCATCAAAGTTCTGACCGATCAACCATTGAGGCAGGTACTCCATTGTCCCGACACTTCTGGGCGACTACTTAAATGGTGCATTGAACTAAGTCAGTATGATATCACCTATCACCCTCGCACCGCGATCAAGGGACAAGCCATGGCTGATTTCATTGCAGAATTCACTACCAACGAAGATAAGGAGCAATTGGAAATAGCAAAAGACATCAAGTGGAATCTCTTTGTGGATGGCGCATCGAACGAGCAAGGCTCGGGGGCAGGTGTGGTAATAATCACTCCCAGGGGAAATAAGCTGCACTATGCTATAAGGTTGGAGTTCGCTGCCACCAACAACGATGCAGAATATGAAGCAGTGATAGCTGGATTAGAACTTGCCATAGAAATCGGAGCCAATTCTTTGTGTCTTCATAGCGATTCTCAACTTATTGTTAACCAAATACTAGGAGAATTCCAAGCTCGAGAAGAGAGACTCATAGCATACTTAAAGAAGACCAAGTTACTTCTCAGCCGATTGGACCACTACTTAGTCAAACACATCCCTCGGGAAGATAACCAAGAGGCCGATGAATTGGCGAAGCAAGCAAGTGTGAGAGACATCGCCATCTTCGGGGCAGTAACCATCTCGAAGCAACTGGCCCCAAGTTTTGAGCAAGTGAATCTGATAGCTGCAATCGAAGAAGCAACTTGGATGACTCCCATCCGAGACTACCTACAAAGCGGCACACTGCCCAACGGACGTAACGAAGTCAAGAAAATCTTAAGGAAAGCTTCCCGCTACACAATTCAAGAAGACATCCTCTATCGGCGTGGATTCTCTAACCCGTTATTAAGGTGTGTCGCTGGGAGGGAAGCCAAGGAAATCTTATCCAACATCCATCAAGGAAGCTGCGGAGACCACACCGGAGGACAAACATTAGCAAAAAAGATACTTCGATATGGATATTTCTGGCCCACCTTAAGCAAGGACGCCTTGGATTTCATCAAAAAGTGTGACAGGTGTCAGAAGTTCGCTAAGATTCCGCGGCTACCAACGACTGAGATTACTCAAATGACCAGCCCTTGGCCCTTTGCAGTATGGGGAATTGACTTAATCGGCGAACTGCCAATGGGCCGAGGCAGAGCCAAATATGCTATAGTGGCAGTCGACTATTTCACCAAATGGGTGGAAGCAGGACCTCTGAATAAAGTATCTTCAGCAAAAGTTATTAACTTTTTGATCAAAAATGTTCTGTGCAGGTACGGAGTCCCATTCAAAATCATATCAGACAATGGACTTCAATTTGACAGCGAGGAATTCGCCAACTGGTGCCAAGAGCACGGAATTCACAAAAGCTTCTCATCCGTAGCGTATCCCCAGGCAAACGGACAAGTCGAAGCCGTCAACAAAATTCTGAAAACTCTGATAAAAAAGAAACTCGAAAAGTCAAAGGGCGCTTGGGTGGATGAACTCCCTACGGCACTATGGGCCTATCGCACATCTTTCAGAACTTCAACGGGGCATACTCCTTTCTCTTTGGCATACGGATCGGAGGCTATGCTCCCAGTTGAAACCATTGTGCCTTCCCACCGTAGGATCCACTATAACCCAGAAGAGAACGAAGAACTCCTTCACATGTCTTTGGATCTAGTGGAGGAGAGAAGAAATGATGCAATCCTTAAAGCAGCAGCCCACAAACAAAAAGTGGCAGCATAATACAACTCCAAAGTCAAGCATCGTACCTTACAAGAAGGGGACCTTGTCCTCAAGCGAATCTTCCCCCGCCCCGGAGCACTAGATTCAATCTGGGATGGACCATATGTAATTCATAAAGATCTCCACAATGGAGCTTATATTTTGTCAACAGTGGACGGAGAGGTGTTCCAGAGGGCATGAAACATCCAACACCTCCGTCGATACTTTTCTTAACTTGTACTGCCCATATGAAGTGAATTAACAAAGAGAATCAGTAGACGTAGGCCTTTTCGTGCCGAACCACTTTAAAAAACCTTGTCTCTTTTTTAACTTGTTCCTTTATATCTTGGCTGCTTGTTAACTTTATCCTTTTCTGTTGAACAAAATCCTATGCGTATAGTGTTTCCACTCAACGCACTCCACAGCTCAACTTCACCTGGACAAGACCTGACAGGTACTATGCGAATCTATGCCCTCGCCAATGAGACACTTTTGCTCCGGCATCCCTCTGCTGTGGGTTAACTCATTGCTCGCGACGGCCCTTAAAGCCAACTGTAATGAGCCGATTATAAGCCACCGAGAAGACCGACTATAGCCGAGGCAGCTCATTACGGCGTTCGGCTCGCCGGCAACTATGGACCGACTATAAGCCCCAACATAAGGTGTGGCCAGCCAGGGGCAGCTCACAGTTGACGATCGGCACCCACGCTAGCCGGCCACAGTAAATCGAATAATACCCACGATTACGGGCCATAATGGCCCGGGTAGTTACTGTGCGCGATCTCGGCTCCGATGTGTCTCAAGTGCGGCTGTGGTAAAAAAGAATTAACTCCCCGCGGAGGCGTAAGATGGGTGACAAATGTCTCCAAGACCCACAGCTAGGGAAAGTGACTACAAAGCCCGTTTGCCACGAACTTAAGCACATCGAAGGCCTTCCGTGATTGGAAGTTTTACTATTTCGCATATTTCAATTTTACTTAAGAAACTTTTTCTCCTATCCTCTGTAACAAACCCTGAAGTGCAGGACACAAAACAGGAGACACTCACTAATAAAAGTGGATACTCACAGCAAGATACTGGACCGCATCCCTTACTCAGTCACACAGGATATTCAAAGCTGCCATCTACAAGCAAAATATAAAGGACGATATTTCCTTCTTTCATATATGCCTATAATTTGTTCACACCTCACGCTAACACTGCAAGTCATGAAATTATGTTTTAAGCAAGAACCTGACATCAAACGCAATTTAATTACAAGAATATGCATGGCTATATTTCTTATGCAACATGTCAAAATAGCAAAAACATTCAAAAGACGACAAAATCAGCTTAAGTTAAAGAATTGCACATCAAGAATAGAGCTATTTATTACAAGTAGCAAGAATTACAACCTAAATGTTACTCTACTGTTTTAAGACTAACATATACAGCCATGTCAAGTACACAAAAAGAATTCTTCAGGTCTAATCAGGGAGCCAGCTGCGTTGGAGTCTTGTCCTTGTCCTGTTGCCCACCTATCCGGTCATAAAAAGAAATCATTAGTGATAAGCAACAGAGTTAACAAAAGAACAAACTAGTGAAGTAGAGGTTACCAGCAACTTCCCCTTGATCGTCTTGGTCGTCATCCCCTACTTCCACGCCTGCCTCCTCAACCGCGAACAACCTCATCCCCTCTTTCACCGCTGTCTTCTCCTCCTTGGTAAACTGAGCGGTGACCACATCCATCCTAAAGGCCGCTCCACCCTCCTTATCCGCCTCAGCCTTGGCCTCCTCTAGAGCCCTGAGGTAAATCCTAGCCATAACCCGGGGGTAGTCGTCCATCCAAGATAAGCTGCCCTGCTTCCAGGTGCGAAAGTACATGTCCTGCAGCATATCGTCCATCATCCCCTCATTTTCCTCGAACTCCCTCATACAAGCCTCAGAAACCGACAGCCTTGCAATGGCAGCATCCCTTTCCAGTCGGTATCGCGAGCAGTCAGCCTGAAGGGACCTCCTCATCACCTCCATCTCCTCCTTTAGCCTGACCTGAGCAAGCTCTACGGCTTCAAGCTTCCCCGACAGCTCCTCTACCTGCTCAAGATCCGCCCTCCGAACCTCGTCCACTGTCGAGATGGCCATATTTATCTGCTCCTTGCAAGCAGCCTCCATCTTCCGCAATTCCGCCTTACTAGCCTCCTCCATAGTCTTCCTCAACCGCCCGGAGGCAGCCTCATGCTGAGAAATCTGAATGGCCTGATCAGCAAGCTGTTTGGCCTGGTCCGAAACCATCAATCGTAGTCGGATGTTGGCACTCCCAATCTCCTCTCCAGCCTTAACCAGCCGGACATGATGCCCCATCAGCTTCCTAGTCTCCTCCGCCACCCGATCAATATTAGCCTTGGCCTCATCTCCCATGATAACTATCCGAGTGGTAAGTAAATCGAGATCTAAGGACTTAGCCTCATCAAGCACCCATACCATGGGATTACGGGGAAGAAGGTGCTCACCGGTAACTTCATCGAAGGTAATATCATTGGAACCTGGATCTAGATCAGGATGACCCGCAAATGGATTACGAGCCAAACCAGGACGATCAATCTGCGTAACGGTAGGATTTTCAGACGGGTGCGGAGAGAGTGCGAACTCAGTATCCTCCTCCGTGATATCATGAAGAGGCTGAACTGGGGGCTGAGGACTGAGTGAAGGTTCGGATAAGGGATGACTCCTTTTTCTCTTCTGAATACCCTCTTCAATAACCCCGAGAAGAGGACGGTAGCCGACTACATCCCCGGAACGATGGGTCAGAGTCTTTGGCTTGGCGGAAGCTTTGGAGAGCTTGTATTTTTCAAGCCTGTGCCGAAGATCAGAGGCCTTGGCCGTTTTACCTGCCCCTGATATGAAGAACAAGTGTCACAAGCTTACATTGATCCATAATTCGAGAAACGCGGTAAATTAAAAGTTAAAAGAAGAAAGGAAACACATTAGTTATACAAACCCTGGGGAGGAGTAGGATACTGCAATGAGTCCTGGATTTCATTCCAGGACGGGAGCGGATCATAAAATATTCCTAAGTCCCTATCATAAATGGAGCCTGCAGGAGTCAAAAGTTCACCTTGAGTCGTCGAAGCCGCCTTGGCTGGAATAGTCTGAGAAGACTCGCTTGCACCGGTCCCGGCCTTGTCAGCCTTCCCGAATTTCTCTACCGAAGCCGTTTCTCCGTCCAGCCCCTCGAAAGCTTGGTTGAATGCATCATCCGTCCACTCTTGAATCTCGCATGCTTGCCCAGGAAGCAAGGCCCCGATGCCATCGCCACCATCACCACCTTCCCGGTCATCTCCACCCTCACCTCTCTCCTCCTCCACATCTTCCTTCCCCGGAGTAAGTGGACAAGTGCTGGGGGAAGGACCATCCGACTTCTTAAGCTTCTTACCTCCGACCATTGGAGATTTTGAGAAAGGTTTCCTCTTGCCACTCTCTACTGTGACACCTCCCTTAGCTTGAGCAGCCGTCCTCTCCTCCGCCGTTTCCCTCTGCTTGACTACTGGCTGCTGTGGAAGGATCAAATTATACTCTAGAAGAGTCGCATTTCTGATCAGGTAAGCAGTCGATCTATCTCTCCCGGGGATAGCTTCTATCTCAACCGCCATCCGAACCAGGTGATCAGTCTCCACAACCGCAAAGCCACCTGTCGCTAGCAAAAAATGAAAACGTATGAGAAGAAGCATCGCAACCAGGACGGAAATTATAATTAAAGCATCGACTTACATCCGGAGGTGAAACGCCGAATAGAAACAGAATCATCCCTAACGAAGAACCACTCCTTCTTGAACATGCTGTACTTAGAATACAGATCCAAGACTGGCTTGAAGGTTACAGCTGACTCTAAGCTGATGTATGGGGACCCCTTCTTATAGCCCCTCAGATTATATAAGTATCGGATCTCCCGGTTGGAAGGAGCACGCCCATGCTTCCTCTGAAAGATGACGAAGAGGCTCACCAGTATAGTATAAGAGTTGGGTTGAAGCTGGAATGGGGCCACCTTTAGATATGTAAGAAAACTGAGTACCCAAGCATTAAGAGGCGGGATGGCACCGCACATACAGTGGTATCTGCTGTAGGCAAAGTACCCTTCGGGAGGGTCATATGGCATAACTTCTCTCCTTGGCAACAGCATGCACGCCCTATCAATTCCAAAAGAACGGGAGATGGCATCAAGCTGCTCCTCCTTGAGGGAGCTGGGAAAGCAATCGGGCGGGGAGTTCAGAAGCTCCTGAGGGCCGTACCCGTCCACCAGTGATCTCAGGGCAATTCCATGACGTTCCGGTCCTGGCTGAGCAGGGGACACTGCGGAAGATTCTCCTTTGCCCTGGGACTTCTTTTTATCCGATCGAGTTTCTGCTTTTCGAGACATTTATCTGCAAACACAAAGGAGTGCGTCGTTAGAATAAAGGAAGTAAAGGAGCAAGTGTGTGCAGTCTGGAGTTTCGCTCATAATTCAAGTCATATAAGTTCATTCGGTAGTACAGTATAAAAGTTCATTCGGTAGTACAGTATAAAAGTTCATTCGGTAGTACAGTGTAAAAGTTCATCCGGTAGTAAAAAGGTCACACCTGGTTCGGCTAACACAGCTGATTCGGCAAAGGGTAGGAATTTTAATTAGGCAATCAGTCGGTTCGGCTATCTCAGACGGTAAGGAAACAACGGTGGCGTAGCTCCCATATTTATAGGCAAGGGAGAGGCCACCGAACCAATCCATTCGGCACGCAGGACCGAACAAGGACGACCAGGCTTAAACAAAGCATGCCCTGTGCATACACACGCCCTACTTTGGGGGGCAAGTGTTGTGTGATCTTTGGCCAAACCATCCTACAATCGAATCAATGCATCTCTGAGCGATGCCGAACCAAACTTCACCGAGCCACTGCCGAATCAGGGGCCTACCGAACCATCTAGAACAACCTGCCGAACCATCCCCTATCACCGAGTCACCGAACCAACTCCACTGCCGAACCATCTCCTATCACCGAGCCACCGAACCTACTCCACTGCCGAACCATCCCCTATCACCGAGTCACCGAACCAACTCCACTGCCGAACCATCCCCTATCACCGAGTCACCGAACCAACTCCACTGCCGAACCATCCCCTATCACCGAGTCACCGAACCAGAATGCTCCCGAACCAAGACGTACCAGGCCAGATCACATCAGCCCAGGCCCATCAGCAACTATACACATCCTAGACCCCTACCCCCAGCCTCACTCTATAAATAGAGGGGCAGGGGTACAACAATGGGGGACAAGTTTTGAGAGCTCAAGCACGACTTTCAAACGACTTTCTTTTACTTGTATCAAAGCTTTGTACTTGTAATCAAAACAAGAGAAGAGAAATAACATATAAAGTGGACGTAGGCACATTCTGGCTGAACCACTATAAATCTGCGTGTCTTTTTACAGTTTAGCCCCTGCTTTTCATATATTTGCATAAATCTCCAAAATCACTAAGAACAACATAAGATCTACTAAATCATACAACTTTGAGGTGTTTGTCCATTTTTTGTGCAAACATAAATATATACATAACATGAAATGTTACATATATATACACAATTATAACATGATATATCAACCAAAAATATTACTTATATTAATTAAAATAAACATTTAAAGGTATGCCTTTTAAAACAATAACGTATGTATATATATGAAATTTCTTTCCAAGAAATAAATAGGGATCTAAATACTTATCCATTTAATTACTAAATGAATGTATAAATAAGAAAAATAAGGTAGATATAGATATTATGAAGAATAAATAAATAGTTTTAGGAAAAGTAGGAAATAAATAAAGAAAATACTTTATTTAATGGAAACTAGAATTAAAGATTGAAAACAATATACAATCAACATTTGAACATTATAACTACAGTTTAAAAATGTTTTAAAAATAAAATATATGCAAAACATATCATGTTACACAAATTAGAACATGTTTTTACAAACAAAGATATTATTTATATAAATTTAAAATAAACAAATTTGTTAAATAAAACAATTTACACACAATATTGTAAAAAGCATAACTTTCACAATATTAATCCGATTTGAACGAAACGAAAAGCAGTATTCTTGAAATTAAATCTATTTTCATAATAAAAGATAAAATTCAAAATTTCAAATATTTAAATTTTAAATTTAAAAGTCAAAGTTTGACCATTTTGACCAAAATCCACTTTTAATAAATAAAATAAAGTTTTCAAATCAGGAAATTCAATTTAAAATAATTAAAATATACAATTAAAATAATCACAAAATACAGGGTTGTTACATCGTAACTAATAATAAACTTAGTTATGTTATTGAAATTAACAATGTTATTTAAACTAATAATAAAATTAATATTATTCTAAACGTAATTATAAATTAGTAATGTTACTTAAATTAGTGATAAAATTAATAATATTATTGAATGTAGTAATAAAATTAACAATATTATTTAAATTAATAATATTAAATGTAATAATAATAATAATAATGTTATTTACATTAATAATAAAATTAATGATATTATTTAAATTAATAATAAAATCGATAATGTTATTAACGTTTGGTTTTATTAAATAGATTATAGTAATGTTATTAATAATGTTTGATTTTATTAAACAATTAAGAATAAAATACTATAGTATGAAGAATAATATAATTTCGGTTTATGTGCAAAGTATAAAAAATGGATTATTTGAAAGACTGAACTTGGATGTACATGAACGTTGAAAAAAGCAGAATGATATCATTGCACTTTAGAAACTATATGGATGCATTCATGAAAGTGACATCTTGCAATAAAATAAATATGAAAGAAGTTCGATGTACGCGTTCGAAATGTCATTGCTCGAAATTTTTTGAGTATTATACTATGACATTACATTTACAACAATATGGTTTTATGCCTGATTATGCTATGAGGATATATCATGGAGATGAATGTCACATTGTACAAGAGAAGACCATAAATATGGATGTTGATTGCGATGAACTACCTATTAAAGAAAATGTAGATCTAGAAAATAGAATGACTAAAATGGTTCACGACGTCGTTGGTCCGAGTATGTGGGTCGATGAACTAGATTTGAAGGAAGGTCTTAATTCGAAAGAAAAATAGTTTTTTGACTTGTTAGAAGCATCAAAACGACCACTCTATAAAGGCTGTAAAATAACATACTTGTTGACAACATTTAGATTAATCTATATAAAATCTGAATACAACGCACCAATAAAACCAATCAATGCAATTCTTAGTTTGTGTAAAGAAATGCTTCCACCTAACAATATGTTGGTAGAGAAATAGTACTTCCTTAAAAGAGGAATCTCTACCTTTGGATTGCAATATGAAAAATTGACAAGTGCAGGTGGATATATGATTTATTGAAAGGAACATAAAATATGACGTTGTGCGAATTTTATAAACAACCTAGGTATAAATAGATGAAAACCAATGGTAAAGGTGTACCTTTCATGGTCCATCCACTATGCATCTAAGATGGACTCTTCCTCCATCCATCGAGTTGATGTCTTTACTAAAGAACGAGGGTCGATGTGAGTAACTACTTGTTTGAATTTACAATTGAAATCGTACATACACTAACATTAGTACATATATGCACTCATACATACACACAAACATACATACATGTACATAATAATTTACTAACCAAATATGCATATATATATATAGACACACACACATAGGTATGATTTCACCAGCGTCGCCATTTCCAATGTCATCGTGATGGCTTGCTTACATGGTCACGACATTTTAGCAAAAATTTAAAGACATTCCAACTGACGTGAAGAAACTCATGTTTGATTTATTACACACATGTCATATAAATTATGTATGACATTTTGTTCATAATATATTCGATTTTCATTTGCAAAGGAAATTTTCATAGAAAGAGGGCACTTATGAAGAACTCGTGAAAAAGGCTTGGGCGACCGCAACAAGCAAAAAATATCGGGGACATATGGTATGCGCAGGAGTGGAAAAAATCATCAATCACTTCCCTAGGAGATATATGAGTAGTTCTTTAAGAATTGGGAGACAAATGAGTTTAAGAAGATTGCAAAACAGAATGCTGAAAGCAAGAATAGAAATCCTAAGTTGCATAGCGGTGGCTCTAGATCATACGCCAATCATCATAACTACCTGGCATATATTTATTTGTAAAATTTATTTAACATTTTAAATAAATAAAATAGGCTTATATGATTATGTATTTAATTCAAATTTCTGTATAAAAAGCAGTATAGCAAGCCTACATCTTGGCAAGTTTATTACATGGCTCACAAGATTGAGTCGTCAGATGGGTCCACTGCTAATAGCTGCATAGATGATGCTTTCACTGAGTTTGTGGTATGTTATCCATAAAACTTCATTTAAATTATATAACATACACACACACATGTATAAAATTCTAATGAATACGTAAAATGCAAAATAGGCAAAATACCGAGCTAGGATTGAGTTGCTTCAGAGCTAAGGTATGGAGGTAGCAAGAGAAGTGGATGAAAAAGCAGTCCATGCACTTATTAGAGCTATTCCCAAAAGGGCAGATCGTAAGCCCAACTACGACAATATTCCAAAGGTATGGCTTAAACATATGTTATATACATATGATATTAAGTATATATGTGTATAAAACAATATACATACATACACACACATACATATACATATACATATACATATACATATACATATACATATACATATACATATACATATACATACACACATACAACATATATGTATGTGTATACATTGGTTATAAATCCCAGTAATCATATGTGTGCGCCCGTGTGTTTGTGTCTTTCTGTGTGTGTATTTTATACGCATGCTTAGTATAATAACTAATCTTTATTTTCTACCAAGTGTTATAAAAATAAATTGAGTTAAAATATACAAGTTAAGTCACTCAATAAATTAAAAAGAATATAAGTAAGTTAAATTACAAATTCTGTTTCAATAAATTTGTATTTATTTTTGTTAAAACGTAGATTTCATTAAATCACCCAATAAATTAAACAGATATATAAGTTAAAGTACTTAATAAATGAAACAAATATATAATTAGATTAAATTATAATTTTTTTTCCAATACATTAAGCAAGTTTATTTGAGTTAAAATATAGATCTCGTTTAATCACCCAATAAATTAAATAAATATACAAGTTAAATTACTCAATGAATTAAACAAATATATAATTAAGCTAAATAATAAATTTTGTATCAAAAAATTAAACAAGTTTATTTGAGTTAAAATACCAATACCGTTAATTACACTTATATAATAGTTAAAACAAACAAACAAATTTGGTTAAAATGTAAAGATCATAATTAGTTACAGGTGCAATCTTTGCTAATGTAGAAGATGAAAACCAACGGTTGAAGTTGCATATCGGTAAGCGGGAGAAGAAGCTCAGTAAGTACCGATGCACTTATGCATCGATTTCTGGATGATGGCATTTCATTTGATGACGATGATGATGATGATGGTGAACAATGTTTGAGGGAGTAAGTAGTATATGTATTGGTTGGATATTTTCATTCTATGGTTTATATTGGTTGGATATTTTTTATGTTGGACATTTATATGTATGTATGTAGACATTTGGTTGGATATTTATGTTTTTGGATGTGTATTTATTTTTATTTGTATGTAGACATTTATGTTGGTTGGATATTTGATGTCGGATGATATGGTTTGGTTATATATATATATATGTGTGTGTGTGTGTGTATGTGTGTGTGTGTGTTTATGATGTTGGATAATATTTGTGATATATGAATTTGTGATATTATTGTGTTATTTAGCATGTTTATATATATCAAATATATATGAATTTGTGATTGAGTGAGAAATGCAACAGAAATGCTTTAAAAAATGCTTCAACAACGACGTCGAAAAATCTAATTTTAGCATTTTAGAAGGGCATCGATAACAGTAGTTTTTTGTAGTGAAATCACAAAGTAGATTAGATGCCCTTGACACATCATTCCGCGATATCCTAAGGGGAATTATATAACCCTTGTGGGTGCACAACAAATTTAAATAACATTATTACTTATCTAGTGATAATAAAACACCACTTTAGATATTTATGGCTCGAGGGTGCTCAACAACTATATGTATGTAAATTACTCGTTTTGTATTACAAATGATGGAGAGTTTATTATTTTAAATTCACAATTCCAAATAATTTTATAGGGTACTATTGACCATGTAAGGGATATGGGTATAAATCATGACATCATATACCTTTATATACATCCAGTGTATATTCCCTTAAGTCTATGTGTTTTAATTTATTTAACCTTCCATTTGTTTGTACATAATGTATATATATAAGTTATTATAACATTTATAATTTATTGATATATATATGTATGTGTGTACGCATGCACATGTGTGTGTACTTATATGTATTCTTTCTTTAATAATCATAACTATAATGTTTATATTTATTAAATTAAAAAACAATTTTAAATTTAGCATATAACTCTTATTTATTTATATATAAAATAAATTTAAATTTATTTAATAATACTCAAATACATTTAGTTAGATAAACCAAAGGCTTAAAACACTTCAAAGTCTTCCACTAGGGCATACCCTTGGAACAAACCATTTTGAAGAGTTAGATAAAGGCTAGGAGATCATGAGGTTTTCCATTTGTAAGAACATTTCTTAATTGAAGTAACCTTCTCCTTAATTTAATCATCTTTTCCCAACCCGTCTAAATGGTTTTTCCAAATGACTGCCCTTCACGTTGGTTAATTATTCACATAAACACAGTACGAGCTCTGATACCATTATTGATCAAGTACATTGACAACGGGGTTGAAATGACGAGTTTCAAAAAATCTTCCTTTTATTAATTTGCATGACTGTGTTTATATGAATAATAAATTTATACTAAATCATATTTAACATTATTTAATAAATGTGTTTAGAATATAGTTTTAATTAAATTAATTAATTAATTTTGTTATTATTTAAAATTTATTATTAATCTAATTTATTAATTTAGTTTATTTTAATTTTATGTTTTTAGTATTTTAATATGTTTGTATTCACAATACAAACATGCTAACTATATTAAATAGTGATCTAACATATGGGTAATATGAGGACATATGTTATGATGATTAATATATAGGTTAAGGTCAGAGGCCAATGATGATCTCATGAACACACACTTGTATCCACATCAATATAAATTATTAATGTATATATTTTAATTGAACATTAGTTAGTTAATTATAATATATATATATATATATAATTTCAAATATATTGTAATATATTTTCTGCTTATATGTTAAACGAATATTAAAAACAAATTATTCGGACTATAATAATACATGTAAATATTTGTATTATTGAATTCATAAAGATATATATATATATATATATATTTAATAATTTAAGATTTTGAACCCAAAATAGTTTGACTAATTCAAATAATATTTTTTACTTAAATTTTGCAACCCTAAAAAATATTTTTTTAAAATATAAAATATATGTGGATTTTAAGAATATAAAATCCAATATTTAAAAGATTTCAAACATTTAGAATTTAAAATCATTTTTACTATTACAAAATAAAACAGAATTTTTTCTTACTACTAATCACAAGGATATATATATGTATGTATGTGTATATATATGTACTATTAATTTAGATTTTACGTCCATACACACGTGCGCGCGTGTGCGCACACACTCACATATACTTTTTTTAAACCCAAGAGCAACATAAGTTTTTGTTAAGCATGAAACTTGAAAATGATTTAAATAGATAAAACATTTATTCAATAATATGCATGTGTGTATTCATATTTGAAAGTATAAAAATTAAATGAAAAATGAAAAGTAATATATATATATATATATATAAATTTTTTATTAAATTATTTAATTATTAAATAGCTATTTTATTTTCAAAAATGTTTTTTCAATTTTAATTTCATGGCTGAATTCATAATGAAGGCGATAGGAAAATATGAGCATATATATATATATATATATATATATATATATATTTCAATAAAAAATGCTACCTCATTTAGTGATTCTACCGATCATCGAACCTCTTGGTTATTGGTTATTTCCTCCCTTGAACGCTTTGTTTGGTTTCCTTGGCTATGGAATGCAACGTCATCTCTCTGGCTTCACCAATGTCCACTCCAGAGGTTAGGGTTATGTCTATTAAGTGTGTATAGATAATGGAAAAGGGGGTGGTTATTTATAGCTAACTAAATCACAAATAGTTATCCCTTTTCTCTCAAACCTTAGGAGATCAAGTCCCCTCTTGCCTACTCAAGCTATGTCTGGGTTATATATAGGCATTCGAGCTTCCAGATATTGTGCCAAAATGATTTAGCAATTAAATCATTCATTTGGTTAGTTTATTTAAAGTTGTTTGTTAATTATATCAACATACAACTTGTTTACATCATTTTAAATAAATTTTCAACCTTTATATATAAATAAATAAAATGCCATTAAAAATTAATACAACATTCTTACTTAATTTTACTATCAATTTATGACGTTTATAAATTAATTTACATAGGTTAAAGTCAAAAATAACTAACAACTCAGTTGTAACGACTCTTATTTGTAAACTAGGTCCTCAGTAAATAGTTAAACGATTCAAATAGTGAAGCATGTTAGGGCTTTATTAAAGTATGACATTGAGAACAAGTTCGATCGCTTAGATCATTTATGCCAAATCTAAATTCTAAGCTGTATTAAGTTCACCCAGTAACGACATTTTGTACATATTTTTTCCCATCATCACTGTACCACTTAGATATCCAGAGTTTGGGCTAAGGTCAAAAACTCTATTGTTTTTTTGATGAGAGAGTAGTCCTCATTTGAGGAGAGCACTCTTTTGGTTAAAAACTCTATTAATATTCGTATTTAAGTAAAAGTATATTAAAATCCTTGGTATATTGTGGAAATATTTATCGATTAACCGATTTACTCTACCCAGAGATTTTTGACTTTAAGTTGACTACTAATCACAATGGTACTAATCTTCTGCAATAAAGGAGAAAAAAATCCTTCCTTGGCTAGCATTTCACTCTAAGTAGTTCAACATATACCTAACTATGGTTGTGACATGATCACGATGCCATGTGATTAACCATAGTAAAGGTATGGTCTAGTTACTCAAGGTCGGTTATACCCTTAAGTCTAAAGACACATGTACATCATTACCATGAAATCTTCTATTTTGACTTGGTTGTATTAACCTATAAAAGACTCTTAAAGGGTCATTATGTAATTGTTCTAAATAACCACAAGCACATAACCCCTTTGGTGCCCCGATGATTATGAGTAATTCACCATCCACCCTATGAAGAGCGTTACGTACACTAGTCTTAGCAGACATATCTATATCTTTTCTATACATATTGACTAAAAACATTTGAGAAGTAAGTATTTATATATTGATTCAATACTCATGGTTATAAACACATTCTTTACTACAATCGATAAAATACTTCCCCTAAGAATTTTCTACTTATATATATTTAATGCGTTTAATTTATTATTATAACAACACATATAAAAAAAAAAAACCAAAAGCATACTTTATTTCGAACAAGATTGATTGTAGAGGGTTAATTTTACACAACTATTTACATACTTGCCCATAGGGCACACCCTTAACTCTGCTGGTTAACGCCATCATGAGTCTTCAAGTATGCATATCTTCACTACATCAACTTCATATTCAACGTCCTTCGTATATTCGTCTTTAGTGAGCTTCATATTAATGCCGTTACTTTTTGTCTTCTTCAGGAATGCTACAAAAACTTAAATTTCTTGACAAAATTGTTAGCGGCATTATCATCCGTTGTTATTATCAAAACATCAAAATCGTTTTCCTAACATTGCGATGACCTACTTCTATTCAAAATGTTCTTTTGACCAACGTTATGTCCAAATTATGTGACTCTCTTCTCTTAAAATAGTGGTATGTAGCACGTATTTTCTGTACGATCATTTTCTCTTGTGTTTGCACCATTGTTTCCTACATTTAATCATGTTGAGATCCTTTATAGGAATTGAATGTGTTCTTTATGTTCGTTCATCACTTTATTTACCATCTTAGCAATGATTTCCTCCAATTTCACCGCTTGCCCCTTTTCATCGGTCCTAACTTCCTTTGCATTTGATGGTCCTTTCCCAATGTTGGGTGGTCTAAAAATTTTCATGCGAGAAGCCCTTTACTGAAACATGTTTCAAAAACTAGTGTAAAATCAATTTTCAAATATTTGTAAGGATATAAATAGGAACCTCGAGTTTGATTCTTGATGAAAGCACAAAAAAATTATGTTGTTTCTAACAATCAAACACCTACAAGGAAGAACTCTACCTCTTAAACGTAAACAACATTATATTTGTTTGAGAAATATTATTTGATCTTGAATAGAGAAACCAGAGGTTGATTGAGTGCTGATATTAAAGAGACATAATCTATATATATTAATGGAAAAATAACAAACACATTATTTTATACTAGTCCAGTCATTAAACATGTCTAGTCTCCTTTCCTACTTGTATTACTATTGATATGAGTAGATTATGAGTACAGGAAGATGCGCTTCAATTAATGAACCAATATATAACAAAACTTAGATGATGGTATCAAAAAAAGTTTAGGTCGAAACTTTGTAACTTGGTGGAGAATATTCAACTTGCGATTGTAGAGTTTATCAAATATTATAATGGCAGAAACAAATCAAACCTTTGTGTGTTTGTTCGTCTATTTGTAGAGTCAAAATTCAGTTGCCAGCTCTAGATTTGGTGGAAGTCCATGGCTAGTGGCCGTGCTTATTAAAGCGGGATCATGATGATCCTAGAAGAGAAATACCTTTATCTTAGTTACAACAGTTGAAAATGACCTTTGATCGTACGTTGTACCGTTGTATGTAAATTTTCGATCGAAAGTTATTTCCTTCTTTTGAACATTATCTGTATTTTCAACCATACCAGTGTCCTTTATTATTTCACTTATATTTTGGAGTATGGCCATTTATTGTCTTTTTTTATGTTGAATTAGATTTCCTTTGTTTTCTGAATGACTCCAAAACGCATTTTTCTTACAAGCTAATCAACATTAGATCAATGAGATTTGGCCTAAAAATTATCTTTCTTTTTTACAATGCAAGTTATGTAATATATATCATTTTCATGTAAACTTCTATTTTTTCCATGTGTACCACAAAATAATACTGAAGCAACGTACTAAAAATTTATAGTTTGGTCTATTTTTTGTGAACAATCTTTGTTTTCTTTACTATTTTCATCATTTTCTAATTATTTGTTGGTTTTTTTTCTTCTTCTATTTTTTGTTTGTTATTACGACTTACTTTCTTATTCACCGCTCTTTGGTGCTTGTTAGGATTCTTCTTCTTTGGTTTCCTTGTATGTTTCATCTTTCGATTTCTCCAAAGTTCCATGAAGAATATTGGATATAGAGCCATCATTGATTGAAGTTCATTCTTCTTCAATATGATTTGATGTTTTTTATTTTATTGTTTCAACAACATTTGCATTATCTAGGGTTTTTGTAATCTATGTTCCTCTTGTCTTACCATATTTTTGATTTGCAAAGGGATTTGATGTTGTTTTCCATTCAAAACAATGAATCGATTTTATATATTTCAATTTTGGTTGCATTCTTAGGAATTTAGGGTTTGTAGTTTTAGTTTGTATTGTATTTCAAAAGTAAGTGTGTTAAATATTATTCAGAGTGATGTTTTCTATTTTAAAATGAGATAAGGAGATTTGGGATAATTCATTAAGTCTTAAGGTTGTTTTACAAAAATCTATTACTTGTTATTTAAATAACGTTAATATGTTTGCAAGTTTAACAAATGTTTTTTTTTGCTGTTGAAAACTTCAAATATCCTTTTAAATCGAACACTTTTGAAAGGATTTTTCTATTTTAAAAAATGATTTCATTTAAAACTTAAAATATTTTCTAATTTTCTTTAAAAGTTTCAATTTTCGTAAAATGTTCCTTTTTAAGTGAAAATCATTTTTATCAGAAATTTCCAAAGTTTCTTCAGAAATATGAAATAATAGAAAAATATCAAGAAATATTTATAGAATTTCAACAAAACAAGTTTATTCATCGATGTTCAAAAAACATTTAATAAATCAAAAATATGTATATGAAACTTTCAGCTATTTTGAAATTACAAAAAATAAAAATATTCCACATAGTGCTTTCAATCGACAATATGAAAATTATCAAAAAAAAAAATATCACTTAGATAAAATCAAGTTTTAGTATAGAAAACAATAACCCCTTATACTTTTAATGCAATTATAAAATAAGGGAAAATTTATCGAAGCACAAAATATTAACCGACCGGTGACATAATTGAAAGTTGGAGATTTTTATATCGGCTCGATCCCGTTCTACATCCAGTCTCAGACTCCTTTTGGATTTAAGTAACAAACATCCTCACTTAACTCGGAGGAATAGGTATTATAGATCGTCTGAGCTGTCGAATAGGACTTCGTGCATGAAGATCTCTAATAGGACTTCGACTATTACAAATAGTTGAGTTTGTGACTTTATGTGCTCTTTGACTAGCACGAATGAGCCAATATGTAGATCCTTCTTATAATATTCTTCTTGATGGTATAATGTGTATTTGTGAAGATAAGAGAAGTAGATTGATCACTATAGAAATAGATTTGTAAGATCAAGTGATCAAATAGAAAGCAATTGAATATTTTGAATGATCAGTGAATTCAAACAATATTGTAGATAGAAAGTAGTATATTAAGTTGTGAATTCAAGAGTGAAGATTGCTTTATATAAAAAATGAATGGTTGCACCTATTTGTGAAGAGTGATAACCATTAGAAGAGTTGCAGCCATTAACGAGGGGAAGTGACTCTTCGCTAGGAAGATGATCCCTTCAGTATTTTAAAATAAAAATGACAGTTGCGACATTCAGTCGAGTGGACAAAGTAATTTAGTCGACTAAATGACAGTAAAAATTTCCCAAAATAAAATAGTACAAAAAATAGCAGTTTCAATCGACTGAAATTCTTGATTCATTCGACCGAATACACGATTAATTGACTGAATTGAATACAGTTGACTAACTAGTGTCAATAAACGTAGTTTAAAGAACACAGATTCAGTTAACTGAACATACCAAATTAGTCGACTGAATTCTGTTTAAAAATAAAAGTTGTCTTAGCTTGGTTGGTTAGAGCACTTGCTTTCTAAATTAGTGACCCGGGTTTGAGTCTTGCTCCATTCATTTTTGAAAGCTTGAATTTCATTTAAAATATGAGTGCACCAATGACCCGAGTTCGAGTCTTGCTTCATGCATTTTTAAAAGCTTACATTGCTTTTGTAAAATATTTCAATTGTGTGTATGTGTGTTTATACCACTTTGAAGAGATTTTAACAATCATATTCTTCTAGACACAAAATACTAAGACTAATATAACTTTGTTTGTCATCGCCGTCTTGGCTTTATTATTGTATCTCCATGTATATACTTTTGTCTTCAATTTGTTTATTTGTTTCTCTTTTTGATACTCATGTACCTACAAGTTAGCATAGGAGTTCTTTAGCATAATTGTATAGTTGTTTTCATTAAAATCCAACAAGAGAGGTTCTAACATTCTCTTTTTTTTTACGATGACGACTATACAATTTTTGAAAATTCTATATAAAATGATATTATAATATAATTAAAGCCCCCCTAAGTAAAATATCTCTCTTATTAATATACATATGTATTTCTCCCCTTTTTTCATTATAAAAAAGAATGAAAATTTATTGCCTTTTAAGTAATAATAAATTTTATAAAATATATTATAAAGAGCAGTTACTTAAATCTATTGCCTTAACTACAATATGTCTTTCATAGAACATATTGTTAAGAAATATAATCTGAGTATAAATTTTATAAAATTTATTGCCTTAACTATAATATTTCCGAGTATAAGTGAAAATCATTTACGTAAATATGTCTTTCATAGAAAATATTGTTAAGAAATATATTCTTTCAATACGTGTTTTCTTTATATCTATATAAAAATGTGGATATTTCAAAAAGATTCAAGTTATACCATGTCCAAAATATGAGTATTATTTTTCACAATAACTTAGTATTCCTCAAAAATAATAGATTAACCCAGTATTAATGTAACGACCCAACTTTCCAGACCCGGAAAATCGAACCATTTTAGTTAAGAAGAAGAGGTAGAAGAAGAAAAATAGAAAACAAAATGAGAATCTAACCATCGCAGCGGAATAAAATATAATATATATATCAACAGATCTTACACAAATCAAAAACTATATCTGTTTATACAATTCATCATCAGAATACATCATCAGAGTACATAACCATCCATAACATACAACTGAATACACAGCGGAAAAATAATAGCAAGTACGAGAGTACGTATCGGCATCCAGCTCGTCTCCTGAGCTCCACAGCATCATATCCTGAACCTGTTTATCTCGGTCTGACCCGAGCATCATATAAAACAACACCCGAGTCAGTATGGAATACCAGCGTGAGAAAATCACACTCAAATTTATTATTAAAGTTTCAAAAATCTTTTGAAAACAAAAGCATCTCGTAAGACCACGCCACAAATAAACATGTCGGGTTTTTTACCTTACGATAGCTAAAACACTTTATATCAAAATCCGTCTGATATTATAATAGTGTCTACTGAAAGTAAAATAGAATCTAGCTGAAATGCTTGCATCTCACATTTCAACAATAGTTGGGCACAATCAAAACCGTACAGGCACGTAGGGAGAATGGATTTCCAACGAATGACTAGGCACTGGGGTACCACCTGTCACAGTACGTGGCCTAGATCACAGTACCGAGGAGTACGCCCGCTCCCCTGCAACACAAGGCCGGAATCATCCCTTACTGGATAATTCCAAATAAGATCACCCCACGGTTGGGATCAACAACCGCAACACTAAGCCGAAATAAAAGGGACATCTAGACAGGGATGACCTTACTCTCAAGTGGGGGCTACCCACGAAGCCTTACTGCATAACCCCTGATTTTCAGTCATTCCCGCTTGATGAGGCTCGAGGCTAAGCGATACCTTTAGAGAACATATCCCTTAGAATGCCCATCGTCCACCTGACGATGTCACGAAAGCATTCGTCCATACAAGTCCGTCCCGGGTCCGAACGGAACCGAAGGCACTACTCCTACTACATCCATTTTGGAAATATCCTCAGGATTAGTAGCGACTAGCCCTTGCACTTCACAGCTCCATCTTCGACTCCGAACACGTTACACGAAACGTACAAACCGGATCGAAGTGGTTTTCGAGAAATAAATCTCGATCCCGGTCTCTTTGAAACGATCAACGCATTGGCCAATATTGATAGTCGGTTCTTTAACTATCAATTAACATTCACAATCATCCATCAAACCATAAATAATTCTCCCAAATTATTTATTTATCTCAAAATATCTTCGCAAGATATTATTTCTATTTTCAAACCCCTTATGAAACAATTTCAAACAGTTTCCTCTCACGGAATGCATTTCCCAAATATTTATTTCCACTGAAACACCAAGTACAAAATACTTTTAGATTTTAAAATAATTTAAAAACACTTTACTATAAATATACTTTATAACATTGAAATTATAAAACTACTTTAATACTTTATTAAAATATATACTTTAAGAATGTTTAAAATAAAACCGCTTTATAAATATAAACTAAATTTCTCTTTTAACATAATACGAAGTCACTTTTATAAAATTACTACAATAATAGATTTTTGAAAATACTTACTTTGGAAATTAACATTTAGAAAAAACAAATTTTCTAAAACATGCTTTTTAAAAACATACTTAAAATCTTTAACTTATATTTCAAATTGCTTTGAAAACGTACTTAGCTATCCAAGGAAATACACTTCTCTTCACATCTTTAAAAATAAATCAACATTTATTTTTAAACCAATTCATATCCCTTTATAAATTCCCACCTTGAATTTATATTTTCAAATATCCACTGATATTTTATTTTACTTTATAAACCCAGTTTATAAATTCCAAAATCTCACTTCTCTTTAAAATTTCAATTTTAAACAACTAAATCAATTTCCAATTGATTTTCCAATTTACTTTACTTTACTTTGAAATAAATTTCCTTTGCTACTTCATTTATTTCAAATTACATTAACTTTTAGATTTATTTCTTTGTTGTGAGTTAAAACCCTCTTAACTGAAAATACCAATTTCAAACTTCCAAAATGCTTTCTTTATCCTTTAATTAAATTTAATCCTTACATTCAAGAATATATTCTTTATTCTTCACAATAATATCACTTTAGTTTAAAGTTTATATTTTCCCTGTTAATTCAAAATTCCCTTATTCCAATTCACTTGAATTATTTACTTAAAATTTACTCTTTTATTTCTTTCAAAATCCAATTTTATAGAATTTAATAATTCATTTTACTTAGATATTCAATCCAACAATATCTTCCAATATTTCAATCATCAATAAAATCATCACAGGATATCAATATTCATAACACAGAATATCAAATAACCTAAATAATTTTGAGGAATCCAGTTGAATCCCTCCAACCTGTTTCCCTGCATCCACAGATGTTAGCACAATACCAATTCCACTTCAAGGTGGAATATCGCGGTATATGGGTTTATAAAATATCATCCGCTATTATGCGGCGCATAGGGTATAACAACTCCAATATATACATATGCCAATATATATATATTGGTATATACTACTATATATGATATAGCACATCCAAATCAATTCAACCATTCAATCAATTATTTAAATTTAACCATTTAAATTTAAAATAAAATTCAGCTGAGTGAGATTAACTCACCTTTTATTTTTGTTTTGCAATCCATCCAACCCGACTTGATTTTCCTTGATTTCAGACCTTGTATAAATAATTTATATGATTTATTAATATTAGAACTAATCGAAAATAAATTAACATTTATTAATTTAATTAACCACACATTTTATTACCGTTAACACAACTTAATTTAAACCAATTTTAAATGAAAATTTGACTAACCTAGTTTACACATTTTATTTTATTTTCAATTAACAGTAAGCATCTAAATATATATATCTGAACCTACCCTATTTTTTCTCTATATTTTTATATTCTTTCCTAATATATATATATATATATATATAATTAAAACATAACTATCTTGTATCTTACTGTTAAACCAAAACCCTATCTGTTTACACATTTAAATTAAATAGGTACGAGTATTTAAACATGTATATATCTATGCTTATTACTTTTCTCTGTATAAATCTTGTATGTATATATATATATATTTATAAACAGAAAATACCTCAGTGCCTATCTGCCTACTCACGACCTCCCAGTCCACGAGCCCACAACCCACAGCCATAGTGCCTCCTCACTTGCTCGAACCCACGTCACCCATCACTCGAACCACCCCAATCCCACTGACCCTAAGCCTGAACGAGATCGCGACAACGTCTCATCTCCACGTGCGAACGCGGCGTTCTCCGATACCATGACCCACATCGCGACCTTCATCCTTGCAAGTCGCCTGAAAGCCTGCCTCCAGCCCATGTTGTGATGAAAGTCGAAATCGACTTCTCTCACAAATATGTCGCGACGTCCTGGCCTCAACGAGCTTGTCGAACTCGACTCGATCGATAGTAGGAAGGAACACTTCGTCGCCGGCCCACCTGCTATGCCACTTTGAACTTCGTTCGAACAATTGAAGGACAGGGGTTCGCGATTTCAATTTAAGGGAGGATGCGACCATTTTCGAATGAGATCTGGAGTGAGGATGGAAGGGAAGGTTTGATTTTATTTTCGAAATTAGATTTGTGAATTAAACTGAAGGGGAGAATTCAATTTGAATAGGCTTCGGCCATTTATGTTTTCTCTTCTACAAAAATGTGAATATACGGAAAGGAAGTGTACTAAATGGAGACAGTGAGGCGTGTAAAGAAAGCTTTGCTTGGAAAATATCTAGCTATAGTAAATTGAAATGAAACGAAAAATATTGACGGGATACAATTACGGCTGAAAGAAAATTTGGGTTGACCGATATTATTTAAATTCGATTTGTCTCTATAAAAAAAATTTCAACGCGTTTATATATCGTGTGCTCACACAACAACTCCAAACGCTACGAAATTTAAAATCCGATTGTTAAATTCAATAATTAATCGTCCAATAAATACTGTAAATTTGAAATTAAAGTTAAAATTTAACCTTCGAACATTTAAAATAAATTAAATATTCCCATTTCAAATATACAAAAATTCCGGGTCGTCACAATTAATTATGGAGAAAATAAGTTAGATTTTATCGAATTTACTGAAGTCTTTATTTCATTTCAAGCACTAATTCCATCAAATATATGGAACATCATCAAATTCTATCATTTTCCTTTCATTTCTCCAAGTACCTCCAATAAGTAATAATCGTTTTTGGTACCCACTTACTATGTTAGGGTCCAGGGGTTAATGATAGGATGAAAACCTTACCAAAATAGGTATGGTTGTACCCTCTGAAAGAAATAAAAGTAATGAAATAATTTCATCAAATAGTAATTACTTTATAGTACTTTTGATAGCATTAAAAACAGTAGTATTTTAATCAAAGTGCTGTAGAGAATCCTACTTTTTATAGCATTTCGTAGTAAACTGTAATGTTTTAGCGCTATAAGTAGGACATCCAATCATTATAAATAACTACTACTTATAAACTAAGGTATCAGTACAAAAAGTTAACATTTAAACCATGCGATATCCAATGTTCTTATAATTTCCTAAGTTTTAGGAAACCATACCCATTTAGGTGTGGTTGAACCTTTATAAATATAGTTTTCATTACAAATCACATTCTTATAATAGTCGCTAATATATGTTTAGCGTGATCAATCGTATTAGCTAGAATCCATATTTTAATACCATTAGTCATTAGCTTAGTACTTGAAAAATATTTTCTATCATTTCTAAACAAAATACTATAATGAATGTAAGTGGTTTTAGGACTATCTTGGTTACTAGTATTAGTACTAAAATTAGTATACATGAATGCATATCTAGTACTATTTTTACATTTAGCTTGTTTATATCTTTACCTTTGTTAAAGTTTATGATTTTTAATGTGAAAATAAGGTTATAAACAAGGAAGATATTCAATAATGGCGTGTCTCCAGCAATTGTGGATCTCCAATATAGCTCGTCTTCAGTTCGTTCTCTACTGAATCATCGTCTTTCCCCATCTCTTCCTTTTCCACCTTCGCCTCGTCTCTCTCTCATGTCTTTCTCTAAGTCGCCTATTCCCCCCTTGCCAGATCCGGAGCGCTCTATCACACGCTCTGGCATTTTATTCAATGCCTCTTCTCGCATGGATGTTGCGTCTGCGTACACACATACTCTTCTAGATCCGGCTATGAGAATTCAATTCGCGAGTGAGAATGTCGATCGTATTGTTACTATGAATTCGTTGAGTAACGGTAACTCCCTGGTGCGACTGTTGATGGATCTGGACTGTGCAGCTTCAAATACACCTGTCTGCCCATTGTTAATCGGTGAGCATTCCTTAATGCCCGTCTTGGCTTTTGTTGCAAATAAATCTTGGTCCCAGTCTATTGTTGGATTGAGCGATGATACCAAGCGAGGTGATGTTGTTACTGACCTATACGAGTGTGGTAAAAGGACTTTGGCCGATGCTAGTCAGGGAAATGATGTGCGTGATACTGTGCATGAAGTATCTGGGTCCAAATGTACCGATGGGGTTAAATCTCGTGGTAGCACACAATGTGCTTGTGGAAATGCCAATCCCAATATCTCCCATGTTTGTTCTCCTATTAGTCATTCATCGCCTGCTGTTTTTCTTCCGTCCCTGTGGTTCCCACACCCCCTACGGTTGCCCCTTCGTGGTCGTCATTGTTCACCAAAATGCCAAATAATGCGGGTGCGCATTCTCCACGTTCGTTTGAAAATGTTGAGATTGATGGTGTTATTCCTCCGTCGGAAGTGATTGAGGCCGGTGTTGTTTACTGGAAAGATTTTTTGGTAGGCTTTTTCCTCGACTCCAATCCTTCCTACCATCTTGTTAAGGCTAGATGCAACTAGGTATGGAAGCCTAGAGGGGGATTGAGTGTTCATTTTGATAATGAACTGTTCTATTTTAAATTCACGCGAAATGATGAAAGACAGCAAATATTAGAAGCTGACCCAATTCTCATAGAAGGGAAACCTTTCATTATTACTACATGGAGTCCGTCAGTGGATAGGGCACGTTCTCAGGTTTTATCTATTCCAGCTTGGGCCTATTTTTCTCACATTCCCTCTTTTCTCCAGCCTCTCATCGGGATTGATTGGCTTGCAGGCCTTGTTGGTAAGGTGATATGTTATGATGCAAACACAGTAGCCAGAAATAAATTAGTATATGCCAAAGCTCTGATCGAAATAAACCCTGCCAAGCCTCTGCCTTCGGTGCTAAAAGTCAGAATCGATGAGGGCCATTTTGTTGAGGTCAGAGTATGATACAGTTGGAAACCGGAGATATGTTCGATCTGTCAGTCCTTTGGGCATCTTTCAGAGATGTATTTCAGTTCGGCCTCTGCTAGCATTTTACCACTTTCTGATCGGGTACCTTTGCCTCGTCCACCAATCAAGAGGTGGATCTCGAAGGTTGCTCCGCCTCCCTCTGTATATCCACATGTTGTCGCTACTGCTGAAGTGTCTCTTGCTACTGTTGCTCCCGTTGTAGCTCCTGCCGATATGTCTCCTGCTATTGATGCTCCTATTGTCGATTATGCTGTTGTGACTCCTGATGTTGAAGCTCCTGTAATTGTTGATCCTTTTGGCGGGGACCAGCCTGTTGATGCATCTCCTATTCTGCCTAATACCATCGTTTGTAATTCTGAGGAGCGAGCTTGGATACATGTCCCTTCTAATATGCGTTACTCCCCAGTTACTAACACTTACTATGCCTTTATTAGTGATGTTGGGGGTGAGAGTCGTAGCCTTTTGTATCATATCGACGGTGAGGGTCTATCTCTTACTAGGACTGGTGAGATTGGTGAGGAGAATAAAAGTAAGTTTTATGACGTCACTTGGGATAGGAAATTTATTTACTCACCTGCTTCTGATGGTTATGATCCAAATCTCACTGCTCTTTAATCTGGCACTACACCAGAAATGTCATTTAGCAACGGTTTTGAGCCATTGCAAAATGAGCAGTGGTAAAAATATAACAACGGCTTAAAGCCGTTGCGAAATTATATATCGCAACGGCTTAAAGCCGTTGTAAATTTCTATTTTAGAACGACTATTAAACGTTGCTAAATTTAGTTTAGTAACGGCTGAAAGCCGTTTTAAAGTCTTGTTGGGTAACTTTGTTAATTCTATTCTGCAACGGCTCAAAACCGTTGCTAATTGTAATATTATTATTTTTTAAAAATGCATTGCTTTTCCTGACCCCCCTACAGTAACATTCATTTCATTATCATACTCAATATAAACATTTGCAAATTTAACATAATATCACAAAAGAAAGATCATTAAACCAAATTTTTTCCATAGATTCAACACAAAAACCAAACAGAACAAATCTTTTAATTACAATGTTCAACAACAATACATAACACTACATAGTTCAACAGCAGCAGCAGCAATACATAACACTACAAAGTTCAACAGCAGTAACAACTAGTATTACGTACTAATATTACAGAAACACAGTAAAACTGTATATCAGAAAGTGTTTTTCAAGCCAACTTATATTACAGAAGAACTCACAAAACCATAACTACCTCTCATTACTCACTTCAGGCTAATCTTTTTCTCTACGTCGTCTGCATTATGAACAAACACGCAATTAGTAAAGCATAAAGTTAAGTACAAATAAAGTAATGGGAGTATGGTAAATTTCATTAATAAATTGTCTAGAAGTAAAAATATCTTTAACAGCAGCAGTACGTTCATATTGCAGCATTTTGAAATCCAAAAAATGCATACTAATATATGGATCATTACAAACACACTAGTTCAAAAGCCTTTGGCTACCAAACGTTATAATACTGGATATGCACCAAGTTTCTGCATATCTAAATAAATTCAATCAAATTTAAAAAAAATAGAATGGCTCACTTCCATTATATAGTGAATGAGCTTGATAATCAGACATGTTCCGTTCTCCTACTCTACTTTTGCCTGGCAGCACATTAGACCAACATGGTTGTCTAAAAACATGGTTTTACTGAACTTCCAAAACTAGCCCCTTTGTGAAGAAATCTGGGCATGTAGTTGTACATAGTAAAATGATATCAGCAGCATACTTGCCAAGTTGCAGCCATATTTCATAACACGTAGCATTAAAGACGAAGAAAAATAAAGCAAAATAGTCTAAAATGCTCTACAATATCTGTGTCTTCTATGTATGGCTGCTAATAATACAAAATATTGTGGTAGTTATTAGAATCCGTAAAAACCGTGAAAAATTAGAACTTTTATCTGACCACGGTTTCTTCTATATTTCTAAAACAAAACAAGTCAAATCTCGATTGCACATAACAAGAATGATACCTATGTAACTATGTTTACCTGTCTAGTCGCCTAATATGCTATGAACTTTTAAGAACGGCTTACCCATTCGAAATTAGTTGGCAGTTTGTCAAATGACATAGATATGTGCTGTTTTATCCTAGTAACAATTCATATTATGCAGGTTTAAACTACTGCCTAACTAAAGTACCATACACGTTTGAAAACTCATACCAATTATTGATAGAGACTGTAAACTACCGTATAACTTTCAAAATGCTCCCTTAACCAAACAAAGCACAATCTTTGAGGATGTGCCGAATACTGATGGTAAACGGTTGCTTTTCACTATGAATTACAATGGGAAAAAACTTACGAACAAAGTGTTAGGGTTTTCTCGCATGTTTAATGGAGGAACGACGGTTCGGATTTGGAAAGTCCCACATCGCTAAATAACTTGGAGAAGTGGTGTATAAATATGGGTTGGTAGGCACGTAACATTGGGGATTCCTTTTGTTACAACAAAGTGTGTGCCAACCCATATGCGTACGTCACGTGTAGGAGATGGGAAGCTTGGTCCGACCGCCGTTACACAACAGTGGTATCAAAGCCGATGGTTACGGACTGGGCCATGCAGACACGGCAGTGCTCTCAAAGGTTATCGCAAAGGGATGCGAGTCAAGGGGGAGACTGCTAGGGTTGTCTCGCATGTTTAATGGAGAACGACGGTTCGGATTTGGAAAGTCCCACATCGCTAAATAACTTGGAGAAGTGGTGTATAAATATGGGTTGGTAGGCACGTAACATTGGGGATTCCTTTTGTTACAACAAAGTGTGTGCCAACCCATATGCGTACGTCACGTGTAGGAGATGGGGAGCTTGGTCCGACCGCCGTTACACAACACAAAGTGCCTGATTAAGTTATAATTTATAAACAGTTTCTTTTCACCAAGAATTACAATGGGAAAAACTTATGAACAAAGAATTTTATATCGGTCCATACAATAATGTAAATAATGCAAAAAAAGAATTTTATAACATAATTCTACTGACTGGACCAATAGAACTGCAATATATTGGAAATAAATTTACATGGAGAGGTGGTACAAATTATGCTACTCACAGTAAAATAGATAGAGACTTCTCTAATATTGATTTTTTTAATGTTTTCCCTCAACTAGTAGCTCAAGCACTGGATAGTTCAACTAGTGACCATTGCCCGACACTGATTGACATCACAAAATTGGAAAACCATAATAATAGAACTCCTTTTATGATAATAATGCTTGGGTTAACATGCAATGGTATTTAAATGTAGTGAAACACATCCAATTAAAATTAGACGAAGAACATTGAGTAGCAAGAAACAGTTTACGACGGACAAAGATAAGTTTAAATAGATTAAAATTAGACTATTACCTGATCTCGCGTCTAAAGATATCGAATTGAAATCTTTGGATGGCACACAAAACCACCAATTCCAACTTCACCAAAGGTCGTAGCAAGATGATGATTTTGTTTGGCTGTGTTCTCATCTGGTAGTAGTATGTTGTCCACAACCAACTTCTCGTGTGTTGGAGGTACAGGCTTCCCATGTATAACGGATGCGGTCGAATCTCTACATACAGAACCTGTTGCAATGACCTCTAGATCAAAGTTCAGGATTTCACATTTTTGATTTGCCGAACCAGACGAACTCAATGGATTATTAACTTCGTTGTTCGGCAATTTTCCAACAATTTCCTGTCGTGTCCCACTTCCACCTTCACTGGAAGGAATGTCTGGTATGTGTTTCCAGTTATCCATGTATCCTTTGAACAAGTCGACCAACGACTTCAGTGTACCCTCCATATTGTCCATCCTAGATTTCAAGTCTTCTGAGTCTACTTTGGTCTTTTTGATTTGTTTACGTGCAATAGTAGAAGCCTTTACTTGTGTTCTTGATATCTTGGTTCCAATACTGCGAGTCCGGCCCCTTGTATCCTTGCCAAACACTTGTGACAAGATGTCTTCATCCAATGGAAAATCTTCTTCATCATTGTCATTGATTGCTTCCTTTGCTTTTGCAATTTTACTCTAAAATATGATAATACTTGAGATATTACTATTAATTGATAGGTTACTAATCTAAAATAGTAGACTGATAAAACATGTAAACATATATGTCATAAGAAATCATTATTAATTTATCATCTAAAACAATAGACTGTTTAACTTACGAAGTAGGAAGAAGTCGAATATGATATGCTACCATCCTTTTTCATGTGAGTTTTCTCACATACTTAATGACGTGTGATTTCTTTTTCTGGATTTTCACTGGCCTGCAACCAAAAAGGAAATAATTGATTATGTGGAATAATAACCACCTAAAATTTTCAATTGCAACAAAGAGAAAACGATAGATGAGTCAAACAGAACAATGAAAATATTAATACGCAACTATCCATAAGAGTATCAAATAACATATGTGATTCAGAATGTTACGCTATAACATAACTGAATGGTGAAAAATCAGAAGAAGAAAACACGTTACTAAATAGATTTTTCACATATGTGATTTAGAATGCTACACACACACAATTGACGGTGACATATTGGAAATTTTCTACCTCAGTTTAGAGCAGATAAAAAATGTGTGAACAACAAAGGATAAAAAGAATCACAGAAGATTATGTGATTATTTATTAACATCATATGTGATTCTAAAGGGTAGACTAAATCTTACATGATAGGTTGAGAACAAGGGAAAACTTCATTTTCAGTAGACTGCATATACTACAAATAATTCCAAATCAAATTACATGGATCACACAAATCTCATCATTTTCCTTGTTTCAATCACCACAAGAAAGGAAAATTCATGTTATAAATAGCATGACAAAACCTGAGGACATAAGTGAGGTTCAAAATGTACCATATCAATTTAATTTTAAGTGCTTTAGGAATTGTACATATTACAATATTTTCGAAAGTTTTAGTGTTTATAATATGGAGGCCTTCGTATATAGAAAACCGTAGTCCATAAGTTTGACAGAGGATATATTTTCCATAGCACATGCAATGCATACCCTCACAAATTAAGAAGCTTAATCAGTTATAAAGCAAACTACCAGTAAAATATTAATCAAGTGTCATTGAAATTTAGAGCAGACGCTACAAACCAAGAATATTTAATAAAAAAAGATGAAACAAACGTACCATTTTATGTTCTACTACAACGTGACTTGTATGACCAGTGTGATGGCCATAGTTGTATAATGATCTGTTTTTTTGCCTACATCTCTTCTTTCGCGTGCACCGGGTTTTGCTTCGTTTTTCAAGAAACCATCCCAATCTTCTTGGCTGATTTTTGGAGGACAATTTTTCCTCCTCTCTTCATCGTTATCAAATTTGTCATAGTAGCTTGTCCGCAATTCGCTCTTGTATCACCTAAATGACTCGCACATTTTTTTTAAAATAAAACTCTTTTACATCTGACTCTAGTTCAAAAAAAGTCTGAGAAAATTAAGAATTGCTTGCTTAAAAAAAGCAATGTGGCAAAATATAATAATAGAGAAAACCGAAATTGATATATTTTAATTTACCTGTAATTCAGCCCAAACGTCATCCTTAAATTTTTTAGGTACGTTATCCCAACTTTCATATGAGATTGGTACATGCATTCGTACCAATTTACCAACTCGACTGCCTATTTTTCCAGCATTATCTGAAATTGGAGCACCAAATGTGTTTGTCTCAACTTTCTCCGGCTGTGTAGATGATGATTGCATTATTGAATGGATTGATGCTTCTGCGGCTTCTGACGTTGTTACTCTCTTCTATAGCACTATCAACACCTCCCTGCATATATAACAATTTTTTCATTCACATGTGTATCTATTTATTGCATTGTTATATACTTGGAATAACAAAAAAGGTTTTTTAAAAAGAGAACAATTCAAGCTCAGCAAACAAATAAAAAACAGTGAAACCGGATGCATCATACAAAGCATATAGCTCAGCCTACATATATTACAAAATATAGTGTTTTGGTGTAATTATTTCTTAAGAATAATCCAATTTATCAATAAGCAATCATAAGAACAAACATAATTTGTGTTTATTTTTATCAGAGATTGCTGCAGTTTCTCAAAAGAATAAGAACTTTGACATTGGTTCTGATTTGGTACTTGAGGAGAATTAGTCTGAATATATATGTCATTGAGGCTTCTAGACATAACTTATAAATTGAAAGTATTTATTTTATATTGAAAACAATGAAGAAAGTGTTTAGTTTATATTTAAAAAAACAAAACAAAAATATAAATTGAAAAAATATATATAGTAAATCTCTTCAAAACATAAAAGATAAAGTTGGTTGATGTTGAATTATTAATGGATGTTTATAAAGTTTAAATTTAGAAATAAGTAAAATCAGAAGTAATATATCCTTAACTCAGTCTCAACAAGCTGCGCAAACATAATTTGCTAGACATGTGATGCCTAAAGCAATGCAGGGTTGGTGCATGCAAAAGGTGCATCACAGATTAAAAAAAAAACTGAACATACACTAAGCTAAATTGATGCATGGTGCAATACAAAAGTGTAGAGTGGCATAGAATAAACAATGTGTAGCAATGCCAAGACAATACCATGTAAAAGCGGGGGATTGAAGGTAGTAGTCAAGTTAATCGCTAAACCATTACAATAGCAATTCTACTTTGAATTACTACTACTAGAACATCAAAAACAAGAATCTATGTAGTAGTTAAGCAGCTACAAAAGCTGTCTAGCTAAAGAGGATATTCCACATTACTTGTGGAATTCAAAGTTCATGATTATAGGAAAGTTAGGAAACAACAAAGAATTTGTGTAAGCCTAAATAAATAGAAGCATGCTACACATGAATGAACTGACCAAAATTGAATGCACTAGTGCAGGAAATAGATGGACTAGCATATAATTGAATTGCTAAGCAATGATATATGCTTTTACCATTGATGTGCTTAATTTACATTCCTGCTCTATCATTAATATATTCATGCTATTTTGAGTATATAATTGTAAATTCAGTCACGCTTAAAATTCAACTCAATTCAATTAAGAAATACATCTTATATTAACATATGCATTTGGTAAGGTCTTCTAGTTTTTTGTTATCTTCAAAAGATGATTGATAAGCAGTAGGAAACTCAATGTCATCAACGTTTGTAGTCAACCATTTTGGTGTGTGCAAAACCACAAACCATCCGGTATTTTTTAAGTCTTTTGAGTAGAACACTTGACTCGCTTTCGATGCAAGAATAAATGGCTCATCAGTCACTCGATCTTTGGTCTTTAATTTCTCTAAGTTAACTGTGATCAAGTTTGAAACAGGATCAATCTTGCAACCATTGACCTTGTCTTCGACCTTTACCCAATCACAATAAAAAACTGTTTGTTTAAAGTCGATGTAATCCAACTCAATTATCTCCTGGACAACTCCGTAATACATTGTGTCTACTTCCTTATAATTTTTATCCTTCCCACTCGCTCTAAATTTTGTAATTGCTCTCATACATACACCGCTGTCTTATGTTACCATCCGCTCTTCGTAACTTTTCAGAGAAAATGTAAATCCATTCACTTGGTACTTTATACAACTATGCGCCTTGAACTTTGGCCCATTCACCAATCGCCAAAGAGTTGAGCCAACATCGTTGGTCTTCACCAACTAAAAAACAAAATCAAAAGTGTGTTCATGAAGGTGTATGATCCATTTAAGTACACATGAAATAATTAATAAGATGTAATATATACCTCGCCACGTAACCATAGAGTAAAACTTTGACAAGCTTCCACAGATGTAACCCCACTTCGAGGTTGAGATTTAGTACTTTTCACATAGATGTTATACCTCCTGCGACACACACGTTTCAAAACATATATATGAGTTGATTTACAATAATGTGAATTCAGGAGTTATTCGTGAACTTACTTCTCCCATTCATCCAATCCATCGTACTTATTAAGGACCCATTTACGAACTTGTTCAAACTACACTTGGGTTAAGGTTATATCTTTACCATTACCTAGAGGCATCTCACTAGCAAACTCATCATCCTCGTCTAAAAATGCCTCACGAGTATGTTTATGAGCACCATCACCTCCTTCTGGCTTATACTCCATCCAGTAAAGACTAGCTTCTTGTACGATATATCCTTCTGCAATACATCCTTCAATATATCTTTTGTTGCGCACATATCCTTTATATGTTTTCATTAACCTATGAAGGTAATCAATTATAAATAACCAGTAGCTATTTAAACTGAATGATGATGAACAAAACTGAATTAGTAATTTACCGTTCAAAAGGATACATCCACCTATATCTAACAGGACCGCAAATCAATGCTTCATCGGCTGAATGAACCATAAGATGGACGCTGATATAAAAAAAAGCAGGTGGAAAATGTTTTTCAAACACACACATTGCTTCCACCAAACTAGCCTTTACTTTCAAAAGATGTTCCCTGTTGATCACCTTTGAGCATAAAATGTTGAAGAATAGACTTATACGATGTATAGCATTACGTAGATCCTTATGTTGTAGATAAGAATGTTGAAGCAATACCGGAAGTAATTGTTGCATTATGACGTGGTAGTCATGCGATTTCATATTTGTTAGTTTAGGAGGATTGATGTTCACATTGTTGTGGAAGTTGGAAGAGAATTTGCTAGGCACTTTCAGGCTTTTCAAAACGGTGCAAAATTGTAACTTTTCTTTTTTGCTCAAGATGAAAGTTTCCTCTAGTATGGTTATTTTATTTGTTTTAGGGTCTTCCATCACCCACAATTTTTGTTTTATACCCATGGTTTTCAAATCCTTGCGTGCATTGATACCGTCTTTTGACTTGTCTTTATGACCCATGATTGTGCTACTGAGATGCTCAGTGACATTCTTCTCTGTATACATAACATCAACATTATGTCGGACCAAATTTGCTTTTCAATATGGCAAATCAAAGAGGATGGACCTCCTATACCATGCCTGAACATTGGCAAGTTCTTCCTTATCGATTTTCTTTTTTCATTTTCGACCAATTTCCAGTTTTTTTACCAACTTTCATCTTGATATTCGCTACCTTCTCTTCAACTTGATAACCATTTAATGGCCATGGAGGACGACAATATTCTTGTTTGTTATTAAAGTTTTTTTTTTCATCTCGAAACTTGTGTTTGGAAGGAAGAAATCTTCGATGTCCCATGTAACACATCTTCTTACTTTCGGGAAGGTAATAAGCACAAGTGTCTTCCCCACATATAGGACATGCAAAATATCCATGAGTTGTGCACCCCGATAAAGTCCCAAGTGCAGGATGATCATGAATTGCCCACAATACCCTAGCTCTCATTGTGAACTCAGATTTATTAAATGAGTCAAATGCAATGACTCCTTCCCATAACTGCTTAAACTCATCTATCAATGGTTGCAAATAAACATCAATATCCTTCCCTGGTTGTTTTGGCCCAGAAATCAACAATGTCAACATTGAAAACTCCCTTTTCATGCACATTGATGGAGGAAGATTATACGGTACTACAATTACTGGCCAGCAACTATAACGGTTAGCTAGAGATGCATGTGGATTGAAACCATCCGTTGCTATTCCAAGTGTGACATTTCATGGTTCAACAGCAAACGTTTTGTCAAAAGAATCTGCTGCTCGCCATTGAGAAGTGTCACATGGGTGACGCATTACAGCTGAATCAGACTTGGCACGGCCATGCCAAGTCATAGCATCTGCTATCCATGGTATAGTATACAATCTCCTCAATCTAGAAATTAAAGGGAAATGTCTCAACGTCTTTTGAGATACTTTGGTGGCTTTTTTCTCTTCGTTGAATGTTGTCTTATATCTTGGCTCATTGCAAATTGGACAAGAAACTCTGTTTGCATCATCTTTCTAGTATAAAATGCAGTCATTAATGCATGCATCATAAGTTTTGTAATTCATCCCAACTTGTTTAATCATCTTCTTCATGTCGGAGTACTTTGTTGGTAGTGAGTTACCTTCAGGGAGTAATTCATTTATAAATTCGAGGAGTGCAGTCAAACCATTGTCAGAAAAGCTGTACTGAGTTTTCAAGCTATTCAGCTTCACAATGGCATACAATTTTGTTATCCCCTTTGGACATGAAGGATACAATGGCTCTTTTGCACTATCAAAAAGTGATTTATACTTAGTACTTTGATTGGCCTGCCAATCGACATCAACTGTAGGCGATTCTCCAATATTATCGAGCAACGAACTTGTAGGTTGAAAATGATGAAATCTATCGGCATCATTAACCAGATCTTCCATCCTAGGAAGTTTAGACTCATTGGTACTTATGGCTTGACTAACGGGTTGTTTTTGCTTCCCCGCCGACTCTTCCCCGTGAAAATGCCAAACTGTGTATGATTGGACAATTCCCCATCTAAGTATGATAATTAATGTCCTCTAATTTAATCTTCATTTTCATATTTTTGCAATGTGTGCAAGGACAAGAATAGAATTCCTTATTACCACCGTATTCCATAACGAAATCAATAAACTTCTGCACTCCTTCCATATATCGTGCAGTTCTTCGATCGGATTCTTTCATCCATTGTTTGTCTATACTAGAAGACATACTGACCTGTTATATCATATATGATATATTGTCAATTATTTTTCTATCAGCTCATTATATTATCCTATGACATACACAAACACATAACACAACTCAAACTATTTTGATGTATAAATTCTTATGTTCACTTACATGGAGATCTAGCCCAATGAAAAATAAATATATATCGTTTTATGTTCACTTTCTTGGTAACGTCGTAGTTCATCTATTAATATTTTGATGACTAATGGCACTGCCATGTAGCGTCGTAGTGCATATATTTCCTTTAATTTAAAGGATAATTCACTGTCCAAAATCGTGAATATATTTCCTTTAATCCAAATTCATTATTTCTACACCTTTAATTAAAGGATTATCCACTGTCCAAAACCTTTTTTCCTTTTAAATTATAGTACAAGAAATGAGCGTCCTTAAAAATGTTTAAATTCAAACCATTTTTTCTTTTAAATAATTACTTACATATGAGATCGGTGTCCTTTTTTAGTCCTGGTGAGGAGTTCACATTTTAGTTTAAAATCACATTTGCATTGAGATGTACCTTTCATCAACTTTATTGTACAATTTTTTCTGAAATTCCAAGTTTCTGGCTCATAATTGAAATAATGGCACCATAGAAAACTCTCAACACCAACCCACTATTACACGACCTGCAAATAGTTTAATATTAGCTTCGGAAAATGGCATGAAAATTACCTTACACCACACACTTAAAAACAGACTGACATACAAACAAAAAAAGGGTAATACAAGAAAAAAATCTGATAATGCAGTTGCACTGCACTACTGCCAGGTAGAAGTGTATTTGTGCACTGCTCAGTGCTTCTACACTACTGTAGCAGTAGTGAGAAGCACTGCACTGCTGCATCAGTGCATAATTGTGCATTTGTGTACTGCACTACTGCTAGCAGTAGTGCCCACGGATAAGCAAGAGTGGAATATGTTATCTGGATTTATCTCACGATCTTAGGTAACATGTTGGATATATAACTAATAAGTTGCAGAATGAAGGTGTTTGTTTGAGTCATCATTACATTATAGTTGAACAATGTAGGAATTAAATGAGAAGGAAAAGCAGTCTTAGGTAAACATAGAATAATAATAACAGTAGTCCCTGTCATGGTCCTTCGATTGAGACTTGCTTGTTTCCTTTTTTATCAACTTTCTTAGAATTATTATTAAAGTATTGATACATGCACTAATATAACCATTATTTACTATGCTGCTTAGATTTGCTTATTGTATCTTGTACATAAGTGATAACAATTGTGTGATTTTCACTTTTCTTTGTTAATTTTGTTCAGTACTTTCAGTTTAAGAAACCAAAACGACCAAGGTTTTTATACAAAATGCATTTACTCTTCTCAAAATAACTCTTTCAAACAATCAAATATCACACGCCTTAAAAAATAATGTCTTTGCTGCACTTCCGCCTCTTTTTTCCCCAAATAATGGTCAAGGAAGGAAGCAAATTTTCATAAACATATGACTATCTAAATATCAAATGTTATTCATAGTCAAATTATACAAGCAAAATTTATAAAACATTATATATTATCATTTTCTTCGATATAATTTGATGTTTATTCCCAGGTAATGACCCTGCGCAAGAAAAAAAGGGAAAAATAGATAGAGGAATGAATGTAAATAAAATTTAGTTATGGAATCCAAGTCATGCATTATAAACAAACTACTTGATCATAGATTAATGAAAATAATAAAATACATTCTAAAGTTGAATGAGCAAAATAGTATTCTTCTGTTCTAGTTTCTTTACCTCGGTAGTTATTGCATATTTGCAAACGAAGTGAAAAATAGTCCTATAGTCAAAAATGAACACGCATCAAATATAATAAATTTTAAAAGATATTGGTCATAACTATTAACTTACCTCATCTGAAATGAGCAATTTGATTATAATAAACTAAATTCTTAAAACAAGTCTAAAAATGATAGGTTACACCATCCAGAGAAATTAAGAAAAACTTACTGTAACTTATAAAAATGGAGAAAACTAACCAAACAAAAAGTAATGGTATATATATTATTTAAGAGTAGACCAAACAAACAAAATCTTTTACTGCTTTCTTTGCAAGTATTTTTTACATTGGATGAGTTTTCCGCACATACTATCATATTGACAATCAAACTCAAATGTACAGGCTAAATACAAAGGCCATTAAAAATTCAAGACGCCATACAATTGACACAAGTATTATCAAAACATATCCACTGTCAATAAATTTTCAAACATTAGATGGAAATGGTAAAATAGACTTTTTATAAGATAAAAAATATTAACACTAAATCTAGCAAACAAAATATATGCATGGTAAAACATGAACCCAAAATAAACCTGAATCGTAATTTTGGTTCCCACAAGCACAGCTGCCAAACAAACTAAATTGAGATTCAAATCTGACTAGATAAGCAAAGCTTTTGAAGCAACAAGCAAAATTGTCTTCTAATTATTGCGGGTACCAAATTCACAAACACAAACTGGTGAATTCACGAAGAAGAGGAGAAACGACGTGCGGGCGATTAGGGCACGCGAAGGGAAAGGAACGACGCGGGGGCGATTAGGGCACGCGAAGGGAAAGGAACGACGCGGGGTCGATTATGGCACACAGAGGGAAAGGAAAGGGAGGGGGCGATTAGGGCAAACACGATTAGGATTAGGGAAATGAAAAAGGAGGGGCGTACTGTTTTGGGTATGAGGGGTTAATACCAACGAATTAGAAGGGAAAAAAATTTAGGAAAACTTTACAACGGCTTTAAGCCATTGCAAAATTAAAACGGTCTGTAGCCATCCTTAATAGTTTTACAACGGCTTAAAGCCGTTGCGATTTTTCCGCATGGGGGCGTTACGAAATTGCCAATATGGTGTAGTGTGGGTTTGTTCATGTTATTGGTCCGTCGTCCGATGATTGTACTGGCCGCTCCTCTTCGGAGGGCGCGTAGTCATGTGTTTAGTAGTCTAGGCTCTTTTTGCCTAGCTCCTGTACTTTATTTTTCTTTGTGGTTGGGCTGTTTGCTCCCATTTAGCTGTTCTGTGCATGTGCAAAACACCTGTTTTCCCATTATATATACAGTGGCACGGTCCACTATAAAGCCGACTAGTTTTGCTAAAAAAAAGTTTATGATTTTTTCATTTAATCTTTCAAAATTTTGGTAGAATCACAAACTTCTTTTTGCAAAATATTACTATTATCTTTTAAAATCTCATGGTCTTTAGATAATTCTAAATTCTTTTTAATTAAAGCTTCATTCTCTTTTTCAAAAGACAAAATTAAAGAGGTAGAATTATTTAAAGAATTTTCCAAAAATATATTTTTATTTCGCAAAACATCGATTTTCTCCAAAAGTCGTTGTTTTTAACTTCTAACTGCTCATTTTCTTTTTGTAGGAAATCTTTCTGTAAAACAAGTTTTTTTACCGTATTTTCAAACAAATTAGTTTGTTTTACCAAAAATTTATTTTTCTCTTTTAAATTGGAAATTTCTTACTCACAGTCTTTTAACTTAGCTAAAGCAATTCTATTAACTTTATTCAAAGTTTTACAATCCTTTAATAATTCATCATGTGTTAACAAAAGATCATTATATAAAGAGTCCAAGCATACCAATTGTGATATGAGTTTAGCCATGAAGCATTTGCTTGTTTGCTCCTTTGATTCTTTTTTATTGATCTTCCTCTTTCTATTGCCTTGACTAGATTCCTTTATGGCCATTTATTCTATGATGTTGTTACGATCTCTAGAACCCCAAACTCCGATACCAAATGAAAGTCGGAGATTTTTATACTGGTTCGAACTCCTATTCTACGTCCAGTTTCAGACTCCTTTTGGATTTAACTAACAAACATCCTTACTTAACCTGGAAGAATAGGTATTACAAACCATCTGAGCCGCTGAATAGGACTTCGTGCCTGAAGATCTCCAACGGGACTTCGACTATTACAAATAGTTGAGTTTGTAACTTTGTGTGCTCTTTGAATAGCATGAATGCGTCAATATGTACACCCTTCCTATAATCTTCTTCTTGATGGTATAATGTGTGTTTGTGAAGAGAATAGAAGTAGATTGATCACTATAGAAATAGATTTGTAAGGTCAACTGATCAAATAGAAAGCAATTGAATATTTTGAACGATCAGTGAATTCAAACAAGATTGTAGATAGAAAGTAATAGATTGAGTTATGAATTGAAGAGTGGAGATTGCTTTATACAAAAAATGAATGGTTGCAACTATTTGTAAAGAGTGATAACCATTAGAAGAGTTGCAACCATTAACGAGTGGAAGTGACTCTTCGCGAGGAAGAGGATCCCTTCAGTATTTCAAAATAAAAATGACAGTTGCGACATTCAGTTGACTGGACAAAGCAATTCAGTCGACTAACCGATAGTAATTTTTTTTTTCAAAATAAAATAGTACAAAAAACAGCAGTTTCAGTCGACTGAAATTCTTAATTTAGTCGGCTAAATACACGGTTAGTTGACTGAATTGAACAATTCAGTTAACCGGCCAGTGTCAGTGAACATAGTTAAAATAACACAGATTCAGTCGACTGAATATATGAAGTTAATCGACTGAATTTTGTTTAAAAGTAAAAGTTGCCTTAGCTTAGTTGGTTAGATCACTTGCTTTTTAAACTGGTGACTTAGGTTCGAGTCTTGCTCCATGCAATTTTTAAAGCTTGATTTTCATTTAAAATATGAGTGCACCGATGACCCGTGTTCGAGTCTTGCTTCATGCATTTTGAAAACTTGCATTGCTTCTATAAAATATTTCGATTGTGTGTATGTGTGTTTATACCACTTTGAAGCGATTTTAACCATCATATTCTTTTAGACACACAACACTATGACTAATATAACTTTTTTTGTCATCGCCATCTTGGCTTTATTATTGTATCTTTTCTTGTATCTCCATGTATATACTTTTGTCTTCAATTCGTTTATTTGTCTCTCTTTTTGATACTCATGTACCTGTAAGTTAGCTTAGGAGTTCTTTAGTATAATTGTATAGTTGTTGTCATTAAAATCCAACAAGAGAGGTTCTAACAATAATGGATCTCAACACTAGATTGCCCCTGATTTCAACATTAGATATGAACTCAATAAGATATAAATTAAGATCTATTGTATCATATTTTGTATTTTATTTTGTGTTCAAGTAGTCATCCTATAAAATAAATGGTTAATAACCTTTATCCGTTACTCTCAGAGTATTCTAACAAGTGGCGAGTCAATTAGCGACTCACCTCAACAAGACTTTGGCTAGTCTATTTGGACTAACCAATCAACCCCGAGGTCACTTGGGTGACCCTAGGGTTACTTATCCGGTATTTATTATACTAGATAAACATGTGCGGTCGCAATTAAATATCTATCATCTGGATTCTAATAGAGACCACACATTTTTATCCGACATTTTAAATGCCTAATAAACTTATGTATTGTTGGAGGTGAGTGGGTGTGAGTTAATCTAAAAAACCACTAGTTCAAGTGGTAAGATCTCCACGAGGTACCAAAATGAGTGTTTTCCTTAAAATTAAGTATCACTCTTGTTATCAAATAAGGTATGAGTTAGTCTAAAAAAAATCAAAATAATAAGAAAAGGTATTTTCAATTTTATATGAAACCATTTTCAAATCGATCGTTTTCACATTCTCTTCTCTTCCGCGCACCTTTGACGTAAACGTTGAAAATGCAAAATACAAAACTTGTTGTAAACAAATAATAACTAATTTTTTTAATGCATTACTATTGACATCCAGAAAAACATTTTTGGTTTCCATAACCAGTCACAAAATATGGCTATCTGCTTCCTAATACCTTACATTATTTTGTTTTATGCAACAGGCACCCAAATACATTCAAAATAATTTTTCCCTCCTAAATCTTGACTCCAAAATTTATCTACACTTGTACTATTCAAAATCTTCTTTCATATTTTCACATCAAAACCTTTCTCATTCATAGCAATAATTGCATTCTCGATCTTATTATGATTCTTGTCCTCCATTTAACAACTAAAAATCAGAAAAAAAAGAAAAGAACAAAAAAGGCATAAATGTTGTATAATAAAACATCACAATACAAAAGCTTATATTGAAATTTTCAACGATAACATCATCAAACTTAATATCCATCAAATTTGTGTTACCTGTGGGATCATTAAACTCATTCAAAATAAAACCTTATATAAAATTTTTAAGACTGACATGTAGAAGAAAAATAGAGTTTAAGAAATAAAAGTAAATCCAGATCTTTGTCTTCATTAAATCATTAAGGGTGCGTTTGCGACGAACGGAAACGATATTTGAGCAGAGAAGATTGGTGAACGACGAATGCGTTTGCCGGTACGAATGTGGTATTTGAGCGAAGCATTTAAGTTGTGATTTTTAATTTAATCGATTTATAATTTATTATTTGTTTTTAATAAATAATACGTGTCAATAATTTGCAAAAATAAATAATAAATAAATAAATTGAAAAATTATAAATTGCTCCAATTCAATTTAAACCAACTTCATAATATAAAGCACCTTGATCGCAAAAAACAACATCTTAAATGGACCTCATTTGTGCAAGTTATTAGTTTTATAAATTTTATTAAACATAATTATTAAAACAGTTTAATATCCCAATTTCTCAATGCATCAAAATCCATTGTTCAGCCCAACGTGCCATTGTATTGGCCAACTCCCATTGACGTCCGACACGAACAAAATTTTATCCTCGTTCAATTTCATGTGAACGCACTCTAAATCTTCGCTTGTCTTTGCGTTTTTGTTTATTTTTATCTAAGGTTTGTAGATTGTGTTTTCTAACGAGGTTTGAAAATACGTATTTTTTTTAGGAAGATGAGACTTCAGTTGTTTAGGACCGAATAGAAAAATAGAATTTGATGGCAATAGTGTGTATATTTTAAGATTGGCCCTTTTCATTTCAAGTGGGAGTGCCCTTCTATGCTTGCATATATTGCATGCCGTAATTTCACCCAAACAAACCCGTTCTATTTCTCCGATATTACGATATACAGCCACAATCGATGCTCAAAGTTTGGTGGGATGTTTTCAACTCCCACTTGCTTGAAAATAAAAGACAACTACTAAACAAGTTTACCCTCTGGTCGAGAATAAAACCTTTATCCATTCATTTCTTCTCCATAATAATATCTCAAATCCAGCAATATCCCATAGCATTTCGTGCCAGCAATTTTTATTTACTTTTGATTTTTTTGTTGTGAATTGGTGGAATTTGTTAGATCTGGTCCAAGCGGATCAGGTTGTATGAGGGATTTGGTCTCGAATTTTTTGTGCTGGAGAGATTGTGGATTCGTGATTAGGAGCAGAAGTAGATGGGGAAAATGTGGATAAATATCTACTGATTGTTGTTTTTGCCAGACCTTAATTGCTTTTTGGCTGGATTATTTGCTGTTTTGATTTGTTTGGATTGAGATATTTTTGAGATTTTAAAGGGATGCAGCAAGACCAAGTGAGAAGGAAGGTAAGTTTAATTTTCGTAAGGCTTAACAGTAATTTCGGAGTCTTTGCATTGTTGTCGGCAACATACAATAAACTCAATTTAATATTGATATTACTGAGTTTAATTAGAGTATAGGAATTGAACTGAATTATATTATATCTTATGCAGTCGAAGATGAAGAAAGAATGCCGTTAAAATCAGAATTATTACATCAATCATTTTTTTTTTACGAGTTAGTATTACACCATGAATTTACAAGCATCAGTCGGTTCGGACCTCCACTTAGTTTCACCCAAGCTTCATCCTGGTCATGGATAGATCACCCAGGGTCCATAAGCTATAAATTTTCTGTCAAAAACACCGAGCAGCCATTCTTCTGCTAGAACAACATCAAAACGTTATCATTATTCGTGTATAATAAATTCAATTATTAATTGGGGTCCACATTGTTATGTGATTTAACGGCAAAGTTGTTGGCTTAATATAATTTGATAACCACATCTTAGCATAAATGAAAATGTTTAGATGTAAATGCTCCATTATTTGTTCTTAACCTTTGAAGTTGAGTTGTATACCCCACATGTAGCATAGTTAGTCATGCATGCAACATTTGTCGGCAAAATCACTGCCTACAGTACTCATAACTCATGTAAATATATATCTGGAGTATGTGCTGGGAACAGTGCATGCTATCCTTGTTTCCAATATGATTTGCTAGCTTTTGCATTATTTACAATATTTTAGCGTTCTTTTTTTAGCCGTTTCCTATTTGGATTTAGATGTTCCTTGAATCGATATGGAGTTCTGATAACTAATATGGTATGTTTAATATAAATTAATAAATCGCTATGGGGAGTAGTCAAAATTCTTAACTTATCAATTTTTCACTAAATTAACAATACCACGGTAAGCATTTCTGTTAATCTGTTTAGTGACCTAGAAAGATTTCATGATTGGTTTGGTCAAGTTGTAAGCTCTTTAGTTTACTTTTTCAATATCATAATAATAAAATAGTAGATCTAACATTAATATTGGTTTTTTGCTCTTTCAATCATTAAACTTAAAATTTGGCCATTTACCTGAAATGGAAGGAAAGTCCTCAAAGTTGCAGAGTCTGGAAGTGCTTACGCATATTGTTATGCAATAAAATCTAGAATTTATGCATATCCTATTATGAAAATGGTGCTTTTCTTTAATGCAGAATTCATCAGAGATTGATTTCTTCTCAGAATATGGTGATGCTAATCGATTCAAAATTCAGGAGGTTGTAGGGAAAGGAAGTTACGGGGTAGTGTGTTCAGCAATCGATACACTAACTGGAGAAAAAGTTGCAATAAAGAAGATACATGATATCTTCGAGCACATGTCAGATGCTGCTAGAATTTTACGCGAGATCAAACTTCTTAGGCTACTAAGGCATCCTGATATTGTAGAGATTAAACATGTTATGCTTCCTCCATCAAGAAGGGATTTCAAAGATATTTATGTTGTATTTGAGCTCATGGAGTCAGATCTTCATCAAGTTATCAAGGCTAACGATGATTTGACAAAAGAACATTACCAATTTTTCCTTTATCAACTCTTACGAGCACTGAAATACATCCACACAGGTAAATTTCTTTTTCTTGCCCACTTAAAACTACTGAATTGACACATAATAGTAATTTCTTTTTCTTGTCCAACTTAAAACTACTGAAATATATCCACACAGGTAAATTTCTTTTTCTTGTCCGTTTAATCTGCCTAAATAATAATGTAACTGCATGCTTCTTAAACTTAACCTATAATACATATGGGGATTAGGCTTGTTATATTGTGATGCTGCGCAGACTGTGGATATGTGTCTTTTATATTTATGTAAGATCAGTTCATATACTAACAGCATACCAGAGTTTTAAATCTCCTTCGTCTTGTCCGAGATCTCACCCGATATCCTCCTTTTGCACTTGGGCAAGACGAAATTTCAAACGTGATTTTTAATTGTTTGACACCCAACTCACCTGAGAGCTCAAGATTTCAACCCAAGATTTAGACTGAAATGTACGCCCGATATTTCGTTTAAAATCTGAGATTTGAAAGCTTGCAGTGCACTGTAAGGTATAACAAATGCTATCATTGCTTTAAGTGATAATTAATTAAACCTGAACCATATATTTAGATACACCGTGTTTCATTTTTTGGTTGAACAGCTACCTAATGGAAGAATTAGGCATGCACACTTTGTTCCAATGAACTCAGTAGTATCCATGCTCACAGAACTGACTTTGATGTTTGTTAGCATCTAGATGTATTTTATCTGATAAATTTCAACAGTGTCTGTTGAGCTTGTATAACTTGCAATGCTCCCTCCCTTCCTCCCTCTTTCTCCCCCCTCTTTTGGAATTCTGGTATGATTAGCTAACCGCACAGAAGAAAACGTGCCCTAGTTATATAGGCATGCACCAGTAACATTCTTCATGTTATAAAAGGGAATTATTTTCTCCTTTTTGGAAGGGAGAGGAGGGGGGGGGGGGGTTGGTATGTATGCTTGGCTCCATATTTAAAATATGCTCAGCATATGAACGAATCACCCTAGTAAATAGTCAATAACCATTTGAATGAAAATTTAAAAGTATATATAGATGACAAATAAAGCTTGGACACCAACTCATCCTTTAGCCTTTGCTATCCATTTAGCTTAAACAAATTTGAATATAAGCAAGCATGCTCAAATTTCTTAGTCATAAAATATTTATGTCAAAGTTGGGCTTAATACTGAAGATATATTTATTACTGATTAAAGATGTCAAAATTTGAAAGATGCATTCAATATACACAGATTACTGGTTGCTTTCTGTTCCTTAAACACTTCAGTTATTCGAAGCCTATGGCATACACAGGGCTGACCCAAACACATTCAATGCCATAATCCAATAATTTTGTGTGTGTGTTTTTATTCCCATGTTATTTAATAAACAACAATACATACATTTATATGTACGAAACGAAATGCAATTTCTATTATAAAATTGTACATCATTTACAAAATATTTATCAACTAAATCATTTAGATTACATATCAAAAAATCAATATGTCAACGTGATATACCAATAGACATCAACAGAAGCAACCTCTTCTTGCTTTTTGAAAACAAACTCGTCTATTATCTCTTTATAGTAAGCATATCCAAGTAGTCATTTTCAGTTGAAATCATAGCCAGCCCACTTAATCTCTCTTGAAACATAGTAGTTTAAAGATATGTTTTTATCAGTTTCAATTTTGAAAAGCTTCTTTCCTTCAAAGCAATCGTAACCGGAATAGTCAGTAAACTTTAGTAAGCTACCCAAATACTGAGAAATCCGCTTACATGTTGATAAGACCTTAGAAATTTAAGGGTACCAATTGATTTAGTTACTTTCGATGGTAGTATTTATTTTAATTGTCGAAGATCATAAAACAACCCCTTCCCACAAATAGCTTGCTCTTCTTCATGTGTCAAAAAACCTTTTAAATTCATGTAATTGTCCTTCAATTCCTCATCATCAATATTTTTGAACTTCAAATTTAACAAAAAGCCTAAAATTCTTTTATAATTGCTCAAATCGATTTGTAAGTGAAGTTAAAGCTTTATTCATTATAATAGAAAACAAGTAACTCTATAAATTTCTTCGTGAGATTGCTTATCATAGTCCTCTACGATATCATCATCAAATTGTTTTTTTTCTACGTACAATCGTCTTTAAAAAAAATTTAGGATCAATGCCAACATCATGTGTGATTTCTTTACTCTTCTCTATCATTGGTTCAAATCCATATTCCCCAAGTTTTTCAAAAATTGTTACTAGCTCTTTAATTTTTGAGATTGCACCTTCAATATCCAATTGACTCATATTGAAGTATTTTACCTACTCGATTAATACTGTCTGATATCTTATATCAAACACACAAACTAATTTGGAACTTAAAATTTTTCAAAGTATTTTGACACAATCCTTTAGCCTTTATCATCACAACGTCGTATTTAGAATCATTTGCAGTATCAATCAAAACATATCTTAGCTCCAATAATTGAAATCTTATTGTTTTAACGCTTTTAAAGTGATTTTCGCAACGAGTTGCTGATAATGGTTTTGAAGTCAAACTTTTCACATGACTTCGAAATATTTCCCATCATTTGATGAGTTGAGTCAGAAAATAAAGTATAAATCTTTTGGACACGTGAATTTATTTTTCTAACTTTCATACATGATTTCGCCATATCACATAAGTAAGATTTAGACTATGACAAATGTAGGAAACTATAGAATTTACATCAAACAGTCTATTTGTACCCCTTGATGTTTGCTTTTTAGCAAATTCAATAAAAATAGTTAATACAATAGTCAAGAGTTTAAAATCAAGTTTAAGATTATCATGTTTAATTTAAAACCTTTTATATTTGAACCACTATCATTTGCTTGTCCTCTCACATCATTAATATCAAGTTTGATTATCCCAAACGTTTTCAAGTTTTTAAAAAAGACCAAGTCCAAATGTATCGTCATTTGACCCACGAAAATAGTAAGTAATTTCTAGAAATTGTTCTGACAACACCAGTTATGCGTACCTTTTTTCAATGTTGTCTCTCTTGATCTATTTGAGCTTCCGTTACTTCATCGATTGTTTTCTTTTATTGAAGCCCTATGTGCAAATCAACCCAGTTTATAAGATTTGCATTGTGCAACATATTATTTCATGCTCTTTTAGCTTCTTAGATAAATTATGGCAATCATTGCATCCTTCACCGGCCAATTGAGATACCTTTTGTACATGCTTGAAAATTTTACAACAAAAATAATAAACTTCATCACATTCATTTGAATCCACAAACAATTTTCTTTTATGCTCTTCTCTACGTGGATAACCGCTAATGTAATGTTTAGAAGAAAAGCGTCTATCAACAATCTTGCTTCTTGAAAACAGATCATTTTCTTTTAAAATCTTAATCGCAGCACGTTGGATTGACATTATTCTTTTGGTATCACTAATTCTTCGTCATAATCCCGGATCATAATTGATATCTACATCCATTTAAAGATCAATTGTAGTTACATCATTAACATCTTCATCGTTATAATTGCCAATAACATTTTTATTATGTTCATCCTCCGTAACTTCTACAATATATTTATTATAGGCTCTTCAAGATTATCACCGCTAATATTTATATTCTTATTCTCCCAAGTGGTATTTTCAATTTGACTTGAAGTTTGAGATTTGTTATTTCTTGCTTGAAATAAATTTGATGTTGAGCCAACTAACGGTTTCACTTCTTCCTCCTTCCGTTGTTTTTTCTTTCTATTTTGGCATCCAGAATTTTGTCTTCGATTCTTATCTCAACTTGTGATATAACACAATGTTAATATAGCAAGTTTTAGTTGTGTATTATTTACATTTTAATTGCATAACACAATAATTCAAATGATTCCAATAAATTTTTCACCAATTATTTTTGAACAACAATTATTAATTACCCAACTAGTAATTAACATCATACCATGATCTAAATAGCATAAAATAAATTATTAAGTAGCTAACATGATTTAATTAACGTTTAATAGCCAATTGTGAATTAAATAATGAAATGGTAACTCAGTAAATTAACTCATTTAATTTAGGAATTAGGGCATTTGATTTATCCTAAATTAACCCGTTTAGTTTAGGATTAGTAAAAAACATTAAATTAACATATGATTGCATAATGAATAATTAATTTTATAAATCAGTAAATTAAGCAATTAACTCACATAGTTTAGGAATTAGGGCAAACCAAAATCAAGGGCAGGCCTGGCGGCGTCGAGGCGGCTGGCGATTGGCCATGGCTGACGTTGAGACAGCTGGCGTGCGATTCAACACTGCGACGTTAGCGAGTCGGGGACTGGAGACTATGTGTGCGTGAATGTTTGAGAAAGTGAGAACGAGATTTTTTTTTATTGTTGCCCCACCTCCTGTTTGTTGTTGCCCTAGGCTAATGTATCTGTTGCCTATGTTTTGGGCCGGGCCCGAGCATATGTAGACCCTTCGTTCATCAAATTAACTCAAGCTCTATAAGCTGTGCTAGTAGTTTGACGTTTTATCTTCTTTCTACATGCCATCCAAAATTCACACACAAGCGACCTTGATTTTTGTTGTTGATATTGGTCAATGTTCCTCTAGCTCGCGATATTGATTTTTTATGTAATATATCTATGTATATGTATATTGTAAACACACATGTGCACATACAGACACACAATATATGTATGTATGTATATGTTTGTGTGTATCCACGCATACGTAAATAGGTGCATGCATACATACATAGATACATCTACACACACATTATATATACAATATATATGTATGTATGTATAGTACTAAGATTCTAATTTACGGGGCCCTCTTATTTTGATGTGCACTAGTTTGTATAGAAGTTATTATGAAACTGTACAAGTTGCAGGAAACATGCAGAGAAGTGGTTGACCAAAATATGGAATGCATGCTAGTATATTAATTTTCAGGAATAATGTCAACTATACTAGCTTTGTGTTAGATAAGCTGTAATTGTAGTTCCTTCGATGATACTTAAATTGTTCTTGTAATATATCTGTCTTTACTCTCGTATATGTTCAATATAAGTTGAATGTTTTGAAACTCTTTAAGTTGTTTAATTTTCATTTTTTTTGGGTGCAGCTAATGTTTACCATCGAGATTTGAAGCCAAAAAATATATTAGCAAATGCAAACTGTAAGCTTAAAATCTGCGATTTTGGGTTAGCAAGAGTTGCATTCACTGATACCCCAACAACAATATTTTGGACGGTACGATCAGAAATTGTTAATGTTTAGGTTTATTTTATTTTACGTGATCTTTGTTATCCTAGATGAAGTTGACAAATGTAATGTAACTTGAGTAATCTGTAACTCTCCTCAGTTGTTTTCTTCTCTTTTTATGCTGCTCATTGTGGACTATGATGTTATGTAGGATTATGTTGCAACTAGATGGTACAGAGCACCTGAGTTGTGTGGATCATTTTTCTCCAAGGTAATTAAGCATACCGTTACAAATAACACTGCCATTTTCTGTTATCAGTATGGCATCATGTTACGTTTGATAGTGATTAATAAAGGAGAATGCTTATATGTTTATGTATAGCTATAAATTTAATAAACCACAATCTTCAGTGATTGCCTTACTGTAGTTATAATGTATCTGCATCTATTGATTCAAACTTAAGTAGGGTAATCATGAACCTTCCAGACTATTTTTGAGTATAAATTTGCCAACCAACATGAAGAGGAGTGTGAGTGTGTGTGTGTAGTTTTTTGGTCCAGATAGATATCGGTTTTGTGTTGGCATAGATGGTTTAAAAATAGTTAAGCCGACTCAATGAAAGCTCAATTAGATTACATTATTTGTCTGTCTGGGAAATAAAAATGTCATATAATTTGAGTTAATCATGTAAATACAAACTCAAATGGACTTGATCATCATCTCACAAAATAATTTTGGCAATCAACAAGCTATTTAATTCCATAGCCAAGCATAGGTTACACAGATGTCTAAATATTTCATGTGTTTTATACTTTTTTCCAGAACCATAGTGGTTTTTTGGTTGCAACTTTGTTTTTTCGTTACCATGTGACATCCTTAGTCTTGTAGAATGCTCGTGACATGTAATGCACATAACAATGATGCTAAAAAATGTACCAAACCTACCTTTGTCAGCATTGCTACCAGGGCACCACCAAGACCACTCACTCAATCCACGATGGAACCGTTATCTCACTTCTTCTTCCACCAAAGTATGAACCCAACAAACACTAACTTCACACCCTGACCCTCATGCAGCAATAGGATTTCTTGGCATACTACATTTATGTCTAACTTCAGATTTATAACTCTCATTTTGTTCTTTTCCCCTTTTCAACTACTTTCAAGTTCAAAACCCCGGCCCCACCATAAATCTCCACCCAGGTTCATTGCTGTCATATCATTTCCTCTAAGCCATGTTCATAGGGACCCAGCCTTTACCAACATGGTAAAGAAATAGAAAGTGCTGCGGGTGATTTGAATGAAGTTGTTAAAGAGGGAAAGATGTTGTTATAGTGTAATAGGTTGGGGATAGTGGTGATGGGGTGGTCATGCCAGATGAATCATGAAGGTGGTCAGATGTGGGCTTTGTTAATAGAGTTGACCTGGTGATATGGACATTATAGTACTTTGGTATGTCAACTAATAGCAGGGCAGGGGTACTATTTGGAATAAAAGCAAGGGGTATTTTATTGCAACTGAATTTCAGCAACATCTTTAGATATTTTTGGAAGATCAAGAGATATTTTGGAAAAAAACAATTCTTAAGTTAATTATGTAACAAGAGGTGCAACTTTGCATGTACACATACATACCAATTATATGATATCTTATTTGACTATGCATACCAATTATATGATATCTTATTTGACTAACCTTGTGCAGAAAACCAAAATCATCAATTGTTTCAATTGATATCTGAAATTTGATTCAAAATTGATCTGGTTATGAACCAAAACGAGCAAATTATATCCGACCCATTAATACAAAACATTTAAATTGGATAATTTGATTATAGTATTTTAAAATTCTTATAATTTAATTCTAGATCGACGATTGGGATCTGAATATCTTTATATGATTCTATAGTCATAGTAATATGTCTTTCCTTCCCATCAATAAATCCACAAAGTTGTATTATGTTTAAGTTGCCGTTTACTTTTACTTGCTCTTAAGCGGTTACGTAAATCTGCAAAATTTCCATCTGGTACAATTTTATAGTACATCACATCACCTTTTTCCATCTTCGAAACTCTTCACTTAAGCCGATATAACATACATAGCAAATAATTGGACCTGGACAAAACAAGGGTATCGGAGTGGACTTTCTACTAAAATTGAGGCATAAATATACTTGTTTGACAAATTTTAAACCAACACCATGTATTAAAGAATGCTGCATTTGTTCAAAAATGGGTTCATTGGTGCTAATTGGATGTTTGTATAGATGCTTCAGTTAACTTTGTTTTGGCTGTTCTATTATTATATTGGTGGTTTAGAAAGTTGGAGATGGTAATTTCTCAGGCTGCTAGATATTTCTTAAAAAACTAAAAAAATTATTGATGGTCAAATATCCCCTATATCTGAAGGATCTCTCGACAAACTTTGGAAGCATATAATTTTTCATTTGATCTTCAAGAAACAAAGGGAACGATGCAATGCTTTCCACTTTTACATACATATGCGCGCACACACACACACACATATAGTAGCGCTCAATAGCACACCTATTTTGCAGCACCTCTTGTGGCCCCCGATTTCCCCAACACAATCCAATTTAAATAATAGAGTTAGTGGAAAGAGAGAGAAACTAACATTATTTAAATGGGAATGTGTGGCGGAAATTATAGGGCCACGGGAGTGCTGCAAAATAGGGGTGCTGTTGAGCGCTGCTCATATACATACATATACATACATACATATACATATACATACATATACATACATACATATACATATATATATATATATATATATATATATTCACTTGATGTTTCGAGGAGTGTCCAAGGTGTTTTTGTTCCCCACACTCCTATTTTTCAGAAATGATTTGCTTCAAATTGCAGTAAAAATATTGAAGTGCGTCTATCATAATTATTATGTTATGGCTATAATCCATTGGCATGTTATTTGAAACTAGCCGTGTAACTCTGCCTGCTCCTCCTACTGAAAAAAGTATATAATCAACCATAGATTCCAACCGTCAAATGAAGAAAATCGTATATTATCAAAAACAACGTCATTATAGTTGTACTCATCAATCCAGCACAAGACACTTGAAGCCTCTTGACTGTGGATGACTAATAAAATTGCTAGACCACCCAATGCTTCACTGGCACTTTTTGTTTGTTATACTTGTTTAATATAATACTATTGTATTCATATGAAAAGTTGAAATATATTGGTATTCTTGTATTAGTATCTTAAAAGCTATTTTCCTTTTTTTGCATTCTTCGACTGATTTGATTAATCACTTGTTATTTGCTTGGCAGTATACCCCAGCTATTGATATATGGAGCATAGGTTGCATATTTGCTGAGGTATTAACTAGTAAACCATTATTCCCGGGAAAAAATGTGGTTCACCAACTAGATTTGATGACAGATCTTCTTGGAACGCCTTCATTAGACACTATATCTCGAGTATGTTCATAGCATATGTAGCTTGGATTTCAATTTCTGTCCAAATAGATGATTACATCACATCAATGTCCCTGACTTTTGTTATATTCAGGTGCGTAATGACAAAGCAAGAAAATATTTAAGCAGCATGAGGAAAAAGCAGCCTATTCCATTTGTACAAAAGTTTCCAACTGCAGATCCTTTAGCGTTAAAACTTTTGGAAAGACTTTTAGCGTTTGATCCCAATGACCGTCCTACTGCTGCGGAGGTTTACAGACTTTTTGTTATACTATTTCAGGGGCTTAATTGTTAAAATTTAATTTAATGTGTTCATCTTATTGATACCTCAGGCACTGGCCGATCCATATTTTAGAGGTTTAGCTAAAGTAGAAAGAGAACCATCTTGTCAACCCATTGCAAAAATGGAATTTGAGTTTGAAAGGAGAAGAGTGACAAAAGAAGATATTAGAGAACTCATATTTCGTGAAATATTGGAATACCATCCACAATTGTTGAAAGACTATAATAGTGGGGCTGATAGGGCAACCTTCCTCTATCCTAGGTAGATTATATGTGAGGTTTAAAATTTTGTTTTCAGTAGTTCTTATACTGCTTGCATACATTTTTTTCCCAGCGCCGTTGATCAATTCAAATTGCAATTTGCTCATCTTGAAGAGAATGGTGGTATAAGTGCTCCTGTTATACCAATAGAGAGGAAGCATGCTTCTCTTCCCAGGTATCATATCGCTTTCTCACTTCCTATTTAAATCTTCAATCACCATGATGTTTACCGTAGCATAGTTTATATTACTCTTTAGCTTATTAAACTCACCAGCAATGACCCTGTGCTTTGCATCCCTGGCGGCTGAAAATTTTGAACTATTATTTTACTTGGATAGGCCATTTGATAAATAAAACATGTGACATGATAAATAAGTAGTTGTACTTAGTGTTTCCTTCATGATGTATTTAAACTATAGTAAGTGTTACATATTTTCAATAATTGTGGTTAGAAAATACTTTATAAGATAAACTACATTTGTTATTAAAATTGTAAGTCAAAAGTTCAAATACGTTTCAGTTAAAATTTTGACAGAACTATATAATGACACAATGGAAAGACATAATATTAATGGAAAGCATTATATGATGATATCCAAATTCGCGGCTCACTTTGTGTAAAATAAACATACAATATACATAAATTTATTTCATCAAAACTGGTAGAATACAAGAAATATAAATTTGAATAAAAAGTACATCGTTATACTATATATATATATGTTGCATATGAGATACAGTGTTTAAGTTAGAATCTAATCGTTAATGTTTTTTATATAACTTGTTTTCTATGTTTAACTGTCTGCTTGATTCTGGTGTAGAAACCTAACAGTATACTATTATACTATTATTACACATATTGGTTTTATGTCATGATAGCATTAAATGTGTGGTGTATCTAGTATCGAGAGGATATAAATATATTTTTTGGACATTTATATTATTATATTTTGAATAAAATATGTTGTGTATAAATATATACAAATATGTACTTCCCTTTTGCACCCGTCCTACACCCCTATTATATTTTGAGCTACACCACAAATGTTATAAAGTTTTGTAAATACGTTCGTATTGTACTTAAGAAGATTATCTTCATGGAATTTGGACTCATTTGAATGCATTTAACATAATATGTTTGATGTTTAAAATTAACAGTAAAATAGATGCTTTAACGGTGAATAATGACCTATGATTTGAAGAGTTTAGAAATATCAAAATGTTCTCATGTCTGTAGAGATGATATTAATAATATAGATTAACCATCTACAAATTTTTGCAGCATTTGAAATATTGTAGCTTAAAATATGAGAGTGCTAATGGGGTGCTCCAAAAGAGGAGTGCCATTGAACTTTTCTGTAATTGTTTTATTTATTTACCAAACTTTTAAGAGTTGATTAAAATAGAAAAAAATAAAAACTTCGGTCAGTTGCAGTGTTGAAATTTTAGCATTTATTCATAACAAATTTTGATGTTGATTTTCTAGGTATATTTGTTTTACCTGTCATGGTGGATTTTTTGCATTCTTATTTTATTCTTTATGTCGTAGAAGTTTGGTTATATGTTTTCTCGATTTATGTTTCTTTTGTTATTAGTACAATTTGAAAATTGTGATTAGTGAGATTGAAGAATAAGTAAAGTAAGATTTTGAATTTGGTGCTCTAAAAAAAAGAGATAATTGGGTTTTGAACCCATGACCATCTTCAATAGATGCATATTTTTCATGATTGCTTAGATTTTTAGATTTAACTCTCAAACTCATTGTGGTTTTGCCACATAGGATTTTCCAAGTGAGGATGTGCTTTCTTGTGGAGGCATCTATAGGTACCTATTTCATAGTAGTCATATCCATGTCCTACATATTTTACTAGGTTTTGAACTAGCCATTTGTACGTTGTCAACTTGTTTGCTAATATCATAATTCTGATTACCTATTATTTAAGTTAACACATGGGTCAATTAATACACATGCTAGCTCCGCCTTTGGACACACATATACCAAATTGAAAAGTGTTATTCATTCTCTTCCTTGAGTAGAATGAGATCTCTCTCCATCTCTAATTGGTGGCGAGCATAGGCAATGATTGCCAATGCTAGAAACAATTATTAGTGGGTCTACTTTGTCAATCAAAGGAAGAGTATAGCAGCAACACTCTAGCATACAGCCTTTACCATGTTTTGACCCATCACACCTGGAATTTATACGCCGTCAAATACTGGCTGAATCAAATATCCACAACGAGTAAATTAGCAGTTCATGCCAAAAGTAGTTTATGACAATAAGCACATTAAATTTAAACAATGGTTCCATGTGTGTAGATCGACAGTACACTCAAGAGTGGTCCTTCCCCACGATCATCAGCAACCGAACCAAAGAAATACAGTACGGCCTTCCCAAGCAGTTCCTCAAAGGGTCCCTCCTACCGGTAAAAACCATTTCCAATAGCATCCTTCTTATAATATAAACCACATGGTCTATAGTTAATTTATATGTTATAGCAGCAAAGCCAGGAAAAGTTGTGGGTTCAGTAATACCATATGAAAGAAACACAGGAATTAAGGACTCGAACGATCATAGAAGGACTATGCTTATTCCTCCACAGCAGCAGCATCCAGCCGTTCCTGCTCCAGCGTACTATTTTCACAGAAGCAGCAGTATGTCTGGCAAGATCGAGACTTCTTTCGATTCATCATCAGATAGAAAAATGGATTATGTGTCTCAACATCATGTTAACATTAATGCAAGCAGCAGCAGCAGTTCTCCTTTCTTTCAGCATCTTTCAGCAGCAGCTAGTATTGGTCAGGCTAGCAGCAGCAGCGGTGGCATTGCTGGCGTTGCATCTGTTGCTAACCCTCACCACTGTAAGGTTGGCGCCGTTCAGTTTGGTATGTCTGGGATGTATTAGGTTTTTGTTTTTCGTATGTTCGTTTTATGGATCTTGTTTAGAGCGAAACTGCGCGGATTCAAAAGCAGGGTGGTAGGCACACTTCAGATTGTCGAAAGTTCACTCGCTGGTGTAGTAGTTGTGATACTGTCTTGTTGATATTCTTTTATCTCTATGCTAGGGTGGCTTTCATCTGTGCAAGCTGTATAACCTAATAAGAAAATAGTAATAAGAAGATTTGTTCATATATGGATTCAAAAGTAGGTTGGCATTTTTAAACTTCGTTATGCTACTTATTTTATTTATCTCAATAGCTTTTTTGGTTGTATGTTGTTTCATTGGTTAATTTGATTGAAAGCTCAAGTTAAACATTTTAGGAATTAATAAAATGTTTTAAATGTTACATACATTTATTTAAACAAATATACCTAAAATAATTAAATAAACACATATAATATTTTTTGGCAAAAATATTTATCATCAAAGGATAGAAAAATAATTAAATATCATGATTGACCAATAGATTAAGGATAGAAATTTTAAAAGTTGGTTTTGAATTTAAAGCAGGACATTGTTCAAAGGATTGCACTTTTGACAGAAATGAGTGATTATTTAAAGGAGAAGAACACTTATATAATTTTATTCCACACTTAAGGAAGAAGCTTCAACACTGACAGGTAGCTATAAACACCGTACAAAGTAGAGAAAAAGAAAAAGAAAAAACCTTCCAAACCTAAGGCTATAATATAAGATAACGAAGAGCAATCAAAAAGAGGCAAAGTAAGCTAAATAATCCTTCGAACTACAAAAATAGAAATAGTCCATGTACATGAGTATAGTCAAGTAAGGTATATTATCCAATCAAACAAAAGAAGCACAACAACCCTAATGCAACAGCCCGATCTTGGGTAAATAATAATAAATAAATAATTAATTAAAAAAAAAGAGTTTTGGAAGTTTAAAATAAATAGTTTGAATTTTTTTTAATATCGGAATTTATTTCAAGGTAATTAGCAATGGAATTAAATGGTTGAGAATAATTATTTGTTTTAAGGATTGTAAAATCAATAAATTTGAAAGTTATTTAATATTCGAATATTTAAATTTAATAAATTCTAGAAAAATTTACAATGTTGTAGAATAAATAAAGTTGTGATATATTCAGAAAGTGATTTTGCAAAGGTAAAGTGATTAAATCATATCGGGCTTATATGTTTATAAAGCAAAATAAAAAGAAGGTAGCAAAAGAAAAGAAGAGGAAATAAATGCACTAAGGCCCAATCCCTCAAGCCCGGTAACCAAAAATCTTAAAAACTAAATATCTTATTTCTCTATTTTCATGTCCAGAGAATCAATTTTCAGACATTTTCATTTCTCAACATTGCATCGTCATCTTTATATATAACTTCAGCGTTCAGGTTAAAGAAGAGAAGAGAAGGACCAAGAATCTCATGTACTCTAACAATCCTCTTTACAAATTAATTCCAAATAAACGTATACAAATTCCCATAAATCGCCAAAATGAAACCTAAGCTTGTTAATAAGCTATACTAAATATTGTAAACAAGAAATAGAAGAATTCATTGAATTGATAGAGGAGGGATGAGAATTGAGTTATTGGTTCTTTCCTTTCAAGCTAAATAAATTTTACCGTTTGCAGCGCTAGCTTCATCGAAGTATGTAGGATTTTTGGTGTAAATTTAGAGTTGTTCGGTTGCGATCAAAATCGCGGATGACGAATTAGGGTTAGATTTAGAAGACGATTTAGACAGTGTCAGGCCGGGGCGGTGGCGGCGTTGGATTCGTGGTTGAGAGCAGCATCATCGGTGGAAGTTTGAGAGTGTATGGCTGAGTTTGGAGACGCGATATTTCCGTCGCCTGTAGCATAGTCGTGGTGACGCATTTTGGTAGGATGGTCCGGGGAGATGGGCGACGAATGATGTAGACGTGTCTGTTTTGTGAAGGGAGAGATGTTGGTGAAGACGGAAGGTGTTTTCGTGATCCGTGGCTCCGTATCACCATGGCTCCGTATCACCATATGGCCATGCACGATGATGATGGATCTGTGCACGTTTATGTTGGGGAAGAAGAATGTATGGAAGAAGAAGGGCGAACTACTACTACAAATGAGTAATTTTTTATCACTAAATTTGAATGCTAGTACATATATTCAATATTGAAACAAATAAATAAATTTGGGTGCTTTGTTCTTATGGGTAAAGACCAGGCATACATTAGGTGAGTGTGTATGTTTATATGCATCAGAGTATTCGTGTGTGTTCTCATTTATAAGAGCATTCTCAACCGGAGAGGGCGGAGAGGGTGGGATGGGTCGATTTAAGACAATCGATCCCAAACCCACCTCCAACCAAAGAAAACTTAATCGGCTAAGGACCCTAAAAGAAAGTCGGCTAAGAAGCAACACTCCGAATTGTTTTGGCAACCTTCCGGGTTGTCAAAGCAACCCAAAAACCAGAACCGACCCCTCATTGGGGGTGGTTGCTTTCCAACCGTGACACGGTTGGGATTGCTTTAAGTGTACATGCTTGCACTGTTTTTTTATATACCATGTACATTGATTTGCCCGCTTTTGAACAGAATGGTGTGGGCTGTAGCGCTTTTGTATTATCTTGTATTTACTTTGATTTGGTCCTTACTAGCTCAACCATTATATTATTATCAAATAGCAGTAACGAAAGATTCTGTTTAATTACGTTGTATTAATAACTATGACTATATTTGAATTTTAATATATACACTCACAAGATATTATATAAGTTTGTATTTAAGAATGTAAAATATAAGTTAAACAAATTAACAGAGTGATTTAATTATATTACTTAAATAGTCTTTAATTATCATTTTATGAAAACCTAGGATTTAATATAAGTATAATTCAAGTATTTGAAAAATGAAATTACTTGATTACGAATAACATAAATAAATATGTATATTTTATAATTATTTAAGATAGTATTTGGATATTAATATTTGGGAAATATTTTGTTACTATTTGTTGCTAAAGCAAAGAAATAAGCTTTCTAATGTTGCTGGAAAATATTAAATCATTATTTATTTACTATAGACTGAAAACTTATTATATTTTGTTTTAATTGATTATTCATTTAGGAATTAAATTCGTTATACTAAGGATTATATATTTGGAATGATTTATAATTTTTGTATATTTATTTGTGGTTATATATGTATATATTTTTATATTACTATTCTGATAAGTCTTCTTATTTAATTGATTGAATTATATGAGATACTCTTACGTGAAACATTTAACTTTATAAAGCATTTTGAGGATTTAAAATGAGTTTTTAATGATATTAATAAATATCTAATAATCACCTAATTTTATATAAGGTTGAGTAATAAGTTATTTATTGAAAATATTAAATTATTTCTGAGTTTAGATAATTATTTAATTGAATCTTGAAATATGTATTTATTATTTATCTTTATATATTTATTTCATTATATGAAATTTTATAATGTGAATAATTTATTATTAAGTATTGATTCATTTATTAATATTTATATTTATTTGAATAATCTATTTTTATGTTAGTCTCTGATTTCTTATCTCTTATCTTCTTTATATTATTTTCGATGATATGAGAGATCCACCGTTGATGGGACACGTGCGTTTACTAAACCATTTAATTCTCCTCCTCATACGCTCGAATAGTGCAAAAATATGTATTTATTTAGAAAATAATTTGTTTGAGAAAACAACCTTTTAAAACAATTTTGGAAATTATTTTGGGAAACACTTTTGAAATTCTCTTATTATAGAGAATATATAATTTTATAGCTTTAAAATAATTTATAAATATTATATAATAATTATTTCAAAAGCCAATTTATTTTAAAAATCATTTCAAAATTATTTAGAAAAACCTGTGCTCGAAATCAAGGAAAATCATTGAAAAACACCAAAAACCGACATTCAAAATCATTCAAAAACGATTCAATTTCGAATCACAAATTCACCAAAATTTAGGCTCGCCTATTGAGAGGCTTCATGACCTTCAAAACAGTTCAAAATTATCACAAATACAAGATGCAGAAGTCGGAAAGCAAGCTGGAAACGAAGACATAACAAAATAATTGCACAGGCCAAAAAACAACTCCCAGGTCTGAAATCTTCTCCGGGTTAAACTTTCAGACATAATTCGAATGGCTTACTGACCTCGGAATGGTTTGAAATTTGATACACACAAAGTAGAACAATTTATCTATAAACTGGAAAAAGATTCACTGAATTCCGACATGAAATGGTAAAGATATGAAATTTCAAACATGGAATCAGGCCATGTTGAATTCTGCCTAGGTCTGAAAACCCTCTCGGGTTCAACTTACAAGCCTGAAACAGATGACCAAACGACCTCAGATTGAACTGAAAATTGGTATGCACATAGTAGAAAACTTTACTCTCTTAAAATCTAGGCCTTCAATATTCAATTAAATCAATCCTTTGTTGTAAATTATCAAATTAAAGCTTTTTTTCACAGGTAATCAACTCCAAAACATAGGTTATTTCATCAAGTTTCGATTTTTATGACTTTGAATTGTCTTAATTTCTTTGTTTGGGTTGCATGTCTGTATATTGCTATTTTACATGCCGCTGAAGCTATCTCAAGAGGAAAGCCTTCATCTTTCTTCATCTTTCGCCAAGTTTGCTTAGTTTGCTCTTCAATTTGCAAAGGTGAGTGCTAAACTCACATTCTCTAGTTGAAGCAAAGCAATACAAGCTGCGAAATGCTAAGAAATCGATTACTATAACCATGTATTCTTGCTTTTTAGTTTACAGTAAAAACAGTTTTGAGTTGCTTCTTTGTATGACCATATCTTCTTATTTCTATGTCGGAATGATTTAGTTGATGATTTTAATATAATACGGTGGTGATATCCTTTGATATGATTATGGGATTTCATTTCCATGTGACGGGAAATTTGAATAAACGGTTTAGTGATACCGTATAGTATGAGACTTTCGGTAACACTTTTCTGGTTGTTCATTGGACTTGGCATATAAAGATATCTAGTGCGGATTGAGTGCAGTTTATGAGCATTCAATAATTATCCAAGTAACATGTGGTGGTATGAGACGCCGTTATGTTATTCATTTGATTATTCTTTGTAAGTAAATGTCATTCAAACGGGGATTACTCATGTATATGATGATACTCACTGTGGTGAGTATATTATAGTCACGTGGTGACTTATGGGTATAGCCGTGTATCAGCGTGGGATTAGAGCTCTAGTAAATTATTGTCACATGGCGACTTATATGAAGACTAGAGCTATATGTGGATATTGGATATGAATATTATATGTCATCCACTTGTTGTCCAACTCCCTTTATGGTTCAGGAGTGAACCAGATTGGTCAGTATCCACCCTGGCGGCCTGATCGTGGGGTCGCGCCCCAGATCCATGGCACCATTGTTGGATGTTTTGGATATGCATCACAATATTGGTAGTTAGTAGGGTAGGTGCCTCCAGCCCGTTGTGTCATCTAGGCCAGCAGTTTGTTACCTACAGGGAAAAAGTAGGATCATGACTAGGGCTACGCATAGACGAGCCACTGGCGGATGAGTCACGATGTCCTTCGAGGTAATTGAAGACTGTAGGGACAGATGACACTTTGCGAGAGGCAATTAGTCCTGGGTTCCTAGAGCATGTTGTGTGCTATCAGTCTCCCTTTCTGGTTCATGGTTATGTATGTGATGTGGATTAGCATATATTATTCATTATCCTATGAGGTGGCTATTCTAGAGACTGTGTGTGTAGTTAGTCTCCATATATCCTTACTATTCTGACTTATTCATATATGAGGAGATGAGATTATATCTGGATATGTGTCTAGAATATGGTGGATCCTCGGATCTTTTATTATATATTGATGGCCGCCTATCTTGGTGTATTGATGATGATTCTTTTATTGTTGATATTGAGTGAAATATTTGGTTATTGTTATAAGATAATTTGATGATATTCCATTAATGATGGTTTCTTGATTTTATTAATGATTTATGGATTTGGATGATTCATTCATTGGATTTGATGTTCTTGAATTCTGATTTGATTTTCTTTGAGATGGGTGATGACATCTTTATATATATATATATATATATATATGTGTGTGTGTGTCTGTGTGTGTGTGTGTTTTGTGATATTTGAAGTTATATAATATGTGGATATTTGTTTATGCTATTGCAATTATATACAATGCATATTTATCTATATTATGGGTGCTGTGCGGTTAAAGCGCTCAGTAGATTCAATGCGGTGGAGATGCAAAAAGTCATAGCGGGGATACAGCGAGGATATAGCTGAATATAGTGGATAACTTTAAAACAGCATATAAAACTCATACTTAATGTTTTTACAAATATATAATGGTAATTAAATGAAAAATTAACGTTCAATTGAATTATAATTAATACATAAATAATTTTAAATAAAAACATGTGCGAATATACTGTAAATAAACATAAAACTATTATATAACATAATTGAATTTAGTAGAATATTAGAGTATTTTCATTTCTGAAAATATATTAAAATTTCAATTAAATATGTTAATTTCATAATTTTTATAATGTATAAATTTCATTTTTCAATTCATTTCTTTTAAAGAAGATATAGCGGAAATAGCGGAATATAGCTGGAATAACGGGTTATAACGGAAATAGCGGGGCTTAAAGCGGAAAGGCTATATTTGGGACTATATGGAAAAATCGTAGCGGTAGAAATCCGCTATGAGATATAGCAGGGTTATAGCGGAGTAATAGCGGGGCATTAACTGCACAGTATGAGTGTTATTATATTATTGCTGTTACATTAGATTATAAATAGTTTACCCTATGATATATATATATAAATGTAGTCTGACCCGTGAGTTATTTATAATACTCGGGTCAGTTCAAGACATTACAGGTACAGAGATGATAGTACTAGCATTTGTTTATTTGAGCTTAGAAGAGTATTATATTAGGATTGTTACCTGATAAAGTTTCTCAAAGAGTGGTTATGGTTATGTAAAAATAAAAGATTTCGTTATTGATTCATTGTATGTTTATATATTGGCATTCGAGTTGTATTGTACTCATATAACATTATTGTGTATGTATGTATGTATTTATGTATGTATGTATGTCTATATGTATGTATGCGTGTTTGTGTATTATAACACACTGTAAAATCAACCATAAATAAATTGAGTGAATTAAATTAAATAGGGTAGGATTGAAAATGGAGATTTTATAAAATTTGGAATTTGACCACAAAAGTTATTTCATTGCGTTCGTGGTGAAATTTTGATATGTTTTCATATATAATATGCTGAAAAACGGAGCTCAAATTAAAAATTTACAAGCGTTTGAAGTTTTTAGATTTAAATTAATTTAGTTCAAATTCAAATTCAAATGAGTATTTAAATTTAGGGTTTGAATTTCAAAAATTAACTATAGGATTACTTGAGGGTTAGGTAAATTTTAAGTTAAATAATTAAATTTTAAAGTTAATAAAATAAACGAGCAACAGAAAAAATCAACGCTCCCGAAATAAGAGGAGCAATCGACCTATAAGACCCAACCGGTCGACCCTAGCGGTCGACCGGTCGAGCATAGGCGGTCGATCACTGCCTCTGTAACAACCCTAGATTTCTACATATATTTAAATTTGACTTTATTTTTATTTTAAATTATTTTAAACCTGTTTTATTTCAAAATTTCATTTTTAAATATAAATGTTGATTATTATGTGAATTATAAGTTCAAACTGGTATAATTGGTAAATTTTCCTAAAAAGTGAATTTGTGGTCAACTGGTCAAACTTTGACTTTTAAACTTTAAATTTAAATATTTAATTCTTAAATTTTATCTTTTATTATGAAAATATATTTAATAACATGAATACTGCTTTTCGTTTCATTGGAAACGGATTTGAATTGTGAAAGTTATGTACATTTCAATTTTGAGTGCAATTTGATTTATTTAACAATTTTGTCTATTTTAAAGTATAAAAAATTACATTTTCTTTGTCTTATTTTCTTTTAATATGTGTTAATATGTTATTTTATGTATACTTTGTCTTTTAACATTTTTAAAATGATGTTATAATTTTCCAAAGCTTATTGAATTTATTTTCTATTTTTAAAGGCTAGTTTCTATTTTTCTGTTATTTTCTTCAATTAAATTATATTTAATTTAAAATTTATTTATTCATTTTTGTGAATGCATTTTTATTTTATGTTGTTATCTTTGTTTAAAAATATTTTACAAGTCCATATGAATTTTTCAAAATTTATTCCATTTAATTTCAAATTTTCTAGACTAGTTTGCAATTTTGTGCTATTTTCTTATTTTAACTTTATATAATTAATAAATATTTATTTATATTTTATATTTTTGTTGCAATTTCTAAATTTTAACTGAAATTATAATTATTTTCAGCTATTTAAACTTATATAAATAAATAAAAGAAATTTGAAAAGTCGTGACTCTTGATTTGCTTAAGGCTTTTGGTTTTCCACCTCTTTGTTTTCCAAACTCATGCATTCATTTTGCTTGGCCGACTTCATTTCTTTCTCCAGCTGATTATTTCTCCTATCATTCACGAAAAAAAATCCTTCTCATCTCCAAAATAGCCGTCCTCCATTTGTTTGTAAAAAAATTTGGTAAATACATCTTCTTTTTCCTTTGTTTTTGTGTTTTCTTCTTTGTTCTTCATGTTTTGCACTTGCCTTCATCCCCTCTTTTGGATCGGCCTGCCCTCTTCCACCACTTTGGCTGCCTCCACCACCATCCCCTCTGACCAACACCTCCTCCAGCTCCTCCCCATCCCATAGCCGTGGCCTTATGTGACAAAAATCCACCATAGTTTAAGGAAAACATCACTTACATATGCTAGCCGAGCACACCCTCCTTCCACCACCTCTTTCAACCACCTAGGCCGACCAACCACCACCACCACTAGCCTGATATCAACCTAACAAACCTGTGCACACCCTCTACAGCCCACACCTGAAATAGCCCTGCCCCTCTATGCCTTGACCGAGCCAAACTATGGCCTTAAACCCTTGTATATTGCTTTGTTAGTGTAGTTCCACCACCACCCACCTTTGCACCACCTTCTAGCATGATAGGCCAACCATTAGCAACCCAGACCTGAACCAAAAACATTGCTTTAGACCTGTAATACACTCATGGCCGAACTCAATGTGAGTTGGAGACAAGTGCAAAACAATTCCGCTTCGATTTGTGCAGTCTATTCTATCATTGTTTATCGTATTTGCATTTGAAACTTATGTATATTATTATTGTTTGTGTGACTTGTATTCAAGGGATTTGATACTTTGGCTCCTCCACTCTTATTTGAATCGTGTTATCGTGCTTGTTTGGATCTCATTCGTGCATTCGTCGTTGTGTCTCCAGCACAAAACGGTGAGTTATTCTCACCAGACAATATGTACATATATAACTAGTGAATTGACCCCTTTTGAATCTGTAAAATGCATTATCATGTTACACTTGCCATGTTATGATTTTATGATGTTCACCCATGCTTAAACACCTATTATATTATATGTTACTGTTATATTATGTTGTTCTATTATTTTTATCAATTTATCACAGTGCAAGTTCCCTTTAGATTAGAATCACTATGGGTTGAAATGATACATACCCGAACGGACTTTAGAATAGGAGAGAATCGTTATGGGCTGAAATGATAGGCTTGAATGATTTTCAATTATTTTCATTTACTTGGGATTGCGGGTTTGAAATGATCAAACTCGGGTATCTTTGTAAATTATGGGTTGAAATGATAAATTACCCGTATCACTTTACCTAGGCTAGAAAATGAAATATAGACCCGTTGTTAAAATATGTTTTTATAAAAATTTTAAAATATTTTAGAAATGTAAATATTATAATTTTTTTGGTTTAAACTAAATAAAAATGATTTTTGTAAAGCATTATTGATTTTCTGAAAATTTATAAGTGAAGTAAATTAATGGTAAAATTAGAAAATTTGAAATGTAAGTTATTTTGGGAAATTTTAATTTGGTGATCATTGGAATTTAAATTAAATATGAAATGTGATAAATTCATGATAATTTGGATTAAAGTGAATTTAAATGATTTTTATATTATATTTATGATTTTGAATAAAGTTAAAATGTGAAATGAATGAATATTTAAGTTGAAATTTTGAAATATAACTAAAATTGGAAATTTGTGAATTTGGCTTAAAGGTGAATTTTAAGTTAAGTAAATAAAAATGGAATTAAGTTATATTTGAAAATTTAAACTTAAGTGTTAAGTTAATTTAATTTAATGAATTTATCATTTAATATTGGAATTTAATAAGTGAATTATTATTAAATTTTGATTTTAGAATGGAGGTTTAAATTTATAAAATCATGAATATAAGGGTATTTGAATGATTGTTTTAAAAGTGAAATTATATGATTTTATAAGTTAAAAATGATTTATATAAAAATATAATTGTTTGTGAAATTATACTGAATATTTGAAGTTAATTAACTGCATTTCTGGAATGCTATTAATTCTAATGTAAATGATAATAAAACATTTGTAAATGCTGTAGTTGATAATAATGAACCAAATGGCTAAATTCAATTAAAGGCTATTATAGCATTTTTGTAAATGTTATAATGGTTGAATTTAACTAAGTTTATTTACAGCATTTTAAATGCTGTCTTTTGTTAAATTGAACTATTTAAATGTGACTTTCCGTAGCATTTTCTAAATGTTGCGAAAGTTGAATTTTCATTGTTTTAATTAATTTAAGTGAACGAATGAACTTTGAAAGATTAAAATTTTGGAAATTTAATAATTTAATTATTAAATATAATAAATTCATTTTTATGATTTAAAATGAAGTAATTTTTTTCGAAATATAAACTATTTTGAAATATGATATTTTGATATTTTGAAATGGATTTTTGAAGGATATTGAATTTTGAAATGATATTTAATTTCGAAGTATAAAATAGCATTTGAAATTTTAACCATGGGATGCATTTAATTTATAGTTTAACCGATCCTTAAAGGATGGGCGATCCCAAGCATCCTTTGAGTTATTGTGCATTTCTACTACAGTTCCCTTGAGTTGGTTTACATTATATAAGTATATATTGTCCTGACTCGAGTGTTTTGTGTTTTACTTTACGCTCGGGTCAGCCTGAGTATTTACAGCTTAGCTTTGGATTTCTTTTCTGGAGCTAGGAATCGCTGGAGATTCTACTTGTCTAGTTATCTGTTCCTTTCAGTTCAGTTGTTCTATTTCAGTTCTGTTATTTATAAACTTCTATTTATTTGAGATTTCTATTGTATATGTTTTCAAGCAGATATTATGTATTATGAGAGTTTGTTATAGTAGCTTCATGAACTACTATGGTTTTTATATTCCGCTGCGAGTTATTCTGATATTTCTGTTTCTGTGGTTCTGTGTATTTGATTTTATTTGCTCCAAATTTTATTACAGTCTGTTATTTTGAATTATTCAAGTCAGACATGTGTGGATTATTGTCGATTTGAATGGTCCAAAATAGTGGGTCGTTACATTTGGTATCAGAGCTTTGGTTTTAGGCAAACCTTAGCCTGCAGAGCAAAAACTCATTAGAGATAGGGTAGAAATACCCTAGAATGAGTGAAATCAATCTCAGAATCATTCATTTGTGAGAGAACGTATTTTCGAAGTATAAAATGATTTTCAAATGATTTTTAAAGGATTTTTAAAGATTATTTTGATATAAATTTTTTTTTTGAAAGAAAATTTTCTGGACTTTATCCCTTTCGTATCCACCTTGTTAGTAATTTCTTTGATTTGGATTTCCTTAAAATTCCGAACTTCTATCTTAGTCGTGATTTCTTCGATTAGGATTCCTTTGAATTTTGGAACGCTTCCACTTGTTCTGAAATTCATTCCTGTCTCCCCTAATTGTATTCTTTTGATTTTTGGAGCATTCCATAACTCCACTTTGAATGACCTTTATAGGGTGGCGATTCCGCCAATCTTTGAATGATTTGTAAAGGGGTGAAACTCCCTTATAATTGGCATTGATTCATCGGAGATTTCTGTATCCTCGGTTTAAGATGTTTTCTATCTTCTGCTATATTTAGATTCTATCTCTGGCAATCGAAGGTCGATTTGCCTTAGATTTTCGCATCGATTATATTCCTGAAGTCACGGTTGACCGGTTAAGGTTGCCCGCGATTCATATAGGCTTGTTCATCTTCTATTTGGTAATTTATTTATCTTATCTTCGTTCGAGCTTATCTTCGAATCAGAATTCTATTTAATTAGAGTTCCTCTAAATTTGAATCTCTGTTTTCTTTTGAAATCCATCCTTGAATCATTCCTTGGAAAATTTGTGGTTGTTTGTCTTTTGAAAACTGTGTATTCATCGAAGTTGGTGTTTTGATAAGGATGACCATATTTTTATATAAAGATGAAATGTTTTCGATAAGGATTATATACCTTTTAAAAAGAAATGAGAATTTGAAGTTTCGAAAGGATTTGGAATTTTGAAAATTATATAAGAAATGGTTTCATATAGAATAATTTATAACTGAAGGTTTTGAATCTGAATTTGAGTGATTGAACTCCGGCATTTTGGAACTGGTTTTAAGATTTTGAAATAATAAATAATATGATTTGAAAGTATTTTCCGAATATGAAATGTTTCAAATGATTTTAATGAGTTTCAAATGATTTCGAAGAAATTTCAAAAGAAGTTGAGAAAATAGAAGTCCAGAACCCATTTATGTCGCTGGAAAATAATTTCGGTGATGAATGCATGCATCATCGACATTGATTTTCGAGTTTCAGTGTGGGGGAGAGGCCACTTCGGTAGCTTTGCTATGCGATTGATTTGTGGAACTAATTTTGATTTCAAATTCCGAAGTGTGATGTGATATTTGAAAGATATATGTATATATATTTGAACAATTTGAAATAAGCCAGTGTTTAGTTCTTGAGTTTTGGATTTGATTTGATATAACCCTATTTTTGGAATTGATTTACTAATTTAATTGTGATTTCCAACTCTTGGATTGAAATATGATTTCTTCAACTATTTTGAAGGTTCGAGCACTTCCAAATCAAGGTTAACTTTTCAAAGCTAAGTAATTTTGAAAAGTATAAAGTATATAAGTTTGGTATGTATGTTTAAAGTATGTAGTAATATGATTTAAATAAGTTGAAACTGTTTTGTTAAGTAAATGAATAAGGCTATTTTGAATTTTTCTAATATGAAATTTAGATTTGAAATGTTTTGAAAAGAATTTGGTCTTCAAAATATTTTTCAATAAAATTTAGTTTAAATGTTTAACTTAGTAACATCCTTTTGAAACTATATATTTAAAAAGTTGGAATAGATACATAAGTTGTACGTATGTTGTTTTATTCGCATAATTAAATTGTCCAAGTTTGAGTACACAAGTTCGAGGTGAATTACACCATTTCGTGTTAGGATTTTTCATTTGATTCTTGATGGCGAATATTTGATATGGATTTTGGGCTTGATTCTAGAATTCTCTATCATAGTATATGGCTATGCAAGGAGACTGATGGTTTCTAGTCAAGAAACCATATCGAAATCCGCATTAGGGAAGTCGAATGGACAATACTAGTTCGAAAGCGAACTTGTGTGATCGAGCGAGCGATCGAATGTAATGTTGCGAAATGATGACATATGTACATCTTATATTCTAATATCATTGATATACTTGACGCTGAAATTGGAAGTTGTTGGGTTGGATACCTTTGTAATTTAATTGGAATTTTTCTTTTATGCAGAACTACTATCAATTTAAAACCATTTTTCAAAACTATTTTTCCTTTTATTTTTCTTAAACAAACTATTTTATTCTATTTTACATACAAAACTATTTTATTTAAAACCATTTTCCAAAAAAAAACTATTTTATATACAAAACTATTTTTTTTCAAAACTATTTTATATGCACACTATTTTACAAACTATTTTATATACAAAACTATTCTAAATTAAAAATCTTTTATAAAGCAAAGATGTTCAATCCCATATGACTCTTCATGCAGCGAAATTGATTTTTGAAAGATTTTGATCCTTGTAAGATGGACTTTATGTATATAAGATGATGTTGAAAACCATTGATGTTGGAAATAAATTGTTTGACTTAAATTATATTGATTTGGAAATTTGGATTTATTTTCTAAATTTATTATTTTGGAAACTTTGGAACTGAAGATATTTAATTTGAGAAGAAATAATTTGGTGGAATTGTATATGATTTTGAAACTGAACTAATATTGAAACAAATTGAAATTTGAGAACCTTGTGTTACTAAATACTTGATTTGGGAGTTATCGAACTTATATAAAAAAATTTGGTTTGTATAAGTATGATGTTGACTCGAAAACTATGGATTTGAAAGGGTACTCAATTTGAAAAGTGAAATCTTATATAATTAAAGTCTATTTAAGTGTGATTTGATATACTATTGATTTTGGAAAGTATTTGATTTGAAAATGAAATCTTATATATAATGGACTTTATATAAGTACGATATTGAAAGTGATTTGAAAAGGTACTATATGATACATATTTTCGAAGTAAAGATATGGAAAGTGCCTTTTGCTTGATATCCGCTTTGTGGCCACATTGTGGATTCATTCTATCGATATTTCTCTGATTTTTGGTTTTCCGGATATGATACTTGAGTGTCCATCGAATTCCATGGCGTTACCCATGGTCTTACGAGCGCGACTGCATAGCGTAATTCACCTGGCTGGATGGCCCAGGGGTACGGATGTTTCCTGAGGGATTCAGGCGTAACCATTGTGTATCCTGTGATCTATGTAGGTCGTATTAGTAGCGAAATCCGCAGGGCTGAGAAAGCTTACGGATATGGATGTTTCCTGGGGGATTCAAGCGTAACCATTGTGTATTTGCGGTCTACTAGTCATCATGGCGCAATTCGCAGGGCTGAGAAAGCTTACGGATACGGATGTTTCCTGGGGGACCCGGGCGTAACCTTTGTGTATCTGCGATCCATGGTTAGACAAAGGTTTTGTTTGTTGTTTTTGTTTGGATTGTACTTTCCATATCTGTTTTTAAAAAGTTTTCCAGTATTTTCACTGGGTGTTGAAACAAGTCTACTAAGTACCTGGAGAATTCTAGCTTTGCGCCTGATCAACGCACTGCTAGAGTCTGCAGGAACGAGGATAAACTTGTTAAGACATCGAGTTATAAAAGTATTTTGATAAAATATTATATAAATGATACTTTGATCAGTTATTACCTTTTTAAAGGATTTTAAAGTGTTTTAAATATTTTACCTCTTTAACCAACAATTTAAAATAATGGTTCATCCTTCTCTTTCAACCTCTCCTAGCTATTTTTTTTTCTACCTTCTTTCCGGATGTCTTCCAACCTATTGTTCTTTCTAGTTGTTTCTCCGCTTCCTTCCTTTTCGGGGACGAAAAGATTTGAGTGGGGAGAGTGTAACAACCCTAGATTTCTACATATATTTAAATTTGACTTTATTTTTATTTTAAATTATTTTAAACTTGTTTTATTTCAAAATTTCATTTTTAAATATAAATGTTGATTATTATGTGAATTATAAGTTCAAACTGGTATAATTTGTAAATTTTCCTAAAAAGTGAATTTGTGGTCAACTGGTCAAACTTTGACTTTTAAACTTTAAATTTAAATATTTAATTCTTAAATTTTATCTTTTATTATGAAAATATATTTAATAACATGAATACTGCTTTTTGTTTCATTGGAAATGGATTTGAATTGTGAAAGTTATGTACATTTCAATTTTGAGTGCAATTTGATTTATTTAACAATTTTGTCTATTTTAAAGTATAAAAAATTACATTTTCTTTGTCTTATTTTCTTTTAATATGTGTTAATATGTTATTTTATGTATACTTTGTCTTTTAACATTTTTAAAATGATGTTATAATTTTCCAAAGCTTATTGAATTTATTTTCTATTTTTAAAGGCTAGTTTCTATTTTTCTGTTATTTTCTTCAATTAAAGTATATTTAATTTAAAATTTATTTATTCATTTTTGTGAATGCATTTTTATTTTATGTTGTTATCTTTGTTTAAAAATATTTTACAAGTCCATATGAATTTTTCAAAATTTATTCCATTTAATTTCAAATTTTCTAGACTAGTTTGCAATTTTGTGCTATTTTCTTATTTTAACTTTATATAATTAATAAATATTTATTTATATTTTATATTTTTGTTGCAATTTCTAAATTTTAACTGAAATTATAATTATTTTCAGCTATTTAAACTTATATAAATAAATAAAAGAAATTTGAAAAGTCGTGACTCTTGATTTGCTTAAGGCTTTTGGTTTTCCACCTCTTTGTTTTCCAAACTCATGCATTCATTTTGCTTGGCCGACTTCATTTCTTTCTCCAGCTGATTATTTCTCCTATCATTCACGAAAAAAAATCCTTCTCATCTCCAAAATAGCCGTCCTCCATTTGTTTGTAAAAAAATTTGGTAAAAACCATCTTCTTTTTCCTTTGTTTTTGTGTTTTCTTCTTTGTTCTTCATGTTTTGCACTTGCCTTCATCCCCTCTTTTGGATCGGCCTGCCCTCTTCCACCACTTTGGCTGCCTCCACCACCATCCCCTCTGACCAACACCTCCTCCAGCTCCTCCCCATCCCATAGCCGTGGCCTTATGTGACAAAAATCCACCATAGTTTAAGGAAAACATCACTTACATATGCTAGCCGAGCACACCCTCCTTCCACCACCTCTTTCAACCACCTAGGCCGACCAACCACCACCACCACTAGCCTGATATCAACCTAACAAACCTGTGCACACCCCCTACAGCCCACACCTGAAATAGCCCTGCCCCTCTATGCCTTGACCGAGCCAAACTATGGCCTTAAACCCTTGTATATTGCTTTGTTAGTGTAGTTCCACCACCACCCACCTTTGCACCACCTTCTAGCATGATAGGCCAACCATTAGCAACCCAGACCTGAACCAAAAACATTGCTTTAGACCTGTAATACACTCATGGCCGAACTCAATGTGAGTTGGAGACAAGTGCAAAACAATTCCGCTTCGATTTGTGCAGTCTATTCTATCATTGTTTATCGTATTTGCATTTGAAACTTATGTATATTATTATTGTTTGTGTGACTTGTATTCAAGGGATTTGATACTTTGGCTCCTCCACTCTTATTTGAATCGTGTTATCGTGCTTGTTTGGATCTCATTCGTGCATTCGTCGTTGTGTCTCCAGCACAAAACGGTGAGTTATTCTCACCAGACAATATGTACATATATAACTAGTGAATTGACCCCTTTTGAATCTGTAAAATGCATTATCATGTTACACTTGCCATGTTATGATTTTATGATGTTCACCCATGCTTAAACACCTATTATATTATATGTTACTGTTATATTATGTTGTTCTATTATTTTTATCAATTTATCACAGTGCAAGTTCCCTTTAGATTAGAATCACTATGGGTTGAAATGATACATACCCGAACGGACTTTAGAATAGGAGAGAATCGTTATGGGCTGAAATGATAGGCTTGAATGATTTTCAATTATTTTCATTTACTTGGGATTGCGGGTTTGAAATGATCAAACTCGGGTATCTTTGTAAATTACGGGTTGAAATGATAAATTACCCGTATCACTTTACCTAGGCTAGAAAATGAAATATAGACCCGTTGTTAAAATATGTTTTTATAAAAATTTTAAAATATTTTAGAAATGTAAATATTATAATTTTTTTGGTTTAAACTAAATAAAAATGATTTTTGTAAAGCATTATTGATTTTCTGAAAATTTATAAGTGAAGTAAATTAATGGTAAAATTAGAAAATTTGAAATGTAAGTTATTTTGGGAAATTTTAATTTGGTGATCGTTGGAATTTAAATTAAATATGAAATGTGATAAATTCATGATAATTTGGATTAAAGTGAATTTAAATGATTTTTATATTATATTTATGATTTTGAATAAAGTTAAAATGTGAAATGAATGAATATTTAAGTTGAAATTTTGAAATATAACTAAAATTGGAAATTTGTGAATTTGGCTTAAAGGTGAATTTTAAGTTAAGTAAATAAAAATGGAATTAAGTTATATTTGAAAATTTAAACTTAAGTGTTAAGTTAATTTAATTTAATGAATTTATCATTTAATATTGGAATTTAATAAGTGAATTATTATTAAATTTTGATTTTAGAATGGAGGTTTAAATTTATAAAATCATGAATATAAGGGTATTTGAATGATTGTTTTAAAAGTGAAATTATATGATTTTATAAGTTAAAAATGATTTATATAAAAATATAATTGTTTGTGAAATTATACTGAATATTTGAAGTTAATTAACTGCATTTCTGGAATGCTATTAATTCTAATGTAAATGATAATAAAACATTTGTAAATGCTGTAGTTGATAATAATGAACCAAATGGCTAAATTCAATTAAAGGCTATTATAGCATTTTTGTAAATGTTATAATGGTTGAATTTAACTAAGTTTATTTACAGCATTTTAAATGCTGTCTTTTGTTAAATTGAACTGTTTTAAATGTGACTTTCCGTAGCATTTTCTAAATGTTGCGAAAGTTGAATTTTCATTGTTTTAATTAATTTAAGTGAACGAATGAACTTTGAAAGATTAAAATTTTGGAAATTTAATAATTTAATTATTAAATATAATAAATTCATTTTTATGATTTAAAATGAAGTAATTTTTTTCGAAATATAAACTATTTTGAAATATGATTTTTTTTTGAGTAAATGGGAAACCTTAAGATCATGGTATTCATTGATACTCACTTAAGTAAACCACGCCGTGTGTCTACCCCGCTTTTATTTAGTCGTCGCACACGGATGCTTAACGTTGAAACTCCCGCTGATGGTTTGGCGCTGGGATTCGAACCTGCCCGGACGCAGTCCTTTGGTTCCCATCTCCCAGCTCCCAAACCAACCGAGCTACGAACGGCGGGTGAAATACCATTTTTTGAAATGGATTTTTGAAGGATATTGAATTTTGAAATGATATTTAATTTCGAAGTATAAAATACCATTTGAAATTTTAACCATGGGATGTATTTAATTTATAGTTTAACCGATCCTTAAAGGATGGGCGATCCCAAGCATCCTTTGAGTTATTGTGCATTTCTACTACAGTTCCCTTGAGTTGGTTTACATTATATAAGTATATATTGTCCTGACTCGAGTGTTTTGTGTTTTACTTTACGCTCGGGTCAGCCTGAGTATTTACAGCTTAGCTTTGGATTTCTTTTCTAGAGCTAGGAATCGCTGGAGATTCTACTTGTCTAGTTATCTGTTCCTTTCAGTTCAGTTGTTCTATTTCAGTTCTGGTATTTATAAACTTCTATTTATTTGAGATTTCTATTGTATATGTTTTCAAGCAGATATTATGTATTATGAGAGTTTGTTATAGTAGCTTCATGAACTACTATGGTTTTTATATTCCGCTGCGAGTTATTCTGATATTTCTGTTTCTGTGGTTCTGTGTATTTGATTTTATTTGCTCCAAATTTTATTACAGTCTGTTATTTTGAATTATTCAAGTCAGACATGTGTGGATTATTGTCGATTTGAATGGTCCAAAATAGTGGGTCGTTACAGCCTCACAGTGGCGGCTAAGGTTTTGTGATGTTAAATGGTCCAGATTTATTAGTTTACGATCTAGTTTCATCCTACGGTTCTGGTACGTTTCAACTCCTATAAATAGGACCCTATCCTCTCCATTTTTTTATTTACAAATATTCGAGAACTCCGCGCACCTCTGCCATCTTCTCTCTTCAGTTAGATTCAGAAATTCTATTTGGGATTTAGGTGAGGATTCTAATTCTTTTCTAATTATTTTTTTAATCTATTTTCTTCTCCTCCAGCCTCTCTAAATTTAACAAAATTATATATATACCTATCTTTCACTGTGTATACAGATCAAAAGAAGGAGATCTGGAAAAGAGTTGCTTTGGCATTGCAAATCCATACAATAAAAGCTAAGGATAATCTGTGAGTGGAAACCTTAGTATTTTTATTTCAGTTATTGATCAGTATACATCTATGGATTTGAATATGTCTTAGGGATTTTGAGATTGTGAAAACAAAATAGATAAAATCCCAAAAAATTCCTTTTTATTTTGAAATGTCAATTCTAGATGGAGATTCTTAATTATTTATGTTAATTTGATGGAATTTATATTGTTTCTGCAATTTTGATAATTTCATAGTCTATTCCACCTCCTCCTTTTTTGATTCAAATTGTGAGTTTTCGTTATGAAATAAGGGTGTAGGGCATGAATCCTATTCGTAGTTTACACCACTTATTCCATACAAAATTCTTTCATCTATTTCTGTGTAAAAGAGAAGTTGAATAGAATATGAAGTTAGAATTGCAATTCTTATTGTTTAGAATGTTCCATTGAATTGATGTAATAAATTGGGTTTCTATTTCTATTTATAAGTCTATTTATTGCATTTTCGGATATGAATGTTTAATCCTTTTTATGAATATTGAAATCTTGGAAATCTAAAAGGAAAGGACTTGTATTAGTATTATGGTTAAAAGAATTAACATTAACACTAGTTTATGGCGTATGAACCGCACGCTTAGAAGCTATTATGCGCCAATATATATTTATTTCTGTTAGCATAATAAACATATAATTATAACATATAATTGTGTAGTTAGTTAGGTAATAATTGTCATTGATTCCTTCTTAGGAAAGTAATTAATATTTTAAGGCGTAATAAGTAAGATTCTTTGTAAAGCCTCAACTATGAAACAGTGAGATGAGTATTATATATGGAGAGTATTTAAATTATAGCTAAGTCATAGGGATGTGAGGTTAGTAAGTTGCATGACAAAAGTCCGTCTTTCACTTTTAGACTACCAGCAGTTGTGTACACTTCTTATCGATGTAAGACATCTTCTATGATAAATATTTGTGATAACGAGAGGTTAGTCCCAAATTGTGTAGGGTAAATCTACCCAGCTAATCTGGCTACCTGTTCCTCTGAATAGTCGGACTAATGTGAGGCGTCATTACGAGTATAGGTCATAATACGGGGGGCTTGCTTCGGGGTCTTGAGGATTAAGTGGTTGTTTGAGAGCCTACCTCTTTTCCTCGAATGAAGTATTAAATGGATAAAGGGCTAGTTATTAAGCACGATATGTGGTATCTCGACAGGGGTCCACTTGGGATAAGGTATTAAGTGAGTGATTGAGAGTCCGTCTTTCCATAAATAAGTATTAACTGGCTCAAGAGATTCCATGCGATGTCATCTAGATAGTCACCATTGAGGGGTCTGCCTTGGGAATAAGTATTAAATGATGGGGCCTGTCTCAATTGAGGTCTTAAATGGTCAGAATCTGCATATTTTCCAATAAAAGGTATTAAATGGCTTAGGTACTATCTCTTGCATTGTTTGATATTTATGACATGAGATTTGGGTTATGGGATTTAGAAACCTGCTTCAAGAATGGAAGGTATTAAGTGGTTGATTGTAGAGCCACCTCCTTTCCTTATAAGAAGTATTAAATGGTTTTATGTATGCAAGGCATATTCTTAATTAAAATATACTGTCCAATTACTGAAATGGTAAGACTCGATGTTTTTATTCACCAGACATTTGTTGTTCTAACTCCCTCCTCATTACAACACAGGTTAAGGACGAAGCTATGACGGTGACGATGCTTGAAGATGGAGTGGTTTGAGCTTGTGGTAGTTATTATTATCTTTTATGATGTTTTATGTTGTACCCATGTATTTTGGATAAATGATGTAACGAATTTTACTTGACATTTTGTGGTGTTTTGTATTATGACATTTCAAATGGTTTTGAAATAAATGGGTACAATTTGCTATTATATTTTATTACATCCGCTATGAGTTCCGAAAGAATAGTTATTGCTCTGTACTATTACTTCTTTTTCCAACCAACGGCCAGCCTTAGAATGGATCTAAGTTTCGACAGGTCTTTTCTGGATCAAAATTTAGGCATGTTCCGAGGTGAGTTGTCACATTTGGTATCAGAGCTTAGGTTACCCGGTCGACGGGGAAACTAAATATATGAGTAGCGTACTTGTTATTTTTGAAGAGGTTTTTCAAAAAGGATTTCGAAAAATTCTTACCATGTGTGTATATATATATACGCACACACATCCCCTATTTCCTTTGAACATACGCGCACATACACTAAGCAACCCTTTTATTTCAGCATATAATACCGTCTTAGGAAAGCGTCACTAAAGATTCAACCTACATATAGTTGATATGGCTAAAAATCAATCTTCTTCCGGAACTGGGATCCCTGCCTACGGAAGGCCTCCCATTCGAGGAATGCTCGAATAGTTTAAACAATATCCTAGGACCGTTGAGCAATTTCATATTCCTCCAACTACACCATTGGCACCTGCTACCCTGCCTGCCGATGCAACACCACATCCTATTGGCTTTCCTAAGTTTCGTGATTAAACGAGGATCTAGTCTACACATGTGTATTGAAATATATATAATATAAAATACATCAGAAATTACCAATGTTGTAGCCATGATGTTTAATATAAAACTCCTTAGATCTGATCTAAAACCTTTGAATTTGCAGCATACAAGAGACGAACACCACACTATAAACTTTGATTTTGATTTAATTTTACTTTGGAAATCAAAAGGCAAATATGCCTTGAGATTTTAGGCCATGGAAGGTGGATGGAGGCTCCAAAAAGTAAACTCAAAATGAGAGGGGATTGATGGTTTTTATAGGCAAGATGATGGAGTAAAAAGTGAAGATTTGGATTTGCTAATTTACCTCTTCTCCTTGACAATTCAAAACCTAATTTTTCAAATAAAAAACTTTGCTCCCTCACCTTGTTTGGCCGACCATATATTGGCCTAATGGTCCTATATTTTTTCCAAAATAAATCAATATTTGTTCATTTCAAATCCATTTTAAAATGTTTATCAATATCGTATATCGATACGTATATATATAACTTTTATATATGTACTTTATTAAATATTAATTCAAAACAATAAAAAAATAATTAATATTTCATAAATAATATTTTATGTACTTAATTTTTAAAAATTATAATTTAATTAAATCATGTGGTATTTCAGAGTATTCAACATTGCGATTGTGCGACTTGTAGGTGCAAATTCAGTAGCGATAATATCGAACAATTCGAATATTAACATTCGCATGTCACCTTAGCTAATGGTGTGATAGTTTGGTCGAATTTATCGCTTGCACATTTTGGATAAAATCCAATTTTACTATTTTAAGCGGCCCTTAGTAGTAACGATTATTTACACTAATTCTCTTTTACTATATTAAACGATCCTTGGTAGTAACGATTATTTACATCAATTCACTTTGTCAAAACTATATCACATTAGGACTTATGGAATTTGGTTTTGGTCAAAAATCCAATATCGATCACATTCAACTTGTATAATCCAAATATAAAGTCGTTGGTTCAATAATAACAATTATTATTAATTGAACTGCTCTGGCTAGAGACTTTAACTTTGAGTTGACTATAGTGGACCGTGATACTAACCTTATATAACTAAGGAGATGCGTTCTCTATTGAATAGTGTTTCGCTTTCAGTGCTCAACTAAGATCCGACTATAGTCGTTTAATGGACGTCGTGCCACGATTTAAATATAATCAAAGTGAAGTGCCCACATTGAAGTTCAACAATATTCTTAAGTCGAGAGAACTCATTGCTTCGATATTCTCTGTTTGACCTTAGTTATATTAACCAATAGAAAACTATCAAGTGTGTCATTTCATAGTTATTCAATAACTATTGGTACATAACCCCTTGGTTCCTCCAACAGTCATAAGCAATACACTGCCCGACATTTGAAGAGCGTTATGTACTGTAGTCTCAATGGATGTATCGATATCTGTCTCGAAAGATCTTGACTAGGAATAATCTAAAATAATATGCTATTTTTATTGTGATGAATTTTTCATGATTACAACACATTGTAATTATTATCAGATAACAAATATTTTAGGGATTTTCTATTAAATATACTTAAATTAAATATATATCAACATAACACATTATATCAAGTATATAATAAAAAGAATAACACATTTTATTTCAAACGAGATTTTATTATAGAATTAATAATTTACAATAAATTATAGAATTTATCTTAAGGAAAAACCTTAACACTATCAATCTCCTACTTGCACTTAAGGCCAATTATGGAACCTCAATCCTATCACTTCGATTGGTTTGCCAGAACAGACCGAGCTAGACATTTCATGAGTGATTTGTTGTATTGTCCTTTATATATACTCCTAGAATCATAACTTCTTTCTTCTCGACATGTTCTCTAATGTTGTGGAACGTTTAAAGAATGTGTCTTGATTTCTTATGTACTCTAGGTTCCTTTGTGATCTACATCACAGCACTATTACCACAAAATAATGTCATCAAATCTCTCATTTTGGGAATCATCCCTAGCTCACTCATAAATTTGCGCATCCATACCGCTTCTTTAGCTGCTTCGTTAAGGGTGAGATACTCGACCTCCACCAATGAAGCAGCCGCTAATTCTTGTTCGGAACTTTTCCAAATAATAGCCCCACTATTTAAAGTAAAACCATAATCTGATACAGACTTATTGTTATCGATATCACTTTGAAAGCTAGAGTCTATATACCACTTCATAAGGAGGTCTCCATTCCCATATATAAAGAATAATTCCTTAGTATTTCTTAAATACTTAACCATACATTTATAGAAGTCTAGTGTGTTTCTCTAGGATTAGACTGGTTTCGACTTACACATCCTAATATATAAGCCATAACCAGTCTAATACATATCATAACATACATTATGAAACCAATTGTTAATAAATATAGTACCCTTTTTATACGCTCTTTCTCCTCATCAGTATGAGGAGCTTCCTTCTTAGAAAGAATGATTCCAGATTGCATCGGAACATTTCCACATTTGGAATTCTCTATTCTGAATCTTTTTAGTATGGTTTTTGTGTATAGGGATTGAGAAGCCTCTTAGATTTATCTTTATGGATCTTTATACCGAGTATATAGGTTGCTTCCCTCAGATCCTCCATGGAGAAGTTACTAGATAACCAAGCTTGAGCTGATTGCAATAGCACAATGTCATTAATAGTCAGTAACAAATCATTGATGTATAGAACCAAGAAAAATATAGAACTTCCTTATTTGTTCTGATATTCGCACGCTTCCTCTATGTTTTGATAAAAACCAAACTGTTTGAGTACTTTGTCAAAAACATTCATTCCAACTTCGTAAAGCTTGTTTAAGACCATCAATGGATCTTAACAGTTTGCAAGTCTTGCCCTCATTCCCTATAACCTTGAAACCCTCGGGTTGTGACATGTAAACGGTCTCTTCTAAAACACCATTTAGAAATGTCGTTGTCATGTCCATATGCCATATAGCCATAGAATGAGGCACTAGCCAACATTATTCCAATAGACTTAAGCATTACTACATGCGAAAATGTTTTGTCATAATCAACACCTTAAATTTGACGAAACCCTTTCGCAACTAGCCTTAGATTATAAGTTTCCACTCGTCCATCTGAATTTACCATTTTATTAAAAATCCATTTGTAGCCGATAGGTTTTATCCCTTCGGATATGTCACATAAAGTCCATACTTTGTTTCAACACATGGAATCCACTTCAGATTTCATAGCTCCAAGCTAAAGTGTAGGGCCTTTACTCTACAGTGCTTGTCGGAATGAGAGAGAAGTGTCATCCTCTAAGACGCGGTCTTCTTTCTTGACATCTATGAGAAAATGGTAGTATCTCTATAGTGCACGGGATTCCCTGTTAGATCTTCTAATAGGTTGCGTGTTTTCATATACTGATGAATTTAGTTCACCTACTGATTTGGCCTCTGCATTAATTTTTCAGAATTCATCCAAGACTATAATCTCACTGTTAATTTCTTTTATAAGAAATTCCATTTTCAAAAAGACACCATGCTAAGAAATAATAACCTCTCGTTCCTCGGTATTATAGAAAATGCATCCCATTGAATTCTTGGGGTATCCTATAAATTTACACAACGCTGATCTTACCTCATGTTTATTGGGATCAACTTTCTTAACGTAGGTTGGACAACCCTACACCTTCAAATATTTGAGTTGGGGTTTCCTCCCAAACCACATCTCATTTAGGGTCTTGGCAAAGATTTAGTGGGCACCAAATTCAACATATGCTATTGTTTTTAGCGCATATCCCCAATAGGAAAGAGGTAACTCGGCTTTACTGATCATCATAAAACGAATCTTATCTAATAGGGTTTGATTCCTTCTTTTTGAAACACCATTGTGTTTGGAGTATAATGCAAAGTAATCTAAGTTATAATTCCATTATCTTGTAAGTACCATTGGAGCTCTTGCCTACATACTCACATTCTAGACTAGATCAAAGTATTTGTTAGTTTGCAGAAGTAAGGATCTTAAGTCGAATTTAACAATAAAGGAGGGTGAATAGTGTTTAATAGCTTTTATGAATCTTTTTAAATTCTTTTATATCAATGCAAATTGACAATCACATATGCAAATACAGATAGATATAAATGTAGTAAAAGTAAAAAGTAAAGAGTTGGAGAGATCACAGTAGGATTTTATATTGGTTCGGAGTTACCCTACATCCAGTCCTGTACAATTTTGTTGTACAGATTTCTTTTCAAATATCAAAGTTTATATAATCCCGATTTCAAGGCTATAAGACACACCATATATATTTACTGAGTTCTAGGTACACTTACTGGATTCGGACGGGACACCAGCACACCCACTTGGATTCAAATGGGACACCAAGCATATCCACTTAATTCAAACGGGACACAAGCACACCCACTTGGATTTCAGGGACACCAAGCACACCCAAGAGTATTTGACTATGATTTGATATAGTTTGCAAAATCAATTTCTTGAACTTGAGTACAAATAATCCTATAATCTCTTGAATAGCCTTTGATCTTGATTTGAGTGAGAAAGGTGAGAGAGATCAGAGAGTATACAATAGGGAATCAAATCAATAGAGTTTGAATTTGATTCTGACTGAATTTGAGAAGATTTTGAGTATAATATCTTTTAGAAATCAAGAGGGTGAATAAGGAGAGAAAATATGAGAAAGCAACTAACCAAAATTCATTGAGAGAACCCCTATTTATAGAGAAACAACAGTCATGTTTATTCGAGAAGAGATACGACGAAAAAAAAATCCATTCAAAATTTGAATTTTGAAAATATCGGACTATATGTCGACATATGTATACTATATATGTCGACATATCCTTTGTAAATTTGAAAAATATTTAATAAAATTGTTTTGAAAATATTATGTTTTGTAAAATATTTTGATACTTTGTAAAATCATTTAAGCATGGTTTATACATATTTTAACCATAATAAAACTTAAGAAAATTTTATAAAATATTTTGAAATATTTTAATATATAAAGGATTTAAATATAAATAATATACATAAAAATAATATATATAACGTATAAGTGAATATATATATTAAAATCAAAGAATTAATGAATGTCAAAAATATTGTTTTGAATACTATACCATTTAGAAAATATAAAACCAAAAACTATATATCTAAATATAATAAATTAAAAGTATACTAAAATATAAAATGCTTAAAAATTTAATTACTCAAAATATAATAAACTTGTTAATAAGAAGAAGTTCAAAAATCATATGAAAACTATTTTGAAAAGATGTTTGAAAAATCATTTTGAAAACAGGGACTCTTTAAAAATCATATTTGAAAACCAGGATATTTGAAAATCATTTAAAAACCGAGAATAGATTTTAAAAACCTTTTTGGAAAATAAAGAGAGATCAAAGAAGTGCTACTGGGGCTTTAACAAAATAATCTATGACTCTATAACTTATCTTGATACCTTAAATCTCAAACTCATGAGTCTTCAATATCTGATTCTTGTATTTTTATCAGCCTCTTGCATCTACTCTTGATACTATACAGTCTTCTTAATCAACACCTGTCTAATATCCTGCACTATATGTTATATATATCTTAATAAAAACATTAGTATCTATATTTTATATAATGTCATATGATTGTTGTCATCAAAACCAATGCCTAAGGCACTAACAGTATTTTAATCTTATGGTTCGTTTGATTTTTAACCTCATTCTTATACTTTATAAATTTTCCATAGAGATTGGATTTATTCTTCATAAGATACACATATCCTGGTCTTGAGAAATCATTAGTAAAAGTTACTAAACAAGAAGCATAATCTTTGGTAATAATATGTATTGGGCCACATACATCAGTATGTATAAGGCCCAAGAGTGCATTAACACTGTCGTTGCTCCCCTAAAGGGTGTTTGGTCATTTTTCCTTTAAGACATGACTCATACGTATCAAATGATTCAGAATCAAGTGATGGTAAAAACCCTTTGGTTTTTAATTTCTGCAATCGTTTCTCACTTATATGACCTGCCTATAATGCTATAAATAATTATTATTAATGTCAACATTAGAAGAAGTATTTACAACACAAACATAATTAGTATTAATAACATAAATGCCATTATCCAAAACACCATTATTGATTTTATTTCCATCCAACATAATGTTCATAACATTATATACACAATGAAAATCTATTTAGTCTCAGACGTTCTAGATACTAAAATTATTCCATAAATAAAAAGTTTTTAACATAATAGAAATTCTTCAAAATTAAAAGTAATCCATTAGGCAAAGCCAAGTGATAGTCTCCAACTGCAGTTGTATCTACTAGAGATCTATCCGCAAATTGAAGTCTCATCTCACCCTTTATCACATGTCGCTTTTTCCTAAGTCCATATAATGAATTACAGATATAAGTTCCAGATCCAGTATCTAAAACCCAAGATAATCTATTGATTGCAAAACAATTTTGAATCATAAATATACCTGTAGGAGCGACATAACTATTATGTTTCTTCTCTTTAAAAATCTTTAAGTAATCCAAATAGTTTCATTTCTAGTGCCCCTTCTTATGACAGTGATGACATTAACCTTTGTCATTTGAAACATTCTTCTTATTCTTCTTGTTAACCTGTTTCCTCTTCTTCAAACTATTTAAAGATGATGCTTTCCCTTTTACCGTGAACACTTTGCCTTGATCCTTGAATGAAGACTCGACTTATCTCAACATATTGAGCAGCTCCAAAAGGCTTACTTCAACAGGTTCATATTATAGTTTAATATGAATGACTCAAATTGTGGAGCAAGAGATCCTAAGATCAAGTCCATTTGCATCTTGTTGCTTATCGTGATGTCCAATTGGGAAAGTTTATCAATATAGCCTTTTACTATTAATACGTACTCATCCACTTTAATGCCCTTCAAAATCTTTATGTTGAACAATTTCTTAGTAATCTAGTACCATGCGAAATGAGATTACTCCTCAAACGATGCTTTAAGGTTATCGAAGATTTGATGGATAGACATGTTTTTGTGCTATCTTTCCAAAGGTTGGTCTAATATAGACAACTTGTAAAATTGCGTGATTTCTCAATCCACAACCTATTTGTTATAAGAAATTATTAGTTCGGGGTTCGCATCATCAGCGGATCTTACTCTAAGGGGTTCAGTTATTGAATACTATAAGCGATAATATGTTAGTGTTATTTTGATTGCTCTTAAACAGTCTATGTAGTTAGGTCCCGTGGTTTTTCATTTTCAAAATCTAACTTTGGTGTAGACATTTTCCGAAAAATTTAATTTAGTAGATTAGGCATTAAATTTATAATAGAAGTTCTTATAATATCAGTAAGGTTATATTTCTTTTTACTAATAAGCTCCCACTAGACTTTTATGTTTCTCAAAACCCTAAGAAGAAACATAGAAATCTTTCAACTTCTCTAGTGGGTGTTGGGTCTCGTTTGGTTTGGAATTTTGACCTTGAGTTTGCTCAACAAATCATAGACCCGAATCAATGGATAACACTATATCAGTTGAATCATATACAAACCTTACCTCATGATCTTTGTCCCAATCTCATTTCGACCTTGAGTTTACTTAGTAAAGCAAAAGCGATTATTTACTTGTAAATACCATTTCATGGTGGCCTAATATAACATACAATATCCTTGAATACACGACATTATTATCGAACAACTAATATAACACACAATATAACTATAAGCGATAAACAAAAAATGTAAATTGATACTCATCATTTCTGATGAATGGAGTTGTGCCCAAGATAAATAGAGTTGGTACCCCGGTGTACCATAGACCCCCGTGTCGCATCCAATGTGATCGATCTCATGTAGATCTCACCATGCCCCATGGAGCATAAGTGATATATGACCTACATTATATATTCGAAGCCTGTGGACATCGATCTACAATTCAAATTATTGTGATCCAATGACTTCAGTTGAGGGTTCAAAATAAATAGAGTCAGTACCTCAGTGTACCACATGAAAGTTCTCCTATGGATCGTAATATGGAATATAGTCTAAGTTATCTACTAGCGGAATATGAATATAAAAAGTAAACAGCAAAGTAAATAACACCAGGGATTTTTATACTGGTTCAAACTCCCGTTCTACGTCCAGTCCTAGACTTCTTCTGGAATTCTACTACCAAACCTCATTTAACCCGGGGGAACAAGTACTACACCACCTAAGCAACCGAACAAGACTTCTACCGCCTAGACAACCGAATAGGACTTCTACCGCTTGAGCAACCGAACACGACTTCAACAATACATAAAGTTTTCTTGACTGGTTGTGCTCTTTTGATAGCATGGATAAGCCTTTAGAGTACACCCTTCCAATAATCTTCTCCTTTGTGGTATGTAGTGTAATTCGTGAAGATTGGAAGATATTTTAATCACAAATGAATTTGTGCTTGAATGTGCGAGTGATTTGAAACAGATTTGAAAGAAAATGGTAGAGTTTTAGATGACAAGAATATTAAAATAGAATCAGAGAATTAAGTTATTAAAACAACTAAATTCAAAGTAATATATAGAGTTTTTAAAAGATGCAATTATTCATGAAAAGTTACGGTCAAAAGATACGAAACAACTCTTGAATCAAGGGTTGTTTTTGTTCGTTAAAAGAAGGTGATCGTTCAGACAAATAGCTGTTATGAATATTCATTCGACCAAGGAAAGAATTGTAGTCTTTTGAATATTTAAAATTTTGAATCTTAAATTTTATTTTTGAAAAGACACTTGGTTCAGTCGAATGAATGGGGTGGTTCAGTCGACTGAATGGGGTGGTTCAGTCGATTGAACCTTCAAATGTACTTGTGCACCTGTGCATGTTTCAGTCAACTGTGAACACCTATTCAGTTGACTAAAATTGGTGTTTTCTACCATATTTATTTCTTTTTGAAAACTTTTTGATTATGAACTTAATATAAATGTTTTTTATTGTGTGTATATGGTTTGAAATTAATTTTAAAACCATGGGTGCATGCATATACCACCTAGGAGAGATTTTAACAATGATTAACTACTAAACTGGATTATAGACAAACCATTTATAAAATTTGAAACTTCCTTTTAAATTCTTGGTCTTCAATCTATTGTCGAGTAGAATAGTATCTTCTCCTGCAAATATGGTTTGTTCATATAATATATACTTATATAGTTGTTAAGATCAAAACATCAAAATACAAAGTTCTAACATTCTCCCCCTTTTGATGATGACAACTATGTAAGTTTTAAAAGTTTATAAAAATTTATGAAAAGCAATTGTAACTCCCCCTGAATAAATGATTTTCCTGCCGAACATCTTATACTTCTCCCCCTTTGTCATCGACAAAAAGGAATAATTAGATAATATGGTAAACAATGGTAGTATGAATATAAATAAACTTGATATTGAACAACAACAAGTAAACTTGATAACATGGATAACTTGCATTTAAACCAACAACAAGTAAATGAAATTAAACATATTACTTAACAATCATGAAGGAAACAACATTAATTCAACATTAAAACAAACAACAGTAAATGTACATGGAGACAACATAACAAACACAAAAATAAGGAAAATATATAAGCATAAGAAAAGATTACAAAAAACTAAACTTCCTCGCTATCGGATTCTTTCTCTTCCTCTTCTTCCTCCTTGGATGTAGTCCAAGTGAACGGAGCGGGATTTTCGACAATATTTGTTGAAGTAGAGCCGGTGCAAGAGATCTTCTCCCATATTTTATTTAAGAAGCCCTTGATGGAGTTGAGCTTCTTATTGGTCTTGATGATGATTTTTCTCGAGGGTGACCAATCGTCGATTGAGCTTGTGTTGATTCTGGGAGAGAGTGACAAGGCCTTGTTTTGCATTGAAATCTCTTTGAAGCTCTTGTATTTCGTCGTCTTCTTCTTCCTCAATTTGATGGGAAGTGGAGAAGGAGCCGATATGTGTTTCATGAGGTTGCGAAATCCCTTGTGCTCGATTTGCCGCCCATTGTTGGAAGCTAATGATTTGTTGAGGTGGCGGACGTTTTGGCAAACTCATAAGACTTAAAGTCTTAGAGTTTAGCTCTCCAACTGTGATGAAGTCGACATCGGGGATGGTTACTTCGAAATTCATGAGGATGCGCATAATATAGGCTCCGTAGAAGATGGTTTTGTAACTCCTCTTGTGGTTGACGGTTAGAAATTCATCAAGAATTACTTTGGCCCAATTCACGTGTTGAGAGGAGTAGATGGCAAAGAGGGCTTGGAAATCTCTTTTGTAGACCTTCTCGTAACTTCGGGTACGAGGTTGAATAGATTAGATGAGGGAACGATGAAGAATGCACGTCTTTGGTCGCAAGGCGATGGATTTAAGAGCAGTCATATCATCAGAGAGAAATCTATATGAGACTTCATCTTGGTTGTCCATATTGACCTCAATGTCATTGATGTTGACTCCTCCAGCGGGACAATGGAGAATATGACCAAGACGTTGTAGAGGGAGGTAGATGCGGACGCCGTGAACCAACGTCCAAATGCAGTCATCCTTATTTCTTGGATCTTGGTGATCCAAGTTCATGTTGGGAAAAAAGAGCTTGATGGGGAGGGGGTAGATTTTGACGTTATTAGCATCGAAGCCAATCAAGCTATCAAGGCCGCTAGCTTCGGCAGTTTTGTGAATGGTGTAAGCATTGAAGTCCGGAAATTTGACAAAGGAACCATCGAAGATTCTAGAGCTTCTCATGGCGTTGAATCGAGTAACTGCAGTTTCATTGTGAAGCCATGATCTTATTTGGCACTCGAATGGTCCGGTAGAGGATTCTCTAGCTCTTTTGGTTCTAGGTGCCATTTGTTTAAATTGATTTGAGGTAATAAAGATTGGATTGAAGTATAATGGGGGTTAGGGTTTAGTTGGTTGAAATGAGGTCGGATTTGAAATGAAGAAGATGAATATATTGGATGGTTGAAAAGGTGGGCTGGGAATTGTTCAAAAGTATTTTAAAAAAAACCAGAAATACAACATTCAGTCAACCGAAAATCTCTCGGCAGTCAACTGTTGTGCAGAGATTTTCTTCCCACAAGTTTTGGCCTGAATTTTTTTAAATTCAGTCGACTGAATTTATTGGATCAGTCGACTGAAATCTGGAAAATTTCAAGCATACAAGAATGTTCAGTTAACTGAAATTTTAATTCAGTCGACTATTGTGTAGGGAAATTTATCCCGCAATATTTAGCCTAGAAATGTAGAATTTTAGTCGACTGAAAATGGGAGAGCAGTCGACTAAATTAGCTTTAAAAAGTCTATTTTGTAGTTCAGTCGACTGCCTGGGTTGATTTAGTCTACTGAAACTATCATATTTTGCACTTCTAGCCTTTTAAACTATAGGTTTTTATAAATAATCATTAACAATATATACTTTTATTAATTTTCTAATTATAATATCTTGGAAACCATAATATATTATTATTGAATAGAAAAAACATATAAAACATACAAAATTTACTTTAAAGCAAAATACATGAAATCCTAGTTTTCAGAGGAATGTGAATCGTCAGAGTGCGGTTCAACCTTAGTTATTTCTTGTAATGGTCGGATAGGTGACCATACATTAGTACGCTCTCAGGAGTTAGGTGACAACCAAGGACGTTGAGGGCTATGTTCCCAAGAATATTGTGGCACTTGAGAACGCTGTGGCGATGGTTGATGCACGCTTTGTTTAGAGGAAGACCCACAAAACTTCAAGCCGACTTGTTCTAAAAAGCTTAAATGTTCAGCATTTACTTTGTTTCATAGTACATTTCGCGTTGCAATTCCAGAGTCTCTCTTTGGAAATGATGGATATCATCAATCTTCTTTTGTGGATGAGAACCAAAACGTAAGTTACGTTTAGTTCGTTTCCCCGATGGCGTATATCCAGTATGATGTGTTGGAAATGGTGTAATCTTAACTGGAGTATATGCAGGAGTGGTGTTGTTGGATTTCTTTGACGATTCGAAAGTGGGAGTGCTGAAAACAATGGAAGATTGATTTGGTTCTTCTTGTGAAGACATTATGGTGTTTGTAAAGAAAAGTTTAAAAAGATATCGAACAAAGAAGTTTTTAGAGGAAGAATTGATGAATAAAAAGTTTGAAGGAGTAGCATATATATACAGGAGAATGTTCTATTTTGAGGTAAGAAAAACCTGAAAGCTAAATAGCTGAGCGTTTATGGCTAAGGAAAAGTAAGAGGTAGACAAAGATGAAAATTAATGACAGTACAGGTGATTTTTGGAAGGTAATAGTTGATATAACAACAAACAATATAGCAAAATGTAAATGCATACAACTACCTTACCAGCGACCTGAGTTCGAGTGCCAACAGCTTCATTTCTGACAAAAATTTATTTTTCTTAAAAATTTATAAAATTTTAATTTTAATTATAAATCATGCAAAGATAAAATACCTAATTCTCGACGTAATTTTATAAAAATATTTTCATTTTAAGGTTTTGTAAATATATCAGCTATCTGATTTTCTGATGATACAAATTTTAATGAAATATTGCCTTTTTCGGTATTATCTCTAAGAAAATGATGTCTGATATCTATGTGTTTAGTTCTAGAATGATTTATTAGATTTTTCAATAAATTTATTGTACTTGTATTATCACAATAAATTGTTGATTTAGAAAGATTTATTCCAAAATCTTGAAGTGTTTGCTGCATGTAGATTACTTGAGCACATGCCAAAGCAGCAAAGATATATTCTGCTTTACACGTCGAAAGTGAAACACAATTTTGTTTCTTACTAAATCAAGATACTAAAAATCGTCCAATAAAGTGACAAGTACCACTAGTACTCTTTCGATCCATTCGACATCCTCCAAAATCAGCATCACTATATGATACTAATTCAAAAGGACATTCTTTTGGATAAAAGAGACCGTAGTCTTTAGTCTTGCTTGAGTATCGCAAAATTCGCTTCACTACCCGCAAATGTGATTCTTTGGGATTTTCTTGAAATCGTGCATACAACCATACACTCATCATTATATCTGGTTGACTAGTAGTTAAATATAGTAAAGAACCAATCATACTACGATATAGTTTTTGGCTAACACTTTTGCCATTTTCATCTCTATCGAGATGTAATGTAGTACTCATAGGAGTTGGTTTAGGAGAAATGTTTTCCATACCAAATCATTTTATGAGATTATTACAATATTTTTCTTGATTAATAAAAATTCCATTTTTTAATTTGTAATCCAAGAAAATATGAAAGTTCTCCCATGTGAGACATTTCAAATTCTCTTGTCATAGTTTCTGAAAATTCAGGACACAATTTTTCGTTTGTGGAACCAAAAATAATGCCATCTACATAGATTTGAATTATTAAAATATCACTCTTATCTTGTTTTATAAATAAAGTTTGATCTACTTTACCAATTTTAAAACCAGAATTAATTAAATAACTTTTAAGATGGTCATACCAAGCACGAGGTGCCTGTTTTAAACCGTATAAAGCCTTTTTAATTTATAAACATGATCTGGATATTTTTCATGTGTGAATAAAGGAGGTTATTCTACATAAACATTTTCTTTTATAAAACCATTTAAGAAAGCACTATTTACATCCATTTGATAACGTTTAAAATTATTAAAACATGCATATGCTAATAAAATACATATAAGCTTCTAGATGAGCTACATGAGAAAATATTTCATCATAGTCTATTCCTTTTTCTTAATTATAACCTTGAGCAACTAGCCTAGCTTTATTTCTAATAATATTTCCTTGCTCGTTAGCTTTATTTTTATAAACCCATTTTGTACCGATAACCGCTTGATTACTTGGTCTAGGAACTAAGTCCCAAACTTCATTACGTTCAAATTGATTTAATTCTTCTTGCATAGCTATAATCCAGTAATCATCAGTTGAAGCTTCTTTAGCATTTTTGGGTTCAATATTCGAAAGAAAAGCTACATAACCCATCTGATTTAGTTGATTTTGTGTTCTTATGTTGGTATTCATTTCTCCAATTATATTTTCAGCAGGGTGATTTCTTAGAAGTCTTGGTGGGGATCTAATATCATTATTATTTGGTAAATTATTGTTGGTATTAATTTCAATATCATCATCCGAGCCATTTAATTTTGAAATATTTTCTTCATCTTCTATTTTATGGTTAACTTTGAAATTTTCATCGAATGACACATGAAGTGTTTCTTTGATTATTTAGTTCTTTTATTATAAATTCATCGGATTTTGGATCGAATTTACCAAGCTTATCTTTTGTATTCAATATAAAACATTTAAAACCAAGAACTTTAAAATATGATATGTTAGGTTTTCTTCCATTAAAAGTTCATATGGTGTATGTTTAGTTAATGGCCTGATGGAAACTCTATTTAAAACATAACAAGCAGTTGCTACAGCTTCTGGCCAGAAATGTTTTGGTAGAGTGCTTCCATTTAATAAAGTTCTAGCACATTCTTGAAATGTTCTATTTTTCCTTTCTACAACTCCATTTTGTTGTGGAGTTCTAGGAAATGAAAAATTATGAACAATTCCTTTCTTATTACAGTAATTTTTAAAAGATACATTTTCGAATTCACCACCGTGATCGCTTCCGATATTTTTAACTTTTTTAATATTTTGAATTATTTTAGCAAATATTTTAAAATTATCAAAAGTATCACTTTTATTTTTCAAAAATATTGTCCAGGTATATCTTGAAAAATCATCTACTATTACAAAAACATATCTACTATGGTTTATAGACTGAACTTGAGTTGGTCCAAAAAGATCTAAATGTAATAACTCAAGTGGTTGTAATGTAGAAATCATTTTCTTTGATTTAAAAGAAGATTTTGTTAATTTTCCTAATTGACAAGCATCACAGATGTTTTTTTACTTTGAAAGTCATTTTTGGTAGACCTTTAACTAAATTATTTTTAGATAATTTTTATAACTTTAAAATTCATGTGACAAAATATTTTGTGCCATAACCAAGGATCATTATCTTTGGCTACTAGACACATATTTGTGTTATGATTTACTTTCATACTTAATATATAAATATTTCTTTCTCTGATTCCTTCAAATATAAGGTTATTATTTTGATAAAAAATGTTGCATTTATTTTTTGAAAAATTTATATTAAAACCTTTATCACATAGTTGACTTATACTTAGTAAATTATGTTTTAAATTTTTAACTCATAAAACATTTGTAATAAGAGGTAAGTTAGATGTACCGTCATTGCTCACATTGCATTTGCCGATGATATAGCCTTTGGAATTATCTCCAAATGTGACAGATCCTCCATCCGAGTAGATAATGTTGGTTAGCATATCTTTATTTCATGTCATATGTTTTAAGCAACCACTGTCTAGTATCCACTTTCCTCTTTTCTTAGTCGGTGCCTGCAAAAAATATATGAATGACGTTGGTACCCAACTTTTATTAGGGTCCAAAGAGTTAGGTCTAAGGAAGCCAAACCCAAGAAGGTTTAGAATTCCCTTTATAAGTAAAATCTTTATTTTTATGAACTGAAGTTATAAAAGATTTTATATACTTATTTCTGATTAAATTATTATTGGTTTTTGGTACCCGAATTTTTATAGTATTTGTTTTACAAATTTCTTTCTTTTGAGTGAAAACCTTTGGCTTTGGTTTTGCTTTTACAAAATTATTATGCAAATTAAAATTTCTGTATGATATACTATTCTTCTTTGAACTTGTCTTTGAAGAATTTTTATATCCTAAACCATTCTTATTAGAAGCAGCTTGAGAATTACTGATAATTTTAGAAAGATTCTCTCTTCCTTTATTAAAATTAGTTATGTTTTTAGTGATATTCTCTAACTCAGTTTTAAGACTGGTATTTTTCAATTCAAGAATTTTGACATTTGATTTTAGATCATGATTTTCTGAAGCTAATGTCATATTGTTTTCTTTTTGCACTTCTACTTCATTTGATAACATAGTGAGTTGAGAAGAAACATTAGACAAAGATTCTTGTATATTAACAAGTTCTTCTTCTAGAATTTTCTTTTCATCTCTTAGCATATCAACTTCTATTTCAGTTCTATTTAGTTTTTCTAGTGCATCTTTATATTTTCTTTTAACTTATTTGAGTTTATCTAACAGTTCTGAATTTATATCGATTAAATCATTAGAAGTTAAACCACTTACATTGTTAGTTGAAGCCATAAAGCAGACGTTTGCCTGTTCAGAATCACTGTCTATGTCACTGTCTAATGATGATGATGATTCTGAATCACCCCATGTAACAGAGAATGCTCGCTTCTTTTTGTACTTGTCCTTCTTACTTTTGAATTTATCTTTCTTTCTTTCAGGACAATCTTTCTTCACATGACCCTTCTTATGACATTCGTAACATTCGAGATTTGAGACTGGCAGTTTGCTGGAGTTGTCTCTTCTACTATTTCCAAACTTCTTGTTCTTTCTGTATTTTAATTTTTTTTGAAATTCTTTACAACAATGCCATGTCATCTTCATTTAAATTCGAATCCTCTTGTTCATCTTTGAATGCAATATTCCTTTTATCTTGTGCTTGATCTCGCTTATCCTACAAATTTACTTCATATGACATGAGATTTCCTATTAACTCTTCAGGTTTGATGGTAGAAATGTCGTTAGCTTCTTCACTAAGACTTTTCATTCCTATTCATCCGTTAAAGAGTTTAAAATTTTTGAGACAATATCAAAATCTGAAATTTTTTCTCTTAGTGCCAATAGTGAATGATGTATGTCTTGGAATCTAGAATACATGTCTTTTATAGTTTCATCTGGTCTCATTCTGAAATTTTGGAACTGATTTTTAAGCATAGAAATCTTGCTTTGTTTAACTTTGTTAGTTCTTTCATGTATGACTTTAAGAGTTCTCCAAATTTCATAAGAAGTTGTACACATACTAACCTTATTAAATTCATTTTTGTCCAAGGCATAAAATAACATATTCATTCGATGTAGCATCTATCTTCTGTGTATTTGACCATTCTGCAAAAGGTGTAGTGGGTATAGTGTGTTCATTTTGAGTAATATTCCAAGTATCATATCCATTTGCTTGCATAAAAATTCTCATTCGAGTTGACCAATAATTGTAATTCAACCCATTAAATAGTGATGGTCGTGCAGTAGATTGACCTTCAACAAAACTTGTGTAGTGTTATTTTCCATATTAACTGTGTATCAAATAACGGTGTTATGGTTATATGATGGCCTTGCTCTGATACCAAATGAAAGTGCTACTATGGATCGTAATATGGAATATAGTCTAGGTTATCTACTAGTGCAGAATATGAATATAAAAGGTAAACAGTAGAGTAAATATGTAACGAAGCGGATTTTGCCCGCTCGAAAATCGACATCCATACTTTACATCGTACTCGAATGCCGTAGATTCGACCGTTCAAATCCGAGTCGCCGGAGCTTATAACACAGTTAAGTAAATAACACAGCGGAAGAAATGAATAATACATTGATATACAATATCTGATACAATATCTGATACAACAGAGTGATACAATGAATATCAATATACATCAGAGATATGATACAAGAAATAGCAACGGAAAAGAAAACGATAACATCAGCAGCGGATAATCTTCATCTTCAAAGCACTAATCCAAAAATAGCTTGAACTCCCAATAACGATGCACAAAGATAAGCAAGTGCAGTCCATATCCAAAGACTGAACTAGCTCCAGAAAATCTACTAATCTGACTATCTGAAAAACCCAACTCTAGACTGCTCGTGTAGAAAAATTTTGAGCATCCAGAGTTTAGGAAAGAAACAATAAACTCCGAATCAGTCATGGGACTGATGTGAGCAACAAAAACAGTTTATCTTTAAAAACAAATAGCAAAAGAATTTTAAAGTCAATTCACAATGCTTTTAGAAAATGAAACTACCATAAGACCTCCCGCCACACACACAATGCAAACGCAGAATTGGAGGAGATTTCTTCTTATGATAGTCAAAGATGCTTACTACGTAAACAAATAATTTGATTTGATATTATTATTAGTGCATAGTGGGAAAAAGTATTTCGAAAATAGAATATCAATCCTAGCCAACATACGACCATTATCGTATGCCTACTATAGCTACCATCTATACAGTGGTGACCACCATACGTAAATGGCAGGTTCTACAACTAATACCGTACAAAGTTCGTATTGGAAGATGGATTTCCAAAAAATGGTCAGGCTAAGGAACTTCCTATGCCACAAAGGAACGCCTCTGGAAAGACGCCCCGAGAAATAACCTAACATTACGGTTAGATCTCTGCCAACACAAGGCCGGGTTACCCCTAACTGGGTAACTACTGACACGAATATGTCATCCCCCGGTTGTAACCAACCTTTATCCGGGATCCCGTCAACCAACAACCACAAAGAAAATTTGCAGCAACCACATAGGTTAAGTACCTGGGATCCATACCATGATACCACCTCTATCCAGAAGGAATGACATACACTAAAAGGGCGCTACCCCCTAATAACCTTGCCGCATCTTTCCTGTTTTGACCATTTCCGGAGTGTGAGGTCCGACGAAGTCTCGTCCACAAAGCTACGCTTTGTCACAAAGCCATGCTTTGGGTCAACAGATGATCAAAGAAATGATCACAAAGATAAATGATCAAACAAATGATCATATCACAAATGATCAAACAATGATCATTACACAGCAACACTCAGCATGTCACATTACCAAATTGGGAATATATCGCTGATAAATTTCAACTACATAACCTCTGAGCTCGTACGTCTCAGAGAAGGGTGTTAAGCTAAGAGAATAAATTCTCCGCCACCAACAGAAATGTATTTGAACGAAATCGGCTTTATATCTCAAAGTGTAATGTCAGACATGTAACCATACAAGTCTGTTCCGGGTTCGAACAGAACCGAAGGCACTTCTTATGAAGCCCTTGCAATTCCGGGTATTCACAATCCCGTCCGGACTTCCCATCACAAAGGGTGATAAAATCTCTATATCGGGGCCAGTCGATGCAGAGACATTCGACGAGTTGTCCTTTCGTTTTCGAAAATATCCGGTCTTCACCACCGGTCTTCAAATGTTATCCATATACGACGAATCACTATTCGGAATGGGTTATATGACACAAATGTCTTTTCCCGGCTAACCCGAATAGTGAGCACAATATTTAAAAACATATGGATATGTGATTTCGATTAAGTCACAACTTAATAATTCAACTTCTTTTTAAATGGTTTCAATCGATTACCATTTCAAATTTTTTAAACAAAAAGATTTATTTCACAAAGTTCACCCAGTTTCACAAAAATCCGTTCACAGTTTCAAAACAATTTCCGTTTCAATTGGATTGACTCGTTAAATCTTTAAAACAAGATTCAACTTATAGTTTTCAAAACAATGTCATTTCGAATGGTTCAAACAAATCATTATTTTAAATCTGTTAAAAATAAACAGATTGAATTCATAGCTTTCAAAAAGAATTCATTCATAGCCTTTCAAAACATTTCAATTTCATTTTAAATTTGAAACCTTTCAACACAAATTGGAAGTTCACTTATCATATGAAAGCTGTTATTATTTGAAAACAAATAGTTTTCGTTTCAGAAAAAATCCAATTATATTTGCACGAGTTAAAGCCCTTGAATTATATTCACATTCCAAAATCAATACTCTTAAAATAGTTTAATCCTTATATAACGGGTATAACATCCTTAATCCCTAGTTTCAAATCATAGAATTCAATTTCAAATCTTGAATTTAAGTTTAAATCAAATTATTTAAATTTCAAGACTTTATCAAATTATTCAAAAATAAGTCTTATCTTTGAAACTCCATTTCAAAAGCTTTTCACTTTAAACCGAAATTTCCAATTTCAAAATCAATTGAAATTAAAATTTCAATTTCAAAACATTAAATTTAAATTATCAGTGACTTAACCGATTTCCACGTGAAATCCATATTTGTGTGTGTAAAAGTGTAGTCCAGGGGTTTCACACACAATAGTGCAACATCATACAATCATCATAGATCAAAATACAGAAATATAATTGATAAGCGATATGAACTATAATGCTCATCTTCCATTCACAAATCACATATATATAAAGTCACAGATAATAAATTACAGGTCACAACACAAATCAGGATATATCACAAAGCATCACATATCAGGAAATATCAAACAGTTCGATAATCAATAGAATCCAAACATCCATAAGTGAGCTCAATTAATTATCTGATTAATTTAAATCAGATAAGTCATCAATCATGGTCAATTAACATTAATAAATTTCAAATCATTTGATTAATTGTCCTTTAATCATTTCATTGATCAATTTTAATCATTAAATTACCTTTAATTAAGTAGTTATCTTCAAGTAATTGATTACCTTTAATTACTTATATTAATTAATTATCCCTTAATTAATTATCCTTTAATTAATTTCATTGAGTAATTATCCATTAACTACTTTCATTAATTGATTTTCCCTTAATTGCTTACATTAAGTAATTAACCTTTAATTAATAAATTTTAAAATCTTAACTATTTATTTATCTATCCTTAATCATTGATTAATTAAACTAATTAATTAATTAACTTAAATTAATCATATTACCAAAATTAATTACTATTTAAAACCACTTAAAAAAATACTTTATCTTTCAAACTTAATTACAACTTTTAAATTTATAACTTTCAGTTTAAATTCAAACTCAAGTACTTTTATACATAAAAGTTTTAAACCCAATTTAGATTTCAAAATTTAAATTATCTCAAACCTCAGATTCAACTACTTTGAATTCATATTCAATTTCAGATTTTAAACTTAGTTGAAATTTCCAGTTTGCATTTAAACTTTACTTTAAATTTAAAAACAACAGAACAGGTTTCTGTTTTTATTAAAACCTGAAACAACATCAATACTCAAGCAACTCGAATTTTACTTCGAGACAAAGCCTTAGCTGCTTCGAGCTAATCCTCAACTTACTCGAGACAAACCCGAGTAAACCAAACCCCACAACCCAAACATTCACCAGCATATCCACCAACCCCTGTGCACCTGTACAGTGCCTCTGGCCACCGCTGACCAACTATGCGACCTCCCCACAGTCGCTAATCATCATCTCAGACCAACCATACACCAATTCCTTCAATTAATACTTGAAATCAAAAATCGAGACAAAGGTTTCAAACCTGGAACCAAAAACACATCCACCCCTACAAAACCTGTCAACGCCAAGCTCTCGGCGCTCCGACCACTAGGCGACTCCAAACTCCGGCCATCACCTCAACTACTACCCAACTACCACTATCCAAAATATCAAAACACTTGATCGACAATACTAGTTGTGGTGATTAATATTTTAAACACAGTTAAAACTAGGGTTTAAAAAGAATTCTCAAGGCTGCATCTTCCACCATGAAATTTAACACCAACTAATATTTTTCCTAGCAACTCCTAACCCTCCTCCATCACCTGGAAGAACCCCGTGCCTTCCAGTCACATAGATCACCAGAAAACCAAATATTCCCCTTTCCAACCAAAACTCAAACTACACCCTCATCCTATTTCTAAAAATCATAATTCCTGATTTAAAAATTATGTTTTTGTAAATGTATTCAATCTACAATACTAAATTTATAAATTATACAGTATGAATTTTTGAGTTATATCAACATTCATTGATGTTTAAATATATCCAAATACCATCAGGTTTGAATTTGACTTGATTAAAATTTTAAACAAAAATCTAAGTTAAATCAAACAATATTGGTTTATAAATCAGTTCCTATCACAAATTAAATTATGTGGTAAGGAATTTTAAAATGAAAAAGAGGAACTGGGAGCATAGCAGAGCACATAACAACATGTATACCCATAAATATTTACATCAGATTTTTATCTATCCACATACAGTACTTATTTATATCCAACCATACTAGCATGCAACCTAAGTTATAATTTAAGATTTAAAGGTTACTCACAGATTCTCAAACATTGGATTCAAAGAAATGGTTTTAAAGATTAAAGTTGCTCACTTTGTAGTGGAACAAAGCAGCATATTTTGATGATTTTGGACAGAGAAGCAAAGAAGAATCTTAGCTAGGAACTTTCATGCTTGATTTGTTTAAAGCTTCCAGGTTGAAGACTTTTGAACTTTCTGTTTTGATTTTTTTCATACTCAGCTTGAAAATGAACGAGACTGTTATGTATAAAGAAAAGAAGATGATAGGTATGCTATTATTTTGTACAATATAGGCATGGCTGGTATACTTGCATTAAATGCCTTGGTACCATCATGTTTACAATACTATTTTTTTTATTTTTGTATGTACAATATATATTTTTCCATTTCGGCTGGAGATATATGGCATTGATTGCCTTTGTACAAATTTGCTTTCGGCTGAGATGATATTTTATTGTGTACCAAGATAATGGCATGGATTGCTTAGTACTATACTATATTTTCTTTCCTATACTCCATTTCAGCTGTACAAAGCATGGAGATATTTGTTTTGTGTGCTAACATTTATTAACTTGGACTTGTTCATACTTATATATATTTTTGTTTGTTATTTTACTTTGTTTTGTATTTAAGTGTTGTTTCTTTTCTTATGGCTTAATAATATAAATAGATTTCTATTTTAATTGTGTTGTTAAAATTTTATCCAATGTATTTACTTTATTTTTCTTTTATTATTTTTGTTTGTTTTATTTATTTTTAAAACCATTTATTTAAGATTTAATTTTAAATCCAATATATACACATATATATTCAAATTTACTCATATATATCTATATACATATATATTCACGTATATACAAATCGTTTAAATTTATGTGACTTAATATAGATTCTATTTGAATCGAGGAAACTCGCTTCCATTTATAATAAATTATAAAATTTTAATTCAAAATTCAATAAATCATCAATTTAAATTAAATTAAAATCTAGGGTCGTTACAAAATAACACCAGGGATTTTTATACTGGTTCGAACTCCCGTTCTACGTCCAGTCCTAGACTCCTTTTGGAACTCTACTATCAAACCTCACTTAACCCGGACGAACAAGTATTACACCGCCTGATCAACTAAACAGGACTCCTACCTCCTAGACAACCATATAGGACTTCTACTGCCTGAGCAACCGAACAGCACTTCAACAATACTAAAAGTTTTCTAGACTGATTGTGCTCTTTTGATAGCATGGATAAGTTTTTAGAGTACACCCTTCCTATAATCTTCTCCTTTGTGGTATGTAGTGTAATTCGTGAAGATTGGAAGATATTTTAATCATAAATGAATTTGTGCTTGAATGTGCGAGTGATTTGAAACAGATTTGAAAGCAAATGGCAGAGTTTTAGATGACAAGAATATTAGAATAGAATCAGAAAATTAATTTATTAAAACAACTGAATTCAAGGTTATATATTGAGTTTAAAAGATGCAATTGTTTGTGAAAAGTTAAGGTCAAAAGATACGGAAACAACTCTTGAATCAAGGGTTGTTTCTGTTCGTTAAAAGAAGGTGACCGTTCAGAGAAATAGCTGTTACGAATATTCAGTCAACTGAGAAAAGAATTGCAGTTTTCCGAATATTTAAAAATTCGAATTTTAAATTTTATTTTTGAAAAGACACTTGGTTCAGTCGATTGAATGGGGTGGTTCAGTCGATTGAACCTTCAAATGTACTTATGCACCTATGCATGTTTCAGTCGACTGTGAACACCTATTCAGTCGACTGAAATTGGTGTTTTCTGCCATATTTATTTCTTTTTGAAAACTTTTTGATTATGAACTTAATATAAATGATTTTTATTGTGTGTATATGATTTGAAATTAATTTTAAAACCATGTGTGCATGCATATACCACCTAGAAGAAATTTTAACAATGATTAACTACTAAACTAGACTATAGACAAACCATTTATAAAATTTGAAACTTCTCTTTGAATTTTTGGTCTTCAATCTATTGTCAAGTAGAATAGTATCTTCTCCTGCAAATATGGTTAGTTCATATAATATAGTTGTCAAGATCAAAACATCAAAATACAAGGTTCTAACACCACAGACATCGAGCCATATCCTAATTGATCGAACTTGTGTAGATCTCACCGTACCCCATATCGAGCATAAGTGATATATGACTTACTCTAGATATTTGAAATCTATATGGACCTCACCATACACCTTATTGAGCATAAGTGATATATGATCCACCCATAGATGATCATCATCATCTCCCCCTCAGCCATCATGGATTACTTAATAAACTCGCATAACGTCTCTATAAAAGAGAATGACGGGCGTTTCCCGTATGATACGCTATTGGGACCACAAAGGAACACCGATACCGTGTGTGTGCATACATATATATCAAAATATAACATCATGTAATCAAATAAGCCTATCATAAAAGAAGACCGAAATCTCATCATCGTCCATCTATACAGATGGCCTCTACTCAAAGACCGGTAATATGCATGGCCACTAATATAAAGCCAATACGATGTATGATCACTAATATAAGACTAATGTTGTGTACAGTCACTAATATAAGTCCGATATAATTTATCAAACTATACGTACCCAGAGACAGAGCCAATGGGCGCAGACTAACTCTGCTCAATCATATATGCTCACCAAACGTAACTATGTAATTAATTACTACATTTATATCTTGTCCGATCATCATCGATCGAACATGTATCGCTATAACCGGCATTTGAGTCCTGGGCTTCGCCTTGCATCTCACTTTCCCGAGTATTCCAAAGCTTCCCTAAAGTTCTGCTGAAGCCCTATGTCACGTTGCATTCGGATCCGGGAAGAAACCCCTATTGAATTGCATTTTGCCTAGGCTTTACTCCTCTGGAAATTGCATAATCGGTCTCCCGTGGTCCACCACCAGTCGACCGGTGGCTGTCTTTCCTTGGCAGTAAAGCCCAGGCAGAAAACCTCTACGTCGCTGGGTCAAGCTTTGCCTTCTCCATTTCTTTCTCCGATGAGACTCCTAACTCCCCTAGCCTGTATTCGCCGCATCGGACCTCTTCCAGAGTTCATTGATTAATGTTTTGAAAGTGGTCATTTAAGTATTCGAAAGCCGATTCTGATACGAATCCTACTCTTTTTCATATAGAGTCTCCCCAAGACGATTTCAACGACCCGAGCTCCTCTAACATGCCTAAAAGACTCAACCATGCCTCACGTGATGCTCACACGTGTGTCGATACACCTGCTCATGCATGCATATGTACACACATATATGAATATAAGTAAAACTTCACAAATCAAGTTTCGAGCTGCACCGAAGCGAATTACTCGATCTGGTACTCTCTCACGTAATTAAGCACACTCGGTGGTCGTTATGGCTACATAAGATTGCTCGTAGCATATTTATACATATATATAATCAATCACACAAATATATTCATTCATTCACACATACACAACCATCATCAACAATTCTAACTACAATTCGAGAATTTGTTTTATTATTATATAACCTCAAATACACATATACATATACTTAAAAATGTCCATATACATACACTTATATTTAAATAATGATTAGATTATTTTAATAATCGAATCTTACTTTTATTTATCAAATCTTTTTTATTAAAGTTCAATATCATTTTCTACTATTTTATAAAATACAAAACTAGCTAATAAATCATCTTAAGCTCTTATAATACTTAATTCCTTCATCAAGAATTAAGTATTCATCTTATAATTATTTTATCAAACCTAATAACCACTTTATAAAATAATTCCTTCTTACTATTTTACAAAATCTCATACTTTTTTAAAATACTTCCTTTATATTATTTTATAAAATCTCATTCTACTTTATAAAATATACCATTGTCACTATTTTATAAAATCTCATTCTATTTTATAAAATGTATTTTTGTTATTTTATAAAATCTCATTCTATTTTATAAAATATCTCTTTCACTTATAAAATTATTTCCTTACTTAAATAATATTTATAAGTAGCAATTAAGCTCTTAAAGCCTCTAATCACTTTGATAATAAGTGTAAAGCTCATAAATCGCTTAATTAGCCTACTATCTTCATTTTATAAAGTATTCCTTTGTTTTATAAAACGATTACTTATTGTAAATAATATTTACAATTGCTAGTTAAGCTTCATTAGTCCTCTAATCGGTTTAATAATAAGCGTAGAGCTCCCAACTCAGTTGATTAATATACTAATTTTCTTAAATTAATTCAAATGATTTGATTAATATTTTCTAATGACAAGCACATCATTATATTACTTAATTTATCATAATCAAACTATGACATCATATATAATCATCCAATTAACCCAAAACCAATTCTAGGCTTACTTTCTTTTTAAAACATGTCATTAAGATTTCTAATAAATAATGTGATGATCTAAACATGTTTAAGGCATGAACATAAGCCTAGTTACATTACTAACATTCTCTAAATCATTCCATATTACTTCATAATCACAAATAAACAAATATACAAAGTATAACCTGTAAATTAAGTAGGAAAATCATCCCGTTCACCAGGCTTTCCCCTAAACCAAGCTTAAATCGCCAAAATCCAAATTTTAGCTCTCTTTAAATTTCGAAATGAACACCAAGACTCCAATTCAAGCCAGTTCCTTCATGGGTTTTGTAGAGAATTAGAAGAGAAATTATGGAAATTTTTATTTGATTTTAGGAAATTTATTTGAGGGGTTTAGGGTTTGGAGATTAGGAGTGGATTAAGAAATAATTAAAGAAGGATTGGGAGAGTAAGAGAAAAAGGAACGTGAGTGGAAAGTGAAATGGGAGAATGAAATGGAATTATGAAAGGGTTAATCATTTATAGTTTAGCCAGTGGACCTAAGCCCATTTTACTTCTTTCTTGAAAAATCACTATTAACTCCAAAAACTCGTCGACTCTAAACATAGTCAAATTTATACTCATTTTACTCGCGTCAAAAAAACAAACTCAACTACGGGTGTTTCAGGTCCCAATTTGCTCATCTGTAAAAGTCGAGTACAAGAGGTGTTGCGTTAATTAACGATTAAATATTTAAATTAATCATTTAAATATTCCATCGTTAAAATTATGGGATGTTACAGTACTCCAATTTTCTTTCGATCAAATCATGGAATAGAATTCATGAATGACTATTATTGAGTCTGAGTTAAAGTGTTATAAGTGAAACATTATTCAATAGAGAATTCGTCTCGAGGCATTTCACTAGAAGGACAAACTTTGCAGTCCAATTAGTTTCTAGGACACACATCTACAGAAATTAATTTCAAGGCCAAAGTTGGCACAATAATTACTTTTAAGGCCAAAGTTGGCACAATAATTACTTTTAAGGACAAAGTCAGCAGTACATTTACTTTCAAGGACATAATTTCATAGGTTTTTAGGTTTTAGAAACTAATTATTTTGCATTTTGTCCTTAAAAGTAATTATTTTGGTTGTGTGTCCTAGAAACTAATTGCACTTGCTAAAGAGGCCCTTGTGGCTAATTTCCACATTCGTCTCCTTTGTTGTAAGAGGTTAGTATCACGGTCAACTATGGTTAACTCAAAGTCGAAGTCTTTGGTCAGAGCATATTGGTTAAAATAAACCAAGGACTTTGGAGATGGACTATACAGTTGTATACGGGTTGTAACACCCCTAATTTTTGTGTAGCATTATTCAGGAGATTTAATTAGATAAATTAAATAGAATAATGTATGGTGTGATAAGGAGAATGAGATTTGTTAATTAACTAGGTCGTGCCTTAAGTAATCAATTGATAAGATTGATTTGAACATAAAATAGAAAAAACATAATGAGAAGGGCATAATGGGAATATCTCCTTTATTCATTTCCCTATACCCTTCCTTTCTCATTATCACTTTTATTATAAAAACTCAAAAAGAAAACTAAAAGAAGGCTGGCCATTTCGTAGGAAGAAAAATGGGAAAATCTAAAGAGAATCAAAGGAAAAGCTTAAGGGGATTAATCAACATCAAATCTCAATCTCTCTTATCTAATCTAAGGTGAATAATAGTATCTATCTCATTTATCTATTCTTTTTTTTTCAGATCTATGTTTGATTTTTGAATTGTTGTGATAATATGTAATGCTTGGATGATTTATATCATTGTTTAATTGAATGATGATTTATTGGAATTATTATAGAATTATTCTTATGGGTCTTAAAGGTAAAAACCTAATTTTTGATCTCTATTTGACTTGAAATTTGAATATGTGTGTAAAATATTATTCTGGAGATGGGTTTTTAATTTCAAAATTTTTCAAGTTTATATGAATATTTTATGAGTTTCCTAAGATGGAAAATGAGTTTATTTCAGGTTTTAGTTATTAAAAATAAATAAATAAATAATTTGGCCTCGAAATTTTTATATGTGAAAGAAGAAGAAAATTTGGATTTTTGGTATTTTTTTGGATTTTTCCCACGTGGTTATGATTTTTCATGAATTATTCATGATAGAAAGGCTATTGATTAATGATGTTAATTACAAGGTTTCGCGAATTATTTTAGGAAGGTAAAACTTAATCTTCCAATAAATTTCTGAAAAGAATAAAAGCAATTTGTTAACCAATCATATTTTGACAAGAGGCAAAAGCTGGTGAAAAGATTTGTCTTTAAAAGGAAAAAAATCAGGTTTATATTTATTTACAGAAATGCCATAGTGCTAAACCTAAAGGTCCGAAACCCTTGCTCTTTACCCTCGACATCTATGAAAGCCGATACCTGGATTAACTATCTAATAGTTATATAAAGTATTGAATTTACAGATTCGACATCTATTTGGGATGATGCATGTGATATCTACTTTGTAGATATGTGATGTATCAGCTCTTGTAGAGATCCAACACCTAGTAATTTAAGGGTTTGGTATCTCTGGTTTGTAAAGACTTGACATCATATAGTTTCGAGACTAGGCACCATTCTTTTAAAAAGTCCGCCACCTCTTTTGTTTATGGGTTCCACACCCTCAAGATTTTAAAGAATCGACACCAATGAGTTTTAGAGGCACGGTACCCCAAATTTTTAAGGGCTCAATAGCCCTAAGTGTTTTACTCGGAACCTCTTATCTCCTATATTTTCGATACCTATGTTTGTGGTATAGTAGCCATATGTTTGCGGCATTATGGCCATATGTTTTAATGACTTGATATAGAGGCTCGACACCCTATATTAGCGGCATAGATGCAGCATGTTTATAAATTGAATATTTTTATTTAATGGCTCGATGAGCCATATGTTTTAGAGGCTCAACAACCTTATTTTGATACCGAATGATTAAAAGAAGCTAATTAAAGATGATCTTATTTTGGCATATGATTCTAGCTAAGAACGGGTCTTTATTTTCCTTGTTTTAAAGAATGACTTTAAGGGATTAATCATTTGTAAAGATAAATGTTTTCAAAGGAATAAAATGGTGTTTTATCCCAAGTTTTACAGATATTTTCGAAGAATAATGTTACTTGAATTAAGTAATTTTATGATGCCAATGACTGTTGATTGAACATATTTGAATAAAAAATGTTATATGTTCTTGTTACCATATAATCAGTTATATTTATATGATTTGCATTGCCATACTCACATCATCATGGCCCAATACTATATCTTGGGGTCTAAGGGAAGAAACTACCAGTTAGGTTGACCCATTAGTGAGTGCAGTCAGACTAAATTCCCGAGTGAGTAGAATTGCAGCTAGGAGATCAGATAGACTAAATTTGTGAGTAGGATGCCTTAAACGGATCAAAAGAATACTTGTTTACTCCTCACCGTAGGAGGAGGTAGGTTATTGGTTAACTTGTGAAAACCAATAGGTTCATGGTAATCCTAGGAAAAATATAATATGTGCGATGGATAGTCCATATGATATGTGAGGCGGACAGTCCATATGAATCTTGATAGGTTCATAGTAACCCTAGGAAAACTGTGATACAAGACAAATAGTCCTCTGTTTTGGACAAACAGTCCAGTTTTACACCTAACCATATTTGGAGATTTTGGAATATCTGGTTAAAATTTTAGGCCCAAGCCAGCCAATAGGTTATTGTTTGGCCTACAAAACCATTAAGTTCATAATGACCTTAGGAAAACTATGATTTGAGGCGGATAGTCATTTTTTTAGGAAGCGTAAACCCTGGGTGTGCATAACCCTAGGATGACAGACTAGTTAGACTTACCCATTTTGCATGAATGCATATGATTATGTTATGTTTGTTCTAACCATTGTGGTCGTAAGTGCATGATTTATGATTGACATATTTGGATAAGATTCCAGTGAGGGGAAAACCCGTTTCGTTCAACGATGTAGTCTCATTAGATATCTATTTTGGTTTGAGATGGTATATTATTATTCATACCAGACTTTTTGTCTGACCCGAAGTTTTTGTTTTTCCCCTAAACTCTTGGGTACTCATTAGAGTAGGTCGGAAGTAAGGATTTTCAAGATAGACGAATAAGCTTTCGGAGACATGTGGGAGACAAGCTAGCTAATATTAAGAGTTTATTTCCATTGTGTTGTTTAAAGCTTATGTTTTGTTTGAATGGATGTAATGGTAGGATTTATAACTGTCAAGTAGTTAGACTCGAATCACCCAAGGGGCACCTTCATATTTTTCTTTGGATATAATTTTAATTATTATTATATTTTCTTTAAATATGGAATCGATAAGATTATGTAACGGGATGTAATGAATATGAAGGTTATTAATGAAATAAGTTTCAAAACTTTCATATTCATATGCTCTTAATGTTATAGATACAATTAACCGATCTCATTTTATCACGGAAAATTAATACTATGGATGACTGCAGCATTCATAGCATTTAGTTTCAGGCCTCAAAATGATGGATGTTACACGAGTATTATTAGATCTTTGAACAAGACCATCAATCTCTAGATATCAAAAGTGATACGGTGATAATGAAAAGAATGTGTGTATAATATATCGTTGCTTAAAGATGTTTTTTAAAAGATTTAAAATATGATTTTACCTTCAAAATTGTCACACTATCATCTAAGGTGACGTGTAAATGTTAATATTCAAAGCGTTCGATAATAATCATTGACCGAACTCACATCTGTGAGTCGCACAACCGAATCTGTATAGTCTTTGAAATATCTCCCAATTAATTAATTTATAAAATGTTATGAATTAGTTAAATTAACTGATATAAATATTATACTAATTATGAATTTTTCAGTATTTGGGTTGCGTTTAGTTGTTTTGTTTTGGTTTTAGAAAATTTTGGGGTGGTCCTAGTTATTATTTGGGTGTGTATATAATCATTATGTATACACATATGTTTTAATTAAAGTAAGTAAATATATATGTTGAAATATTTATAAATATATTTCCGACCCTTTTGTATTTTATAATTTTTTAGTTATTTTCGGTTAAATTATATATATATATATATTAGAATTAAGTAACTTTAATATAAATAAGGTCTGAAAATATGTATATATATATGTATGTATGTATATTTCAAAATTTAATTCCATATATTATATATGTAAATATAAAATTTAAAGTATTAATTACTTTCAAGTATGTGTAATTGGCCTAAAATGCCATAAATAATATGCATGTATATAATATATACTAGTGCGAACCCGTGCTTCGCACACGGGTATGGCAAAAACATATTTGTTGCAGTTAAAAAATTAAATTATTTTGAAAAATAATCAGAATATATTATTTACATGAAGGAATTAGAAACGTTATTACAATATCAAATATAAGAGTCTTTATTGAGTTAATGTAGTAATAGGACTGAATGCTCTCAAACATATATGTAGGCGAAAGAGTTAAAAGGACAGTGGACTCATCAGTAGTAATTAAAAAAGCAGCAGATGCACTATGGTGAAATACGAAAGCAATAAAAAGCATGGTTCCTATAAAATAGGACTAAAGGCATTCATAAATAATGTTTCCACTACATAGTATATCGTTCGTTAAATTGAATCATATTTTAATGCAACATAGAAAACGTGATATATATTGGTTGTGCTTTGTTTTTAACTACTTTTATAACATACACAGAACAATTAGTATATGATATTATCAATATACATGATAACTATTGACAAAGAACTGGGTTTACTGAATTAAAATATTAATAAAGATATCTATCATAGTTATTATAGCAAATATATAGTCTGAATCAATAGATGTCTGCCTTTATTACAATAGCATGATAACAAAAGAATAAAGTGATTAAATATATATCTTCATAATTATTCTCCCAAGTTTATAGATGAAGCACTCAAATATATTTTGTGTATAGACCGAAGATTCAGTCAGTATATTAATAGCTATCCATATATCTAGTTTATACACACACACACACACACGATAATTTCAATATATCCTCATATTATGAAGATGTATTTTCTAAACTACATCTTAGATAATTATTCGCACATGTTGTTGCATTATAATATAGTTTCTAAACATTCATGATGTATATATATAGTATAAGATAACCTCACATAAAACAATAATCACTCACCATACCTACAAATATTGAAAACATAATGAAATGTTGACCGAGGATGGAGAGAAGTAAATAATAGAAATTAAAGGTTGATTCATTAAAAATAACATACAACTTATAATAGCATTATTTGGTTTTCAAGAATGCAAATATAAACTAATCATGGAACGATGATATGTACTTCTCGATGACAATGGCAGTTAAGGCCGTTAAGCTAAAAGGGCTACACATTAAAAATAAAATAAAATGTACTCACATGTAGACGTTAACTTACCTTGACTTTCCTTATTTTTATTTCCACTCTCCATAGGTTATTATTATCTCTTTTTCTATTGAACTGTAAAGTCTCTCTACATCAAGCTCCACATGCGCTTAACCTTTTGCTTCTTCTTCACTTCCCATTTCTTCTTCTTCTTGCTCCTTAACTTCCCATTCCATGTCAGCATCTCTTTGTCCCTCAACAAAAATACAACGTTGTCAAACTTTATTGGTGAATTAGTTTCCATATCCTTCTTTATCTAAAAAATGTAAGAAAAAAAGATGAACCACTTAAGCACAATTTTGCAGTAAAAAAACCACTTAAAAATCTTTTAAGATTCAAATTTGTCTTAATCTTATGCATCAGCTCTAAATATTGGATTGCATTAGTCATTAGATTGTCACATTACAAAGGCATCATAAAACAAAATTTCCCTTAAGCATTAATAATATTTTGTAAAGAGAATGTATGCTTTTATTTGGTATCTTTTTTTAGTAATATTTAAAACATTCTCATAACTAATAAATGAGTGCACTACACTTCTTGTAAAAAAAGACTTGTGATGTTGCTATTGCTTAACTATGACCTGTAAAACTACTTGTCTATATAAGAGATTACTTTTGGACTTACTATAAGATCATAGGCAGCGCACAATATTATATAAGAAGAGTTCAAATAAAATATTTAGAAAAATAAATAAAAGATATTGAAGAAGGTGGTTAAAAATGAAGGAAAGTTAATGTGAAAAATCTAATTACTTACCCTTTGGAAATGATGACCAAACCGATGACTCTACGCTATGGCTATTTCAACCACTAAAGTTTTGTTGCCCTTTTCAATAATTCGGTATTAATAGGAACACTAACTAATATTTCTTGTCCTTTTCATTAAAAGAAGAGAAGTCATAAAAAAACCAAGCATGCAATACTTAGCATAAATTCATGTATGTAATTAGAAGATATAACGTATGAAGTGAAGCCAACACAATTATGTACTAATTTACCTGAAGCAACATAGTTGATTTCATTCATGCACCTACAACTATTTATTTATCAATTCTAAAGTAGTACTTCTTACTGGAAATTGATGAAAGATCGGCAAAAAGTAATAGATAGGATGTTTTTGAGTTGTGGACATGCTGCCTTGAAAGTGAAATTTGCTATACCCATGGTTTACATCATGTAGATATAGATTAAAATGGGTTATAACTTTCCAAAACTTTCAACATCATTTTTTACTTTCGTGTTTATCATTTGATCCTCCAGCCTTTAACCCAGATGAAAGTTGTTCTGTTTGTAACTAATAATTTGGTACTCTAAACTAAACACATAAATGATTGTTAAGGATTGAAAATAATATTGTTCATTTATAACACTATGGGTTCGGGAATTAAGTTAATTATTAACATAATATTTGATGTAAGTAGCACTACTATATCCTTCTCCTTGTGAATACTTACATGTCACGTATGCATCCTGAGTTTTTTCAAATTAATTACACAAATATGAAGTGTATAAATTTACGATGAATGCCTGTAAAAATACATATACAAATATGTAGAGAATAAATACAACCAAACATACGGTAAATAAACTACTCATTTAATGGAAATTTTATCTTAGAAAATAAAACTTCCTAATACCATTCTTGGAAGCTAATGAAAAATATTGCTAACTTTTACTATTCTTATTTGATGGTATAAGTATGACTAAGGTAAATGTTGATGTACCAATTTATTGGCAACTTAATTTATAAACTTACCAAAAATTATGTCAAATACACTTATAAAGAGTATAACTTTGTAAAAAAATAATTAATGATTTTGAACCCATATTACATCATATTCATTGAAAGTTATATTTGTTTAATGTATTCACATGCTTTGTGACATATTTGTGTTTTTAAGAATATTTGATAGCATTTCTATGTCAAGCTGTTAATAAAAAAGTTAAATCGTCCCAATATTACATATATGAAGATAAGGCATTTCGAAAAAATGCTTGAATAGTTTTACAACCTTAGGAAATTAAACCCTCTACGAACATGTTCATTGAAGATAAGAAACGATTGATAGAATATGATATTAAACCTTATGCATAAGCCAACTAAAGTCATTCAAAACATCCATTAAACCATTGTAAATCCAAATAAATCTTCTTAAAATAGGTATATATCCAAACTCACATTTTGTAGCCCAAATATGTAATAAAAGTTAATAATAAGGGAGCAACAAAATCACAATGTAAAATTGAAGATTTATACCTATATTGTCATTTGATGTTTGGATGTGGCAAGGGAATTTGTTGTCATTTAAAACAAATAAACCTTTATACTATTTTTTGAGCCTTTAGATTATCAATTGCTCCTTCAACCACAATATTATCTACAACTAAAAACAAAATTACTTCAAATTGTGAATATATGTAAACAAATTAAAGCATCAATGATACTTTTTTTTAATGAGTTAGCATTAAAATATCAGATATTTTTGGTGACCAAGACACTAGTCACTATATTTAAGAGGAAGGCTACAATACTTTTATTATATAATTGGATCAAAGTTATATGGTTTATTTTTACAATATATATCTATTTCAAATACATTGTATTGATAATCATGTACCTTTATAGTATCCCCACATAAGCGATATTGCAAAGAATGTATGCTCAAACACACCCATAACTGTAGAACCTGTGTGCAACACATTTATATATTTTGGTATAACTCAAGTTATATGAGGAACTAAAATCATAGTCTACATATATGCACACACAAAAATAATTTTGTACCTACCAAAAAAGATGGCATGTAGAGTTATGGTCTTCCACTTAATACTCTTGATCAAAAAATGTACACTGCACATAAGTACCAAAATTGTAAAAATGAACTGTGTAATGGTGAGATTGATGAAGATGTTAGTTTTAGAATTCGAGTGGGATGGGTGAAATGGCGACAAGCATCAGGCATTTTCTGTGATAGGAAAGTCCCACATAAGCTTAAAGGAAAGTTCTACAGAACGGCAATTAGACATGCGATGTTGTAGAGTGCAGAATGTTGGCCTACTAAAAACCAACACATCTAGAAGATAAGCATAGCAGAGATGCGTATGCTGCGTTGGAGTTGCGGTCATACAAGAAGAGACCGAATTAAAAATGATGATATACGTGAAAAACTTGGAGTAGCACCAATTGAGGAGAAGCTAATTCAACATCGCTTAAGATGGTTTGGACATCTCCAACGAAGACCGCCCGAGGCACCTGTGCACGCTGGAAATATAGGCCGTGTCGTATGCACGAAGAGAGGTAGAGGTCGACCAAGGTTGACATGGGAGGAAGTAGTAAAAAGGGACTTGAAGGATTGGAATATATCCAAAGAGATGGTAACGGATAGGAGCGCGTGGAAGTTAGCGATCCATGTACCAGAACCATGAGTTTTATAAGTTTTAGATTATAAGACTAGGGAAAAGGAGCCTAAGCCATAGCACGTGGAAGTTAGCGATTCACGTACCAGCACCATCATTACTATTTATATTATTATTATCATTTGGTGGATTTTTTTCATATATATGTATATTTATCTTTATTTTTACTTTACTTAGTTACTATTATTATTAATTTACTTATTTGACTTTATTTTATTATTGTTATTGTTATTGTTATTGTTATTGTTATAACCTTTAAATTAGCTTTGTCATTTAGTTTTGGGTTCCATCTCTAGCCAACCCCAACTTGTTTGGGAATAATGGCTTTGTTGTTGTTGTTGTTGTATAGTCAAATGAACCGTCGAACACTTAGATCAATTTGTTCTAACATACTAATGGAGAGAAATATTGTTAAATAAATCTGTTTAAACATAATATAATGATATCACATGAACTGCCCATTTAGACATGAATACACATTAGATCAAAATCATCACTAAGGTAACCTATAGGATATATATGAGAACATCACATAACAAAGTTAAATTAGGCAAAAATTCACTACGTAGACTACCTTGGCTCACACTAAGATATATATATATATATAATATGATTTTAACTTTTTTGAATAATTACAGTTACCATTTTTTTAAATGTTTGTTTCTTTACACCAATTTTTTTTAACTTGTGAGGAATCTCCACTCAAATTCTTCTATATTAGTCTTGCTCACTAAATGTCAACTTTTGTTTTGTTTGCCTTGATTAATTCATTCCGATAGTTTTTCTCACCTAGGAGTAAAAATGTAAAGTATAAAAATAATTAGGTTATACTCATCTGACAAATGATTTTAAAGATATCCATGGAAAAAATTAGCGACTTCTCCTTAAAGCCTCAAATCATAAAAAATATTAAAAATTTCAATCCAAAAGTTCGAAGGAACAAAGAAATTTATTAATCGGGGATAAAACGAATTAGGGTTTCGAAGTATGGAAGAAGAATTAGACCAACCTCTATGCAAAGTTCTACGTGTTGATTACTTCTTCCGATCCGACTACGTTGTCACCATTTTCGTCTATTTTGATGAATAAATCATCGACTTCTCCTTAAAGCCTCAAATCATAAAAAAATTAAAATTTCAATCCGAAAGTTAGAAGAAACATAAAGATCGATTAATCAGGGATAAACGAATTACAATTTCGAAGTATAGAAGAAGAATTAGACTAACCTTTATGCAAAGTTCTTCGTGTTAATTGCTTCTTTCGATTCGACTACATTGTCACCATTTTCGTCTATTTTGATGAATAGTTAGTGGAAAGAGTGGATGCAAAAATTAGGGAAAATTTTTTTGGTCGTGATGATGTGGATTTTTCTGTAGGGGAAAACTTAGCAAGGCGATGTGAATGAGGGGTTAGAAGACTTTGACGAAGCCCTCCAAAACGATAGAAATTTTTTTTGATCATGGAATATTTTCTTCACCATCAAAAGAAGATCTTATGTGTTTCTATTTAGAAGATGGTTGATTGTACAAAGGAAGAAGAATTGAAAGGATGTCAAAAGAGATGTTACGAAAGAAAATGAAGGGAGTCGTGACTGTTCATTTCACAAAATACTCAAGAGGCTTGTGCGCTCTTGAAATCTAACTCAGTAATAATAATATAGTATAGATAGTATTAAATATATACGTATATGAACCATATACATATTTTTAATATATTTAAACATAATGTATATACACACACATTTGATATGTATATGAAGGACCTCATATACATATGTATAGTTAAAGAACAGGGCTAACCCGCAGTGGAGATAAAGGGCAAATTTAAAAAAAATCCTTTATTGGATCTTTATTGGGCCTATGTAGTCTAAATTCATTTAGAACTTTTCTAAATTTTCTTTTAAATAAAATCTTCACTTTTTACAATTGTTTAAAATAAGTTTAATTTAATTTTAAATTGTTTGTATAATAATGAATGTATCAATTACATTTAATTGTGTGAAGTGTGAGTGCATTATAAGTAGTGTATATATGTGTAAAAACATGTAAAAGTTTAGAGAAAGAAAACTTTCATTTCTTTTTCTTAATACAAATAATTAACAAAGAAAAATGGGGCTATAAACATAGAGAGAGGAACCTTTCATTTCTTTCTCTACAATTAACTGACATATACTACTGAATTCACACATGCCTTTGTTGTCCAAGTTTCTAACTAATAAAATATACATGTATATGCAAAGTTGCATACACTTATACATAAGATGTTAACAATGTATTTTACTAATAGGCAAAAGTTAACTTATATATATATATACACATACATACATATATATAGCAAGACAATCAATGAATTGAAGTAGGCATTTATATAGAAGAAAAGGTGGACGACTTTCCTCCTTCCTTTACTCATTCATTTAATGCCATTTCAAAATAGCAATTAAACACTTAAACATATATGCATATAAAATTAATTTTGATCATTATCATATTTTGAAATCTATGATTAACAAACATGAATCAAGTCTCAACTTATGAAGGATTTTAAAGTTAAACTTCTGATTTTACACAAAAGTATATTTTCTAAACTTAGGAAGGATTTAAAGATAACAAATTTAAAGGCAACATTAAATTAGGAAGGATTTATAAGTTTATGACATTATACAAAAAAATCCACTTATGGTTTTTTAAACAACTTTCAAATAATTATATATAATAAAAAAATTATATTCAAACAATAATCATATAAAACCTATATTCAATTTCCAAATGATTTCAAAAAAAACAACATACTTAATTATTTGAGTTGAAACAAAATAAAATCATATCCATAAATTTAGAATTAGGTTTCAATCAAAATAGTTGTTTTTTTTGTTAAATAAATAGTTTCTAAAATAAGAACAAAAGGGACAACTTAGGTACATATAAATTCGTGGTAAAACTCCAGATCTAAACCATATGCACATCATGAATGACTAATTAAATAAAATGTAATATGTTATAGCTTTAATGTTAAGAAGGTTAACATGCAATCAAAAGGGGATAGCACAAAATGAATCTAAATCAAATTAATATTATGAACATATATTATTAAAGAAGATGTGATAAAAGGGGATTAAGTTCAGGTTAAATTGATAAACTTATATTCAGACGTGATATGCAGAAGATATAAATATATGAATAAGATAAATATAAGAATAAATAAAAGTAGAATTTTTTCTTAAGATGTAGAAAAAAGAACACACCTTGAATGATGATAGATCATCAGATCTTCAAGATCCACACCTACTCCTTGCAAGAGATGGATGAACCGCTTGTGTTCCTTTTTTTGATTTGTAGTTGAAAATATTTTGAAAATCATTATTTTTGTTTTCTATCATGGAAGGTTAGAAGGAGAGAACAGAAAACAATGAATGAGAAAGAATGAATTGTCCATGGAAATGAATTAGTGAATTTGTTTTAATTGAAAGAATGAAACATTTCCCATTCTTTAGTTAAAACTTTCCGAATTAATTTCCTTGATTATATATATATATATATATATCTCCACTCTTCTCTCTTCACATGGTATGGTGAAATTATATGCCATCAAATGACATAAAATTTTCATAAATCACTTCATGCAGTTATCTTTTATTTAAATTACATCGATATCATATGTCAATGCGACCAAATATAACTATTATAAATGCATTCACATAATTACAAACAACTCCCAAACATCAACCAAATGTAATAATAATTAGTATTTCTTGAATATTAATTAATTAAATCAATTTAGAATATTTTTCAAAATAATTAAATCATTTGGTTTTTCGGAGAATTCATAATTACGGTTGTTCGACTCAAAGATGTAAATTCAGTAAGCAATTAATATCATACAATTCGGATAATAACGTTCACACGTCTACTTAGCTAGTGTTTTGACATTTTGGCTGAATTTATCGCTTACACATCTTTTAGTAAAATTCAATTTTACTTATTATAAGCTGTACCCGGTAGTACAATTCAATTCGTCAAAACTATATCACATTAGGACTTATGGAATTCGGTAATGGATAAAATCCCAATATCATCCACATTCAACTTTATAGTCCAAACACAAAAGTCTTTGGTTCAATAATAACAATTATTAATAATCGAACTGCTCTAGCAATAGACTTTGATTTTGAGTTGACTTTCGTAGACCGTGATACAGACCTCATATAACCGAGGAGACGAATCCTCTCTCAAATAGTGTTTCACTTCCAATGCTTCCACTCGACCCAACTATAGTCGTTCGATGGAAGCCTTGCCATAATTTAACTATAATCAAAGCGGAGCTTCCACATTAAAGATCAATAATATTCTTAAGTCGAGAGAACTGTGTAAATTAGTCACATCAATATTTTCTATTTGACCTTAGTTATATTAACCAACAGAAAACTATCGAGTGAGTCATTCCATAGTTATCTAATAACTATCGGCAACCCCTTGATGCCTCCACTAGTCATGAGTAATACAATGCCCTACATTTGGGGAGCATTACATACTCTAGTGTCAACGGATATGTCGATATTCAGTCTTGATGCGTCTTGACTAGGAATATTTAAAATGATATATTTATTTTCATTGTGATAAATTACTCAAGGTTACAACACTTTGTAACTATTTGCCCAAAACATACCATTTATGGATTTTCTATTAGATATACTTTTAATTTAATTAATATATAACATATTATATCAAGTATATAATAGAAAGAAAACATCTTTTATTTTGAAAAAGATTGGTTGTCGAGTTAGATATATGTAACAAATTACATAATTGCCTATAGGGCATACCCTAAATCCATCAATCTCCTACTTGCACTTGGTGCCAATTACAGAATCTCATTCCAACTTCTCTAATAGGTTTTCTCAAAACTAATTGGGTCGGTCCCTTAATGAATGGGTATGCTATCATGTTTCAATTTTCTACTCTGTCAATCAACTACCTTCGATGCCGATAAACTACCTTTATCATATAAAACAATTCGAAGTATGTCTCTCAACTTCTAGTGAGCTTTAAGTTCTATTATGAACCATTTCGTGACATTGTTATCATATAACAATGTCATGAAATTCTCAACATTTGGAATCAACTTCAGCTCAGATATAAATTTGTGCATTTATATTTATGTACTTTGTTTTTATTGCAGCGCTATTCAAGGCGATGTACTTTTCCTTTTTCATTAAATCAGCCACAATCATTCATTTGGAACATTTCTAACTTAAAGATTCTTAACTTGAATTTATTATTGACATATTATACTTAGTATCACTTATAAAAATTTAAGTCTGAACACTCCTTCATAAGGAGTTTGTTATTTCTATAAATAATTTTCTAGTATTTCATAAATACAAAAGAAAACCTCAAACAACCATTTAGTGATATCAATTTGGATTTGATATTTGCTTCATGTATCAAATACATAAACAAATCATGATATCATAGAAAACATAACATATATGATAATTCCTATTACCAATACATAATGAATTCTTCTTACATGTTCCATATTAAACATTTTAATAAGGTGTCCTAGTATATCGTTTGGGACATTCCCAATATCTTTTATACTTACTATAAAAGACATCATTTACAAATCTAAAGTCGAGTATTAAAACAACTATGGATGATTTTAACATAAGTACATCGTTAAATTAGCAACATGTTGTTTATTTATAGTTTAGAAATATCAAAGTGTCTTTCAACGCTCTTTCTTATGGATACACTCTTCCTCTGCCTTTTGATTGATAAACAAACTATTTGATATTTCTATCAAAACACTTGTACAATGTTGATGCTTTTTGAATGATAGTTTTTTATCCGTTCTTGGATAATATCCAATACTCACAAACTCAATATTGCTCTCACTGACTTCGAGACACTTGGTTATTATGTGTAAACAGTTTACTCTAAATCATTATTTAGAATTTCCCGTTTCAACGTATACTTACCAAAACATAAAGTCATTCTATGCGATAATTTGTGAGCAAAATCCGAACCTACTTGAGCACATTGAATGGTGAATCTGGTACATTAATTTCAATAATTAAAAATTACGGTATTATTCTCATTAATGTGACTCGCTATATTCCAATTGCATTTGTCTTTCTCTTAAAGACATATTTACGACCAATGGATCATATCCCTTTGGATACAACTTTCAAAATCATATTTTGATAATGTACTTGAAATCTATTTCGGATTTGTGCATCATACCATATCGTAGTGTCAATACTCTTAATGGTTTAATTAACTTCCGAGGATTATTCATTTTCAATACTGATAAGAAACTCATAGTTTCTCTAAGATGTGCAAGAATACTTATTGGACATTCTAATGTGTTGTGTTCATTTAGGTTTGGTTAATTTTATTTCATCCTTTGCAATTTGTTTTATCCTTGGATCATATCCAAATCCATTTTATATCAATAATTTTTTAAGGAAATTCCTTCGCTACAAAGTTTGTATTTCTTGAAACAACGGTTGTTTCTCAGTGCAACGAAATAAGCATATTCATAAACATTTTACGAATTGCCTTATATAAAGCTAATTTTGCATTAGTCCACAATATATTTATGTTCACAACATAAATTAGTCATCCAATGGCTATTATTCCTAAAATTCTCGTAGGACGATTCGTACAAGATCTCTTACATACAATTATTACGTGCAGTCTTTCGACTCGTGGAACCCGTCAACTCCTTGGTCTAGGAAATGGGTTTCTTATAAATCCATTTCTTGTATGGTTTTGTAAACTATTCTTTGGATGATATTAATGTTAACCTTGCATAATACTCTTGAGTACACACTTTGTAGAGAGAATTTAACTCAACTTCACACATCATTAATTATGCTTCGTCCACAAAGCTCGAGTACTCCTTATCAATACATCATAATGTATTATAGGGAGGACTAAATTTTGAGACTGGATCTTTATTCATATTAGGTGCATATGGAACTCTTTCCAACATACTCACCCATTCAATCAAATTGAATCAATTCTTCTGCATTTTATATTATTTACTTCTGTTTTATATTATATAAGCTTATCATTAGACTCATACATGTGTATCAAATACACGTATCCATGTCTGTAATAACTTATCGTTGGATATAACAAAGTATGTGCAACCATTTTAGTACCAATAGACTAACGATTGCATACATCTATATGAAGCAATCCGAAGAGTTTATCAACTCTTATGACACTCCCACAATATGGTGCATAGCCCTTAATTGTTTGAGATATAATTAATCAGTATCATATGATTTCAAATCATATAATAAAATTATTTCTCAAAACTACAACTTAGTCTATAATTCCAAAATAATTGTAAATTTTTTTAGATGCTTCTGTATTTTCCATTACATCACTTTTTGCAAGAAAACAAATACAACAATATAGTTTTAGTTCATAATAAATATTCATAATATTTACATTGAAATACAACTACGTCTATTTTTCAATCGACGCCAAACAGGCATTATTTCATTAACAATGTTCGGTATGTTTTACGAAAACAATTTTCGTAACCTGAGGCAATCAATAAGTGTTATATGGTATGATCCCACTATTTCCGCTATTACTATAATAGTGTACTGAATTCGAAGGTCCATTATTCGCTTAATGTAGATAATTTATTTCATATACTGTAACTAATTTGCAATAGAGAGTTCTTTGGAAAAATATGTTGAACATAAAGAAATAAATCTCATAGAAAACAATTTTCTATACGAAAATACATTTTGGAATAGAAATCATATTTCTTACTCCAATGTTAAGCATAACTCATTATTATTGCAATTCTCATCTCCAATGTTTCTTTATGAAGCAGAAGTGACCATCCACTATCTTTATCCTAACTATGTTTTAAATCACACCTACTTTGGTACATTCATTTTTCTTTCTAAATTGTCATATTATTTGGAAGAATACCCTTACCACAACATCATAACGAACTTTTTACAAAAGCGCACTCGATTATTCTTAACATTTAAGGACATCATATATAATGCACTTTGCGTAAAATGATCAAAATGACATTTCAACGATCGAGTACTTAGATCTATCTTACAGTTTTGGTCTAGTGTTATATTTAACACAATGCGATCTTTATCTAATTAATCAAATTGAATACTCGATCTCATAGTTTGTGGTTTATTTGTTTGCTTGAATGAACTAATTTCATCGAAGTATCGTACAGTATGAACTGTGACCGTTCAACATATAACACATATATATGATAGTATATGGATTAAATATTCATAGTCTTGTACTGATTTTGAGTTCGGAACTCATAGAATGTAATACACGTCTTGACCAAATAAATACGTGAGCGACCAACATATGAACGTATTAAGTGTAAAATTAGGCGCTTACATGGGTGTAGAAAACTTTAACATGCAAGATGTATTTAATAGTAAGTATATATGTGACGATCGCCCTACAGCATCGACACCCAATATACATGTATAATGGGATGTAGCGGTGCCCGATCGATGTAGGATGACCGTCAAGGTTGTAAAGGAAGTAAAACAGTCACAGAACCTGTCGTATATCTCATAGTGCATCGAATAAAATATAATAGTAAATATCTCGGATGTAAAATAGGCGAGATAGTAAACAACTGAATTGATCACAGAATCAGGGTGCACAGATACATAGAGCATACAACATAAGAAATAGAGTAATACATCAAATAATAACTCAAAAATAACTGTCTCTAGATAATAAAGGCACTAGCAAGCTCCATAGTGTTGTGCAGCAGAATAACAATAAGTAAATGTAGTAATATGAGAATATAGCCTCCTGCTCACCACTTATCTAGCTCCACATGCTCACCAGACCTGATATTCCTAACGTACTTATTTAAGAGTACCCAGAGTAATAAAAAGCAAATCATAAAACTCCAGGTCAGTTAATAGTCTGATGTAAGTGGCAGTAAACCTCTAAATACCAATAAATCTATATAATAGGACAAATGGTATGAAGAGTCATACCTTACCCATCCCTGCATCTATAGAGTTAGCACATACACAAGATATATGCTACTCTACATCATAGTCATCATGGGTGTACTATACATCAAAGTACTTAGGTGTGTCTAGATATCCACATCAACAATATCAGTCTCATGTGACATCCTTAGGGTGATAATAATTCAAACCAACTTAATATCCATCATCCATCCTCACATTCACTTACTCGATGCATTGGATACGAGATAACTCAAACGAACCATCATGGTCAAAGACTACTTAGTGTCTCAGTTCCCTGGTACTCGAATCCACGCCACTTAATCGACCATGAACTATACCACCTGTCATGGATGATCCAGGGTAAAGATCGCCCATTATGGAGATCAGATCGCTCGTCATGGAGATTAGGACCCGTCATGGTCCGAATAGGTACCTCATATTACCATTGCTTTTCGAGTACTCTTTGAACCTTCGAGTATCATCAATCTCTTTGCACACATCATCTATAGCAGAGCTCATCCTCGAACTGATCTTATGACTTCCATCATAAAGTCGCCACAGTGGGGATGATTCTCTATAGTCATTATCAATCATAGAATATCATCATACTTCTCATAGCCATCATCTAACAGTTCCCTCGGTCCAACTCATAGTCCTTAACTCTACATCTCGAAGTACAACTATCCATCATCAAAGCCATCTCTTCCCATCATGGAATCATCATTATTGAATCATAGGTCTTCGTTGTTGAAATTTGCCACCGAACTATAGGATTCGGTACCGACCCATATACTTAACCATATTTGGCTAAGAATTTGGCTTGTCATGAGTTCAGGCGATCACACATCCAAGACTCAAGCCAAACCTCAGCGCGTCTCGAACTAAGCATGTGAAAACCCGAAGTAACCATCCAAATAGCTCGAAGCATCACTTTACCCTGTACCCAAACCACCTTGATCCCACACTTCACTCAACCTAGTTATGCTCCACCCCTTGTCCATTCTCCATCAATTGCATGTCTTAGTGATTCCATCTATCTCTTCATGCAATCCTTAAATTTGCATGAGCGATTAAAGCAAGCACCTATGAAGCCTGAAGCGATCCATCCCTTGGCCCGAAGCATGCCTCGAAGCAACCCAATACCGGTCCATACTCCCAAAACCACCACCAATCCATCAATATCTCGAGCGTATGAACTGCAAACAAATTGAAACTTGGAACATAGTCTTATGGGTATGGGGCCTTTATTGTTACCCCCACATTGATCACACCATGTTTGGACTTCTACCGATTGATCCATACCAATCTCTAACGTGTTCCCGAAACTAAATCGCCACTTGATCATTGTTTTCAACCAAACAAACATCACACATTCAAGCAGTCATCACATACAATGTACACTAACAAGCATACATCATACATCTTAACAAAAATCCTAAATCTAAGCGTAGTGTCCTTAAGAACAAAGGAGATCCATAAGTAGTTTTATAATCTTTTAAAAATCATTCGAAATTTACATATGTTATTAAAGACGGTTTAAAACGTATTTCAGAGTTTGAAAATCATTAAAAAACATCATTAAATGTCAAATAGTGGCTAAATAGTGAGTAGGGGTTTAAACCACTCACCTATCCCAAGCAATCCAATCCAAACCCAAAGATGCATGAATTTCAAGGTGAACATCAGCTCCAAGAGGTCCTCCAACTGCAAATCTCTAATCCAAGATGATAATCTCGCTAATCTTCCTCTAGTGACACGTTTTGGCTAAATAAAGTAGATTAGGGTTACTTTTTGGCTAAGAAGATGGTTAATAGGAAATTCTCTTTGTTTTTGGGAAGTGGGAAACGATGGAGAGAAGTTCCATCAGCCTAACCTCATGCTAATCCTGAAATGAGCTTTAAGTCTACCCATTAACTTGTTAATGACCCATTAAGCAGTCCAAAATCAAGTGTAACTTCAAGCAGCTATAAATCCCTAACGGTAAGTCCATTTTCCTCCTACGACCACTCTACAGAAAGAGAAACCATCATCTCGATCTAGTTGAAGTGGTTTTCAGACCTCAATTCAGCTCCTTTCAAAAGTTATAAGTCATACAAAATTTTCAAGGTCAAAATTGTCCGGTGAAAATTACAAGGATAGAAAATGTCTCTAGTAGTCAGTTCTTTAAATTATGGAATCATACGACCTCATATAAAAATAATATTAATATTCTATGATCTTCTGATACGTAGAATACAGGTCGTTACATTACACTTCCCCCATTAGGAATTTCTTCCCCGAAATCCCAAACAAAATCAATAAGGTTATCTCGCATGCCTAACAACCATATATAAGCACAAGCAACCATCACGCATCAAACATGCATACATAGCAATCAAGTACAAAAAAAACATCCAAGCATATCCTAGCACGCATGATAATATACTAGAGTATACTTCATGATATCATAAGTAAAAGTAAAAGCGATAAACAAAAAGTCTCACCAAGTAAAGAGCTCTAGATAAGCCGTGTTCACGCTGTCATCATTCTCCCAAGTGCAATCGCCTTCATTCTCGCTCCACTTAACCTTCACCATCTTCAGCATCTTCCTCCTAAGCTATTTTGTATCATGTCTAACGATATGAATAGGCCTACGAGGTCTTAAAGCCTCTAATTCAATCTCGATATCATCTAGTTGATCAGTGCGATAATTATGCCTGAGTCATGCACAAATTTTCGTAAGTGAGAAATGTAGAACACATTGTGCACTCCCGCCATTCTTTGAGGTAAGTCGACTTTCTAAGCAAGGTTCCTAATCCTCTCTAGTGTCGGAAAAAGATCTATGAGTCTCGGTGCCAACTTCTCTTACTACCTAACCGAAATACATTCTTCAATGGAGAGATCTTAATAAATACCATATCACCGATAGAGAACTCTGTAGCTCTTCGTCTCTTGTCAGCGTAGCTCTTTTGTCTATCTTGGGCATCTTTCATCATTGTCGGATGATCTCGATCTTCGCCGAGGTTTCTCTAATCATATTTGGCACAAGTATCAGTTTCTCACCCGCTTCCCACCAACAAGGAGCGTTGCCCGGTCGACCTTATAATGCCTTAAATGGTTATATACTGATGTTAGACTGATAACTGTTGTTGTATGCAAATTCAACGAGATGTAAGTGATCTTCCCACGAGCCTCCATAGTCAAGTATTCAGGCATGCAAGAGATCCTCTAAGATACAATTTGCTTTCTTGGTTTGGCCGTCAGTTTGAGGGTGATAAGCCGTACTCAAATGCAGATCTGTCCCCAACGCCACTTGTAAGCTCTTCCAAAATCCACTAGTGAACAACGGGTCTCGGTCACTCATAATGCTCTTTGGCACATCATGAAATCGTACTATCCACTTTACATACAATTCAACCAGTTTGGCTGTCATTCTGTTTGACTTTACGGGTATAAATGTAGCTCTTTTGGTCAATCGATCGACTATGACGTAAATGCTATCGTACCCTTCTATAGTCCTCGAAAGTCCATGGATGAAATCCATCGATACTTGTTCCCATATCCAATTGGGAACTTCTACCGGTTGCATCTAATCACTAGACTTCTTTTGCTCTGCCTTAATCATTCGGTAGTTCATACACTTGAGATGATTGTTCCCATATCTTTCTTCATCCTTTCCCAGTAGAAGGTCTACCTCATGTCACAGTACATCTTATTACCGGTGGGATGAATAGTTAATCTCAAATGATGGCACTCTCGTAGCACCTCATCCCTCAACCCATTAACATCAGGTACAAACAATCTTCCATCTTTACGGAGCCAACTTTTTCAGTCAAGTCTGCACTGCCTCATCTCCTTTGACTCTACCCTAGCTTCAACCCTAGCAATGATCTCAGCTAATCTAGCATCGTGCCTCTAACTAGTGCCAATCTGCTCAATCAAAGTAGGTCTGATAGACAAGCTTGCCAATATCTCTGGTTCTAGCTCACATCTCGATTGAAAATCATAACCAACAATATACTCTAGCTTCCCCCACTCTAGGAACATAGCTCCCAAGCTGGAATGTCTCCTACTCAATGCATCAGCAGCTGCATTCCCTTTTCCCAGTGTATATGCAATATCAAAGTCATGGGAGGCTAGGAACACTAACCATCGCCGATGATGAAGGTTAAGATCCTTCTGCAAAAAGAGGTACTTCAATGATTTATAGTTAGTGAATAGCTTGAACCTCTCTCCTAAAAGATAGTGCCTTCGAATCTTCAGCGCAAACAAAATCACTGCTAACTCTAAATTATGGGTAGGGTATTTCTTCTCATGTGGTTTTAGTTGTCGACTAGCATATGCAACAATTTTGTCTCCCTACATCAATACCGCCCCCAATCTGGTATCATAAGCAACCATGTATACCCTCATCTCTTTATTCCTACTCAGAATGGTCGGTATTGGTGCACTCGTCAACCTATTCCTTCAGACTCATGAATGCATGCTTGCATCTCACATCCCATATAAAGTCTAATTCTTTTTCGTCAACTGGGTCAACTGTGCCGCGACCTTAGAGAAATCCTAGATGAATCGTTTATAATATCCAACTAAATTTAAGAAACTTCTTACATCCGTAGCGTTTTTGGGTCTAGTCAAATCTTGGACAACTGCAACTTTTGCCGGATCTACGATAATTCCTACACAGAAACAACATGACCCAAAAATCTCACTTCCCTCCTCCAGAAGTGACACTTCAAAAACTTTGCCTTCGGTCGGTGCTTTCTCAACACCTCAAGCACTATCCTCAAATGGGTCTTGTGTTCTTCATTTTTCCATGAATTTATAAGAATATCATCGATGAACACAAGCATGAATTTATTTAGCTAACCCTTGAAAACAAGTTTATGAGATCAACAAAGTATAATGATGCATTGGTTGGCCCGAAGGGCATAACCAATAACTCATAGAATCCTGACGGCGTACGAAACGCTTTAATCGACACACTCTCCCTCGCTACTCTCAGTTGGTGAAATCCCATCTCAAGGTCCAACCGAGAAAATACTCAAGAACCATGGAGCTTATCAAACAAGTCATCAATAAGTGAGAGTGGATACTTGTTCTTTCTCGTCACTTTATTCAGCTCATGGTAATCAACACACAATTTAAGGGAACCATCTGCCTTCACGACGAATACTACGAGTGCTCCCCACTCAGATATACTCCTATGAATGAACTCTCGTTGCAATACGTCATTCACTTTCATCTCAAGCTCCCGCTATTCTCTAGGTGCCATCCTCCTCAAAGACATTACTATCAGTCTGGCATCTTTAAGTACGTAAATATGGAACTCGATTTCTTTGTGTGGCAGAAGTTCGGTCACCTCCTCAAATACATCTGGATACTTCGTAGCAATAGGCACTGATGACAAGTCATAATGTGGGATATTAAGCGAATATCAAAAAACGACCATCACGTCATCATCTGGTAGGCAACCTAACACTACCATCCACCCATCATCTACCGCTGTCATCACCAATGACTTCTCACAATCCACCATCACTCTATGTCTATGAAGCCAGTCCATCCCTGATAAAATACCAAACCCAACAAAACCCAAGAAAAGGTAATCACGATCAAAAGAAAATCCATGACTCGATAAGACCAAACCATGACAAAACATACACAGGCTAGTGGAGCCTCCAATAGGGTTCATCACAATCAAAGGTTGGTCAACAATTTCGGGTCTTAATCTCAATTTATCTACCAAGTCACTAGATATAAAGGAACGTGAAGCCCCGGTATCAAATAAATCTTGTATAGGAGCATCATAAATGGAAAACATACCTTGAATAATAATGCCTTTCCCCTTCACTTTCACCGATGGAGCGTTCGACAAGGTTGGAACAACATTGATAGCATATGCTTTCACCATCCGCTTTTTCTTTAGTGGCTCTGGACAGTCCTTTTGAATGTTCCCAAGCTTGTTGCAGTTGTAGCATTTCTTCCACTCAGCTTTGAAGTCTTAACTATAGTGACCCTTCTCTAAGCAATTGTAGCAAGTAAGAGTGGGCTTACTTTTCTTTTGGCCACCTCTGTTCTGAAACTACTTCCTTTTATTATCCCACTTCTTCTTGCCTCCCTCGCCCAATTGCGAATTTGGCTCTTCTTTAGGAGCAACAACCCTTGGCTTTAGATAAAAACTCTCATGCCTCAAGGCCATTTCGACTATCATCTCAAAAGTCTGGCAATATAGCTCACGATCTTCTCTCCTAATGATCATCCAATCCGATGATGAACTTCTCGTTCTTCTTCAGTGGAGCGTCGATGAAAGACATCCCATATTTCGATAGGGCATCTAACTCAGCAACATACTCGAAGACAGTCATATCTCCTTGCTTCAGATCTATAAATTTACGGAATAAGAATGACTTCTATCAGTAGAAATTTTTCTTCGATCCGGCTTTGAACTGGTCCCGCATGAACTAGTCATCAGGAGTAGCGACCCTCACAGCATTCCACCAGTTAATGGCTCGCCATTGAAGCTGTCAGAAAGCCAATCGCCTCTTCATAGCATCATTCAGTTATAAGTCATCGAAGATCCTTTCATAGGCGTCAAGCCAAAATAGCACTTCCATCATTGACTTTGTTCCTTGGAACAGTTTTCCACCAAGACTAGCAATGTCCTTGTTTAGCTTAGAGAAATCGGCTTTAGGCGCCTGCACCGGAGCATCACCATCAAATAGTATTCAGAGCGGCTCTTGAGCGTTTTGCAACATGTTTTGCATCATGGTATTGAAAATAGTCTTCAAATCGGGATTAGCAGCTCCCGAGCCAGCTCCATCTTCGACTCTAAAGATGGAGTTCCTAGCAGCATTTCTTCTTTGACGAATCATCCTTCAATCTGTGATAAGGACGATCAGTTCCTCTATAAGAAATCCCACTTGAGTAGTACTCATGTGTGTAGTGTGACTTATACTATATACTATTATATAGTTTTGAATACCAAAATGTATAACAAGTATGCGCTCTAGTATATATACGCACCGTTGATCTAGTCTAAGGCGAGAATTCCAACCCTATCTCTACTGGATCACCGTATCCCTTAGGTTAAACCATGCAACCTAAGCTATGATACCAAATGTGACGACTGCCCTACACCACCAACACCCAATATACCTGTATAAAGCGCTATAGCAGTGCCCGGTTGATGCAGGATGACCATCAAGGTTGTAAAGTAAGTAAAACAGTCATATAACCTATTTTATATCTCACAGCGCATCAAATAAAATAAAATAGTAAACATCTCGGATATAAAATAGGCGAGAGTAAATAACAGAATAAACCACAGAATTAGAGTGCATATATATCCATATAGTATACAACATAAGAAATAGAGTTATACATCAAATAATAACTCATAAATAATCGTCTCTAGATAATAAAGGCACCAGCAAGCTCTATAGTGTTGTACAGTGGAATAACAAATAAGTAAATGTAGAAATATGAGAGTATAGCCTCCTGCTCGCCACTTGTCCAGCTCCACATGTTCACCAGACCTGATATCCCTAGTCTACTCATTTAAGAGTACCCACAGTAATAGGAAGAAAAGCATAAAACCCCAGGTCAGACAACAGTCTGTTATGAGCGGTGGTAAACCTCTAAATACCAATAAATCATTATAACAGGACAAATGGTATAGAGAGTTATACCTGACCTGCCCCTGCATCTACAGAGTTAGCAAATACACAAGATATACGCTACTACATCATAGTCATCATGGGAATACTGTACATTAAAGTACTGAGGGGTGTCTAGATATCTACATCAACAATATCCATCTCATGTGACATCCCTGGAGTGATAAGAAATCAATCAAACAAAACATCCATCATCCATCCTCACATTTATTCACTCGGTGCGTTGGATATGTGATAACTTGAACGACCCATCATGGTCAAAGACTACTTAATGTCTTGGTTTCTGAGTACTCGAATTCATGTCACTTAGTAGCTAGGTACTAGATCACCTATCATGGTTGATCCAAGGTAAAGATCACCCATCATGGAGATCAGATCACCCGCCATGGAGATCAGGACCCATCATGGTTCGAATTGTTACCTCATATTATGCTTTCTTTTTGAGTACTCTTCGAATCTTCGATTATCATCAATTCCTTTGCACAAATCATCTATAGTAGAGCTCATCCTAAAACTGATCTTACGACTTCTGTCATGAAGTCGCCACGATACGACGATTCTCTATAGTCATGATCAATCGTAGAATACTGTCATACATCCCTTAGCATCCAACAGTTCCCTCAGCCTGACTCTTAGCTCTCAACTCTGCATCTCAAAGTATAGATATCCATTATTAAAGCCGTCTCTTCCCATCATCGAATCATCATCATCATCATCGAATCATGGGTCGTCATCCTTGAAATTATCCACTGAACTATAGGGTTTGGTAACGACCCCTATACTTAGCCATATTTGGCCGTGTATTTGGCTTGTCATGAGTTTGGGCGATCGCACACTCAAGACTCGAGCCAAAGCTCCTCACGTCTCGAAGCAAGCGTGTGAAAACTCGAAGCCACCATCCAAATAGCTCGAAGCATCACTTTTCCCTCTACCCCGAACCATCACCACCGATACATACCTACCACAATCCCACACTTCACTCAACTAGGTCATGCTCCACCCCTTGGTTATCCTTCATCATCGCATGTCCTTACTGATCGATACCATGGTTCGGTACCGAACAATGGTCATCGATCCTTGATTAGCCAAAATCCTTCCCATTTACTCCACTATCTTTCCACTCCCAAGCTATCGTTTGTGACTCCAAGCTTATATCCCAAAACTCGAGGAATCCTCTACCAACCCATGCCTTAGTGATTCCATCCATCTCTTTATTTGATCCATACATTTGCACAAACGACCGAAGGAAGCACCTAAGACACCCGAAGCAATCCGTCCCTTTGCCCGAAGCATACGAACTCCAAACGACTAAAAATTTGGAATATAGTCTTATTGGGCCTTCCTTGTTATCCCACATCGATCACACCAAGTTTGGACTCCTACCGATCGATCCATACTGATCCTAATGTGTTCCTTGTTATATAATACATGCATATAAGTATCAATTTAATCAACTTAGTTAATTTATTTATTTTATTAATCTTATTAATAAATTTTAATTTTTGAAATTAATATTTAGGTATTTTCAAACATTTTGAAAATTTATGTTGTATTATAATTTTTATAATAAACATGTTTCATTTTAAATTTAACCTTTAAATTTAAAATCTTTACTTTAATTTTCAAAAACATTTTGAAAATTAGCCTAAGACCCAATTTAAATTGGGCCTTTTCTATTAGTAACAACCTTTATGCTCGCTTTACCTTTCAGTTAGGCTAGTAACCGGTAAGACAGAGTTCTTGATTTCCCAATTCCAATCCTAGACAGTACCTTTCTAGACATGGATAAGCTTAATTAGTTAGCCATAATATGACTAATTTAGACTGCATAGAATATTGTGCTTTGATACCATTAAAGGAATTGGACCAACCTATCGTGGAGTTAAATGGTAAATTTCAAAAAAAAATCATTGGATCTTTGTTTGGCCTATGTAGTCTAAATTCATTTAGAAGTTTTCTGAATTTTCTTTTAAATAGAATCTTCATTTTATTACAATTGTTTAAAATAAGTTTAATTTAATTTTAAATTGTTTGTATTATAATGAATGTATCAAATACATTCATTTGTGTGAAGTGTAAGTGTATTAAGCAGTGTATATATGTGTAAAAACATGTAAAAGTTTAGAGAAAGAAACCTTTCATTTCTTTCTCTTAACACAAATAATTAACTAAGGAAAGATAGTGCCATAAATGTAGAGAAAGAAATCTTTTATTTCTCTCCCTGTAATTAACTGACATATTAAATGATATTTACTACTGAATTCACACATGCCTTTGTTGTCCAAGTTTCTAACTAATAATATATACATGAAAAACTGCTTATACTTATACATAAGCTGTTGACAGTATTTTACTAATAGGCAAAAGTTAACTTATATGTGTGTGTGTGTGTTTGGATGTGTATGTGTGTATAGCAAGACAATCAATGAATTAAAGTAGGCATTTATGAAGAAGAAAAGGTGGAGGACTTTCCTTCTTCCTTTACTCATTCATCTAGTGTCATTTTAAAATAGCAATTAAACACTTAAACATATATGCATGTAAAATTAATTTTGACTATTCTCAAATTTTGAAATCTATGATTAACAAATATGAATCAAGTCTCAGCTTAGGAAGGGTTTTAAAGTTGAACTTCTGACTTTACACAAAGTATATTTTCTAAACTTAGGAAGGAGTTAAAGATAACAAATTAAAAGGAAATACTTAATTAGGAAGGATTTAGAAGTTTATGATATTATACACAAAAGTCCACTTATGGTTTTTTAAACCACTTTCAAACAAAAGTGAACAATAAAAAAAAAATTATATTCAAACAAGAATCATATAAAACTTATATTCAATTTCCAAATGATTTCAAACAAACAACATATGTAATTTATTTGAGTTGAAACAAAATAAAATCATATCAATAAATTTAAAATTAGGTCTCAATCAAAATAGTAGTTTTTTCGTCAAATAAATACTAAAACAAGAACAAAAAACAACATAGACACGTATAAATTCACGGTAAAATACCAGATCTAAACTATATGAATGTTTGCGCCAAAAATGGTCACAAACACCCAATTACAAATGAAAGCACCAAATCACAGTCGCAGATCACAGATGGATTGTATGTAATAGAATTAAATATGAAGAATACTCAAAAAATTAAAAGGAAAGCAATAGAAAGACAAGTTTATAGTGGTTCGACGTTGTAGCCTACGTCCACTTTGAAGAGTTGCTATTTTATCGATGATTCTCTACTGATTTAAAGAGTACAATTGATAGTATCTGAATTACAATGGAGTTCAGCAGAGTAACGACGTAGAAGAACCAAAAGATCCCTTTTCTGAAGCTCTTGGACTGCTATTTATAGGCATTGGCTGCAAATATCTCACCCAGATCTCGGAAGACTCCTTCTCTCACGTGGGTGGGCCCACGAGATCGATCCCCTGGCATTTCGACTCGATCCATGATCGATACGAACCAAATTCGTATCAATCCAAAATTGCTCTTTTTGGGTTGGGATCGATCATGGACAATCTTGAGGTTGTACGCAAGCTCCTGTGAAAATTTGGTGGCATATGGACTTGTAGATTTTGAGATATGATCGATGCAAGTTTGTGTTTGTAGCATGTTGCGAATTCGCATCGCTTCCATTCGAATCGCTTTACTTCGTATCAATGAAATGCACGTGCTAACCAGATGACGTGGCGCTATCTTCTAGGATCGATCCACTTTTCATGCCGAGTGATCGAGTCATCCCCTTGACCATGCCTTCTTCGTATCGATTATGTGACGCTCCGTTTGTATCGACCATTTCACGCATCCTTCATATCGATGACTCAGGGGTCGTTTCATATCGCTCACTGTATGCATTCTTCATATCGACTATCTGGCAATATGTGTCGTGTCGATGGAAGGGAATCGATACGAGATGACTGGGTGGCAACCGATACGAAATGAATGGAGGGCGATCGATACGAAATGGCCGTTTGTCAGGGAATGATGGATATGAAGGGGAGCGATATTTGATGGATACGAATAGGGTCAGTGCAAGGTGATGGATACGAATTGAGGCTTGTGGACTGATGGATACGAAATGGATCGATTCGAAAGTGATGGATACGAAATGGATCGATGCGAACTGATGGATACGAACAGAACGTGCTTCTCACATAATTTGATTGAGCCATAACTTGAGCATACGAACTCTGATCGACTTGAAATTTGAAATGTTGGTTTTCATAGTTTTGATTGTCGTGTCGTGTTAATTGTAGCTCGATCCGGACTCAGACAAAATTTACCAGCATCCATAGTGAACTTTGTAGGTAATCGGTCGTCGGGACTGATTATCTTCCGTTTTCAGTCAATTCTTTGGTGTCACGGCCTTGCCAAAAGGCAGGATAACACTTGCCCCCCAAAACATGTCTTGTGATAGGAAGGTGTGTTTTGCAATTCGATAAGCTGGATGTTTGTATCCTGATAATGTCCTGTAAAGAAGTTGATAATCTTACCTGACTGTGAATAATGATCGTTCGTGAGCGCATGCCGTTCGGGGCAGTATGTGACCGTTCGAGGTCGGATGCCGTTCGAGGCAAGTTGTGACCGTTCGTGGTCGGGTTGCCGTTCACGGCGAATGGTGACCGTTCGTGGTCGGGTGCCGTTCGAAGCGAATTATGACCGTTCGAGGTCGGGTGCCATTCGTAGCGAGTTGTGTGTGCCCGGAGGGGACTTAGTATCATTAATGTCGGATTTCACGTTCGAGTGAGTTTCCGAATTGTTTATTATGGCGGTTTATCGCCATCTCAGAGCATGCCTGAGGACCGTTCGTGATCTCGTACATATGTAAGTGACTTAGCCATTATGGAATTACAAATACTAGATTTACATTCAAAATGAGTCTTACAACCAAAATGTCCAACCAAATCAAGTCCAAATGCAAAAAAAATAGAAAACAAAAGCAAAATAGAGACGTCAAAGTGCAGACACCTACACCAATGCGGTTGATAGTCGTCTCAGAGCACGCGCAAGGATCGTTTGTGATCCTGTACATGTGTAAGCGACTTAACCACACTAGTGTGGAGTTTGGGATTTATTCGTCATTATTTCAATCAATTGATGACAAGCTGATGCCTCGATCCTGAGCCGTCCCCAGTTGATGCAGATGGTGGCCGTGTACATGTGTAGCTCCACCGTTGCTGCTCGCCTTCTCACGTACTGTGATAGCATGCCGTTCCGGATATGCCCTTCTATCTCATCCCTTAAGTGCCTACAATCATTTGTACTATGGCCGCTTAGCTCGTGGAATAAACAGTACTTGTCTGATTTCCTCTCATTGTTGGTCGGATCCCTCCTCATTGGCCTCCGGTAGGGAACCTGCCCCCTAGTGTCTTGGTAGATTCGCTCTAATGTCTCGCTCAGCTCTGAATAAGAGGTGTATCTCGGCTCCTTTCGCGGCCGCTTTGGCTCATCACAATTGTGGTCATGAAGAGTTATATAGATTATAAATAGGTGCATATGTTCATGAAGAGTTATCATGAAGAGATATGGTCATATCTATTGAAATGGAGAACGCATCTCTTCACGAATGGAAGCGCCTATTTCAAAAAATAGTCTTTATTGATATTCAGACTTCTGAAATTGCACTAGCTCAAACCAGAAAGGAAATAGGCTAAAAATAACCATTTTCAAACATCTGAAATTAACAAGTCAGACGTCAGAATATTGTACTAAACAATATTCATTTTTCCAGATTCAGACGTCTGATTTGGTACATTCAGACGACTGAATGTAAACTAAAAATGAGAATATGCAAAGATTATTAGTGTATGCTAATGAAATGAAAAACGTGTCGAAATATATATCATATAGGAGAGATTTTAACATGAGTAAACTCTAGACACAGACTCGATACATACTTATATAAGATTTGAAGCTTATTTGAATCCAGTCTTGATTAATTCCTACACAAACAAGTTAGTATATAATAATGACTTGTATAGTTGTCATAGTCAAAATATCATTATTACGAAATATCGTAAATACGAAGTTTCAACATTCTCCCCCTTTTTGACGATGACAACTATATAAGTATATACACAATATGAACATATATAAACAGGAAATAGAATTATATATACTCCCCCTTACTATAAGCTCCCCCTATCGATGGTAGTATTTAAACTCCTTCTCCCCCTTTGACATCGACAAAAAGGAAACATAATATATATGAAATACTCACATATCATATGAACGACAATAAGCAAGAATAGCATAGATAATGTAGAATAGTTAACATACTACACTATTCCAAAAGAGACATAGGAGTTTAATTTTACAAACCAACATAGCAAGTACGAGATCACCACATAAATACATACACAACAAAAAGCATATAAATACGAATGTTTTGAGATAAGAAAAACAACCATACCACTAGCTTAAAACCTTTTGCTTGACTCATCATTACTTTCTTCTTCATCGTCATCGTTATCATCATCATTGGTGCCGGAGCTAGAGGACCATTGAAAAGGGGCTGGATCAAAAGCTTCGGTAGAAGTCGAGGAAGAGCAACCAATACGTTCCCAAATTTTATTTAGAAAACCACGAATGGAGTTGAACCTTTTATTGGTGTGCCTCTCGAACTTATCCATTTTAATCTTAAGCTTGGCTTGATTTTGGGAAAGAGTAACCAAAGCTTGTCATGAGGTAGATTCGAGATTTAGAACTTCTATTTCATCATCATTTTCCTCTTGAACTTGTGTAGCAACAGGGTGATGATGTTGAGGAGGTTGAGGTCGATTTTGATCACGGTCGGCGGTCCATTCTTGGAATGATATAAAATCTAGACTTTGTGGACGTTTTGGTAAGTTCATAAGTCCCAAGGTTTTGGATCCAAGCTCTTTAATTGTTGAAAATTCGGATTCAGGAAAAGAAATACCATAGTTTTGGAGAATTTTCATTATATAAGCACCATAGTGAAAAGTTTTATAACGACGACGGCGATTTACATCCATAAAATCTTCCATAATGACACGGTCCCAATCCACAGATTGTCCGGAGTATATAGCATAGAGAGCTTGAAAGTTGCGCTTATTAACAACTTTATAGCTACCGGTTCGAGGTAAAACGGAGGGAATCAAAGCTCTATGAATGATACGGGCTTGTAGCCGAAGTTGAATAGAGGTGAGTTTAGTAATATCGTCAGAAAGAAAGTGGTGAGAAACTTCATCTCGTTCGTCCAAGTTCTTGCACATTCCTGTAATGTTCTATTTTTCCGTTCTACAACTCCATTTTGTTGTGGAGTTCTAGGAAACGAGAAATTGTGAAAAATTCCTTTCTTTTTACAGAAATGTTCAAAAGCTTCGTTTTTGAACTCTCCTCCATGATCACTTCTAATATTCTTTATTTTTAATCCTTTCAAATTTTGGATTCTTTTGACAAAAACTTTAAAATGGTCAAAAGTATCACTTTTATTTTTCATAAATATGGTCCAAGTATATCTAGAAAATTTATCTACAATTACAAACACATATCTATTGTGATTTATGGATTGTAATTGAGTAGGTCCAAATAAATCCATGTGAAGTAATTCAAGTGGTTGTAATGTAGAAATAACTTTCTTAGATTTGAAAGATGATTTAGTTAACTTTCCTAACTGACATGTATCACAAATATGATCAACTTTGAAGTTCATTTTTGGTAATCCTTTGACTAAATCATTTTTAGAAAGTTTGTTTATTGCTTTGAAGTTAATATGACAGAATCTCTTGTGCCATAACCAAGGATCATTTTCTTTGGCTATTAAGCACATATCTGAATTATGATTGATTTTCATATTCAGAACGTATATGTTTCTATCTCTATTACCTTCAAAGATAAGATTTTTATTGTGATCATAAATGCTACACTTATCCTCAGAAAATGAAATTTTGAATCCTTTGTCACATAATTGACTAATACTTAACAAATTGTGCTTCAAGTTTTTGACAAGTAAAACATTGGAAATGAGAGGTGAATTAGATATACCGTAATTGCTCACATCGCCTTTGCCGATGATATAACCTTTGGAATTGTCTCCAAATGTGACAGAGCCTCCATCTGAATATGTAATATTTGTTAGCATATTTTTGTCTCCTGTCATGTGTTTTGAGCAACCACTGTCGAGTATCCATTTCCCTCTTTTCTTAAGTGGGACCTGCAAAAAATAAAAGAATAACATTGGTACCCACTTTTTGATAGGGTCCTAAGAGTTAGGTCTTAGGAAACCAAACCCAAGAGGATTCAGTATTCCCTTTATATAAATAATTTTGACTCTTATGCACATTTTCCAAAAAGGATTTTATATATTTATTCCTAATCAAACTGTTGTTGGTTTTAGGAACCCATATTTTTATGTTTTTTGAATTTTGATTCCTTTTTGGTTGAATTATGGTAGACTTGGATTTAGAAATATTTCTCCTATTTTGTTTATTTTTGGGTGGAGCTACTGATTTCTTAGAATAACCTAGTCCTTTCTTATTTAAAATAGATTGGGAATTCTCAATAATCTTAGATAGGTTCTCTCTGCCTTTATTGAAGTTAGTCACATTTTTAGTAATGCTTTCTAACTTTGTTTTGAGGCTAGTATTGTCTAGTTCAATCATTTTGATCTTGGTTTTTAGCTCATGATTTTCAGAGATAAGAGCATCATTCTTTTCCTTTTGAGTTTCAATTTCTTGACTCAATAAGGTAAGTTGAGAGTTATCATTAGAAAAGTATCTTGAAGTTTTCCAAGTTCTTCTTCTAATGTCTTCTTTTTGTCATTAAGCATATCTCTCTCGAATTCTGCTTTTCTCTGATTTTCTAGAGCCTCTTTATATTTTCTTTTGAGACTTTTTAAAGTATCTAATAATTCAGAATTTATTTCAATCATGTCATCAAAAGTAAGATCATTTACCTCATTCTCTGTAGCCATGAAACAAACATTTGCTCGTTCATTTTCACTGTCACTACTGCTTTCTGAAGAAGAAGAATCCGAGTCATCCCATGTTACTGAAAATGCTTTTCTTTTAAACTTGTCCTTTCGGTTCTTATTGTGATATGTTTTCTTCTGTTCTGGACAATCTTTTTGTATGTGTCCCTTCTTGTGGCAGTTAAAGCATTCTAGTATTAATGAAGATGGCTTATTTGAATTGTTGTTGAAGTTTCTTTTCCCGTTGTTTAGATTTCCTTTTCTGTACTTCAAAAACTTTTTAAAGTTTTTAGCAATGAACGCTAAGTCTTCTTCATCCGAATCTGATTCTTGTTTTTCTGCATGAAATGCCATATTCATTTTGTCTTGCGCTTGTACTCTTTTAGCCTGCAAATTCACTTCGTAGGACATTAGATTTCCTATTAACTCTTCTGGCTTCATAGTAGAAAGATCATTTGCTTCTTCAATGGCTAAGACCTTTCTTTCCCATTCATCCGTTAAAGAGTTTAGGATTTTTGATACAATATCAAAATCAGTAAAAAAATTTCCTAGTCCTAATAGAGAGTGGTAAATGTCTTGAAATCTAGAGTACATATCATTAATAGACTCATCCTGTTTCATTCTAAAATTTTGAAATTGACTTTTCAACGTTGAAATTTTGCTTTGTTTAACCTTGTTAGTACTTTCATGTGTAACTTTTAGTGTTCTCCATATTTGATAAGCAGTTGTACACATACTAACTCGATTAAATTCATTCTTGTCTAAGGCACAAAATAACATATTCATAGCTTTGGCATTTGCAGTAGCATCTAATTTTTGTGTGTTTGACCATGAAGGGTGTTCTGTTGTAGGAATGTTATACTCAGTTTGAGTGATATTCCATGAATCAAAACCATTTGCTTGCATATAAATACGCATTCGAGTTGTCTAATAGTTGTAATTCATGCCATTGAATAGTGGAGGTCGTGCAGTAGATTGACCTTCTACAAAACTGGTGTTAGTGACAGTGCTAGTGCTGGTGTTGTTTTCCATATTAACAAAATATCAAATAACTTTGTAATGGTTATTAGATGCCTTGCTCTGATACCAAATGAAAAGATAGTGCGGATCGTGCTATATGGAATTATACTATACTAGTGCGGAAATAAACTAAGATACTATAACAATGTGGATAAGTAAAATAAAACAAGCATGCCATGAATTTTTATACTGGTTCGAACATCTCGTTCTACGTCCAGTCCCAGACTCCTTCTGGAATTTCAACTAACTATAACCCTCACTTAACCCGGAGGAATAGGTTTACAATACCTGAGCAACGGAACATGATTTTGCACCTCAGCAGCAGAAGAGGACTTCACTTTGCCTGAGCACCAGAACAGGTCTTTTACAAATAAAGTTTTCTTGACTCTATGTGTTCTTTAATAACACGAATTTGTCAATTATAGTACACCCTTCCTATAATCTTCTCCTTTATGATATATATGAATACGTGAAGAATAAGGAAGCAATAGAATGAATTTGTATGAAATTGAATGCACAAGAGTATTAGAATCAAAGAATATGAGAGTAGAGTAAGAATAGATTCAATTGAGTATTGGAAACATGATTCTAATGTGTTTATATAGATTATAAATAGGCGCATATGTTCGTGAAGAGTTATCATGAAGAGATATGGTCATATCTATTGAAATGAAGAACGCATCTCTTCACGAATGGAAGTGCCTATTTGAAAAAATAGCCGTTATAGATATTCAGACTTCTGAATTGAATAATTCAGACTTCTGAAATTGCACGAGCTCAAACCAGAAAGAAAATAGGCTAAAAATAACCATTTTCAGACGTTTGAAATTAACAAGTCAGACGTCTGAATATTGTACTAAACAATATTCATTTTTCCAGATTCAGACGTCTGATTTGGTACATTCAGACGTCTAAATGTAAACTAAAAATGAGAATATGCAAGATTATTAGTGTATGCTAATGAAATGAAAAACGTGTCGAAATATATATCATATAGGAGAGATTTTAACATGAGTAACTCTAGACACAGACTCGATACATACTTATATAAAGATTTGAAGCTTATTTGAATCCGGTCTTGATTAATTCCTGCACAAACAAGTTAGTATATAATAATGACTTGTATAGTTGTCATAGTCAAGATATCGTTATTACGAAATATCGTAAATACGAAGTTTCAACAGTTGCCGAATTCGCATCGCTTCCATTCGAATCGCTTTACTTCGTATCAATGAAATGCACGTGTTAACCAGATGACGTGGTGCTATCTTCTAGGATCGATCCACTTTTCATGTCGAGTGATCGAGTCATCCCCTTGACCATGCCTTCTTCGTATCGATTATGTGATGCTCTATTTGTATCAATCATTTCACGCATCCTTCGTATCCATGGCTCGGGGGCCGTTTCGTATTGCTCACTGTATGCATTCTTCGTATCGACTATCTGGTAATATGTGTCATGTCGATGGAAGGGAATCGATACGAGATGACTGGGTGGCAACCGATAGGAAATGAATGGAGGGCGATCGATACGAAATGGCCGTTTGTCAAGGAATGATGGATACAAAGGGGATCGATATTGGATGGATACGAATAGGTTCAGTGCAAGGTGATGGATACGAATTGAGGCTTGTGGACTGATGGATACGAAATGGATCGATGCGAAAGTGATGGATACGAAATGGATCGATGCGAACTGATGGATACGAACAGAACGTGCTTCTCACATAATTTGATCGATCCATAACTTGAGCATACGAACTCTGATCGACTTGAAATGTTGGCTTTCATAGTTTGATTGTCGTGTCGTGTTAATTGTAGCTCGATCCAGACTCATACAAAATTTACCAGCATCCATAGTGAACTTTGTAGGTAATCGGTCGTCGGGACTGATTATCTTCCGTTTTCAGTCAATTCTTTGGTGTCACGGCCTTGCCAAAAGGCGGGATAACAATGAACATCATGAATGACCGGTTAAATAAAATGTAATATGCTATAGCTTTAATGTTAAGAAGTTTGACATGTAGTCAAATGGGGGTAGCACAAAATGGATCTAAATCAAATTAATATTACGAACTTGCGTTATTAAAGAAGATGTGATAAAAGGGGATTTAGTCCGGGTTAAATAGATAAAATTTTACTCAGATGTGACATGCAAAAGATCTAAATCATATGAATAAGATAAAAATAAAAATAAATAAAACTAGAATTTTACCTCAAGATGTAGGCAAAGGAACACAACTTGAATGGTGATAGCTCATCAAATCTTCAATATCCACACCCAATCCTTGCAAGAGATGGATGAACCAATTGTGTTTCATATTTTTTTATTTGGAGTTGAAAGATTTTGGAAATCATTATTTTATTTTATGGTATGGAAGGTTAGGAGGAGAGAAGAAGAAACAACGAATGAGAAAGAATGAATTGTCTATAGGAAATGAATTAGTGAAATTGTCTTAATTGAAAGAACGAAGCTTTTCTCATTCTTTAATAAAAACTTCCCTAATTAATTTCCTTGATTATCTCTCTCTCTCTGCACTCCTTTTTCTTCACATGTTATGGCTGAAATTACATGCCATCAAATGACATAAAATTTCCATAAATAACTTCTTGCAATTGTCTTTTATTTAAATTACACTGATATTGTATATCAATGTACGTAAATATAACTTTTATAAATGCATTCAAATAATTACAAACAACTCCCAATCATCAATTAAATGAAATATTAATTAATATTTCTTAAATACTAATCAATTTAATCAATATAAAATAAATTAAATCATGTGGTTTTTCAAAGGATTCATCATTGTAGTTGTTCGACTCAAAGGTGTAAATTCAGTAAGCAACTAATATCAAACAATTTGAATATTAATGTTCACACACCACCTTAGCTAGTGGTGTGATATTTTGATTGAATATATCGCTTACACATCTTTTGGTGAAATTCAATTTTACTTATTATAAGCGGTACCCAGTAGTGATAATTATATACACCAATTCTCTTCGACAAAACTATATCATATTAGGACTTATGGAATTTGGTAATGGTTGAAATTCCAATATCATCCACATTCAACTTTGTAGTCCAAACTTAAAAATCCTTGGTTTAATAATAATAATTATTATTAACCAAACTGCTCTTGCCAGAGACTTTGACTTTATGTTGACTTCAGTTGATCGTGATACCAACCTCATATAACCGAGGAGATGAATCCTCTCTTAAATAATGTTTCACTTCCAATGTTTTCACTCAACCAAACTATAGTCGTTCGATGGATGTCGTCCCACAATTTGACTATAATCAAAGCTTAGCTTCTACATTGTAGTTCAACAATATTCTCAAGTTGAGGGAACCATATAAATTAGTCACATAGATATTTTCCGCTTGACCTTAGTTATATTAACCAAAAGAAAACTATCGAGTGATTCATTCCATAATTATCCAATAACTATCAATACGTAACCACTTTGTGCCTCCAACAGCCATAAGTCGTATACTGCCCAACATTTGGAGAGTGTTATGTACTCTTGTCTCAATGGATTTATCGATATCCAGTCCCGATACCTCTTAGCAAAGAATATTTAAAATAGTATATTTATTTTCATTACGACAAATTACTCACGGTTACAACACTTTGTAACTATTATCACTAAACGAACCATTTGTAGATTTTCTATTAAATATATTTTTAATTATAATAATTAATATATAACACATTATATCAAGTATATAATAGAAAAAACACCTTTTATTTCGAACAAGATTGGTTATCGATTTAGATGTATATAATAAATTATACAATTACCCCTAGGGAATATCCATAACTCTATCAATAGTATGCTATATGTATGTATACATTAGTTATAAATCCCAATAACTGTGTATGTGTGTGTATTTATACACATGTTTGGTATAGTTATATATATTGTTTTATACTGCATATCTCATTTTATGTCAAAATATACATAAGTTAAAACTTCTAAAATACAATTTAGATTCAAAATAATAATTTGAATTATTAATAGGATTTAGTAAAAAATGATTATTTATATAAGCCCAACCAAGATCCATCTAGGGAGACTTCACTAAAATTCCTGAAATTACCCATTACAAAACGGACATGATCCAACAATGGTATTAGAGCTCAATCGGTTTATTAAATAAAATCAACATTTAGGCAAATGGGATTTTCTATCTAACTGATGTCTAGATAGGAGTGTTTAAGGCTTGGGATTGGTGTAACCAGTACCCTCCTCTCCCTGCCTCTAGCTTGGCCCAATGGATGGAGGAAGGTCTCAAGGTTGGCCCAAGTGTGAGGTTCAAAACTATTTTGGGCTTTGGACTAATTTTCAAATATGATATTTGAATATAATAAAATATATTTTGAATTTAAAATTAAATTTAAAACATAAGTTTTTACAAATGTTGTAAGAGTATAAATTTAGAAGTGTTTTAAATATAAACATGTATGTTGTAAGTGTTAATATATATATATATATATGTATGTATATATATATGTATGTATATATATATATATTACACACACGCACACTCATATGTACATATGTATATTATGAACTTATAATTTTCTCAAAATTATTTTACGAATTATTCATAAAGTTTTGAAGTTAATATTTGATTAAAAGTGTTTGATTAACTAAATAATTAATTAAATTTTTAATTAATTATAATATATACATTTTGATATATGTATACAACTGTAAGTATTATAGTTGTATAATTTTCTTTAATTTTTTAAGAAGTTTAATTAAAAATTTCAATTTTTTAATTAAATAAACATAAACATATATATATATATATTTATATGGATTAGTTATAATAAATATATCTATAAGCAAATAGATATATAACTATAAATGTTAAATTATATAGTAATTCAAAATTATTTTGAATTAATATTTAAGATTAATGGAATTTTAAATTATTTAATTAATTAAGTAAAATACATATAAACTTTTATATGTAATACAAGGATTAAACTGAATTATAAAAGTTATTAATAAATTAATCTTATATATTATATGTATCATGTATGTATGTAATATGTATATGTGGTGGAAAATAAACCCAAATCAGATATTTGAAATAAATACGTACATAGTGTACGTGTACCAAGATATCGGATGTGTTTGAAACTTGTATCATGTGGATCTTTCACAGAAAATACATTATTCCTTGAATCGATATCACTCTTAATTATTAAAGATTGTGAATAAATAGTGTTGCCCTCTAACATTACATTTTAGGTAGATTGCCTGCATATATGTTGGTTGTTAAGTGAACTCAAGCCACCGCGTCATTTGTAGCACTATTTAGTATGTCTCTGGATAGGTAAGGACATTACTTATATTTATTGAGCAAACTCAAGGTGTAAATAATTCTTGCCTGAGCCATCGACAAATTATTGGTCGGAGTGAATAATCTTTTATGGCTTGTTGACCAAACTCAAGCTTATAACTGAGATTTGAGCAAGACCATAATGTTAGGAGTTAGGATTTATCCACCACTTATGGGGCTGTGGCTTTTTGAGAAAACCAAGATCAGGTCCCCAAAATAAGTGGATCCTAACGTCCATTAGAGAAATCGAAAGGTTTCTATATTTGTCTTAGGGTTTTGATAAATATAAATTCTGATGGGAACCTTATTAGATGGAATTTAACAAACCATTCTAATAAGTATAAGAACATATGTAATATTATAATATCAATTATTAAGATAAACTTGCACTAATATAACCAATAAAATGATTATTTTTTAAAGTATACATAATAAAATAATTTAAATATTAGCAAGGAAATGTATATTTACCTAAACTAATTCTTGGCATGTTGTCACTTCAAAGCCCCCAGGATAGACTAAGTGAACAATCATTTAAATTTTCGAATCTAGGTCCATTTAAGATTTAACCTGCTTAATAATGTTTATTATCTATATGAGTATGATTTCTATAGATAGCATGGAGTATGGATATTTGATCCATATTTAGTCATATACAATAGTTATTAGTGAACTGTATTAGTTCATAGTGTATGGAATTTGAATGATTTCATTTGAATAAAGCAAATTAAACTTAGTATAAGATCAAATACTTAATATCATCAACTGTATCATGATGCTTATTGAATTGCATATAGTTCTAGACCAAGGACTAGAGACAAGACCAACTAACTAAAGTGTTAGTTTGATCAAGTTAATTAGTTGCAAAATCGATCTCCTTTTTCTATCAAGAGTGAACGAAAGCAATTGGGTAATGGAATTAGGCCATGGTCTCATAATTAGGTTCTCTTCTAGAGATGCGACCTTTGAGGAAAGAAAATAGAAATTTAAAGTGATAGTAGAAACGATAGTTCCATTGGGATAATGATATAGTGAACATCACCTCGATTCATGAAGAGATTAAAATTGGAATTATAATAAATATTAGAAGATGCTCAAGGAAGGAACATGACATAGAATTTCAAGTTCTTATACAACTTTGTAAAAGATTGTCTTTTATGAGTTCAATTTCATGGAGCTTTTGGATTTAGGTCCGAAATCTCAATTGTAAATTAGTTACGATATATTTAATAGAAAGCCTATTGTAAAATGTGATAAAACTTCGTATTATCAATGTTGCTATAGTGGCGATGGAACAGTGGGAGCTAACCATATGGCGTTTACTAATGGACACATCTAAGCTAGAATAAATAATCTAAAAAATAACAATATTATTTGTGAAATAATATCTAATTTCGATTTGATCGAAAGTAAACACGGTTTATTTTGTATATGAATATCTTATATATTTGGTATAAAAAATTTATTATGGTATGTCGTGATAGTATTCATATATGGTGTGTTAAGGTAAAGATAATATATAAGCATCTAAATATTAAGTATGATTAATTTTGGAAATGTCAGTACTTATTCTCTTTCTCTGAACTTTCAGACGGAATTCAGACTATGCTATGAATCATTGAGATATATGTTACACCAATTATGAAGAATGTCTTCTTTTTTACATGACTATGAATCATGTTATACTTGTGAAATATGTCTCGAATGATCAATAGCATGCTCACATACGGTGGGAGCATGATAAGAATTGCTGAAAGCATTAGGGATCTTGTTGGGACACCCCAAAGGAGTTTGGGATATATCAACAAAGATATCATAGTTTAAAATACCAAAATCAAATCCATCGACTTCATTTTATTCATGCTAAATTGTCTATGATATAGACTTATGTATACTGATACATAAAGTCAAATATCCACGATAAATTCATAGAGTATTTTATGGAAGTAAAATTAAAGACATGCGAAAGAGTTAAACAATTTGATATGATTGAATAAGGTGATTATATTAGATATGAGTTCCAATGATACCTAAAATAAAATGTGATTCTATCTCAAATGTTACTCCTCTTATGATACATTATGATGTGTAATGAGTAATCGAATTATATTGGGCATGATTTGATTTACATGAGTAAAGATAAGTTAAATATTTTTTTAGCAAAGCTAGAGGGTTGACTGGGCCTTTACCAGATTTATTAAACACATAAAAAAGGGAATGAACATGCTCAAACCCCAAAAGAATTAACAAAGGAAACTAGAGAGATGAAATGAAAAAAAAAACCACACAAACAACAAAGAAAAACAAAATAGAAGGCCTAATCAAGACCAAACACGATCAGCTTCCTTAGTAGAAAGCAACCCAAAAACACATGCTTCAAACTTAATTCTACCAAAGATAGAATTACATAGGGCTACGTTAGATGCACTTTTCATATAAAAAATTCTTGCATTTCTCTCATTCCATACAACATCCACAAATCTTTTAGGGTTAGGAGAAAATGCAAAGAGTCTTTATCCTGCCACCTTATTACTTTAAAAATTCTATTCCACTCATCATAACAGAAGTTCATCGAAGCAGTAAACTTCCCTTTTGCTAGCACAGTCATCCAAAAAACATGAACAACAGAACAACCAAAAAATATATGCACATTGTCTTCACCATGGATAAAGAAAAATTCACACACGTTGTCCACAGTTAATCCTCTATGACAAAGCTTTGATTTAGTCATTAGTCCATTTCTAAGGACCCTCCATAGCATAAGTTAAGGTTATGAGAATAATACCTATTCCAAACCCTAGAATTCCGATTGAACTTGAAAGGTTGACCTGATTCATCAATAGTTTTATAAACAGCTGTTATTGAATGCTTCAAATGATTCTTGGTCTAAACATAGCCATCATCACCTATAAGAACTAGTGTACCATGAATGTGCTGCCACAAATGCCTGACCCTTGCATTGGAAGAGTAAGGTAGAGAAACATGGCTATCGGTTATGTAATCAGTAGCTTTAGCAGACAAAGGGATCCTAGTTTGATACATTTCTTCATGGTGAAAAACATTACATAAAAGGATGCCAATAGCAGACCATGGATCAAACCAAAACTTAGCAGTGTTTGTTGTCTAGATTACAAATTGCACATGGGATAGAAAAGTAGCTCTAAGCTGCGGTATGGATCTCTAGACCCACCCACAGTGTGGAGTTGCCTCCATAACCCAAAAGTTTTTATTTCCAAGGTGATAATTTCTAGCCCATCTTACCTACACATTAGGATTGTTATTGATGAAGTTGTCAAAATGCTTGGAGAATGCTGCAACATTCCATAAACTCATTCTCTTAATTTCCAAACCACCATGCTTTAAAAGCTTTTCAGTCTTAAAGAAAGCAATGGGAATTAACTTAGTTGAATACATATTCCCTATCCATAAAAAATGGTTCATAGCTTTCCTGATGTTAAATATGAGTTTAGATGGTAAGATAAAGCACCTGCACCAATAAACAGTCATAGCTTGTATAATCCAATTGACAACGGTTAATCTTCCCGCATGAGACAGATATCTATTATTCCAGTTATTCATGGTTTTTGTTATCTTTTCAAAAAGAGTCAAGCAAGTAGAAATACCAATCTTTCTAGAGGAAAAAGGATACCAAGATGAATGACATCTCTTAGTAAGAACTGGCAAATTAAGTTGTTCATGTATTTGGTTCCTTTGTATCTCAGTCATTCCAGCGACAACTAAAAATGACTTTTGATAATTAATTTGAAGTCCAGTTATGCCATGAAAAATATCAAGCACTTTAGAAAATACAGTTCATAGAGGCTTGAGTTGGCTTAGCGAATAAGAGAACATCATCAGCAAAAAACAAAGATGAAATACATGGGTTCTTGCACTGTGGGTGTAAAGCGTAGTCTTTACTTTCCACTTGCCAGTTGAAAAGCTGAGTAAAGAGCTCCATAACAATTATGGAAAGGTAAGAAGAAATTGGGTCCCCAGCCTTATGCAGTTAGAATGAAATAATGATACGGGGATAATATTCTTATCCTTTGTAATATGGGCTCAGGCTTGTATAACTAAACCGGCCCATCACTGCTTTATTCAGCTATATATAAACTGTTGTATCAGTGTAGCAAGACATATTGATTTACTGAAATAATATCATCATTACAAATCTACTACATATCTATCTCAATTACTATCTTCTCTTCATCAATTCATAAGAATTCTTTCATGGTATCAGAGCCTTAAAATCTATCTAACAACAGTAATCTAGATTCAAACAATTTTCAGTTCCTCATCAGAGAATCATAGCATCATCACCAAGCCATCCAAGGAGGTGTCAGAGAATTCTCATCATCCACCATCCTGGTTGCTCTCAGATCATCGCTATCTCATCATTTGAGGGTTAAAGCATACCTATCTCTGTTTCTAGAATTCCCAGTACCCAGTAAAAGTGCCTTGCCAAGATTCTTGAATCAAGAACTTTGGCTGCACCATCAATCCAATAGCTTCAGATAATCAGAACTGCATCCTCTCATAATCCACCATGGTTGGAGACGATGATACTGCATCATCAGCAACCAGTGGAGTGAAGAATCAGGAAGGGTCAAGATCAAGAAACCAAGATTCATCAAATACTGGAACAAACTCCTGCAAGATCATAAAACCAAAGAACAATTTAGTAACAACAACTCTTGATGAAAACAACTTCATATTATGGAAGTATCAAGTTGAAACCAATATAAGAGGGTATGGACTGGAAGATTTTCTTTATGGAACTGCTACTGTGCCAGCAAGGATGATAACTGATAGCACAGGAGAAAGAGTTATCAACAAAGATTTCATCGATCATCAGAGACAGGACAGTTTACTGGCAGCATGGCTACTGTCATCCATCAGTTCAGATCTGATGTCACAGATTGTTGGATGTAAAACATCATTCGAAATATGGTCTGCAATTCAACAAAACTTCAATACACAATCAGCTGCAAGAATTATGTATTACAAAAGACAATTGCAGAATATCAAGAAAGAAAACATGTCAATGAGGGAGTATTTGACTAAAGCAAAGTCATACTACGACATTCTTGACACAGCTGGTCATAAAGCATATGAGACTGAGCAGATACTGACCATCTTAAATGGTCTGGATAGTGAATATGAGTCTGTAGTAGCAATCATTTCATCACACCAAGATCTACCCAACATGCAATATGTCAATTCAACACTGTTAGCTCATGAAGGAAGAATTGAACAAAGAAAAGAAAATAACACAGAACTGTCCCTCAATTATGCCTCAAACTCAAGAAACAGAAGTCAAGGGAGAAAACAAGAAAACCAGAGTACTAGACAAGACAATCCCAATCAGAGAGATAATGTCACTCAGAGAGGCAGAGGAAGAACTGTAGATGGAATAACAACAGAACAAGATGTCAAATCTGTGAAAGACCAGGACATACAGCCAGACAATGTTACTTCAGACTCAACACTGATCACTATCCAAATCAACAAAATCAGCCAAGTCAAAGAAATCAAAATCCCAGTGCAAACATAGCACATGTTGATCAAAGACAAGGCAGTCATACAGAAAGTTTGAGAACTCAAAGCTTAAACTCAGAAAGACTTACCAGATCTGATGAAATAGCAGAAGAGGAATGGTATCCAGACTCAGGTGCAACAAATCACCTCACAAACAACTTGCAGAATCTTAACCTCGGCAACAAAGAGTACACAGGTATGCACTCTATTCTTATGGGGAATGGTGAAGCTCTGAAAATCACACATGTTGGAACCAGCAGTGTTCCAGGTAAAAGAATCCTTTACCTTAACAATCTATTGAGAGTACCACAGATCAAGAAAAATCTATTGAGTGTATCTCAATTTGCTAATGATAATAATGTGTATTTCGAGTTTCACCCCAAATTCTGTGTAGTTAAGGACCTACTAAGTCAAAACATATTGTTACAGGGTAATCTGGACAAGGGATTATACAAATTCAATCTTGGGAATACAAGAAAGAGCAACTTTAGAAATATGCATTGTAACAGTACTGAGTGTCATGCCACAAGTAATCAAGAAATATTTACTCAGTGGCATTATAAACTAGGACATCCCAATGTAAACACTGTAAAACAAGTACTATTGAGTAATAATATTTCTGTTGATGTTTCTCTACCATTTGTATGCACCTATTGTCAACTAGGCAAGAGCCATAAATTGCCATTTGCAGATTCAACAACAGCTATAAACAAACCACTACAAGTGGTTGCTACAGATTTATGGGGTCCAGCCCCTATAAATGCAGACTATGGGTACAGGTACTATATATCATTTGTCGACTTATTCTCTAGATATACATGGATATATTTCTTAAAGTCAAAATCTGACACTCAAAGGGTTGTAATACAATATATAACTCAAGTAGAGAAACAACTGTGTAATGAAGTCAAAACTATACAAACAGATGGTGGGTGTGAATATAAGCCACTAAAGGAATATTTCCAGAAAAGAGGTATTATTCACAGAACAACTTGCCCACATACATCTGAGCAAAATGGAATAGCAGAAAGAAAACATAGACATATAGTGGAAACTGGTTTAACCTTACTAGCTCAGGGATCACTACCTATGAAATTTTGGCCAGATGCCTTTAATACTGATGTTTACTTAATTAACAAACTTCCTACCAAAGTCCTTAAGCATCTGATCCCTATAGAAGTGCTATTTGGGGTAAAACCAGACTATAAAAGTCTAAAGACCTTTGGCTGTTTATGCTTTCCATGTCTCAGACCATACAACAAGAACAAACTAAGTCTCAGATCTACCCCATGCACCTTTCTAGGATATGGAAACAATCAGAAAGGATACAGATGCCTAAGTAATGATGGTAGGATCTATGTATCAAGACATGTAGTATTTAATGAGACTATTTTTCCTTTTGCAGATACAAATATACAGACAACCAATAAAGTTCACAGCAAAAATAGCTTTTCAATACCTTCTATACCAACTGTATCTGAAAAGGACAAATATGATGAAAGTGTACAGAGAAATCAAGGGCTGTCACAACACACTCTACCCAGCAGTGCTACTGGATCAGGTCATGATTCACCTGAATTCTCCAGCTCCTCTCACAATGCAAATAAGAAGAGTAATGTCAACTCAGGACAAGAAGAATCTCCTCCATCAGTGTCTCAGCATAATGATGAGGACACACATACTCAAGAGTCACCACCTGAAATGTCAAGGCACCATATGATTACAAGGTCAAAAAGTGGGATATTTAAACCAAAAACATACACTGTACAACTTGATACAACTGAGCCAAGAAATTACAGTGAAGCCATTACAAACAACAATTGGAAACAAGTAATGGACAATGAATATGATGCTCTGATTAAAAACAAGACCTGGAGTCTAGTGCCTCTACCCAAAAACAACAACATAGTAGGATGCATATGGACCTACAAAGTTAAAAGAAATCCAGATGGAAACATTGCAAAATTCAAAGCAAGGCTAGTGGCTAAGGGGTATAATCAGCAATATCGATTCGAGTTCAATGAAACATTCTCACCAGTTGTCAAACCAACAACAATAAGAATTATGTTAACTATAGCTCTTCACAGAGGATGGAAGATCAGGCAACTAGATGTAAATAATGCATTTCTTAATGGGGACTTACAAGAAACTGTATATATGGAGCAACCAGAAGGCTACAGAAAAGGGGGAAACAGCAATCTAGTATGCAAATTACATAAGGCCATTTATGGATTGAAGCAAGCTCCACGTGTATGGAACGAAAAACTTAAATCAACACTAATAGACTTGGGGTTCAATCCAACAAGGTCAGACAGCTCCCTATACATGCAATACAATCAAAGAAAGATCACCTATATTCTGGTGTATGTAGATGACATCATAATTACTGGTAATGACGATCAAACAATAAATCAGACTATTTACCATCTTGACAAAACATTCTCTATAAAAGATCTAGGAGACTTACATTACTTCCTTGGAGTTGAAGTCATCAGAAAGTCAGACTCAGAAATGTTCCTATGTCAGAAACGATATATATAGGATTTACTAAAGCGAGCAAATATGGATCAAGCAAAGCAACTCCCAACTCCTATGACCAGTAATCTCAAACTATCAAGAAACTCGGGAGAAACCATAACAAATGAAAAGCAATACAAAAGTACCGTAGGAGCACTACAGTACATCACAATAACCAGACCAGACATAAGCTACAGTGTAAACAAAGTGTGCCAATTCATGCATAAACCACTTAGTCATCACTGGAAAGCAGTAAAGCGTATATTAAGATACCTGAGAGGAACTATGAGTCATGGAATACATCTCAACAATGAAAAGGGTTTGAACATACAAGCTTACAGTGATGCAGATTAGGCCTCAGATCCAGACGATAGGAGATCGACTACAGGATTCTGCATCTATCTTGGCGGCAACCCAATTTCATGGAGCTCCAAGAAACAGGCCACAATTTCACGCTCTAGTACCGAAGCCGAGTACAGAGCAATTGCCAGCACTACAACAGAGATCACCTGGATCATGTCTCTACTCTCCGAAATTCGAATCGATACTACAAACACTCCAATAATCTGGTGTGATAACCTAAGTTCTGTGTCTCTCTCATCAAATCCACTTCAGCATACACGAACGAAGCACATCGAAGTAGATCTGCACTTCGTTCGTGAAAAAGTGCTAGAAGGGAAGCTAAAGGTTAATCACGTACCAGCTCAGTTTCAGAAGGCTGATATTCTAACTAAGCCTCTCTCAACAAAGAATTTCAGTCGATTAAAATTGGATTTAAGAGTTGAAGACGGCGACGCAAGAATGGGGACGAGAGAAGGAAACCCTAGATGAAACTGAAGGGGAGAGTTAGAATGAAATAATGATACAGGGATAATATTCTTATCCTTCGTAATATGGGATCGGGCTTGTATAACTAAACCGGCCCATCATTGCTTTATTCAGCTATATATAAACTGTTGTATCAGTGTAGCAAGACATATTGATTTACTGAAATAATATCATCATTACAAATATACTACATCTCTATCTCAATTACTATCTTCTCTTCATCAATTCATAAGAATTCTTTCATATGCCACACTTGCCTTTGAAGTACCCCGCAGATTTACCATTAAAACCTAATGAATAAGAGACTGTTGAAATGCAAGTATATATCCAACTAACAAAGTGACATGGAAAACCCATTCTAGACATAATACCAACGTGGCCTCCCAGCGGACAGTATCATATGCTCTTTTTATGTCAAGTTTCATCATTGCTCTAGGAGATATATAACTTCTATTATAACCATTCATTAATTCATGTGTGAGGAGACATTATCCAAAATATTTGGGTTAGGCAAGAAAGCCGCTTGATTCTCAAAAATGATACTAGGTAAAACAATCTTGAGTCTTGATGCTATCACCTTTGAAATTCACTTATATATTATATTGCAACAAGCAATCGGCCTAAAGGTAGTTGCTAAAGAAGGTTGATGAACTTTGGCGATGAGGGCTAAATTTGTAGAATTTATAGAGCCTATGAGCTTGCTTTAATTAAAAAAAATTATAGACAGCTTTGTTAAGGTCTAAAGAGATAATATTCCAATAGTGCACATAGAAAGTGGTATTAAAACCATCAGGTCCTCCATAAGAAGTTCTTTTCATGCCAAAAATACTGGCTTTGATCTCTTAATCAGACACTTGTGTTGAGAGAAAATTATGTCATGTGTATTGAGGTGTGATAATTTAGTGGAAAAGAGATCATCTGTATTTATACAATTGCTGACTGGAGAACCAATTAGAGTTGTATAATAATCAAGGAAAGCTTTGTCTACTGAAAATGGAGTATCAGGAAGAAGGCCATTAACATAAGTAATTTGATATATGTTGCTCTTTGCATTCTTAATTTTAAGGGAGTTATGATATAACTTAGTGTTTCCATCACCATAAAGCTCCCATTCCTTCCTTAACTTTTGCTTCTTCATATTCAGTTCATTAGACGGAGCCTCGGTGATGCAGCGCGAAATTAAGCTAAATGACTTACCTTAGGTTGCGAATTTCTGAATCGCGATTCCACCTAGGTCGCTCCAGTTTCTTGAATCGCGCTTCCACCATAGGTCGCTCCGCAAGTTTCTGTAAGTCGAATTCCGACCTAAACCTAAGTTGCAAAGTTCTAGTAAGTCGCGGAGCTCCAATGAAGGTAGCGAACGACATTTCGCTCCAGTGAAGGTCGCGAACGGCATCTCCTTAATACGCTCCAGATTTCCAATGCCGCATCTTCCTTATGTCGCGAACGACCTTCCAGTAGGTCGTTGTTGCCTAAGTCGCTTCTTCCTTAGGTCGCGAACGACCTATGCCAAATCAAGTAACCAGTAAGTCGCGAACGACCTAAGCCATCTCCAGTTAAGTCGTGAGCAGAACAGAGGTTTCTTATGTCATCGAAGGCTGATGCCGAAGCTCTTAAGTCGTACCAGTTAGGTCGCTGAAGCTTAGGTCGCGAAGAAGCTTAAGTCGCTCAGTTTTCTTAGGTCGCTGCCTGTTTTGCCTTAAGTCGTGTAATGTTTTGTTAAGTCGTTTGTTTTGCTAAGTCGTATGTTGTAACCCGTGTTTTGTAAAGTTGTACTTTGATAGGTCGTAGGTCGTTACTGTTGAGTCTTAAGTCGCTGTTTCTTGTGTTACTTCTTTGAGTCGCTGTTTGTATTTGTTAAGTCGTGTGTGTGTTGTAACTTTCCCTATAAATAGGGGTGTGTTGTCATTTGTAATAGGAGTTGATTTTTGAATAAAAATTTGGTTTGTGCTTTGTGCCTCCATTAAAATTGGAAGTTGAGTGTTATCTCCTTTCTCCATCTTCGGATATTCGAGTGCGCTCGAATCAACGAACTTGAAGCCGATTCATGGAATCTCGTGCGCGAGATCAACGTCGAAGAATCGTAGATCTTCTAACATGGTATCGTGCGCGATTAACGTGTTGAAGATAGCTAGAATCCGGTATCTCGAGAGATCAACGGATTTGGGTACTTGGGTATCTTCAATCCATCAATTTATCTTGTTCATCGATTGTATTTCCGCAATACGTGATTAGATCCGGGAAAGATATGACCGCTGGTTCAGATCTACTTCCGTGCTACGTCATTTGGTATCAGAGCTAGAAGCGAGCTTGTTCAAGTTTGTGCGAGATTTGTTCAAGTCGTGAGCTAGGAGTTTGTGCGTAGATTCTACATCATTGAAAGTTGCGCTAGTTGAAGTGTTCATTTTGAAGATTCCAACAAGTTGGTGAAGTTTGATTTGATATTTTTTTAATCGAAGCGAAGTGTGAAGTTTCGAGATTTGAAGTTTTTGGAGTTCGAATTGAGTTGTTTGTTCATTTGGGTGTTCGTGAGACTTCAAACAAGTAGAGGAGTGTTGGTTCGATAATTTTTGGATCAAAGTGAAGTTTGTGTTTAGATCTGTTGAAGATTTGATCATGCCTCCGAGACGTGTTAACCGTCATCATAATATTGCAGATTTGTATGGGAGTGAAGATCTTGAACAGATGGAATAACGTATCGATGAAAGGTTCAATAAGGGTTTCGAGAGAGTGGAGAGAATGATGTTTGACATGAATCAAAATCAAAGGAGAGTGTCGCCACATTATGATAGGGAAAGAAGAGAACCATCTTTGCCGATAAATCGAGATCGTGGATTTCGAGACAATCATGATTATTGGAATGAAGAAAGAAGAGCTTATCGTGGTTACAAGCATGAGCCATATTGTGATTATGAAAGATGTCGAGTAGAGGAAAGAAGAAGTAGAGAGGACGTGCATGGTCATAGAAGAGTCAATGTTCAGAATTGACATCGAAGCTCATCTAATTTTGAAGAAGATAGTTATGGTAATAGTGTTCACTTTCGGTATCCAGGTCAAGGGCAAAATCGATATAGGAATGTTGAAGAGAATGGTCATACACGGGAGTCAAGGATGGACACAGAAATTCCATAATTTCGAGGTGGTCTACAAGCAGAGGAATTCTTTGATTGGTTATCAAAGGTTGAAAAGATTTTTGAACTCAATAACGTGCCTGAAGATCGTCAAGTTAAGTTAGTTGCTACAAGACTGAGAGGAAGAGCTATGAATTGGTGGCAACAAACTAAATCAACTAGAGAGAGAATGGGGAAATCCAAACTTATCACGTGGGATAAGATGAAAAGGGTGATGAAGGCAAATTTCTTACCCTACAATTATCAAGCTCGTTTGAACCAACAATTGCAGAAGTTGAGGCAAGGGAGTCGAGGAAAGGGTGTGGTTACAAGCCCCAGCAATCAAAATAAAGGTGTTAATTACAGTATAAATGATTCTAAGAGAGTCAACGAACCAGTTGTACATGGAATCACTAAGACAAATGTTGATGACCGAATGAAGCGCTATCATTATCAGGAGTCTGGCCATAGAAGTATTGAATGTACGGAGTCCAAGAAGAAAACCTTAGTTGTAGAAGAATGTGAAAATGAGGATGTGGATGATTCTACTGAAAGCGAGCCGGAAAAGGAAGAGGAACCGACTAGTCCATTATCTTTCAGCGAAAGTGTTGAAGAGGCGGAAGGTAGTGCTGAATCATTGGTTAGGTATGAGGCAAGTGAAGAGCTTAAAACTCCTGAGGAGGTTAAACCAATGTTAGAAGAGTTTGAAGAGGTCGGTCCTAAGAAATCGTTCGAGGAATTACCACCAAAATTTGACAACGAAGATGAAGAGGTCGAGTTAGAAAACGATGAATGTAATTTGTTGATGGGATTCTATTCAACGTCAAAGTATGTGGATGTAGAAGTTGATTACTCTTCACCGCCAAAGATTGACGTCGATAGTATGGAAGAATAAATTGTGTTCGGAGTTGAGGGAAATAACTTGATGATGGAGGATTCTTGCTCAACACCTGAGCTTATGGATGAGAGCCAGCCAAGTGTAAATTCCTTAGTTTCCGAGAAGCCCGAACAAAGTGAAAGTGAAACAGAAGAGAAGGAAGAATCAGATAGTTTATTATCTTTGAAAGAGTTCGTCAATAAAATGAAAGATAGTGATGAATTATCAATGTTGATTGAATATGGAAAAAGTTCTGATTGTGAGAATCCTAAAGCGGTTGAAGTATTTGAAGAGTTTGAAGATAAGATTTCTGAGGAACTGCCTGAAGAAACTAGACTTGTATTTTTGGGAGAGTCGGTTGAAAAGGGGAAAAATAGTAATGAATTGTTTGTGTTGACCGGGCAAGGAACGAGTAAAGGTCTTGAAGTTTTTGAGGAAACTGAATTAGAATTCGACGAGTCTAAAGTCGAATATCCTGAGGAATTAACCGAAGAGTTACCACCACTACAGGACATTCAACATCAAACTGAACTAGTACCAGATGCTAGTTTACTACGGGGATTGTATGATCTTGTGAATCTGAAAGAACAGGAAGAGTGGAAAAGACAGGAGGAAGATAATGATTGTCAGTTGGAGTTGCCTGATCATGTCCACACTGCTGACATTGACAACAACAACTCTTGGAACCGTTTCATGAAAATAAACATGTCAAAGAAGAAGTGAGTGGGAATTCATTTCAGTCAGGGGAAATTGTTGCAACCCATCAAGGGAAGATTCTAAATGATGATACACCTGAACGAGATAAGGAAAGACAAGAATCTAGGCATGAGTCATCACACTCCTTCAGTCGTGACTTCCTAAGTCGCTCCACGATTTTAAAATTCCTTATATCGTCTCGCATTTTCGTCACGATTTGGTTCTATATCACACCTTCCTATTGGCACAAGCATCATGATGTCATCTCCCTCAGATCACTTCCTTATGCCGCCTGCCTAATGCCACGTCTGCTTTATGACATGCGTTCCTTATGGCGAGCCGCATCTTCAAAGGGTCAAGACAAGATCAATCTCAAGAGTGGTTATCACCTGAGACGCATCAGACTAGATGATGAATGGAAGACAGCGTCTCGAAGAAGGAAAAAGTGTGAATTCGGGACGAATTATTTTCAACCAGGGGAGGATGATGCAGCGTGAAATTAAGCTAAACGACTTACCTTAGGTCGCGAATTTCTGAATCGCGATTCCACCTAGGTCGCTCCAGTTTCTTGAATCGCGCTTCACCATAGGTCGCTCCGCAAGTTTCTGTAAGTCGAATTCCGACCTAAACCTAAGTCGCGAAGTTCTAGTAAGTCGCGAAGCTCCAGTGAAGGTAGCGAACGGCATCTCACTCCAGTGAAGGTCGCTAACGGCATCTCCTTAATACGCTCCAGATTTCCAATGCCGCATCTTCCTTATGTCGCGAACGACCTTCCAGTAGGTCGTTGTTGCCTAAGTCGCTTCTTCCTTAGGTCGCGAACGACCTATGCCAAATCCAGTAACCAGTAAGTCGCGAACGACCTAAGCCATCTCCAGTTAAGTCGCAAGAAGAACAGAGGTTTCTTATGTCGTCGAAGTCTGATGCCGAAGCTCTTAAGTCATACCAGTTAGGTCGCTGAAGCTTAGGTCGCGAAGAAGCTTAAGTCGCTCAGTTTTCTTAGGTCGTTGCCTGTTTTGCCTTAAGTCGTGTAATGTTTTGTTAAGTCGTTTGTTTTGCTAAGTCGTATGTTGTAACCCGTGTTTTGTAAAGTTGTACGTTGATAGGTCGTAGGTCGTTACTGTTGAGTCTTAAGTCGCTGTTTCTTGTGTTACTTCTTTGAGTCGTTGTTTGTATTTGTTAAGTCGTGTGTGTGTTGTAACTTTCCCTATAAATAAGGGTGTGTTGTCATTTGTAATAGGAGTTGATTTTTGAATAAAAATTTGGTTTATGCTTTGTGCCTCCATTAAAATTAGAAGTTGAGTGTTATCTCCTTTCTCCATCTTTGGATATTCGAGTGCGCTCGAATCAACGAACTTGAAGCCGATTCATGGAATCTCGTGCGCGAGATCAACGTCGAAGAATCGTAGATCTTCTAACACGGTATCGTGCGCGATCAACGTGTTGAAGATAGCTAGAATCCGGTATCTCGAGAGATCAACGGATTTGGGCACTTGGGTATCTTCAATCCATCAATTTATCTTGTTCATCGATTGTATTTCCGCAATACGTGATTAGATCCGTGATAGATTTGACCGCTGGTTCAGATCTACTTCCGTGATGCGCCACTCGGTCGACTGCAGTGTTAGTTCATGCTCTCGATTAGATAGGATAATGTTACTTGGGTCCTCTATCATATTGATTTGCACTTCTTCAAGCCTGGACCTCAAAGTTGCTAAAAATTTATCACCATTTCCATATTTGTCCTTAGCCCAAGCCTTAAGAGAATTTTTTGGTAGCCTTCAATTTCTGCTAAAAATAAACATTTTGTTACCATAGAAATTATAAGCCAGAGCCCTACTTATAATATTTATAAACTCTGGATCAAGGATCCAAGAGTCAAAAAATTTAAAACTTAAATTTTTAATAATGGCATTGCTCCCAAAGGAAAGAAAGATAGGAGAGTGGTCTGATAACAATAGGGGAAGAACCGTTTGATAGAGTTAGGGTACGTGGTGATTACAACTGAGTTATGAAAAGAGAGGTCAATTCGACTCACGGTTATGATGCCAGATATACTCTTGTTATTCTAAGTAAATGATGGGCCAAGAGAAGGAGGTTTATGGAAATTTGAAGAAGAAATAGAATCATTAGGAGCTATGTCATTGAGGGTTAGAGGATTACCCCCACACCTGTCAGAGGCATTTAACATGAAGTTAAAATCACCCAAAACATACTAAGGGTGTGTTTCTTGCCTAAAATGTGGGTGATATTCAAGGAATATTTGTCTAGATACAGTATGATTATCAACATAAATATAAGTTAGGAAGAAGGATACAGAGGTAGGAACATGTTTGACAAGGAAGTGAATGAATTGTCTACGAATTATAATTGGATTGAGAAGATAGATAGAAGGGTCAGAGATTATTAAGATTCGGCCATAAGGGGCTTTGTCAAGGTTATGAAGCAAGGACCAGGAGGGATTGATGATTTTAGCAACTTTTTGGGTGAGAGAGAGATTGAGTTTGATTTCAAGAAGAGCTAACATACTTAGCTTGTTTTCAGAAATTGAATTCTTTGCTTGCACATGTTTGAACTCCTTAAGCATACCTCTTATGTTTCAGCTACCAAAATTGTGTAACATTGAGCAAACTAGAGGGAGATTGGGTAAGTGTGAGTTCTAGTTCTTATGAAGTTAGAACTAGTTGAGTTGGATTCGGGGATGGTTTCTTCATATTCAGTGGATAAACCCATATCATGATCATGAGGGTGAGATGTTTTTTCTACTTAGAAACTGAAGATTGTCTGTTGGAACTAAAAACTACATGTGAAATAGGATGGGGAGAAGAGTTTGAAACAGGAGGAGGAGGAATAGAAAGTGGTGGGACCCACCCAGGAGGAGGGATGATGTGACAATAAGGTTGAGAAGGAGAGAAGTGGGCATGAGGTGAAAGGTTAAGAGAGGGATCAATAGTAGATACATGTACACCTAAACTGTGTGCATGTACATGTATATCATGAACATGAACAAAGGTAATTTCAGACTATTAGGTTTTATTGCTTGAATACACTGCACTAGAATTAGGTTGCGGAACAACCAGTTGGTCATGGTCAACCACATTGCTTTCAACTTCTTTTTCTCCATTAAAAGGAGCATTAGTTGCCACCTTATAAGATGCAGCAAATTGCTGACTAATTACTTCATTAGCTCTAACATCACACTTGTTTACATTGTGCTAGTCCAAATTATTTTCTTTGGAGCCTAAAGGGTCAGAATTAACATCACAATCAACACATTTCCTTTACCATTTTCCACATCAGATACAGTATGCAGTTTAACACTTTGGTCATCCACAACAACAGTCCCCCCATGCATTTCGCCTTCCTCCACTTCTTCCTCATTCACAGTTTGTAAAATTTAAAACTTGTTAGCACATACATAATCTTTGCTCATATGATTATCCGCCTCACCCTCTTCTAAAACATTCTTGTTACCTATTTCGCTGGCAACATCAACCCTTTTCTTTTCATTAATCACACCATTGCTTTCTACCACACCCCCATTTTCATAACTTCCTTTGTATTTAACCGTTCCTCTCACTTCTACCCATTAAATCTGGTGCCATAACCCACTCTCTTCCAAACTCTATTGGTACGAACCAGCTGCTTGACAGTTGCATGAACATTTACAAATTTTTCCTGATTAACTTCCTCCACTGAAACTTTATTTCCACCTTTGACAATTACTACCTCACTTTCCACATTGTTTAAACAATTTTTTGTTTTACGACCAAAGACTTTATAACCACTACATGTTTTAGGCCTCCATTGGTAATACACATAATCTATTTGGGTTGTACCATCTGCCAAAAGAACTGCAAAGCTGTCCACCATATCAGAGGATGAAGTTACTTCCACTAAACATTTTGCATAAGTCAACTATCCAATCTCTTTATACTTTCATCCAAACACATCACCATACCTATCCTTCCAGCTAGCTAGTTTATGCCTAAGGGGGACCATGATATCAAGGAGATGTTTGATAAGTGAATCCAGATAGGGACTAATGTGAGAGAACCATATACATTGCTCACGATAGGGTCCCACTTCTTTACAATAAACAACTTATTATGCATAAGGATATGGTCTGCTTCTACAATTTTCCTTCTATCCTCTTCACTGGAAAATAAGAAAAGGAATACAGTCCCATCTGATTTGATCTTAATGCTCCCCTTAAGTTTCCATACCTTTTTTAAATTTTGAATCACAACAGTGTAAGATAATGGTTTGTCTAAAAAGAAACCAACAACATAATCTTGCCAAACTTTTTGACCAACTTCAAGAATAGCATTAGGGGCAACCATAACATCACTAGAGAATTCGTTCACCATGTTAACAGGAATGTACTTCCCCACATTTCGGCGTTTTTTCTTAAACGGGGAAGTCCATGCTTGTTGACAAACAACAGAACCAGAGGGATTCGAGGAAGGAAGAGGAGAAACTAAAGGCAGGACAGAGGAAGAAGAAGGAGGAAAGAAGGAAAAGGAGGAGGATCAGGGTCGAGGAGGACAGGAGGAGGAGGACTAACAACCAAAGGTAGGACAAGAACAGGGGGAGGAGGCACAAGAGATGAGGGAGGAGAAGAAGAAGAGGTGGGAAGAGAAGTAGAAGAGAGCGTAGCCATTGGAACAAGGATGATTGTGCTTTATAACATTGAATTAAATTGTATGAATTGAGTTAAATCTTTCTTAAGAGATATGTATTTATAAGTAAATACACATATTGAATCTTGTATTATCTAGAGCTAAGTTTGCAATATCATATAAGTTATGATATAGGAGAAGTTTTGTCTTAAAAATTTTTAGGAACAAGCTTTCCGACATATGTTTAGAATATGATTTACGTAAACCCAAAGCTAGATTTATTATCATATGAATTATAGCTTTTGAAAGCTTTTTCAATCGTGTTGAGAAATAAAATGATATTTTAAGAAATACTACCTTATAATCGAGGAATTTCAATCTAGGAAATTAGTGGAAATGTGGTTGACTTGGATAATATCCAAGACAATGTGGTGAAAATAAATGTTTAGATAAGAAAGAATTAGTCTTGCCCAATAAGGACACATGTTATTAGAATGTCTAATAGAAATCTCATATGCCAAAGAGAGAATATGATTTTCTTAAGATAAGAAAGTGGATTGAAAGTCAGTTCCCTCAAATGCCTGCAAGCCATGGAGAGTATAAACTTTACAACTTGGCATGATGTTGTTAAGGTATGAAATGGTTTCCAAGTGTACTGGCAAAATATGATTTTGGAAGTAGTACTTGAATGGATATGATCCATCAGCTGCAAGAAGTTGTAATTGGAAAGTTATAGACTTATTAAGAAGGTGACTAAATATTTATTTAGTCAAGAATGTTGAAGTTGGAAAATCACTTCACTGATCACTATACTTAATTCCATTAAGATTTCGCTTGCAAGTTATCACACACGATGGTGACCGTATGTTATGATAGTTTATCCGAATGAAAATTCAAAGAAGACTATTTGCACATCACATGCAAGATGTCTCGATACCAATGGGAGCAATAAAGAGCTTATGAATTCAAGCTTAATTTTAACCTCAAATCTAACATCTAGAGGTGCATGGGAACATGCACTTTGAATGAAATAGTCAAAATGTTTGATCATAGTCAAAATGAAGAGGAAGCGTATCTCTATAATAAAGAAAGATGAAGAGGTATTAAATTATTTTTAAGGCTATAAATAAATAGCATGGTTGTTCTCAAACAATGATTCGATGCTAATGTCCCATACATGTGATATATTGGAAATCGTAGTACATAGTACTTATATTAAAGCTGTTTAATACAAATTCCAAACAAGAAATGTTCTTATGGAATGAGGTGGGATAGTTGCTTTATGCATATGAAATAGGTTCCATTATATATGTTATGTACTAAATTAGCTTTTCTTATGCATTTAATGCAATAGGAATGTAAATCACGTGTAGGAATTTCACCAAGTGAAAGTTGAAGTATTCTTGGATATTTATGAAATATGGAGAATTGTTTATAGAAATAGTAAAATTCTTATGAAGGTTGTCCATATTAAAACTTCATTGGTAATATCAAGTATGTTAAGACAACATTGAATATGAAAGTCGACCTTAACTAAGGTGTTAGTTAGGAAATGGTTCCAAGCGAGAAATTGCAGCAAATTCTAGTAGATTGAGTGCATCACCTAGAATAGTACTGCAATAAAATATGCATACGTAAATTTATAAGTGAGGTAAAGAGTGATTCCATTGATTGAGTTTCAAATAACATATCGTGACATCAATAATGCAACGAAGATCGTAAATGGAATCAAAAACACATGAAAGGTCAAGATGCTTTATTTGTAACTGCCAAATGATAAATAGTTTATCAAGTAAATGGATAAAGTAGGAAGTAGATATGTTATAATAATACAAATCCACTCAATAAGGCTCATTCCTTGGTTTGATCTTGGATGACCGATTGAGATGGTATTGTATTGTAAATCCAAAAATGTCCTATATGCGAGTGGGAGATTGAAAGTTCAAGGGGTATGCCCTAGGGCCAATTGTGTAATTTGTTACATAACCTAACTTTAGAAACAATCTCATTTAAAATGAAGTAAGCTTCTGGTTTTTAATTTTATTGTTATATATGTTGTTGTATGTGATATAAATAATAACTAAAATCATTAAACATATATAAGTAGAAATCCCTTAAATAAAGTATTATACAATAGCAGTCACAAATGTTGTAACCATGGGTATTGAATAATAAATTAATTAATACTTTTTTTAGACAATTCCAGGTCAAGATGTTTTTAGAGAAAAAAGAAGGATATCGATACATTCGTTGAGACCAGTGTATGTATTGCTCTCTAAATGTTGGGCAATGTATTACTCATGGTCGCTTGGATTATCAAGGAGTTACATACCTATAGTTATTAGATAACTACAAAATGACTCAGTCGAGAGTTCCCTATTGTTTAATAACAACTAGGTCAAATAGAGAATCTCAGTGTGATGGTTTACGGGGTTCTTTGGACTTAAGAATATCGTGAACTTTAACGTGAGTACTTCACCTTGATTATAGTTAAGTTATGGCTATAATTGTGTTTGAGTTGAAGCGTTAGTAGTGTAATACTATTTGAGAATTTGTCTCCTTTGTTATAAGAGGTTAGCATCACGGTCAACTATGGTGAACTCAAAGTCAATGTCTCTGGCTAAAGCATATCAGTTAATAATAAATGTTATTACTGAATCAATGATTTTGAAGGAGGATAAAATAGTTATATATGAATATTGTTATAGCTTTGACTAAGACCAATCTCTAGATATCGTAAGTGATACAGTGATGATAAAGAGAATGTGCGTACACTATATCATTGTTTAAAGGTGTTGCTTAAAAGATTTAATACAATTTTACCTTGAAGATATGTAAGCGATGAATTTCATCAACTGTCACACCATTAATTAAGGTGATGTATGAATGTTAATATTCGAAGTGCTCGATAATAATCGCTGATTGAACTCACACCTATAAGTCGCACAACTGAATCTATACGGTCTCTGAAATATTACCTAATTTAATTGACTTATAAAGTGTTATAAATAAATTGATATAATTGTTATTAATATTGAGGGCTTTTAGTATTTATGATGCCTTTAGTAATTTTGGTATTGGGTTTTGAAAATTTTAGGGTGCTCCTAGTATTATTTAGGTCTATATAATCGTTATATGTATGCATTAATATTAAATAATATTTAATAGAAAATTTATTTAAATCTTAATTTAACTATATATATATATATAAACGTCAAAATTTTTGAATTTGAAAGGTGGAGTTGACCATAAAATATATGATGAGGTGGAGTGGTTTGAATTAAGGATGGGTAAAAGGTGGAGATATTTTAGTTAAATGATCTCTCATATACTCTTCTATTTAAACCAAATTGCCAATTCATTTATTCACACAAGTTTTTCGTACTCTCTTTCCACGATGGCCAAACCCCTTTCTCTACCATTCCTAAAAAAAGCTTTACTCTTCGATGTATTGCTATAAGTGTTGCAAACTTAAGTAAGAGGGATACAGATTCCGCTAGGAGACCCTTAAATTAATGTGTGATGAAAAAGGTAAACTTTTATTTTAGATCTACATAATATGCCCTAACCCTTATCTATGTGTTTTGACCATGAACATAATTTTATATATTTTATTATTTAGTTAATATTTAATTATATCTATACTTAATCTGAACTTGATTTTAAATTAATAAAAAAAATCTTTTTGACTCACAACCATAATGGATTTAACTTAATTATAATAATGTTTATTTAAATATAATTAATACATAATATAAAGCATATAACATTTATTTAATTAATGTATGTAAATGATGTAAATTAATAAGAGGTAACCTTGTATGAATGAATGAAAATAAATGGAAAGTAAATGATGTGGAAAGAAACCAATAGAATAAACTTAAATAAAATTTAAATTTTATGTTGTCTTGGCTTATGGGAAGTTTGGGAAACGGTACTTCAAATTGTTTAAGGCTGTATGAATAATCTATTAAGAAATTACCTGAGGGCTGTTGAGCATAAGGTACACTTGGTAGTTTATTTATCACCCTTGTACGATGAAAAGTTTCTAACTGAACAAACCATGAGTTTGGTTGCTATGGATGTTTAATAGTTTCCTTTGTTGCATATATAATGGTTTTACTTCTTTTTGTTTACATATGAATATTATATATTGTATGTTGCTTGTGCTATTGATTTGAAACAACTAAAATATTATTCTTTTACATATTTTTAACTCTTTTGGATTATATAAGTTAAATATAGGTTTATGGAAGCAATAACCATTGCTTTTGGTTTCATAAATAAAGTTGTTTGCCCGACAAATACGTACGTTTTCGGATTACGGTTTTGGAACGATATTTTATTGTTTTTCCCATGGTTGGGATGTTTTACTATTGAAATATGATCTATATATTGAAATTATTGATATTATTATTTTTTCGGACCTAACCGCGCAAAGGAGACTCTACCGAAATTTTTCGTAAATTTAGGAGTTAGATTTTTTTTGAAGAAGTTGAGTTATTTTCAAATTTCTGTTAAACTTAAATATGTAAGTTAATTGTTTATAAATTGACTATTTTGAATAAAAATGTATCAAACCTCTTGATTCCTTCTTGTTCCTTTTCAAGGACGAAAAGTTTTGAGTGGAGGAGATTGTAACAACCCGTATTTTTGATAATTAAAAATACTAAATTTAATAAGATTTTGGAATTTAATTTTATGAGAAATTAAAATTTGTGATCTATAATGGGAAGAAATTATTGAATTACAATTTAATAATGTTGATGGGATGTAACTGACATCTATTTTAATGTAATTCTAATCAATTATAATTGAAAAGGTTAATAAGGAATAAATTTAATGTTGTATTAAAAATAGGAATCATAGGTTATTTAATTTGAAATTGGTTAATATAGAATGAAATCAATATTTGGTAAGTAATTTATCAACCTTTGGTTGTAAACAATAAGCTAATAAATATGAATTATTAATGTATAACAATTGATTTATTTCTCATTCTATTATTTAATCCGTTGAAATTAATTTGGAAATCAATGAAATTTAATGTAATTTAAACTATTGCAGTTAATATGAGTTAAGATGATAACTGTAGAATATGAATGTAATAAAATGTAAACTAATGTTAATTATATTCATAAGGCAATAGTGATTAAATATAAGAATTAAATCAAAATAAAAAATTAATTTGTTTGGAATTTAAATTATAATGAATGGATTTATTACAGTTGTAATTGAACGTTGAAATTAATGTAATATTTAAATATTGGATTTTTACATGGAAAATTTAATTTTAAAAGATTATTAAATTTCTGTGTAATCAAGAATGATGAAAATTGTTAACTTTTAATTTAGAATTTAAAAGTGATTAAATTGATTTTGAAATAATAATTTATTTAATTAACGTGAAAATGTGTCTTTTTGGGCACTGTCTCGGATTTCGACGAAACCAATTTCATCGGATCCGTAATAGTGAATTATTATAAGGTTTCAAGTTTCGTAGCGATCTAACTTCTTGTTTGATCGTGCGAGCTCGAAACATGTAGAAATCAATTAAAGGAATTTAAATGAATATAATTCAATTTTAAAAGTTAACTTCTATATACGATAGAATTAGAGTTTGAAAATAGTTCCATTGAGTTTAAAAATATCGAATACCTATATTTCGATATATTGGATGACCTATTTTCGTTTCGGGAACGAAACGGGCTTTTCGGGCCTTGATTACCGCTTTGGCCCATTCGATCTGTTCCATCCATCTCTATTCCATTTCTGTCTATATAAATAGATTTTTCCTAAAACCTTAGCATTCTGTTCCAATTTCTGTACGTACTTCTTATTCCCATCCGCTCCTTCCCTTCTTCCCAATGTCAGACATCAAAACCTAAATCCCCAATTCCAAATCAAACTCCAAAATTTAAACTCCTCTAATCCTATCAAATTATATATTATCGCGAAGCTCTCGATGAACGTAACCTGCATCCGCAATTCATTTTTGCAATTGAATCACGGTTTGTCTAGAAATCAATGAAATAGTCATGGTCGTTCGTTCTAGGATTGTCGATTCAACGGTGGATCTTCGACTTTGGAGCGATCGGAGGGCACTGGAGCGTAGAGAGCGAGAAGACGAGTGCATCCATATGGTTCATTCGCGTCAACAGTGCAGGGGTTCGCTAGAATCAGCGGCGAAAGGTGGCGGCGTCCGTGGTCGCTTGGGTGTGGCTAGAGGGCGCGCGCGGTGGTCGTTGGGGCGGCCTGGCGTGGGCGATGCAGCGGCGTGGTCGGATCGAGGCGTAGTGGAATGTGGTTGCGCGCATTCATGGATGAAGACTGGCGGCTGGGTGGGTTGTCATGTTCGGCTAGGGTTTGTGATGGTAAACTTATTTACGAATTTGCCCCTTTGTTTATTTTTAATTAAAATTTAAATTTCAAATGTTCTAACTCACATAACTTTTTCATACGAGCTCGGATTGACGTGCGGTTTCTTCCATCGGGATCGTATCAAAATTTCAGACGAAAAGGAACAAGTTTGATTGAATTTGGAGACTGTTGGAATTTTGGGCTTTTATTGGATTTTAAATCACCAATAAATCAAAGGTGAGTGATTTAACCCACTTACGCAATACTAAACCTTCTTATGTTAGTTGAATTAAATTTATGATATATTATATGATATACTCTGTTATATGACCTGTGCTTTTATGTTATTTATTTATTTATTTATATCACACTGCAAGTTCCCTGATATGTTAGCTAGGAAAATCACCATGGGTTGAAATATTACATACCCGAACGATCTTATAGATTAGGGAAAATTGTTAAGGGTTGAAATGATAAACCCGAGCGATTTTATTGATTTGGATTTGAGATACGGGTTGAAATGATATATACCCAGAAATTTAATTATAATTTTGGGTTGAAATGATACATACCCAATCACTTGACCATAGGGTAGAAAACTATATACGAACACCGTTATTCGATTTTAAATTATTTTCTAAAATTATAAAGTATGTTTGATTTAATAAATTTGATTTTTAAATTTAAATTAATGATTTTATTTGAAAACTTATATTTGGAAAATAAATTATTTTATATGTTTTAAAGTTTCAAATTATAATTTAATATATGGTCTTAAATGTAATTTTAAGATTTTAACTTATAATTTTATTAAGTTTTAAATACATAATTTAAATAATTTAAAATTTTAATTTAATAAAATATTTAATATAGTTTTGAATATATATTTTAAATTTAATTTAATATAATAAATATAGTTTTAATTTAATATAATAAATACAGATTTCTATATAATAACTTTAATAAATAAAATTTAAGAAGTTAAGTGGAGAATAATTTGAAATTAAATCTGATTTAAAGGATTTAAATTTAAATAAGATTTTATTTAAGTTTAAAAGATGTGATTTTTGGAATGTAATAACTTGATTTAATATGAATTGTAAAATAAATGTTTTAAATCTAAAATATAATTGAAGTTAAATATTTTAGTATTGACTTAAATTCTAATTTAAGATTTATTATTTAAATGTTTTATAAAATGATCACGGTGTGAAATAAGTGTTTGGTTGTTAAAGAGACCGGGGTCGGATATTGTCATACTCTCTGCCAATTCCGAAACCACTTTAACAACTGTGCGTGTGGTGTAGAATCCAGAATGAAGCAGGATGGTCTGGCGAAGACTACCGGAATGAGGTAAGAAATGCAGCCTTGACCTTCAGGTCATAATTAAAATGACTAAAATAAGAGCTATACCGGGCCAAGTGAGGTCCCTCCTCCTATCGGACACGCTTCTTCGAAACCATATCTTTTGCTTTGTGATTGATTGGTGTGCACCCTTGACTATGGGTGTATTGTCTCATGGTGGGCGGTAGCTGCGGCTATGCGTTACCACCAGTCCAGGCGTGAAAAACGGTAGAATCCTACCATGGGCATTGCCTCGCGTGCCTTGTCATATTTATCCTGATCGAGCCCACTATGATTTTGGTTTGTGTCGTACCTATGGGGTGCTCCCTGATAGCCCACTAGTTTACGGTGGAGTTTACAGTACTGTATAGACTACGATGCCTATAAAAATGTGTTAAGAGGGATATGGGTAACGCCTTAATGCTATTTTCAATATTATGCTTTACTGATATACATTACATATATAGCATATATTACTACATATAAATAGTTTAACGGATCCTTAGGAGATGTAAAATCCCATAATATCTCTTAAGTTATTGTACGCACGTTATACACTGGATAGAAGATGTAAAATCCCCTAAACATCTCTGAAGCTATTAGACTCATATTTACTTGTGTTGATTTAACTTACATAAAAACTTTTAGTTCTAACTCGAGTGTTTTGTTTTTTTCATTACGCTCGGGTCAGCCTGAGCATTTCAGGGTTTGAAGAAATTATTTCTAAAGGACGAAGACGGAGTTTGGTATATTATATTATTAGTATTTATCCGCTGCATCATTTTGGTATGTTGTCGATTGTACTCTGATTTTATTGTAAATTTGTGTAATCAAATGTATATTGTAAAACAGCTTCATGAACTGTTTATCTGATTATTATATTTTGTCATTCCGCTGCCAGATTCTATGTTTTTTTTTTCTTTTCTCTTATTTTCTTATTTACCCCATTGACAATCCTCCCATTTGAATGGTTTGAGTTAGACTTGTGTGGTTTATTGTCAATTTAAACCGTCCAAAAAGGTGGGTCATCGCACATTTTTATAAATTGTTTATATAATCGTATGTGTGAATTGTTATTGATATTGATATGATATATTTGTTACAATGGTTGTGTATTACCTTCGTGTATGTAAATGAGCACGATATGTATTTATTAGTTCCATATAGTTGGACTGGTTATACACACACACACACACCTGCATAAAGTTTATATGATATATATATATATATATGTGTGTGTATTTATATAAATATAGTCTTGGTATGTTCGACTTAGGGCCACCGATTAGTGTAAGGAATCCGTTATATGATTGAGGCGCACGACATGTAGACGTGGTCCGGGAGTAGAGGCGGAGAGAGATTGGGATGCCAGTCCAGAGTAGGTCATATACTGTTTTGTAGTACTCTTTGGTGCTACGATAGGACCTACAAGCCAACTTCTTTGAGGTGTTGGTTTTCATGGGAGTCCACAATATAGTTGTGGCTCTCGATAGGTCTCTTTGGTAGCCAATGACAATTCAACGCTATCGATAAGCAATTTAAGCGTATGTATAGTTCAAAATGCTCGACTTGGGGTTACCGAATAGTGGATGAAATGTATTATGTAGATATATTAATATGCAGTTCAAGTGATTTATATGCACACACATACATCTACATACATATATATATATATATTTATGTGTGTGTGTGTCTATATATATAATTATAGATGCACGGTTTTGGAGATTTATATATATTGGTTTGGTATGCTTGATTTAGGGCAATTGGGTAGTGCGAGGAGCTTCAAGAACTAATCATGATCCATACGAGGATGAAAATACTTCGGCGATGTGTATACGTGTAGGAGGGTGCACGTGGGGTAGCTTGAATCTAGATTGTCTATCCGTAGAAAATCAGATGACATCGGTTTTTGCAAAAGGAATCCATTGTACCATTGAGTCGCACAACCTGCAGACATAGTCCCGAAGTAGGGGCGGAGAGAGAGTAGGACGTCAGTCTAGAGTATGTCATATACTATTCCGTAGTACTCTTGGGTGCTGCGACAGGACCTACATGCCAACTTCTTTTTGAGGTGTTGGTTCTTAGAGGAGTCCACAATATAATTGTGGCCCTCAATAGTTCTCTTTTGCATACATAATCACATTCCATTTTTGGTTAGTTAGATGGTTGTGTAGATAACTTGGTTGTATAACATGGTTGTAGAGTGCGCGTTACACTATTTGACCCTTAGGGATTTCGGGGGTGAAATCTTTTTTAAAGGGGGAGAATGTAACACCACATAAAAATTAATAAGAAATCAATTAATTAATAATAAGGCTAAAAATTAGAATCCCGTAAATGTTAGAATTTTACCCCGAAAGTTATACCATTGTATTCATGGCGGTATTTCGATAAACTTTCAAATATAAAGTTTACAATCGGAGCTCAAACGGAAAAGTTATTAACGTTTGAAGTTTTCAAACTTAAAATAATTCTAACGAATTCACATTTAAAATTTAATAACGTTAATGTTGAAATTAAAAATGGTAATAAATATTTTAACGTTAAGCAAACATTAATGCTAGTTTGTAATATGGGAAAGAAATAAAACAGATGGAAACGAATAAATCGCAGCCAGCAGCAGGAAGCCGGTCGACCCCTCCATTGGGTCGTTCGATCACTAGCGGTCAACCACCTAAGGGTGAATGGCCTACAGATTAAGGCATGACGACTAGGATTTGGTTAGGCCAGGAATAGCCCAAATTTTATTATTTTAACTAGCTTAAATACTATGGCCCATGCCCATCCTAACCACTATGAATAAGAGGCAATCCCCTCACTTCTATTTACAATAAAATTAGAATGCTAGTGAAACTCCATCAGTCTTCTTCTTTAATTCTTCAATTCATAATCAATCAGATTTAAAGGCAATAGGTTTTAGATATATATACACATGTTTTCAGTTTCTATTCTTCCCAAATCTCTGAATCCTAAACCTACTCGATATGCAGTTGAATTGTTGATATCCCAAAAAGAAGAAATTCGAAGGAGGAATTAGGCGAAAGCTTGAATCGAATCCAAAGGAAAGCAGGGAAACTACCTGCGAGTGGAAATATTAGTTTTTCACATTTTAGTAATTTGTGTAATAAAAGTTTTGATTTGTTTTATGCCTTGGGGAACTTCAAATACGATAAAACCCTAATATTCTCCCAAATAAAATGTCAATTCTTGGATTAACTAGAATTACAATTGTTTTACGTTAATATAGTAGAATTAATTTGTTGTTTTCAATCTAAATAATTAAAGTATATTCTACCCCTTCTAATTTTCGTTGCTGCGATAAAAAGGTTCTTAAAGGATTTTTTTTGGAAAATGGTATGCAAAGTACGTATTTTCCTATACAGCCTGCTTCTAGGTTGAAGGTATTAAGTGGTTGTTGTAGGGTCCGCCTCCTTACCACTCAAGAAGTATTAAATGGTTGAGATTATCTTTTAGGCATTGTAGTGGGAAATTTATGTAAGGGGTTCACTTCAGGGTTATGGTATTAAGTGGCTATTGTAGGTCCGCCTCTTCCCATAAAAGAAGTATTAAGTGGCCTTATGGGATTTCTACGATGTCATTTAGAAAGTATCGAAGAGAGGTACACCTTGGGTTTAGGTATTAAATGATGGGGATGTGCCTAGAGTATAGGTAGTAAATGGTCAAAGTCTGCCTAATTCCCATTAAAGAGTATTAAGTAGCTCAGGTGCTTTCTCTTACATCGTTAGGACATGATTAACGATAGTTGCGTTATACCCGCATTAGAGTCATGAAGATGGACTAGAAAGGGCCGTTGACCTATAGTTAAAGTTACATTATGGAGTTAAACAAGAAAAGCCTTTGGCTTATAGTGATGTATACTTAGTAGAATTGAGTATAGGATGTGTAAAACATATTACTTATCTAAATGATACTGCCCAAATACTATTATGATAAGACTTGAGATTTCCATTCACTAAACATTGTTGTTCTAATTCTCTCCTTATCACAACCTACAAGTTAGGGAAAATGATGTCGATGGAGAAGACGGAGGCGACGGTGATGATTTGTGGCAGTTTAGTTTTTTATCTATTTATTGATGTATCCAGATGTACCTAGATTTTAGACACGTTGATGTTTTATTTTGAGATATCGTATTATGGATATTTTAGGATATTGTGGATCTAAGATTTGGTTTTTATGATACGGGTACTTATTTCCGTTATTATATTTTATCCCTTCCGTTGTGAGGTTCTAAAAGCATAGATAGTAGCACTGTATATTGTTCATTATATCAATTTTACCAACCAACGGCCAACTTTGAAATGGTCCTAAGGTTCGATGGGCTTTTATTAGATCAAAAATTAGGCCCATTCCGAAGAGGGTTGTTACAGTTAAAGACCACATACTCAATATGATCATGTGCATTGAGAGGTTGGTCGGGCTGGGTACTAACTAGATACCGATCTTTGACCAACTAGATTCTTGGTTCACTAACACCAGAGTTTGACACATTCATATTGAACTTCAATATTAACTCATTGAAGTGTATTGTGTTGAGCTCCTTAATATGTTAACGACTTCCAAAGTACGTTCTGAAGGAAACGAATGTGGTGCTCGCTATTAACAATAGCTCTTCATTGAAAGGTTTGAAGAAAAAAATGTTAGTCAAAGGGTGGAAAGGGGAAGTTAAAGGCTCAAGAGGAAGGAGATTGTCATTTTTTCTTGAAGAAAGGATATTGGAAGAGGAACTATCTAGAGTACTTCAAGGCGTTGAAGGGGAAATACTCTAATTCTGCTCCTAAAGGTAGTTTCCATATAGAAAATTGTTTATCTATATGTGTTTCTAATAGAATTTAAGATATTGGATTTGAAACTCATATCTGTTATTCTTTATAGGGATATATGAGCAAGGTGCCCATCGCTAGAGGGAGCATGGAATTCCAAGTTGCAAATGGAGCTAGTGTAGCTGCAATGACAATGGAAGAATATCATTTTAAACTAGTGAATGGACATAGTTTAATTTTGAAGAATTGTTATTATGTAACTAATTATATTTCTAGAATAATATTCGTCTATCTTTTGATCGAAGATGAATACAGTTTTATTTATAAAGATAATATTATGAATTTGTGTTGGAAATAAAATAGTTGGGTTTGCTGCATTGAATAATGGTGTTTATTATCTTAGTCTAATTCTTGTATTTGATATTGAAAATAACTTTATGCCTAAAGTTAATGATAGTTACCTTTGGCATTATAGACTAGGCCAGGTCGTTAAGAAAGGATTTAACGAGTTAAGAAACCAAAGGTCTTATAAGTTTGATTCTGAATCATTCGATACATGTGATTCGTGTCTTAAAGGTAAATTGGCTAAGCACCCATTCAGTGGAAGCAACGAAAGAGTTGATGAACTCTTATGACTCATACGTATGGATGTATGTGGTTTATGTCTATAACGACCAAAGGTAGTGTAACGACCCATAATTTTCGATAATTAAAATAGTTAATTTAATAAGATTTTGGGGATTTAATATTGGGAGAGATAAAAATCTGTGATATATTAATGAAATAATAACTAAGTAAAATGTAATAATGCTAATTTAAGTTAATTATTAACAACTTGAATGAAATTCCAATCAATTGAAATGATTTAAAGGTTATACTTGGTTATAAAGTGAATATAGGAAAGCAAATGTAATTACCGAATTAATATTGAAATAATGCGGAATTAATGTTAATTGAATAAAATCAATGTTAGGTAAGTAATTGTAACATTTGCTTGTAAATAATAAGCTTATAAGTGTGATTTAAAGTTAATGGTGATAAACTATTATATGTTACCTATTTATTTAGTCGGTTAAGTAAATTGGAAATCAATTATAATTGAATGAATTAAATGTTACATTAATGTGAGTTAATACGATAACTGAAATTGTGAATGTAACAAAATGAATAGAAGTGTTAATTTTATTCAGAAGGTAATAATTGATTTAATAAAAGAATGAAACCAAGATAAATAAATTTATTGGGATTTTAAAATTTAATTAATGTGTGAAATTGGCAAAATTCAATAAAATTGAAATATAGTAGTTAATACAAATAAAAGATGAAAATTGGAGAATATTAATATAATGAAATATAAGACAATGTGAACTAGGTCTATAAATTTATGATTGGATGGGATTAAAAGATTGAAATCAAACTAAAACAATTTATTTGGATTTAATTACAGCTTAAAAATTTAACATTGTAATTGGTGAAATATTTAACACTGGATTATATGTAAACTTGTTTTTATTTATTAAAAACGTCTATGAAATCAAAAATGATAAAAACGGCCAGTTATTAAATCTGAATTGAAAATTTGATTTAATCAATTTAATATTAATTTATTTAATTAACTGGAAATATAGTCATTTTGGCAACTGACTCGGATTTCGACGAAACCAGTTTCATCGGATACGTAACAGTGAATTTTTGTTGGGTTTCAAGTTTCGTAGCGTTCGGACCTGTCATTTAATCGTACGAACTCGAAACGCTTAGAAATTAATTTAATTGAAATCAATTTGAAATAAGCTGATTTTAACATAACTTCTTCATACGATGGAATTAGGACTTGAAACCTATTCCATTGGGTTTAAAAATATTGAAAACATCTATTTTGATATATGGGATGATCCATTTTCGTTCCGGAGACAGAACGGGCTTTTTGGGTTGCTTATCGTTCAAATCGTTCAGATCTGTCCATTCGTTTCTTTCGAGCCTTGTCCATATAAATAGCTTTGTTTCTCAAACCCTAGCAGCCAATTCCTATTATCAGTATGTACAATTCTTTCTGCTCCTTTCCTCCTCAATGGCAGAAACAGATTCAAACTTCAAAACCCTCAATCCAAATTAAAAATCAATTTCAAAAATAAAACTCCTCAAGATACATCGAATTATATATTGATTCGAAACTCTCGACGACCGCAAGTCAAATCTGCAGTTATTTTTTCGATTTGGGTTTCTTTGTGTTCGGAATTCGAGGAATAATTCTCGGTCGTTCATCGATCATCGATCAACTTCGACTGATCATCAAATCAATGACACCGGGTTGTGGAGATCGTCGCACGCAGTTCATCCATGCAGTTTATTTAGTGCGTTAACGGTTGGATTGAGCTCAATAATTCAATTTGTATTTGTATTCGATGGCAGCTGCTGTAGTTCTTGGGTTAACGCGAATGGGTCGCGTGGTCGCGCAGGTGATCGGAGATCAAGGGAGGCTGATCGGCGATGTCAGGAGGATGGCCGCGGCTTTTGGCACATGCGGTGAGGGATGAGTTGGGGTGGCGTCTCGCGTACTGATACTGTGAATTTCGGTGAGGTTAGTGTTTCGTGAGTGAGAATGCAGGCTGAGGTGGACCCTAATGATTGGGTAGTTCTTTTATTTATTTATTTTAATTTCGATTTCAAAATGTTCTAATCTACATAACTTTTTCATACGAGATCCGATTCACGCGCGGTTCATTTCGCTGGGATCGTATTTAAATTTCAGACATTTGACGCTGGTTTGGGCGAATTCTAAGACTATTGAATTTTGGGGCCTATAATTGGATTTTAATTCGATTTAAATTCAAAGGTGAGTGTTTTAACCCACTCACAACTTCTAAATTTTCTTATGTTAGTTAAATTAAATTTATGATGTGATTAGGAATTTATTTATGGCTGTTTGGTATATTTAAATTGCTATTCCTGTTAATTTGCATTATTTTGAATTAAAATGCTATTTAATTTATTATTGAATTTAAATTGCCAGTTAATTTCCTGTAAATAATAATCTATTAATTGTTGATATTTATTAATTGAATTGGATGATGGTTGTGATGGATGTTTGATTATTGATATTGAATGATGGATGTCTTATTTGAATTATATAATGTTATCACTTTACAAGTTCCCTTAGTTATTATTTGGAAAATCACTATGGGTTGAAGTGATATATACCCGAACGATCCATAGATTAGGGAAAAATCGTTATGGGTTGAAATGATAAACCCGAGCGATTTTATGGATTTTATTAAATTCGGGATTGTGATTTGAAATGATATATAACCATAAAATTTTAAATTGTGGATTGAAATGATAAATATCTGTATCACTTGATCCTAGGGTAGAGAATTATATACGGACACCGGATTGGTAAAATTAAATGATTTTAAATCCTTAATTTCTAAATCCTGTTAAATGATATTTTGAAATAAAATTCGCTTTATATAAATTGAATTATTATCGAAATTCAAGTTTTATGTTAAAATTGGTATTGGTTTAAAGGAATTGTTAAAAGAATTTAATTGAAATTTCAAGGTTGAATTTGGAATATAAGTGAAATTTATCAGAATTGAGTTATTTGAATTGTTTGAAATATAACTTTGTAATGTATTGAAATTGGAATAATTTAAATTGATATTTCAAATACGGATTGAAATCAATATGAAATTTAATAATTTTATTGAGAGTTTGAATTTAAAGATTGAAACTAGGTTTTGTGATTTAGAATGTGAAATGGTCCAGATATGTTGAAATAAAATAAATAGTTAAATTTATATAAATTCCAAATTCATATTTAATATAAACTGTTTTAAAAATATATTCTTTTAAATTTTCTAATTATTAAGATTTCAAAATTATTAAACTATTTAAACCTATATTAACTATATAAATTATTTTAAACTATTTTAAACTATTTTAAACCAATTTAATTTATTTTAAACTAATTTAACCATTTAATTTAATTTAAACCTAATTGATCTATTTTAAAGCTTTTTAATCTATTTTAATTGTATTTAAACAATTATAATCTATTTTTAAAATATTTTAGAGTATTTAACTATTTATAACTATTTAAACTATTTTCTAAATTTTCAGACTTAGTAAAGGGGAAGTGTTTATATTCAAATTCATTGGTTTAAAGTGAATATGGTTAAATGGCATTATAACCTAAGTTGGAATTTATATGACATATTTGATTTAATATGATGAACTTGGAAATGGATTTAACCTGTTTTGAAATATGATTTCGGAAGTGAATATAATTTGGAAAGTGATATGGTTTGAGAATATGATATTTTGATATAAAGTGTAAATTGACCTTTGAAATGTAAAAGAACCATCCGGTGTGAAATAAGCATTTGGTTGTTAAAGAGACCGGGATCGGATATTGTCATACTCTCTGCCAATACCGAAAACCACTTTAACAACTGTGTACGTGGTGGAGATTCCAGAAATGAAGTAGGATGGTTTGGCAAACGATTTCTGTATGAGGTATGACGTGACCCCGACTTCCGTGAGTCAGCTTAGATGTGACTAAAACAGGAGCTATACCGGGCCAAGTGAGGTCATTCCTTCGATCGGGAACCTTCCTTCGATACTATATTCTGACTTTGTGATTGATTTGGTGGCCACCCTTGATTTTGATTTGGGAGTGTGTTCTGAGGTGGGCGGTAGTAGCTGCTATGCGTTACCACCAGTCCGGGAGTGCAATTGGTAAATCTACCCTGGCATTGCCTCGAGTGTCGTGTTCACATGCCCTAGCACGCCTTCTACGAGTTTGTTTTGTACCATACCTATGGAGTGCCCTCTGGGTAAACCTCCAGTTTAGGGAGGAGCATACGGTATTGTATAGACTATGGAAATATATAAAATGTGTTAAGGGGGGTATGGGTAATGCCTTAACACTATTTTAATACTTTTACTTTATTGTAGACACTATTATAATAGCGTATTGTACTACATAGTAGATAGTTTAACGGATCCTTAGGAGATGTGAATCCCAAACATCTCTTAAGTTATTGCACTCACGTTAGACACTGGATAAGAGACGTCAAACCCCGTAAACATCTCCGGCGCCGTTTTCGCTCATATTTATTTACCGTTGATTTGACTTACATAAGATCTTTTAGTTCTGACTCGAGTGTTTTGTCTTTTCAATTCGCTAGGGTCGGCCTGAGCATTTCAGGGTTGAAGACCTTATTTCTGGAGGACGAAGACGAAGATTTGAATTATTATTTATTTATTTATTTATTTATTCCGCTGCATCATGTTGTTCCGCTGCATTTATTTAGTTATTCCGGTTTATGTAACTCTGATGTTTGTGTTGTAAAGAATAATCAAAATGTATTTATAAACAGCTTCATGAACTGTTATTTGATTATTATATTTTGTCGTTCCACTGCGAGATTCTGTATTTGTTTTATTTCTTCCTCTTTTTCTTATTCACCCCATAATAATCTGCCCTTTTGAATGGTTTGAGTCTGACGCGTGTGTCTGCTTAAAACGTCCAAAAAGGCAGGTTGTTCCAGTTGGTATCAAAGCTTTGGTTTAGTGATAACCTTAGCTTTGTGGTGTCTGACTCATAAATAGGGTAGTAATACCCTAGAATGAGTGACTGAGTGTATATATATGAGAGAGCGTACTTGTTAGTGTTATAAAGGTTTTTGTATTGTGTTAATTTGTTCCGTTTTGTATTTATAAATTCTGGTCGGTGCATAGGACGCTATGACATTGATAGGTATTTCTAAACACTTGATAGAGCAGACCGACACAATACTTGTTTTGAATATAGGTGAATGAAATAATTTTGCCTATTATATATTTTGTATATAAAATAATAGATTTTATAAATGATATATTTGGTTGTAATATATTTTTTATTAGGTAGTAAGAGTTATAAATATTGGTTGAAAATGAAATTTGTAAATAAAATAAATATAAATTGGAAAATTTATAACTTAAATTCTGGGATTTTTGAAAATTCCTTTCAAATGATTTTGGAATATAATATTAATATTAATTGGAAGTATTTTCTGAGATAAATATTTCAATGTGATTTGGAAGAAATTTTTTAAAAGAATTTTTGGAAGGAAATAAGTTCTGTACTCCCCTCTCTGTCGTTGGAAAATAATTTCGGTGACGAGTGCACGCATCATCGACGTTCATTTTCGGGTTTCAAAGTGGGAAGACTGTTGTAGTAATTTTATTGCACATTTGTTTTGATAAACAAATTTTAAATTCTAATTTCTACATATGATTTGATATATGCATATATAACTTATGGGTATATATATTATTTTAAAAAAGGGTTAAAATGGAACCCGGTGATTTAGTTCTTAAGTTTCTGCAAATTTGAAATTGAAATTATTGAAATGGAATGAAATTTTAACTATTTAATAATTGGAATTTCTAAAATGAAAATAAGAAATTAAATGCTAAGTTAAGAATGAAATATACAGGGAATTTGGAACTTGTAACCTGTAAGCCAAAGGATAAAAACCCTGAGGAAATGATTATTGAACATCTTTGCTAATTAAAAATAAATAGAAGAAACTTGTGTAACTTTCTATTGCATTCTAAAAGACATATTTATATAGCTTACCAAATTATTAAAAGTTGTAATGTCAAATAGGAATATGTAATGGAATATGATACAAGTAAAACTTAGTAATGAAGATGTTCAATGGATTCTTTATAAATAAGAATTTTGATATTATAATTGATATAAACCTAAGTTATAAATTGAAATTCTACTAAATAGAAGGTAATAATAAAATGAGTATTGTAAGTAAAGGATTATGAACTTAAGTTAATGTTTGAAGCTATTGATAATTTAAATAAATAATAAGATTGAATACTATACTAAATTAAATGGCTATAACTTCAGGAAGTGTTGAAATGATTCAGAAACTAGATTTAATATTTAATGACATTAAATAAGAAAATGAATGTAAAATTTAAAAAGTAAGAAACTTAAGTATGAACTTATGGACTAATGAATATAATTATCTAATGGAAATCAAGTATATTAATTAATAAATGTGAACTAAACCGCAATAAGATGTATGTAATACTTGAATAATGAATTCATTGGTTATATAAACAATTGAATAGAAATAACTTATGTAAGAAATGAATGTAAAGTAATGAAAAGAAATTTTCATTATATGAATAAATGAAAAGTGAATTTTGTAAGTAATGAATGAAAATAAATGAAAGTAAGTACTGAATGAATGAATGTGAACTTATTTACAAAGAAACCTATATAGTACTTTAAGAATTGATTTACATATGTTTAAAATAATTGTGTATGAGTAACATATGTAAGAAAATGTAAATAACATATGTGAATAAATGAATGTAAATGAAATGAAATTAAGTATTATATGAATGAATGGGAATTGAATTTTGCAAGAAATGAATGTAAATTAAAGAAAATAGTCACTAGATGAATGAAAATAGACAAACAATAAATGATAGGAAAGGAAATATGTAAAAATGAACTTACATAATGTTTGGATTTTGTTGTTTGTTTGGCCTATGGATGCTTGTGAGATGATACTTTAAAATTGTTTAGGATGCATGAATAATCTATTGAGTTTTATCTAAGGATGTTGAGTGTATGGTATACTTAGTAGTTTATTTGTCATTCTATACGATTAAAGTGTCTAAACCCGAACAAACCATTTGTTTTGCTTGATATGGATGTATGATTGATTGCCTTGGCTTCATGTGATGATTTCATGCTTTTGGTTGCAAGTGATTATGGTTATGTTATATTGATTTGTTGGTTATAAATTGAAACAACTTGAATATTTCACTTTGTCAAATTATTAACCTTTTTGGATTATATGAGTGAAATACAGGTTTATGGAAGCAATTGCTACTGCTATTGGTTTCATAAAATAAGCATTATTTTCCCGACAAATAGGTATGTTCTTGGATTACGGTTTTCTAGCGATACTATATTATTTTTCCCGTAATTGGGATATATTATTTTGGGAAATATAAAATATATTGTAATTATTGATATTATTATTTTCTCCCAGACATCTCCGTAAAAAGGAGACTCTGCCAAAAAATTTTGTGAATTTTGGACTTAGAAAAATTTTGTGAAATATTTTCCGAACTTTTGTTAGCTTGAATATAAAACGATGATATATTTTATTTAAATTATTTAATTTTGTAAATTTATTTGTTTATAACTTTAATATTTTGAATAAGATATATTGATTACTTAATCCCTTCTTTTCCCTTTTCGAGGACGAAAAGTTTTGAGTGGGGGAGAGTGTAACGATCCGTAATTTTCGATAATTAAAATAGTTAATTTAATAAGATTTTGGGGATTTAAATTTGGGAGAAATAAAAATTTGTGATATATTAATGAAATAATAACTAAGTGAAATGTAATAATGCTAATTTAAGTTAATTATTAACAACTTGAATGAAATTCCAATCAATTGAAATGATTTAAAGGTTATACTTGGTTATAAAGTGAATATAGGAAAGAAAATGTAATTACCGAATTAATTAATGAAATAATGCATAATTAATGTTAATTGAATAAAATCAGTGTTAGGTAAGTAATTGTAACATTTGCTTGTGAATAATAAACTTATAAGTGTGATTTAAAGTTAATGGTGACAAACTATTATATGTTACCTATTTAATTAGTCGGTTAAGTAAATTGGAAATCAATTATAATTGAATGAATTAAATGTTACATTAATATGAGTTAATACAATAACTGAAATTGTGAATGTAACAAAATGAATAGAAGTGTTAATTTTATTCAGAAGGTAATAATTGAGTTAATAAAAGAATGAAACCAAGATAAATAAATTTATTGGGATTTTAAACTTTAATTAATGTGTGAAATTGACAAAATTCAATAAAATTGAAATATAGTAGTTAATACAAATAAAAGATGGAAATTGGAGAATATTAATGTAATGAAATATAAGACAATGTGAACTAGGTCTATAAATCTATGATTGGATGGGATTAAAAGATCGAAATCAAATTAAAACAATTTATTTGGATTTAATTTTAATTAATTGGATTTAATTACAGCTTAAAAATTTAACACTGTAATTGGTGAAATATTTAACACTGGATTATATGTAAACTTGTTTTAATTTATTAAAAATGTCTATGAAATCAAAAATGATAAAAATGGTCAGTTATTAAATCTGAATTGAAAATTTGATTTAATCAATTTAATATTAATTTATTTAATTAACTGGAAATATAGTCATTTTGGCAACTGACTCGGATTTCGACGAAACCAGTTTCATCGGATCCGTAACAGTGAATTATTGTTGGGTTTCAAGTTTCGTAGCGTTCGGACCTGTCGTTTAATCGTACGAACTCGAAACGCTTAGAAATTAATTTAATTGAAATCGATTTGAAATAAGCTGATTTTAACATAACTTCTTCATACGATGGAATTAGGACTTGAAACATGTTCCATTGGGTTTAAAAATATTGAAAAAATCTATTTTGATATATGGGATGACCCATTTTCGTTCCGGAGACAGAACGGGCTTTTTGGGTCACTTATCGTTCAAATCGTTCAGATCTGTCCATTCGTTTCTTTCGAGCCTTGTCCATATAAATAGCTTTGTTTCTCAAACCCTAGCAGCCAATTCCTATTATCAGTACGTACAATTCTTTCTACTCCTCTCCTCCTCAATGGCAGAAACAGATTCAAACTTCAAAACCCTCAGTCCAAATTAAAAATCAATTTCAAAAATAAAACTCCTCAAGATATATCGAATTATATATCGATTCGAAGCTCTCGACGAGGGAAAGTCAAATCTGCAGTTAGTTTTTCAATTTAGGTTTCTATGCATATGGAATTCGAGGAATAATTCTCGGCCGTTCATCGATCATCTATCAACTTCGACTGATCATCAAATCAATGACACCGGGTTGTGGAGATCGTCGCACGCAGTTTATTTAGTGCATTAACGGTTGGATTGAGCTCGGTAATTCAATTTGTATTCGATGGCTGCTGCTGCAGTTCTTGGGTGAATGCGAATGGGTCGCGTGGTCGCACAGGCGATCAGAGATCAGGGGAGGCTGATCGGCGATGTCAGGAGGATGGCCGCGGCTTCTGGCACATGCGGTGAGGCATGAGTTGGGGCGACGTCTCGCGTACTGTGATCGTGAATTTCAGTGAGGTTAAGGTTTCGTGAGTGAGAGTGCAGGCTGATGTGGATGCTAATGATTGGGTAGTTCTTCTATTTATTTATTTATTTGTTTGTTTTAATTTCGAATTCAAAATGTTCTAATCTACATAACTTTTTCAAACAAGATCCGATTCACGCGCGGTTCATTCTGCTGGGATCATATTTAAATTTTGGACATTTGACGCTGGTTTAGGCGAATTCTGAGACTGTTGAATTTTGGGCCTATAATTGGATTTTAATTCGATTTAAATTCAAAGGTGAGTGTTTTAACCCACTCACAACTTCTAAATTTTCTTATGTTAGTTAAATTAAATTTATGATGTGATTAGGAATTTATTTATGGCTGTTTGATATGTTTAAATTGCTATTCCTGTTAATTTGAATTATTTTGAATTAAATTGCTATTTAATTTATTATTGAATTTAAATTTCCATTTAATTTCCTGTTAAAAATAATCTGTTAATTGTTGATATTTATTAATTGAATTGGATGATGGTTGTGATGGATGTTTGATTGTTGATATTGAATGATGGATGTCATATTTGAATTATATAATGTTATCACTCTACAAGTTCCCTTAGTTATTATTTGGAAAATCACTATGGGTTGAAGTGATATATACCCGAACGATCCATAGATTAGGGAAAAATCGTTATGGGTTGAAATGATAAACCCGAGCGATTTTATGGATTTTATTAAATTTGGGATTGTGATTTGAAATGATATATAACCATAAAATTTTAAATTGTGGATTGAAATGATAAATATCTGTATCACTTGACCCTAGGGTAGAGAATTATATACGGATACCGGATTGGTTAAATTAAATGATTTTAAATCCTTAATTTCTGAATCCTGTTAAATGATATTTTGAAATAAAATTCGCTTTATATAAATTGAATTATTATCGAAATTAAAGTTTTATGTTAAATTGGAATTGGTTTAAAGAAATTGTTAAAAGAATTTAATTGAAATTTCAAGGTTGAATTTGGAATATAAGTGAAATTTATCAGAATTGAGTTATTTGAATTGTTTGAAATATAACTTTATAATGTATTGAAATTGGAATAATTTAAATTGATATTTCAAATACGGTTTGAAATCAATATGAAATTTAATAATTTTATTGAGAGTTTGAATTGAAAGATTGAAATTGGGTTTTGTGATTTGGAATGTGAAATGGTCCAGATATGTTGAAATAAAATAAATAGTTAAATTTATATAAATTCCAAATTCATATTTAATATAAACTATTTTAAAAATATATTCTTTTAAAATTTCTATTTATTAAGATTTCAAAATTATTAAACTATTTAAACCTATATTAACTATATAAATTATTTTAACCTATTTTAAACCAATTTAATTTATTTTAAACTAATTTAACCATTTAATTTAATTTAAACCTAATTCTTCTATTTGAAAGCTTTTTAATCTATTTTAATTGTATTTAAACTATTTTAATATATTTTTAAAATATTTTAGAGTATTTAACTATTTATAACTATTTAACTATTTTCTAAATTTTTAGACTTAGTAAAGGGGAAGTGTTTATATTCAAATTCATTGGTTTAAAGTGAATATGGTTAAATGACATTATAACCTAAGTTGGGATTTAAATGACATATTTGATTTAATATGATGACCTTGGAAATGGATTTAACCTGTTTTGAAATATGATTTCGGAAGTGAATATAATTTGGAAAGTGATATGGTTTGAGAATATGATATTTTGATATAAAGTGTAAATTGACCTTTGAAATGTAAAAGAACCATCCGGTGTGAAATAAGCGTTCGGTTGTTAAAGAGACCGGGATCAGATATTGTCATACTCTCTGCCAATACCGAAAACCACTTTAACAACCGTGTACGTGGTGGAGATTCCAGAAATATAGTAGGATGGTTTGGCGAACGATTTCTGTATGAGGTATGACGTGACCCTGACTCCCATGAGTCAGCTTAGATGTGACTAAAACAGGAGCTATACCGGGCCAAGTGAGGTCATTCCTTCGATCGGGCACATTCCTTCGATACTATATTCTGACTTTGTGATTGATTTGGTGGCCACCCTTGATTTTGATTTGGGAGTGTGTTCTGAGGTGGGCGGTAGTAGCTGCTATGCGTTACCACCAGTCCGGGAGTGCAATTGGTATATCTACCCTGGCATTGCCTCGAGTGCCGTGTTCACATGCCCTAGCACGCCTTCTACGAGTTTGTTTTGTACCATACCTATGAAGTGCCCTTTGGGTAAACCTCCAGTTTACGGAGGAGCGTACGGTACTGTATAGACTATGGGAATATATAAAATATGTTAAGGGGGATATGGGTAACGCCTTAACGCTATTTTAATACTTTTACTTTATTGTAGACACTATTATAATAGTGTATTGTACTACATAGTAGACAGTTTAACGGATCCTTAGGAGATATGAATCCCGAACATCTCTTAAGTTATTGCACTCACGTTAGACACTGGATAAGAGACGTCAAACCCCGTAAACATCTCCGACGTCGTTTTCACTCATATTTATTTACCGTTGATTTGACTTACATAAGATCTTTTAGTTCTGACTCGAGTGTTTTGTCTTTTCAATTCGCTAGGGTCGGCCTGAGCATTTCAGGGTTGAAGACCTTATTTCTGGTGGATAAAGTCGAAGATTTGTATTATTATTATTTATTCATTTATTTCGCTGCATCATGTTGTTCCGCTGCATTTATTTAGTTATTCCGGTTTATGTAACTCTGATGTTTATGTTGTAAAGAATAATCAAAATGTATTTATAAACAGCTTCATGAACTGTTATTTGTTTATTATATTTTGTTATTCCGCTGCAATATTTTTTATTTGTTTTATTTCTTTCTCTTTTTCTTACTCACCCCATAACAATCTGCCCTTTTGAATGGTTTGAGTCTGACACGTGTGTCTGCTTAAAACGTCTAAAAAGGTAGGCCGTTACAAGTGGTACCTCGTTCTTTGTCACATTCATCGATAATTTTTCTAGATATGGATATGTGAGTCTTATGAAATACAAATAAGAGGTCTGTAGGAGATTTATTGATTATGAAAGCAAAGTTGAAAACTAAAGTAACAAGAAAGTAAAAATCTTTGATTGGATCATGGAGGTGAGTAAATTGGATATGAACTCCAATAGTTCCTAAAAGAGAATGGGATTCTTTTTCAAGTCACTCCTTTGTATACTTCACAACACAATGTTGTTTAGAAAAGAAATTAAATCTTATTTGACATGGCTCGATCTATGATGAGTGACGTTAAGTTACATCATTCATTTCAGGGATATGCGGTAGAAACTGCCACATATATGTTAAAATATGTACCGTCTAAGTCAATGCCTAAAACTCTACATGAGTTATTGACTGGGAAGAAACCCATCTTAATTATCTTAAGGTTTAGGTTTGTTCGACTTACATTCAAAACGTATCCCAATAAGTTTGAGGCTAGAACAGCCTTATGTAAGGTTATATGGTATCCAAGAAATTCTTATGGATACATATTCTATCATACCAAGAAACAAAAAAATTTGTTTCTCGACATGCTGCCTTTTTGAAAAAGAAATTTCTTTCACGAGAAATTAATGGCAGTAAGATAGACTTGGATGAGATCCAAGAACTTCCATGGAAACCGAATAGATAGATAACAATTCAACCTAAGCAGAAAATACAAAACCTACTAGAAGGTCTAAAAGGGAATCTCATGCACTAGAGAGATACAATGGGTTTCTCATTAACGGTGAGAATGTAGATTGTGTCATTCATAATGACGATCCTCTCACATACTGATAGGCCTGGGAAAGTAAAGGCTCTACCTAATGACTTAATGCAATCAAATATGGGATGGATTCCAAGTACAAGAACAAAGTTTGGACTTTGGAAAATTTATCTAAAGGTATAAAACCATCAGTTGCAAATGGATCTTTTAGAAAAAGATCGATGTAGAAGGAAAGGTTGATACTTACAAAACAAGGTTAGTTATGAAAGATTTCCATCAAATTCAAGGTGTTGATTATAATCAAACGTTCTCGCCAGTTAACATGGTTAAATCCATTTGCATTCTACTTCCAATCGTTGCATATTATGATAATGAAATTGGCAAAAGGATGTTAAAATAACTTTTTGAATGGTAATTAGAAGAGATAGTTTATATGTCACATCTAGATGGTTTCAAGGTCAGTAAGAGTAGCGATAAAGGCTTGTAGACTCTTAAAATCGATTTATTATCTCAAGTAAGCATCTCGAAGTTGGAACAAATATTATGATAAGGTAATTAAACAGTTTGGTTTCCATCAAAACATAGAGAAGCATGCATATATAAGAAAGATCAAAATGGTATTTTAATTCTTTAGTCTATAAGTCGATGATTTGCCACTGATTGGTAATGATGTATCAATGTTACAATTGGTGTAGGCATGGTTGTCTAATAACTTCTCGATGAAGGATTTTTGTGAGGCATCTTACATACTATATATTAAGATCGATAGAGATAGATCGAAAAGGATATCAGAGTTGTCCCAATCCATGTACATAGATACCATGCTAAGATTTCAAAGTGATGTTGATGATAGTAAGTCAGTCTCAGGGTTTGTCTTTACGCTCAACCTAGGCTCCTTTAGTTGGAAGAATTCCAAATAGAAAGTTGTGGCAAATTCTACCATTTTGGGTGAGTACATTACCCTCAATGATGTCACAAAAGAGGCAGTATTAAGGCATAAATTCATTAAGGAGCTAGGCATGATCCCAAACATTAAAGGTCCAATACTTAGGTATTGTGACAATAATGCGGAAATTCAGATTTCATAGGAACCGTGAGATCACCATAGGTTGAGACACATCATCCATAAATTCCAAATGATAAGGCAGTTTATCAGTGTTGGAGAAATCGTGATCACACCAATAGATACAAAAGATAACAGTGTAGATCCATTCACTAAGGAGCTTTCTCGGCCTATTTAACAAGACTAATATACAACATGGGGATGAAGCTCCATAATTGGCCCCAAGTGCTAGTAGGAGATTGATAGAATTAAGAGTGTGCCCTGAGGGAAATTATGTAATTATTATGTAACCTTAATTATGTAAACGATCTTGTTAACATAAAATTTGTTTTTAGTATTGCTTTCTATTATATGTGTTTGTTAGGTTGTGATGTAATTAATGAGTTAATAAGGATTAAACATACATAAGTAGAGAATCCCTTAGACTAGTGCTTTATCAATTGAAACTATGAAATGTTCATAATCATGAGTATTGAATCACTATAAACAAAACAAGGATATTAATTATATTCACATCATATATACTTCTTTTGAGAATAGTGTACATAATGCTCAAACACCATCGTATGGAGAGCATTATGTACATTATGTTTGAACAATCATAATGTGGATGTAAGACCCTATACCATACTTCAGCAAACTCCATATATACTTCGATATTTAAATTGTTAAACATTGATTGTGGATCGAGTTCACACCAGGGAGTCAATACAACAATGTTGTCAGTTATTTTTGAATTCGACTAAGGTAAAAATTAAATTATAAATGTTATAAATTAATAATAAATTAATATAAATGTTGTATTAATATATAGATATTTTAAATTATTTATTTCAAGGTCAAAATTGGATGGAACAATGTATAAATGTTATACGACTCAATCGATTTAGGAGCTCGAAATTAATTAATTAAATGTTGATTCAAATCTGAGTCAACTAGGATCTTGACCATATTTTGTCATGCCACAACCAGCCACATTATGGAGGCTAGAGTAGGGCTTTGGTTAGTCTTTAAAACTAGAGGAAAAGTAAGAGAGAAAGGTGTTGGCACTTAGCTTTAAATAGCCTAGTCTGCACACCAAATTAGATACACTTTTGAGCTCTCGCTTTCTCCATTCCTAGCCACCTACATCAACCTTGGTCATGACATCTCTCTAACATTGCAACTCAAAGATAAGGAGAAGACCATAGTGCTCTAAGAGGAATGATTGTTCAAACAACCCGTCAAATGATTCAAGACATCTCTCTAACATTCTAGACCTGTCAAATGGGTCGGGTTGGATCATAATGGGTTTGGTCCAAATTGTCTGGCCCATTTTATGACCTAACTCATTTGATACATTTATTTAAAGGGTCAATATAACCCAACCCACTTCATATACGGGTCGACCCGTTTAACCGTCTTAAAAACCATAAAAATTGATATATATATATATATAAATATAAAGTGAAAAATATTACAATTGACTCTAAATATGTTCCAACTACACAATGTATAATAATAACCCGGTACATGAAAATATAAAATTGCACAAACCATAAATAAACTACAACTGCATACATTAATTGTTTGTTTAACCTATGAAAATAGTACTATATGTCATGAAAATAACACCACATAGGGTCATAGTTAAGTAGAAAATGAAATCGTATGAATTTAACCAAGCTATGTTATCAATATACTTTGGATGTGGAAAATAAGAACACTTTTAATGTGGAGAAACAATTGTAAAGTTTATATGTCTGGCTAAGTGAATTTCCCTAGGGTTGGTAAAGCGAAATGGGGGCCACCCTAGCCCATTGAGTGCTCTACCTCAGGCCATCGACATCATACGCTCTACTGAAATAGATTTCGTGGAAAACCAGCTATATCTGATCTTGGTTGGCCTTTCACCCCTAGCCACAAGTCATCCCCGTATTTTGCCTCATACGTGGGTTCAGTTCTTCAAGGCCTATTAGAGATCTCTTCAACCTGCTCATGGCTTGTTACAGGATACCAAAGATAATTTTCCCTCTATAAAGTATAAGTAAATAAAAACATTCTAAAAAAGGAAGGAAATAAAAATCCAATTTATTACCAGTGGAGCTTCTTTTTACGAAATTTGTCACTAAGGGAAAGATTGATAGTTTATAATCAAATAATATACAAACATTAAAAAAATTCTCTATAAAATAAGTTCCAACCTTAACATTAGTAAAACTAAAGCATGTAGACAACTAATTTACTGCTAAAATACAAAAGATCTCTATGACTTTTCTTTTTTACTCCTTTTCTTCTTCGATTTATATTCAAAAGGAGAAGTCGCTGATCTGAGTTGTAGATCGATCGTTGTCAGACTTTTTCTTTCTAAAATATTTTAGGTTCACTGCAAAAGCATCTATGACTTGGCTCCTTGGTCGAGAATAACTAAGGGAAGATCTATCAGTAGTAATATGATGTTCTTTATTATTATCATAAAAATTGATAGACAGAGAGTCACCATGTGTTATTTTGTTACAGAGATGAAATTTAGGGATTGGGAGTGATAAAAGGGTAGACAGGGTCATAGCGATTTATTATTGGGTTGGAAGGGCTCCGACCCATTATTAAAAATAATGAAATTGGGTCAGACCCAACCCTGTTAAAATTGGGTAATAGCATTGGGTTAAAGGAATGTATGTCATTTTGATAAGCCTAATCGACTCTTAGCAAGATGAATTTGAAGTAAGTAATAAATTTCTTATCTTATTTATGATTCATATTAGTATGCTCATATATGCTATCTTATAAAGATTTTAGTTTGTCTATATATATAAAATATATTATTTATTTATTTATGTATATTTATAGTAAATATAAATTTTTTGCAAAATGTTTTTAGTGGTCGAATAAAAAAATAATTGCTTCATGTTCACAATATACATATATATATATATATATATATGTATATATATATCTCACTTAGTCATCTTATTGACTGTAAGACAAAGCAGTCAATTTTCTCCATGAACCCCTATTTTAGGTTACACACACATTCTCACTCACTCGCACATGCATATTTATGTATGTATGTACATATTGTTGTGATATTCGTGTAATGAATATGAATGCCATAAGGTATTAAATAAAATTTAAATATTAATTTTAAATTAAGTTATTGATAAACTTACTTTTGAACATTACTAATAAGTAAATGTTTTAATCAGTAAATTTAAATTATAATATCTCAGACCTCTTTTATTAATTAAAATATAAATTTTATTTTAGTAAAACAAATAGTTATTACACAAACACAGAATATAGATCTTTTGCAATTTAATAAAAGGAATTATTTTTTAAAGTCACCCCTTTACCCCACTGTTGGTGCAACGTATCCTACATAAGCGAATATCAAATCTATGGTAAAATCACTAAATGGTAGTTATGAGTGTCCTTGAGTGTTTATGAAATACTGGGGAGTTTTTTATGTAAACAATGAACTCCTTGTGAAGGAGCGATCAGACTTGAATTTCATAAGTGATATCGAATATAGTAAATCAATCACAAATTCATGTACAAAGAAGAATTCAGTTGGTAATGTACCAAATGAGGGTTTTGGAAAATTCAATTATAAAGGCTAAGTACATCACCGTGAATAATATTGCAATGAAACCAGTATATATGCGCAAATTTATAAGTAAGCTAGGAGTGGTTCACGCCTTTTAAAATCCAATAAAGCATTATGATTTCAATAATGCAATAAAGATTGCAATGTGTACCCACGACTCGATAAGAAATCAAGTTATGTTCTCTGTAATGAATACTTGGTAAAAGAGCTTATCAATAACGGGGAAGTGTAATAAAAAAAGTAGATACAAAATAATAATATCACAGATCCATTTGCAAAGGCCCGATCTTAATCTAGCTTAGGTAAATAAATTGAAGGTATGCGCATAAGACACCATAATTGGTCCCAAGTGCAAGTGGGACATCGATAGAGTTAATGGTGTTCCCTATGGGCAATTATGTAATTCATTACCTAACCTAACTCTTATAAGAGAATTTTTTTCGAAATGATTTAAGCATCTGGTTTTTTTTCTTTATATATGTTATTATATAGAGATATAAATAGTGAATTAAATATATTAAACATATATAAGTAGAAAATTCTTAAACATACATACATACATACATACATATATATATATATAACGGTTACTTGTTAAATGTTCCTAGTCAAGATGTAGAGAAAAAAGGATATCGATATGTCTATTGAGACTGGTGTATACAACGCTCATCGTACGATGGGCGGTGATTTACTCATGACCATTAGAGGCACCAAGGGGTTACATACTTGTGGTTGTATGGAACAATCACATAATGACTTGAAAAGAGTCTTCTATTAGTTAATATTACTAAGTCAAAATAAAATATCTTAGGGTAACGATGTACAGTAGTCTTCGGACTTGAGGGTACTGTTTATCTTAAGTAGCTAGACTATACTTTTATTATGGATAAATACTTGACACAAAGATCTTATTACTAAGTCAAACATAATGGTTATTTGAATATATGGAATTGTTTAAATAATTGAATCTTGAATTTAATATGAATGAAAATGATTTCGAAAGTTGATTTAAATTCTATTTGAATAAGAATGAAGATAGTAAACTTCTGAATTTGAATTAAAAGTAATTAAACTAGTTATAATAATAATCATTTTAATTAATGTGTGAAAATAGCCTTTTAGGGGACTGTCCCGGATTTTGATGAAACCAATTTCATTGGATCTGTAATAGTGAATTATAGTATGCTATCGAATTTTGTGACGATTGGACGTATCGTTTAGTCGTGCGAGTTCAAAACGTGCAAAAATTAATTAAAGGAATTTGATTTAATATAATTCGACTTTGAAAGCTAACTTCTGCAGATGATGGAATTGGGTCTCGATACTAGTTCCATTGTGTTCGGAATAGGGGTATTACTTATAGAATGCCAGGCAGCACGCCTCATTTGGAGTTCGAGATTTTTAGGGATGAATAGTGCTTTGAAAATTTGCTATAAAAGGACCCTCACTTCTTTCCTTTCTGTTCTAAACCTAACCCTAGTCGTTCCATCTAATGGTCGAGATTGCACGCGATGATTGGAGCTGTTTCAGGCGAACTCTCCAACATGAAAGTTGTGCCTGCGGGCTAGGGGAGCACATCGGTGGTGGTGGATCATCGATCGGAGGAGTGTGGCAGTAGGGATCTCGAGTTGAATGTGATTCGAGTTATACGTTCAGTTACGGGGGCGGCGACAACTTAGGAGGTGGCAGTGGGGTCATTCGACTCGTCGTCGATGGGGCTTCTACAATGATGGCATAGTGTGGTCTAGTGGAGAGTGGTAGCGATGGTGGTTGATGAAATCGCAATTGAGTTGGGTTCGTTTTAAGCGTGGCCTGGGTTTTAAAAGGGAAGGTAATTAAGTTTAAATTTAATTTAATTATAATTTAAATAATCTCAGCGTTCATTAATTCATATCTAATTCATACGAGGTCAAAATTGAACGCGACAAGTTTCATTGCTCTCATTACAACAAATACTACGTTATGGAATTAGATTGGATGGATTTGGAACTAGCAGGAATTTTGGTTAAAAATTGAATGCCTGTTCGATTTTAATTCAAACCGGAGTGCTTTGGTTATTACTGGAATTTTTGTGAGTTAACTCACCTCTCTGGCCCACTTATATTTTTATATAAGTGTGGATAATTTTATCGTTGATTGTTTGTTGACTATTTGGATGATTTATTATTTTATTAGTTGGTTTGGATATATTTCCGCCCCTGGAGCAGATGAGACCCTATTACGTTCCTGTGTATGAGTGGATGACCTTTTGTATACGATTCTGCCTCGAAGTGGTTGATTTATATTATTTGATTGTATACTGTATGCGATGTAAGGGGACAGGCGGGAGGGATCCAGTAGGATTCCTCACACTATTGATTTTACTTTTTATATATTTTTATATACGATGTGTTGGATGCCATGACATTGATATGATTTCCTTTATTTAGTGCTTTACTAGCACTAAGCCTTATTTTTGTATTTTAAAATACTATAAAATAACGATTTTGATTTAAAAGGGCAAAGTGATTTGAAAGTATATATGTTTTAATAATTTCTAATTATTGAAAGGAAATCATATATTTTAAATGAATAAAAATATATGATTTTTGATGTTATAAAATTATAGTTTTGTGAAATACTTTAAGTAGAATTTTTTGGATGGTTTATGAAAAGAGTTTATAAAAGTGTATTTTATAAATAAAGAAATAGATTTATAAATGGAGTTTATATATATATATATAAATGGATTTTTAAATGAGATTTATAAAGGAATGGATTTATAAATGGATTTTGTAAATAAGTTAGATTTATAAAGAAAAGGATTTATAAATGGATTTTTAATAATAAATGGTATTTAGAAAAGAATGGAGTTATAGATTAAATTTTATAAATATAGAGATTTTATAAAATATAAGTTTTATAAAATAGAAAAGAGATTTATAAACATGATTTTATAAATATGGAAATGATTCATGTTGAAATTTAATATGGAGATTAATGGTTTTCAAAAATGATAATATTTTAAATGAATGGTTTGAAAGGGATATTTCAAATGAAGTTAAATGGTTTTAAAAGTGATTTAAAATGTGTTAAGTGACGAAAACAAAGATTTCAACATTTATGGTTGTAATAGACGCTGTTAGGAAAGTAAGGAAGGCATGGACTATAATACTGTTGTTATAGTAAATGATTTCTAGAAAGAAATGCTTTATATAGTATTTAGGATATATATATATATATATATATATATTTAATCGAATCCCTATACCGGTGTTTTTGGGTTGTAGTAACAATGTTTTATGCAACATCGTTTTGACCCAATAAATTGTGTTTTGACCTTCCATTGTGAAATACGCGAATTGGTTCTTACGATCGTACTAAAGGCTTGGTGGTATAGGAAGCATTGCTTCTTATACTTAACACCTGTTCCGAGGTATATGAACACGTGAGTTGTACGGTTAAATAAATCTATTTAGTGTGTTTCCAAAAGGTAGTGTTATTGAATATACTTATACCGTTGATATAAGTATATGGAAATGTTTTCCAATATCGAATAGTTGAAGTAGTTTTGATAATATATCCATTTTAAAGATAATCTGAAGTAAATATTTGAAAATTGATTTAATTAATAAAAGATTAATTATATGGGCCTATTGACTGCTCATGTGCTAGATTTTATTTGTTGCTTTGATAGTTAAGTAACCGACTATCAAATTTGGCCATTTTTGGTTCCTTGACTTGATGTGGGAACTGATTAATCATGCACTTAGAATGAAGCCAATTGTGTAGGCTTGATTATCATTTAGTGTTATGAATGTTGATTCGAGTAGTGCGGAGTGACTATGGTACTCCAATCTGTCGGGTTTCCTTCTTGGTCGAAGGATAGCAAGTTGAGAGTTGGAAACGTAATAAGTCTACCGGACTTGTTTTTCGTATGAGGTTGAGGCCCTCTTTATCGTTGTTGGTTTGGAGAGACCGAGACCGGATTTATCTGAAAATCACTTCGGACCAACGTATACGTTCGAAAGTGCAGGTTTATGATGATGATTTTTCAAGACGGAGATCTTTATGATGCAGGGCTACTTGCCACTAGATCCACGATGCATATTATATATATATGGTGGCAATAGTGCTTCATTATGAAAATCTTCGAAGGGACTTCTTACTACTAATCCTAGGGATAATTCCTGATAGGATGTGGTAAGAGAGTTCCTTCGGTTTGTCCTGTTTCTGAACAACTTGTATTGACGAATGTGTGACGTTGCATTTCTAATCACACTGATTGTTCTCTATAAACGTATCATCTCTTTGGTGGCGGAGAAGCAAATTTCTCTTAGCTTAACACCCTTTCCTGAGACCTACAAGCTCAAGAGTTATACATTTGTAGAAATCAGTTGTGTGATTATGAATTGGCAATGTGGCATTCAAAGTGGAATGTGCTAAGGTAAACGTTACCTTAAGCCTCATCACGCGGTAATGGATTAAACAAGGTACGTCGTAAGGCTATGTGGTTCGCAACTATTAGGGTATGATCATCACACTTCTAGATTACTCTATATATGTCGAGTATGTTGTATGCTAAGAGAACTCTCGGATAGGTCGGTTACGACCGAGGTGATGACATATTCAGTTTCTATCCAGACTATGTCTTAGTGCCAAAAGGGATAGACCAGTCTTGCCAAATACGGAGGATTGTTTGTGTATCCTTGGTACATTAATCTAGAGATGTACTGTACATAAGGTAGTCCCTTACCTTACCATTATATGGAATCCATTCCCCAATATGTGCCTACCATTTTGTTTGTAGAGCCTAACATATCTGGAATTTAATAATGGTAACAATTTCAGCTATTTTAATATTATTTATATATTAGGCACTAGTATAATATAACAGAATTTGATATGAAATGTTTTGGTTATCGTAAGGTAAAAAACCATCCGTGTTTATGTGCGGTGTGGTCTTGCGAGACACCTTTGTTTTGAAAAAGAAAGTTTTTATAACTTTAAAATTCATTTAAGATGTGTTTTCTCATACTGGTTTACCAGACTGATCAGTGCGTTCTTCCCTTTCAATGGTCGGGTCAGACCGAGCATATTTATATATTTAGATTTGGATGCTTTGGAGCTTCAGCAGACGAGCTGGAGGTCTTCAGGTTGTATTCACGTACATATTAATTTTTCCGCTGCATTATTGTTTAAATTATCAGCATTTGTGAGGACATGTTGTTATAACTATCCAGGCTAATGATTATTGATTTGTTGTTGTACTCTGGTAGATGTACGTATATTACAGTTTCTCTTTTGTAAAGATTATTAATATTATATTATATGTTGTTCCGCTGTGATTGTGAGATTCTGTGTTGTTTTAGTTTCTTCTTCTCTTCTCTTCTTCTTTCTTCTTTCTTTCCCATAACTATCTGTCTTCCCATTCAATTTGGATTGGATATGTGTGGTTTATTGTTAGCTTGAATTGTGCGGATTTGCAGGTCGTTACAAGGCTGGTATCACTGTATTTGGTGATTCAATTAAAAGTCAAAATCTCTTGCCAGAGTAAATCAATTAATCAGTAAATGTTATCGGATTGAACCCAAGACTTTAAAGTAACCCTACTTAATTAATATAGATATTCACAGAATTTTCGACCTTAGACCAAACTCTAGATATCTAAATGATACAGTGATGAGGGACCGAGTTCACACCAGAGAGTCAACACAACAACATTGTTAATTATTTCCAAGTTCGACCAATGGTAAAATTAATTCATAAATATTATAAATTAATACAAATGTTGTATTAATATTTGTATCAAATTTTAATTATTTATTTCAAGCTTATAATCGGACAAAACAAGGTATAAAAGCTATATGATGATTCGACCGAATTAAGAGCTAAAAATTAATTGATTGATTGATTGATAATTCAAAAGGATTCAAAGGGGTGTTTGATCTTGCATGGTCAATACCAAGGGTCGACCACATTAGGGGATATTTGAGGGCTTTTCCATGTCTTCAAGTGCTATAGATATGATATCCTTGGCTCTATTTCAGAATAGAAATTTTAGTACACTCTCTAATTGTTTGCTGCCTACCCCACTACCATTTGGTGAAGCTATCTTTTCAGCCTTGCAATATGAAGAGAAGAAGGAGACAGTAAAGCTCCAAGAGAAAATTTTGAACAGACAACGCGTTAGGCTCTCGGCAAGATTATGTTGATGAAAGGTACAATTTATGATATTTATATACTACATATATACACATGTATATCACTATATTCATCAATATACAATAATTATGCTAGGCCATAATTTATAAAAAGTCAAAAATACATACATACATACATGCATACATAGATAGGTATATATTTATTCAAATATACATATATATAATATGTATATTATAGTTTATTTGTATTTTCGGCAATGCCATAAAGAAAAAGTATTTTGCAAAAATTATATTTGTATATGTATAAATATTTTCAAAATAAATTATACTAGAGTTAAGTTTTAAATTTAAAAAGTTATTTTTGATCTCTACTGTTTGGAAATATAAATAATATATATATGTATGTATATATATATTCATAGATATATATATATATATAATTAAAAATCTGAATGGATAATAGTTTAAAAAAATACAGATCAGTAAATTATAATATATATATATATATATGTATGTGTGTGTGTGATTTTTTTGTTAAATCAAACTATTTAAAAATTTAGGCAGTGTTTGGTGTAAAAACAAATTTTGTGTTTTCAGTTTTCAATATGAATGTCAAATATGAGAAGAATGAAGGGACGACGGAGGGGATGAAAGAAAGATGGATGATGAGAGGAGGAAGGGGATAGAGAGACGATGGAGGGGATGAAAGAAAGATGGATGATGAGAGGAGGAAGGGGATAGAGAGACGACGGAAGAATGGATTGTTTCACGTTCTTGTGTTATTTCCCAAAACACGGAAAATAAAAAAAAATGTTTTCAATTTTGTATGTTAACTTCGTTTTCTAAATTGGTCGTTTTCGGCAATATACACGCGTCATGTGCATTTTTGTATGGATGAAAACCCAAAACTAAAAACAACAAACCAATCACTACCTTAGTTTTTGAAATTTTCAAATTTATATATATATATATAAGAACTAAATTTGTTAAAAAAAACTTTAATGGTGACTATAGCAAATTTAAATAAAAAATATTTATTATATATGTATGTTTGTATGTATGTATTTTTGAATAAGTCAAAACATTTAAATTTGAATTTTGAAATATTTTATAAATAGTTGAAAATAAGTCCATTAATTATGTATGAGGTATGGAAATGATGTAGCTTTCATTTCAAATAAGGGTACGGGGAACCGTGTGGTATTTGATCCAAATAATGTTGATACTAGTTTGGAAATGCACGTGAATACTATTAGACATGATTCTTTGGTACAACAGGCAAGTATGCACAATAATTCAAATATGCCACAAAAACAAAAGCTATATGTGATCCAAAAAGGATGAAGTGATGATTGTAAGGTTGATACTGGTTCGAGTTCAGTCATCGGTGAGGAGTAGTGCTTGGCTTTGCAGAGCAGACACAAGAGCTTCTGGTTCTAGCTAAGGTATGGATTTTCGTTTGGGTAGTACATATAGTCCCTGTGCTTTGATGGTTCACCTACTAGTGATATGCGGTATTTAGGTAGGAGTTCAGGTTTTATTTTTGATGATGTTCAGATAGACACTAGGTATATTAGGAGTAAGGAATTAGAGCGGGTTTGATTAGTTGGACCATGTGATACATTAGTTTGAATGCTAGAGGTTTACATGATTTCGGAAAATGTATTAAAATTATGTCATTTTTTAAAAATGATAACATTGATATTCCTTTATTAGAAGTAACAAAAATAGAATACTCTATTTATAGATTTTATAGGAGTTTAGGTGGTCTTTATGTTAGTCATTCAGCTCATCACCCTGCTAGGGGTAGCTCTAGAGGATTAATGGTAGGTTGGAAAAAAAGTCGTATTAAACTTTTACAATTTATTGTTCAATCTCATTCGATACGTTTACTTTTTTAATCTTGGTGATGGCTCTTTTCAAAATTTTAGTAATGTTTACGGACCAAAATCTAAATTGGATCGTTGGGTTCTTTAGAGTAAGTGTCTAGAGTTTTGATCACTCACTCCAGGTCCTTAGGTGATGCGTGGGGACTTCAATGTTACTAGACTTTTAGGCGAATGACTCCTAGAGAAGGTGATTTTTTTGCTACAAAAATTTTTGACCAATTCATTATTAATAGTAATAATTGAATTACGATTATATAATAGATGATACACTTGGTCGAATAAAAGAGATGACCCATCAATGGCTCTTTTAGATATATTTTTTATTAGTAATGAAATAGAAGATAAATATCCTATTTGTAAAGTGATTTGGTTTTCAAGTATTTACTCTGATCATTGTCCAATTATCCTGTCTTGTAATAACTAAACTAATAGAAATAAAATATTTAGATTTGAAAAAATGTAGTTGTTAGAGAATAACTTTCCAGAATTAATTGCAAATAAATGTTGTCTTTGGGTAAATATAACTATAAAATTTTCGAAATTATAGCTAAAATATTTGTAAGTAAAATTAAAGATATAAGAATTTTTCTTAAGAAATGGAATAAAGATGGTAATATTAGAATTAAAAAGGATAAATTACTAAATGAGATTTTAAAGTTAGATAAAATAGAAGAATTGAGGAATTTAAATATTTTAGAAAAAAACGTGCTTTCGAATTTAATAGACGAATTAAATAAAATTTTACATAAGAAGAAGTACTGTGGAAACAAAGATCTAGGGTTTAATGGATGGATGAGGGTGGCATGAATATTAAATTTTTCCACAAAATAGCTAATGGTAGAAAATGTGGAAATACCATTTATTCTACCTTAATCAATAATGTTGAGACCTTCGATCAAAATGAATTAAATAAATGAGGCATTTACTAATTATTATAAAGAAATTTTTGGAACTAAAAATAAGTATAGGATTAGAGCTGAATAATTATACCCTAATGACATGAGAATTGATTTAGATGGATTGGATGTTCCATTTATGGAACAGGACATTTTAAGGGCTATAAAAGATATGTTAAATGATAAACAGCTGACCCGGATGGGTTTCCTATATTATTTTATGAAATTTTTGGTGTGGTTTAAAATATGATTTAATTAATATGCTTAACGAATTTTATAATGGTTCGTTGCAATTGGGTAGGTTTAACTTTGCAAATTTATTCCTATTATACAAGAAAGTAGGTGCAAATGAGCTAAAAGATTTCAGCCCTATTTCATTATTAAATTGTTCTTTCAAAATCATTTCTAAGGTTTTAGCTAATGGGTTAAACACTAAAATGAATGAATTAATTGATGTCACTCAAACTGCATTTATCAAAGGTAGAAATATTATAGATGGTGTAGCAATAGTTCAAGAATTCATTAACCATTGTTGTAAAAACAATATCACTTGTGCACTTTTAAAACTTGACTTTGCATAAACTTTTGATTTAATCGATTGAGATTTTCTTAAAGATTTATTGTTGGTCAAAGATTTCAGTATTAATTGGGTTAGTTGGATTATGTCATTACTTAAAACTGGAAATTCAAGTATATGGTCAATGATATATTAGGAAATAAAATTCAATCGAAACATGAACTTAGGCAAGGTGATCCATTGTCACCTCTTTTGTTTAATTTAGCTATGGACATTTTTGCTAAAATTATCAAACTAGCCACTGGTAATGGGATTCTGTATAATATTGGTAATGAAATTATGAATAATGGCATATCCATTCTTCAGTTTGTTAATGATACCATATTCTTTACATCTCATTTACCTAGACATATTAAAACACTTAAGTTTGTGTTCTATAGTTTTGAGTTTCTCTTTGGTCTAAAGATAAATTTCGATAAGAGTTCAAAGTTAGTTTTGAATGATATATGTTAGATAGAAAATCACATCGCTGGTACATTAAATTGTAAAATTATGAAATTCCCTATAGAATGAATATCTAAGTTTTTAAAAAGACCAACTAAACACAAATATGATGACCAGTTAATAATAATAGATAAAACTAACAACAAATTAATTAAATTGAATGGTGGACTTTTATCAAGGGCGGTAGGGTAGTCCTTATTAATTATGTTTTATCAACATTACCCAAATATTGGATGTAATAGTATGTAAATCTATAGATGGGAGAGGCTTAGGTATTATAAATTTACATGACTAAAATAATTCCTTATTAGGTAAATGGATATGAAAATTTACTGATAATAATGAGAATTTAATTTGGAAAGAAATAATATGGAATCGATGGTATAATGGTACATATAATATACAATGTATTTCTACTAGTAATATAAATAACATTTCTCATTTTTGGAAATTTATAATAAAAAATTATAATATTTATAAATTAGGAATTAATAATGTGATGCATTCGGCAATAATACCTTTTTTTGGCATGATAGTTAGACATTAGTAATTCCCTTAGAATAGAATTTAATGAACTTTATGAAATTTGTAATTTTAAGAATGTGTTGATCCAAGAAATATATAGACCATATTTCAATTTTCCATGAGAATTTAGTTTTAATCGTAATTTAACTGGAAATACATTATCTAAGTCTGCCTCACTTTGTGCTAAATTAGAATTATATAACATTGATAACAAAAATAACATTAAAACATGGTGTTAGGATAATAATAAGATTTATCACTACAAGGAAAAGTACAATTCCCGACGGTTGGCGGCCGTCGGCAGCCGTCGGAAGCCGTCGGCGGCCGTCGCAACAACACCCGTCGTCGCACAAGGTTTCCGACAACGCCCGTGTAGTATTTCCGACGGCTACCAACGGAGTAACCAATGGCTCCCAACAGCTGTTGAAAACACGTGGACGATCACGGGGGTGCAAAAACACCGTCACTAGCCGTCTGAAATTGCCGTCGCAAGGCATCAGAAGCCGTCTGAAAATTTCGACCTATAGGCCATCGGAATTCCTAAAGCTTTTTTTGCGTTTTCCTGCTGCATTCTTGCCTTCCATACACAATCCATAAACATAATATATTCCACCACACAAGCACATATCCAATTCAGATATTCAATATAATATCAAATCATAGAAATATAATAAAATCACATAAAGAAATAAACCAAGTATAACTCGCATAAAATCAAACCAACACTTCGTTAACATAATGTACATACATCTAATTGTATAAAATATACACCAATCCTTCATCAACTCCCCACCATCAACTCCCAAATGTCAAAATTACCATCACCAAATGTATAATCAAATAATATACACAACATTTCAAAGTATCCAACTCCACCAACTCAATGTATCATCAGACATTACTAAACAAATACGCAAAACAAAAAAACATACCTATCACTCCTGTCAATCACCTCCAGAACCTCCGGAACCAGCTGAAGATGGAAAGCGGCACCATACTACTGCATGTACTCAGCAATACGCTGGTCCATCAGCTGTGTCATCTCAATGGTCTGCCGACGGTTCTGCTCCTCCAACTACGCCACCCTAGCTCTCAACTCTTCGATCTCTGGTAGACCGATATGAGCTCTGGTTCGGCTGGCTCTCCTCTGTCTACCCTGCAATACTTATTTAATTTAGTAAAAGTTCAATTATTATAATCTTACTATCAAAGCTACAGCATAATATGTTAATTGTTATGTCTATAAACTTATTATTGAAACTAAATTGTTATACCTTAATATATTATTTATTACCACTTGATTGCCAAAGCCGTAACGCCTGTTCCATGAAGGTGGATCCATGACTGACTCAAAAATGACATCCTTCTCGTCTGTAGTCAGCTGCTCTTGACTAGTTTCCTCCAGGAGTTTCTGTCATTGTTCCATAAACCTTGCCTACATGAACAAATAAAAATACAGTTGAAATTAACAGCATGATATCTTAATTCACTATACTTTAATAATTAAAACAGTTACTAATAGTATATAAACTAAAATATGCTTATATGGATCTTTCTCGATTTATCGTCATGCCATGTATATGAAACTGTCCCATCTGGATTTACATGCTCGACGGCATGTGTACGGGTAAATACATCCATGTACGATACGGTACCCTGTGCCTCAGCTTTCTGAAATTGATTATTATGTACTATTATTGTATATTCAAAATTATACAGCACAATAACTACTTACAATTCACATTTAATAAATTTACCAACTCATGGCGATATTGTTGGAACGACTTGGACCCTCCTCAATGAGTGACGGGATTTATGTTCCTATTTGCAGAGTTTCTTTCCGACTCTGCATGTACATTTATATAAATAATACATTATTTACTTACCAAATATTTTTTGATATTTACGTATCAATCAAATAATTAATAAAAGTTTAGTACATTTATCTCCACTTTGTCACTATCCCAATGCGCCAGCCACCCTTCCCACACACTCGCTCCCATCTAGTTCGACTTCTGCCCTTTATGCTTCAAAGCCGACATAGAATCCTGGTAATTCTTCCTCATCTTCTACATCCAGTAGTGTCGTACCAGCTGTAGGTCATTTGATTGTATGTCGACTGCGGCCTGCATTTCATGATAAACAAGCGACAAATAATTAAACAATAAAAGGTGAACAATAAATAAGCAACAGAAAAATTAAGAATGGAAAACAAAAGATTATACTTACAATGAAATCCTACCATATACACTCCAGGATGTGGGAAGGGATATTATCCCACTTGAGCCAACAAGCCGTCATCTTACTCTTGTACGAATCTCTCGAAACTGATAGAACTACAGTTGACGGCTGTAGATCAAACTCCCTGTGTTAAATATGATACAGATTATTATATCATACACAATATTTAAGATGCTGAAAAAAGTTTTAACACTCACCCCTCCACTCTAGGTACCAGATACACAGCGGGACGCTGTGGCGGCTGCAATGGGCCGCTGCCATCGGCTCTTGATGAATGGGAAGAACTCCTCCTTCTGGACGACATGATACTTGTCACAGACACATCATTTTAAAAGAAAATAATAGCATAATAATGAAATATATTTTATAGTTAAATGACATAAAGTACATAAAGTTAAAAATATATCTGATTCAGATTGGGTCTCATGTTCCGACGAAAAGTAGAATACATTGCATTTTTAGCATAAATTGCTAAATAAATGACATAAATGATGTAAAAGATGATAAGCAGATTCGGTATCATAAATGACATAAATTACATAACTTGCAAAATACATTTGTCTTCTGATTACATAAATCTCATCAATTACATAAATTGCATAATACATAAGTATTCAACATAATATTTATATCAATCCTCATCGCCTTCTAATTCAGATTCGGTCCCATATTCTACGTTATTTTCCTCCCTACTGTCGAATGATTCTACCAAAACGTTTGATTCATCGTTCAGAGGTCCAAAATCAGTACGATCGTTTGTTATTATTTTTTCGTTGCTTTGCTCAAGATCTGCCTGATAAGCTTGTTCGTTTGGAATATTCTTCCCATCAAACGTAAATCTTGCCTTTGTTTTAAAAACCACTGACCAATCTGCCTTATCTCTTTTTAGAGAAGGATAAGGAGCATAATAAACTTGTAATGCTTATTTGGCTAGTACAAAAGGGTCGTACTTGTGATAATGCGATGTGTGCTTTATTTCAATAAGATTATAATCCTTGTGCACATTAATTACAGAACTTGGAACATTGCTGAACCAATTGCATCTAAATAGAAACACATCCTCCGCGGATCGTGAGAAATATGTCAATTGCAAAATTTGAGTTAAAACGCCATAAAAATAATTTATGTGATTTTCTGGACCATCACTACCTTTAACAAATACACTTGTATTATTAGTTAATTTTTCTGCACTGTATTCTTTGGTGTTAAATTTATATCCATTGATGAAATATATTGAATATGTCTTGACATTATTTTTGTTCCCAACGCAGGATGTTTCAATCCTTCGTTGACCACACAATTTCTCGGTTCATAAACGTACTTTGAAAACCAATCAGAAAATTCTTTACTGAGATCTCCGTGTGGATGTTCACTTTCATAAATACTGCATATATGAATAAAATATTGCATTAAATTCTACACGCGCTTACATTATTGATATGAATAAATCAAAAATTATTATTTTATATTACCTAACAAATGGTACAACCTCAGCACAATTAAGAAGAATATAAGTGTGTGCTACATAAAGATCTCTATCGTCAATCATACTTCTACACATTTTCCAAAAGGTCGACCATGTTGTCTATAAATAGATAACATTATTTAGGAGGACTCTTGTTCATCGCCTTCATCATTATGTGGAACACTTTCAAATGATATGTTCACATGGTTACTGAAATAGTGGGAGAAAAAGAACAAGGCTTCTTCTTCGATGTAAGATTTACATATCGAACCTTCAACTCGTGCTTTTTGCCTCACTTTTTTCCTCAGATGATTCAAGTATCTATGCAAAATTAATTTACATTAACTTTAACTTCCGAATGTAATTAAATTAATAGGTAACATATTTCATACCTCTCAAATGGATACATCCATCCATATTGCATAGGACCTCGAAGTCGTGCTTCAGATGGGAGATAAACAGGTAAATGTTCCATTACATTAAAAAAACCTAGTGGAAATATTTTCTCCAATTTGTAGAGCAATATAGAAATATCTTCTTCGAGTTTACGTAAATGTTGCACTTTTAACGTAGTCGAACAAAGCTCTTTGTAAAACAGACTAAGTTCCGCTGTTACCTTCCAAACTTTTAAGGGAAATAGTTCTTTGAATACAACGGGTAATAAATTTTCCATCATTATGTGACAGTCGTGGCTTTTCATTCCACTCAATCTACTGTTTTTAAAGTCAACACTTCTCTTCCCATCAGGAAATCTTAATCCTTCCATCCATTTTAACACAACTTTAACTTGATTATTATCTAACTCATAACACGCTTTGGGTTTTTTTACTGTCGTTTGGTTTCATATAAAGCTCAGGATGTTTGCATAATTCTTGTATATCGCGTCTTGATTTCAAATCGTCCTTAGTTTTCCCCTTGACATTCAAAATTGTGTTAAAAATATTATCAAATACATTTTTCTCATTGTGCATCACATCAATATTATGACGAAGCAGAAGATGTTTCCAATAAGGCAACTCTCAAAATATACTTTGTTTGCACCAATTATGAATAATCGATTTACCTACAATTTTTGTTTGCACTCCAGTTTCATGTATCTTTGGATAGTCCCTTACAAGTTCATATATGTCTTCGCTTGACCATATCATTGTTGGTTGTTTGGTTTCTACTCTATTAGCTAAAAAGTTTTTTCTATCTTCTCTGAAGGGATGATTGACATGGAGAAAACTCGATGGCAGTCAAACCATGAAATTTTCTTACCGTTCGGTAAAGAAAATGCCTGTGTTTCTTCCATGCAATAAGGACAAGCTAGACGATCGGATGTACTCCATCCTGAAAGCATTGCATAGGCAGGAAAATCACTTATAGTCCACAACAAAGAAGCAAACATACAATTTTTTTTCTTTGGAATGTCGTATGTTTCTACTCCTTCATTCCATAGTGTTTTTAACTCTCAATCAACGGTTGTAAATAAACATCGATTCCTTATGTCGGATTGTCGGGGCCTAGAACGACAACAGTAAGAAACATATATTGTGTTTTCATACACATCCACGGAGGTAAATTATAAGGTGTGATGATAATGGGCCAAGATGAATATTTAGCATCAAATTGAGAATATGGTGAAAAACCATCTATACATTATCCAAGTCTAACATTACGACTCTCCGCTGCAAAATTGGGATAAGTTTTGTCGAAATGCTTCCATGCTTCTCTATCGGCTGGATGTGTCAACGTACCTTCTTCCTATGTTCTCATACTATACCATCTCCTATGAGGTGCAGTTAAAGAAGATGTGTATAATCTTTGAAGCCTAGGAGTGATGGGCAAATAATGAATACGTTTGTATGGAACTTCCTTTCCCTTCTTTTTTCTTGGTTTGTACCTTTCCTCGTTACATATTCTATACTTCCTAAAAGTGATGTCCTCTTTCCAAAATAGCATTCAGCCATTTAAACATGTATCTATTTTTTGATAAGGTAAACCAAAAGCCGACATAAGTTTTTTTAACTTCATAGTGATTTTCACACATTAAATTATTAGGTGGCATATGTCTTTTTGCAGCTCGTACAACAGCTATAAATTCGGCTTCGGTGATGCTGTATTTTGACTTCATCGCAATGTATTATGCGGTTACTGATAGCTGAGTGGCGCTTTTACAACCATCCCAAAGAGGTTTCTTAGTAGCATCTAATAAATCGTAAAAAAAATTTCTTCAATATTTGGTTCTTCAACATTTACATCGTCATCATCAACTTCAACTGTAGGGAACATTGATCGTGCTGCAGCTTCAACCATATTTTCTATACAGTTCGTCATAACAATTTCATTACCAGCAATCTCTAATTCAGACTCTGCAGAAGTATGTGCAACAACTTCTCCATGACGATCCCAAACATTATACTTCGGCACGAAACCGTTTTTGCACAAATGGAATTTCACAATACCGGGTAACAAATATTTCAAATGTTTACACCTACTACACGGACAACGAATTTCTACATCGTGTTCGTTATTACTTAAAGCGAATTCAACGAATACGTTTATACCATTATAAAAATCTTCCTTTATAGAGCCTCTCAATCCCCTTTTTGATACATCCATCTCCTCCGATCAATAAAATAATCGATCATTTTTCCTATTTCAAAAAATATGTCACAAATTCAAAAATAAATATTGACCATTTTATGAATTGACATTTTATTTTCAATATGTTGATACATAAACTTATACGCGTCAATTTTACCCTACTTAAGAATAAAATATTGAAATGTTGCTTTATGGTTTTCTTTTTTGCTGGTCATTCATCCTACTTCCCATTACAAACACAGTAACACTTACACTTCGATTTAAACGATTCAACAAAATTTCAGCAGCACTTCCCCTTTGTTTCCTGCATTATACACAAATGCGTGTACACAGGAAACAAAAAAGAAAAGTGACGGCGAAAATTTGTGAACCATTTAAAACGAAATAATGTACGAAATGTAATTGTTTACTATGTTTATAACTTGTCTAATACAGGGACAAATCCAACAAGTATTGTACCAAATAAATATAAATGTCCATTTTGTGACAAAAACGAATATTTATATAACGATCATGTACAACACTTGTCGGACGGGGCCAAAAACTCTCTAAGGGACGTAATAAAAAAGTAGTTTATACAAAAAGTAGAAGTTTTTTAATTTGTCTTCTTATTTATTATGTAATATATTATTGTTTGTAAAAGGTTGAAAATTTACTAATTTTATATATTTCAAAAAATTATTAATTTACCACATTATTCCGTGCATTTTATCAAATAAGGTTGCTTCGATATTGTTGTCATTTTCCAATGCAGTCAATTTCTTTTTTAGACTTATGCATTTATTTTTATACATGTCAAGATGTTTAAAAGCAATATACATGGATGATTCTAACTCCGACTGAAGTAGAATGTATCTCTGTTTTTCGATAACTAAGTTCTATGGTTTATTCCAATTAACACAAGACAATGGTAGAAACAACACATATATAATGGCTTACACATACACACAAAATCACAAATTATACCCACTCTTTAAAATTTCACGCTAACAAATGAAATCATGTGATGCTATAAACCATTACTAGCCTATTAGAAACAATTAGAATCACTAATTAGCCAAATTTATCAACTTATGCAAATCTAGATTTAGGGTAAAAATTAGATTTTTTGTGAAAATAAGAGATTATACCTGAGATTAAAAGCAATATAGTGTGATTAGGAAGCCATGGAGGATCCAGAAACTTGAATTTGGGGATTGGAAGCAAGAAATTGGGATTTTGGGGGTTTGAGATTTTATTTTCGTGTTGAAAGAATGAGGAAGAAAGGTTTCGACTGTGCCTGTAATTTACGAATTTGCGACGGATTTCGACGGCTGCCGACGACCCGTCGAAAGCCGTCGAAAACAGGCCGTCAGAAGCCATCGCCAGTAGCTGTCGGTATTCAAGCCTTTTCTAGTAGTGTATACGTGCAATCTTTTTATGAATTTCTTAATTTTTAGGTACAAAGTCTAATAGGTATATTTGGAAAGGTAATATACCATCCAAAGCTAAGTACATATATGGTTAATTTTACATGGAAAATTAAATACTATAAATTATTAAAAAAAGAAAAATATAGTTATTGATAATAAATGTTTTTTCTATAATATGAGAATAGAAAATATATCGCATTTAAATTTTGAATGTCATGTCACTAGGTATATTCGTTCAACCTGTCTTAATATTTTTTACTTTAATATAACTAATAATGAAATTAATTGTGAACTATTTTGGAATAGTCTTAGGTTTCGATATAATGTATTTCATAGATTGGTAATAGATAGCATTTTTATTATAATATGTTGGTATATATGGTATGAAAGGAATCGAAGGGTTTTTAATAATATAAATACTCTAACATGAAATTTAATATATATATATATATATATGATTGTGTTATTTTGTTTTAGTTGGATTTAAAAACTTTATAATAAAGATAATATTAGTTTCAATGAATACCTTAATAAAGTTAAATCTCATAATAGGGGATGCCAATGATAGATGCTCGGAGATAGGCATCACAGACACTGATGTCCCGAGATAGGCACCGGTGTATAAATGAATTTTGCAGGGACAATACTAGGTTATATTGGAGCTTGTATGAACGCGAGATAGATGCCGCATAATCATAGTTGTAAAATTGAAGTATAGTATTATTTATATTTAAATATGAAGTGTTTGACTGGTAATAAATGAAACTAAGCAATGAACAACACCAATCAATTACAGAAATCTATTTTTTCATATAGGTTATAGTAAATAAAGGTATTACATAAATCGCAAACACATGCATGTATGATATATAAGTAATTTTGTTATAGAAAATTATATATTTATGTATGTAGGCAAGAAAATAAGGATACAATACAGTAAATATGACAAAGTTGAACATAAAACAACTTTTATTTACAACATCTTTTGAAGTACAAAATTGCAAGGTGAAAGTGTATACGGATCGAGCAATATGAATAATTAACTAAGTTATAAACTTGTATGGAATATAAATATAAAAGTAAATAGAAATAAGTAAATAATACCAGAGATTTTATACTGGTTTGAACTTCCCATTCTACGTCCAGTCTCAGACTCCTTCTGAATTTAACTATCAACACCCTCACTTAAACCGAAGGAATAGGTAATATAATCGCCTGAGCAACCGAACAGGACTTCAACCGCCTAGACAATCGAATATGACTTCGTCTTCAAAAGTAGAATAATTTGTGACTTTGTTATGCTCTTGAATAGCACGAATTAGTCGATATAGTACACCCTTCCTATAATCTTCTTCTTTGTGGTATAATGTGTGCTCATGAAGAAAGGAAGTAATTTGATCACAAGAAAATATTCTTAAATGAATATGTGATCAAAGTCTTAAAGAAATATATTGAATTGAATGCTTGAGAGTAAATCTAGATTGAGATAGAAAGAACTGTAAATCAGTTAATTAAAACTTTGAAATGAATTTCTTTATATAAATAACCATTAGTTGCAGCTGTTTGTGAAAAGTAACAATGAAGAGAAAAGATTGCAACTGTTAATGCATAAAGATGTCTCTTCACGAGGAAGAACATCCTTTCAGAAATATAGCCATTAGATGACTTTCAGTCGACTGAAAATAAATGGGCAGTTGACTAATTTGTTTAGAATATAAGAATTTAAAACTGAAAAGAAACAGTGCAATTTTCAGAGAATTTGGTCGGTTCAAATTTCTTACTCAGTCGACTAAATATTGTTAGTATTTAAATCCTGTATACATGCACAGATTCAGTTGACCAGGAGATATGATTCAATCAGCTGACTTCTGTGTATTTTTGCTTTATACTTTGAAAATGATTTCTGATAAACGTGTGTGTGTATACCACCTAGAAGAGATTTTAACATTACTTACCTCAAGACTCGGACATTATGACTGATAATACGTTGATGCATCATCGTGGTCTTCGTTTTGTCAAGTACGTTTCTTCGTTTGATCTGATATCTTTTTCCTACATAAGTGGTTAATATATACGATATATTCTTGTTTAGTTGCCACTATCAAAACATTAAAGTATGACAACTATATAAGATAATTTTAAAATTTTATGGAAATATAAATATTTCTCCCCTAAGTCGATACTCCTTTATCGATATGGCCGTCTAGATTTCCTCCCGCTTTGTCATCGACAAAAAGGAAATAGAATCAAATAGGTGTAATATAAATGATTATAAGGGTAGAACTCTCTTATATAAATAATTATAAGGGTATAACTCTCTAGTGATAAAAATCATACCATATAATAAGTTTGGCAATCAAAACAAATAACAACATTACATAACATAATAATTTAACATTTAAAGCAAAAACAGATATTGCAACCATATCACACTAGATACCAAAAAAACATCACACATGAACATTACAGACATATTATACCAACATCACAAAATAGTTACATACAACACTACACATACTTATCTACGGAACATAAATATTGAACATAAAACATCACAAACAACTATTTTTCCTAAATATACTTCAAGAACTGAAATATAGAGCAGAACATACCTAAATACCTAAGCATGCTATTTAAACATTCCCACCACCACTGGAATTTCTAGTATCCTCTTCTTCTTCTCCTGCCTCATTTCCGACTTCTTCTTCCAATGGTGTCCACTCTATATGTTCCACTCCTTCTATAGTGGCTTTCAAAGGAAGAGATATAGGAGGAGCTATCGATGTAGATGAGGAACATGAAATCTTGCCCCAAATTTTGTTCATAAAATCTTTGATAGTATTGAGCTTTTTATTAGTCTCAGAGACATTATGCTCGATACAGGATAGACGATGATTAAGACGACTTTGGTTTCGATAGAGAGCGACAAAAGATTTCTTTATTCAAGTATCCAAAGTTATTTCTTCTATTTCATTCTCGCCTCGAGGAGGTTATTCTTGTTGAGAGGAGGAAGCCATAGTTGGATTGGTAGGTTGGGGAATTCCGGCATTACGACTTGCAATCCATTCAGCAAAGAAGATTATGTTGTGACTTGAAATTCGCTTAAGAAGCCTATGAGACTTGAAGTCTTTGAGTTGAGTTCTCCAATGGTTGTGCACTCGGAGTTAGGAATGGGAACCCCAAAATTTTGGAGAATGCGCATAATGTAAACGTCATAATGTATCGTTTATAGTTTCTTTGATGATTTACGATTTCAAATTCTTCCATTATGATTTTTTTCTCCAATTAATATTTTGATATGCCTAGATAACTTTCGATTCAAGGTTGAAGAGAACAAATGAGAGCTTGATGGATAAGACGACCTTTTGGGCATAGTGAACTTGATTTTACTTCAGTCATGTCGTCGAAAGCAATTTATGACTTATTTCATTTCGATTTAACATATCAACCTCAACATCATCGATATCTATTCCTTGTGAATAACAGCTTAAAATCATCCTTAAGTATTAAAGAGGAAGATAAATGTTGACTCTTCAAACAAAACTCCAAACACAGTCTTCTTTGTTGTGTGGATTTTGATGATCTAAATTTAAATTTGCAAAGAAGAGTTTTACCAGAAGCCGATAGATCTTACGTCCTTAGCGTCGTAGCTGATTGGAGAATCCAGTGACTAGCTTCAGAAATTTCTCTCATATCATAACTCTCAAAATCAGAAAATTTCATGAAGGCACCTTTGAAAATCTTAGAATTATTCATGTTATTGAAACGAGTAACTGATGTATCATCGCGAAGCCATCCTCTAATTTGATCTATCGAAAGTCCAGCGGAGGAAGTTGTTGCTCTAGATCTTTTTGCCTTTGGGGCCATTTAAAAAATAATTTTTAAGGATATTTGAGGAATTTTATACTATGGTTATGGGGTTTTTAGTAAAGATAGGTTGAAATGAGGGTTTGAGAAATTTAAAAAAAGTGAAGAGATGGTAGATGAGGAGTGAATGGGTGCATAGATATATGAGCCCGTTTATTTTAAAAAAATTCTGTCAGTTCAGACGTCTAAAATTTTCTAATCGGCCGACTGAATCACCCTGAGAAGGCGGTCGAGTGTATTTAGGCAAAAGATTGGGTATTTCAATTGGTTGAATATATTTGATAGCCGGTTGAATGCTGAGTGAAAATGTTGGCATCTTTGAATATTCAGTCGTTTGAAATATGACGTTCAATCGACTGAATCTGTAGTATCTCTGTTTTCTTATTTTTTGAGTGTTGAACAATCCTTGGTTTGTTGTTTATTTTTATATATAATCATTTTGAGATACAAAACAATTTTTATCAATATATAACTGAATAAAAATACACACATTATTATATATGTAATATATATATATGTAAGAATATATAGTTACAAAATTTTATTTTTCCTTCACTTGGCTCCGACTCTTCTTCGGAAAAGTGTACCCATGAGTTTGGTTCAATTTTTATTTTCTCATTCAAGGGCTTAAGTGGAGACCATATACTTCTACGAACTGGAGTATGATTCCAATCATTGTTTAATGGTCCTGCCCCCTAAGAATTCCTTGTAGTTATGTCATATTTATTTACTAGTGTTTCTGTTAATCGGGAAAAAATTTCTATATGCTATTTTTCATTGGAGAATGTCCACATATAGCTAGAACACATTTTTCCAGAAAATTTAGATGTGCTCCTTGTCTTCTTGGCTCGTAATATATTTCCTTTTGAACCCTCATCATCTCTTGCCGATAATGGTATATTTCATCAACTTGGTATTAGTGGATGATGATTCAAGATTGATAGACCTTTTGACTTTCTTCCATTTCAGAGAATAGCCGGTATGGTTCTTAGGGAATGGAGTGATTTGTACTAGAGATGATTTGTTGGATGATGGATTTGTTTTAGTTTAAGTTGAACGATTACTTTTAGAAGATGGTGAACTATAACCAATTGCGGAGTAAGTTGAATCATAGCCGGAATCCATTTGAAAATTTATTTAAGATATGTTATATGAGTTTGGTTAAAAAGAACTATTTTATATATACGGTATGAATTTGTTAAATTTGATTAGTAAATTATAAGTTGAGAATATTTCCAATTCTGTAGGAATACATTTTAGTTTCCTAATTTTATGTTTTCTAATATTTTTAATGGACAATATATATTTGAGTTAATGGCCATACAAACTTGCAGTATATATTTTATTTACGATTTTTTCCTAATCTATAGATCGTTCGGGTATGTATCATTTCAACCCATAGGGAACTTACAGTGTTATAACAATATAAAAATACAACATCCAGTCATCCAATATCAACAATCAAACATCCATCACAATCATCATCCAATCAACCAATAAATGTCCATAGATAACTGATTATCATTAACAGGTATTAAATTGACAATTAAATCAATATTAAATTAAACGATGATTAAATGCAATAAAAGTCAAATTTAACTAGAATGACTATTTAAACATAGCAAACGTCAATCAATTAATTTCTATTCACATCATAAATTTAATTTAACTAACATAAGATAATCTAGTAGTTGTAAGTGGGTCAAAGCACTCACCTTTGATTTCAAATCGATTTGAAATTCAAAATAAGGCCCAAATTTGAACAGTCTCAAAATTCGTCCAAACTAGTTTCAAAATGTCTGGAATTTCAATACGATCCCAGTGGAACAAACCGCGCGTAAATCCGACCTCATATGCAAAAGATATGTAAATTAGAACATTTGAATTTGGGATTTATATAAAATAAAAAGAATAGATCACACCTCTCCCACGTCATCGCATCCCCTCAGAAACCCTAACACGCTATCCCTCTTCGAATGCAACCCAGCCATCAGTGCCACCAAGCCACCTCGGTAAGCTAGACGCCGCCGCACCCAGGCCAGAGACGCGCCTCCACCTGCGCATCAACCCTCGACTCCCCCCCCCACGACCACGACGTCGCCTCCGAGCACCCTGAAACGAGCAGCCGCCGTAAATGTTTCGAACCCTAATTTAATTTTAGGCAATGATCAAGCCGTTGAACCAACGAACGACCCTCACCGATGCACTCCCCTCGACCATCTCCACGCAATGGTACCTTTGATTTGACGATCAATCGACGTTGATCGGAACCCTATGGACGACCGAGAATAAATCACCCAATTCTGGCCACACAGAAAACCCGAATCGAAAACCAAACTGCAGATTTGACTTGCGCTCGTCGAGAGCTTCAAATCGATATATAATTTGATATTTTTCTTAGGAGTTTGATTTTTGAAATTGGTTTGGAGATTGAATTGAGGGTTTGCAAATTTGATTTTGTTTCTGCCATTGAGAAGAAGGAACAGACAGAAGTTAATGTACGTACAAAATAAGAAAAATGACTGCTAGGGTTTGGGGAAATAAGACTATTTATATTAACAAAACCCGATAAGAAAATGAACACATATCGAATTAGTACGAACGACAAATAGCGACCCAATAGCACGTTTCGCTTCCGAAATGAAAGTGGGTCAACCCATATATCAAAATAGATGTTTTCGATATTTTTAAATTCAATGGAATAGGTTTCAAGTCCTAATTCCATCGTATAAAAAAGTTAGCTTAAAATTATCTTATTTCAAATTAATTTCAATTAAATAGATTTCTAGGCGTTTCGAGTCCTTATGATCAAACGACAAGTCCGATCGCTACGAAACTTGATATCCTACAATAATTCACCGTTATTGATCTGATGAAACTAGTTTCGTCAAAATCCAATACAGTGGCCAAAATGGCTATTTTTACATTAATTAAATAAATTAATATTAAATTAATTAAATCACTTTTCCAACTCAAATTTGATAATTAACAAATTTCATCATTTTTGATCACTTAGACATTTACAATGATTTAATACAAATTTACATATCAATTTTGTGTTAAATATTACACTAACTTCGGTATTCAATTTCAACTGTAATTAAATCCAATTAATTATAATTTAATTCCAATAAATTGATTTAATTTGGTTTCGATCTTTTTGTTCAATCAATCTAGACTCTATGGACATAGTTACCATTGATTTATATCTTATTACACTAATATTCTACAATTATCATCTTTTACCATATTAGTTGCAATATTTCAATTATACTGAATTTTTATCGATTTTCACATTAATTAAAATTTAAAGTCCAAATAATTTCATTTATCTTGGTTTCACTTTTATTATTAAATCAATTATTGCCTTGTGAATAAAATTAACATTTCTATACATTTTATTACATTCACAATTTGCAGTTATAGTCTTAACTCACATTAACGTAACATTTATTTACATTTATTTGTAATTGATTAAATAAATTGGTAACAACTAGCAATTTTCGCCTTTCCAACATTTAATAACACTTGTAAGTTTGTCATCTACACAAAATGCCCTAACTACTACCACAACACTACTTTTATCAATTGCAATTAATTACATGCTATTTCATTAATTTATACATATTTAAGTTATCAATTATGCCTTTTATCCAATTTATCAATTAATACAAACATCATTACAATTTATTTACAATCTATAACAATTACAGCTTTTTAATCATTTCAATTAATTAGAATTACATTCAAAGTAGTTATCAATTACCTTAAATTAATACTATTACATTTCATTCCAGTTATATTCTTTTTATTAAATCACAAAATTTATTTCTTCCAACATTACATCACAAAACTTTATTAAATTAACTATTTTTAATTATCGGAAAAAATGCGGGTCGTTACACTCTCCCCCACTCAAAACTTTTCGTCCCCAAAAAGGAAAAGAAGGCAGAGGAGGATTAAGTAATCAATATCTTTTATTCAAAATATTAAATTTATAAACAATTAATTTACATAATTAAATAATTTAAATAAAATATATCGATTTATAACAATTAAACCCTTTTATATTCAAGTTAATAAAAGTTTGAAAACATTTCACAAAATTTTCTAAGTCCAAAATTCACGGAAAATTTCGGCAGTGTCTCCTCTATACGGAGAGGCTCGGAAGAAATAACAATATCAATAATACAACATATATCACATATTTTCAAAATAATATATCCCAAACCACGGGAAAACAATATAATATCGCTAGAAAACCGTAATCCGAAAACTTACCTATTTGTCGGGCAAACAACGCTTATTTATGAAATCAAAAGCGGTGGTAATCGCTTCCATAAACCTATATTTCACTTATATGATCCAAAAGAGTTAATAATTATATAAATGAGAAATATTTAAGTTGTTTCAACTAATAACAACAAAACAATCACAAGATAACAATAATCATTCGCAAACAAATAGTACAAACATCATTTTCAATAAAGAGAGTAATCATTCATCCATAGCAACCAAAACAAATGGTGTGTTCGGGTTCAGAAGCTTTTAATCATATAAAATGATAAATAAACTATGAAGTAAACCATGCACTCAACAGTCATAGATAAAACTTTATAGATTATTCATACATCCTAAACAATTTAAAGTATCATCTCCCCAACATCCCATAAGCCAAAATAAATAATGATTTCAAGTATTATTCAAGTTCATTCTTATTTATTTTATTTCACATCATTTATAGTCCATAATTTTTCATTCGTACAATGATTATTTCTTTGATTTTCATTTATCACTTACAAAACTCATTTCCCATTAAATTACATTCGTTACTTACAAAATTTCATTTCTCATTTATACATACAATGTTATTTTTCTCTTTTCATTACTTACATTCATTGCTTACATATGCTGTTTCCATTCAATTATCTAGATTATCCATTATTATGTAAGTTTCTTCACAATTTAATTCACCATTAGTAGATTATTTCTTCTTGACGTTCATTCTTTCATATATAGTATTATTGAATATTAAATCCATTTCTAAAACATTTCAATGTTTCCTGAAGTTATAATCATTCAATTACCGTAATACTCATTTTTATTATAAATGGCTTCAACATTAAATTAAGTTTATAATTTTTTACTTACAGTGTTCACCCCTCTATTACTTTAATTAGTAGCATTCAAATTATTTACTTAGGTTTGCAATAAGCTTATACATCTTGATTCTCCCTTTAAAACATAATTACATTGAACATTTTCATTATTTAAGTTTTACGTGTATAATATTCCATTACATATTCTTATTAACATTACAACTTTTAGCATTTTGGTAAGTTATATATATATGTCTTAAGAATGCAATTGAAAGTTACACAAGTTCATCTTGTTCATCATCTTTTTTTTCAAAGTTCAATAATTCATCTTCTAAATTTTCATTATTCTTAAGTTTACAAGTTTCCAATTTCTCATATATACCATTAATCACTTAGCCTCTAATTATTTATATTTTTCTTCATTCTATAAACTTCCAATTATTAAAAGAATTAAGATTTCATTCATTTCAATAATTGAAAACTACTAATATCAGAAAATTTAGGAACTAAACTCCAGGTTTATTTTAGTCACTTAGAATAATATATATATTTATCCTTTATAGATCAAATCATATTTAGAAATTCAAAATTAAGGTTTTATTCATCAAAATAGATGTGTGGTAAAACTACTACAGTAGTCTCCCCCCTTTGAAACTCAAAAATGAACGTCGATGATGCGTGCACTCATCACCAAAATTATTTTCCAACGACTGAGAGGGGAGTACCGAACTTATTTCCTTTAAAATTTCCCTTTATAACTTTCTTTAAAATCATCTTGAAATATTCATACCAGAAAATACTTCCAAATACTACTAATATTATATTCCAAAACCATTTTGAAGGAAATTTCAAAAATCCCGGAACTTCAGTTCTAAACTTCCAATTTATATTTACTTTATTTGTAAATCCTTTTTTTCAATCAATATTTACAAAATTTCTCTACCTAACAAAAAACATATTACATCCAACTATATCATTTATAAAATCTATTATTTTATATACAAAAATATATAATAGGCAAAATTATTTCATTTACCTATATTTCCAAACAAATATTGTGTCTGTCTGCTCTATTAAGTGCTTAGAAATCCCTATCGATGTCATAGCATCCTATGCACCAACCAGAATTTATAAATAAAAAATAGAACAAATTAACATAATACAAAACCTTTTATAACACTAACAAATACGCTCTCTCATATATACACTCAACGACTCATTCTAGGGTATTACTGCCCTATTTCTAAAGAGTCAGACCCCAAAAAGCTAAGGTTATCGCTAAACCAAAGCTCTGATACCAACTGTAACGACCGCCTTTTTGGACGTTTTAAGCAGACACACATGTCAGACTCAAACCATTCAAAAAGGCAGATTGTTATGGGGTAAATAAGAAAAAGCAAAGAAAGAAAGAAAACAAATACAGAATCTCACAGCGAAATGACAAAATCTAATAATCAAATAAACAGTTCATGAAGCTGTTTTACAAATAACATCTGATTACACATTTACAATACCGAATCAGAGTTACATACAACAGAATAAATAATAAATAAATGCAGCGGAACAACATGATGCAGTGGAATAAATATAGTAAATAATAATAGTACAAAATCTTCGTCTTCGTCCTCCAGAAAGCAGTCTTCGATAAACTAAAAAGCTCAGATTGACCCGAGCGAATTGAAAAGACAAAACACTCGAGTCAGAACTAAAAGATCTTATATAAGTTAAATCAATAGTAAATAAATATTAGTGTAACGGCGTTAGAGCTGTTTACGGATTTTGACACCTCCTATCCAGTGTCTAACGTGAGTGCAATAACTTAAGAGATGTTCGAGATTTCCATCTCCTAAGGATCCGTTAAACTATCTACTATGTAGTACAATACGCTATTATAATAGTGTCTATAGTAAAGTAGAGTATTAAAACAGCGTTAATGCGCTACCCATATCCCCCTTAACACATTTTTATATATTCCCATAGTTTATACAGTACTGTAATTCCTCCGTAAACTAGAGGGCTATCAGATGGCACTCCATAGGTATGGTACAAAGCAAACTCGTAGAAGGCATGATAGGGCATGTTTACACGGCACTCGAGGCTATGCCAGGGTAGATATGCCAATTGCGGATCCGGATTGGTGGCAACGCATAGCAGCTACTACCGCCCTCCTCGGAACACAATCCCATAATCAAAATCAAGGGGTGGCCACCAAATCATCACAAAGTCATAATATGGTATCGAAGAAGCATGTCTGATAGGAGGAATGACCTCACTTGGCCCGGCATGGCTCCTGTTTTAGTCACATCTAAGCTGACTCACGGGAGTCACAGTCATGTAAATCCTCATACAGAATCGTTTGCCAAACCATCCTACTTCATTTCTGGAATCTCCACCACGTACACAGTTGTTAAAGTGGTTTTCGGCATTGGCAGAGAGTATGACAATATCTGATCCCGGTCTCTTTAACAACCAAACGCTTATTTCACACCGGATGGTACTTTTACATTTCCCAAAACCAATTCATAATTGATATCAAAATATCATATTCTCAAAACCATATCACTTTCGAATCATATTTACTTTCAAAATCACATTCACTTCCAAAATCATATTCACTTTAAAAATCATATTTACTCAAATATGTCATTTCACAAAAAGGTATCAATTCCAAATTCCAACTTAGGTTGTATCATCATCAAGGATTTAAATATAAATAATTCAACTTTACACAATCTGAAATTTTTGAAAATAGTTTAGATAGTCATAAATAGTTTAAATAGTTTAAAATAGATTAAAATAGTTTAAATTGTAGAAATGGTTTAAAATAGATTTAAATTTGATTTAATTAGATTTAAAATGATTTATATATATTTAAAATAGATTCAATATATTTAAATCATCTTAAATAAATTTTAATAGATTAAATAAATTTAAAATAGATTAAATAGATTTAAATTATATTAAATAGATTTAAAATAGATTAAATAAATTTAAAATAGATTAAATAGATTTAAATTATATTAAATAGATTTAAAATAGATTAAATAAATTTAATTAATTTAAAATAGGTAAAATAGATTAAACTAGATTAAATAGGTTATAATAGATTAAAGTAAGTGAATATTAGGCTCAGGTCCCTAATAAGTTTCAAAATACACAAAAACCCCAGTAAAAAAAGTATGTAAATTAGGTCCCTTGAATTAAGTTACTAAATAATTGCATATAGTTATGCAGTTATTCACTGAATAATTGCAGACATTTATGCAATTATATCCAAAAGTTGCATAAATTTATGCAATTTTTTTGGTGAATAATTGGGGAATTTTCCGCAATTTTTTGGTGAATAATTACGGAATTTTCCGTAATTTTTTAGTGAATAATTGCGGAATTTTCCGCAATTTTTCAGTGAATAATTGTGGAAATGTCTGCAATTTTTTGATATAATTGCATAAATGTCTGCAATTATTCACTGAATAATTGCATAAGTGTAAGCCATTATTCGGTAATTTAATTCTAGGGACCTAATTTCAAACTTTTTTTACTGGGGTTTTTGTGTATTTTGAAACTTATTAGGGACCTGTGCCAAACTGACCCTTAAAATAAATTAAAATAGTTTTAAATTGATTAAAATAGTTAATTTAATTAAAATAGTTTAAATTAGTTTAAAATAGATTTTAGAGTTATATCCAAACATTTCAATGACTCAATTCCGATAAATTTATTTATATTTGACACTTCAACTTTGAAATTCCAATTTAAATCCTTTGAACAATTCATTAAATCAATTCCAATTTCAGCATTAACGCTTGGATTATCAAAAATAATTCAGTTTATATAAATCAATTTCTATTTCAAAATGCCAGTTAACTAAATTCAAAATTTAAAGAATTAAAAATCATTTAATTTAACCGATCCGGTGTCCGTATATAATCTTCTACCCTATGGTCAAGTGATACGGATATATATCGTTTTAATCTGCAATTAAAATTTTACGGTTATATATCATTTCAAACCACAATCCCGAATTAAATAAAAATCCATAAAATCGCTCGAGTCTATCATTTCAACCCATAACGATTTTTCCCTAATCTATAGATCGTTCTGGTATGTATCATTTCAACCCATAGGGAACTTACAGTGTTATAACAATATAAGAATACAACATCCAATCATCCAATATCAACAATCAAACATCCATCACAATCATCATCCAATCAACCAATAAATGTCAATAGATAACTGATTATCACTAATAGGTATTAAATTGACAACTAAATTCAATATTAAATTAAACGATGATTAAATGCAATAAAAGTCAAATTTAACTAGAATAACGATTTAAGCAAACGTCAATCAATTGATTTCTATTCACATCATAAATTTAATTTAACTAACATAAGATAATCTAGTAGTTGTAAGTCGGTCAAAGCACTCACCTTTGATTTCAAATCGATTTGAAATTCAAAATAAGGCCCAAATTTGAATAGTCTCGGAATTCGTCCAGACTAGTTTTAAAATGTCCGGAATTTCAATACGATCCCAGTGGAACAAACCGCGCGTAAATCCGACCTCGTATGCAAAAGATATGTAAATTAGAACATTTAAATTTGGGATTTATATAAAATAAAACGAATGGACTACACCTCTGCCACGTCATCGCATCCTCTCAGAAACCCTAACACACTATCCCTCTTCGAACGCAACCCAGCCATAAGTGCCACCAAGCCACCTCGGCAAGCTAGACGTCGCCGCACCCAGGCCAGAGATGCGCCTCCACCTGCGCATCAACCCTCGACACCCTCCCCCCCACAACCACGACGTCGCCTCCGAGCACCCTAAAACGAGCAGCCGCCGCAAATGTTTGAACCCTAATTGAATTTTAGGCGATGATCAAGCCGTTGAACCGACGAACGACCCTCACCGATGCACTCCCCTCGACCATCTCCACGCAATGGTACCTTTGATTTGACGATCAATCGACATTGATCGAAATCCTATGGACGGCCGAGAATAAATCACCCAATTCTGGCCACACAAAAACCGAAATCGAAAAACAAACCATAGATTTGACTTGCACTCGTCGAGAGCTTCAAATCGATATATAGTTTGATATTGTTCTGAGGAGTTTGATTTTTGAAATTTGTTTGGAGATTGAATTGAGGGTTTGCAAATTTGATTTTTTTTCTGCCATTGAGAAGAAGGAACAAACAGAAGTTGATGTACATACAAAATAAAAAAATACTAGGGTTTGGGGAAACAAGACTATTTATATTAACAAAGCCCGATAAGAAAATGAATACATATCGAATTAGTACGAACAACAAATAACGACCCAAAAGCCCGTTTCGCTTCCGAAACGAAAGTGGGTCATCCTATATATCAAAAAAGATGTTTTCGATATTTTTAAATTCAATGGAATAGGTTTCAAGTCCTAATTCCATCGTATAAAGAAGTTAGCTTAAAATCAGCTTATTTCAAATTGATTTCAATTAAATTGATTTCTAGGCGTTTCGAGTCCTTATGATCAAACGACAAGTCCGATCGCTACGAAACTTGAAATCCTATAATAATTCACCGTTATAGATCCGATGAAACTAGTTTCGTCGAAATCCGAGACAGTGGCCAAAATGGCTATTTTTACATTAATTAAATAAATTAATATTAAATTAATTAAATCACTTTTTCCACTCAAATTTGATAATTAAAAAATTTAATCATTTTTGATCACTTAGACATTTACAATGATTTAATACAAATTTACATATCAATTTTGTGTTAAATATTACACTAACTTCAGTATTCAATTTCAATTGTAATTAAATCCAATTAATTAAATTTAATTCCAATAAATTGATTTAATTTGATTTCAATCTTTTTATTCAATCAATCTTGACTCTATGGATATAGTTACCATTAGTTTATATATTATTACACTAATATTCTACAATTATCATCTTTTACCATATTAGTTGCAATATTTCAATTATACTGAATTTTTATCGATTTTCACATTAATTAAAATTTAAAGTCCGAATAATTTCATTTATCTTGGTTTCACTTTTATTATTAAATCAATTATTGCCTTGTGAATAAAATTAACATTTCTATACATTTTATTACACTCACAATTTGCAGTTATAGTCTTAACTCACATTAACGTAACATTTATTTACATTTATTTGTAATTGATTAAATAAATTGGTAACAACTAGAAATTATCGCCTTTCCAACATTTAATAACACTTGTAAGTTTGTCATCTACACAAAATGCCCTAACTACTACCACAACACTACTTTTATCAATTGCAATTAATTACATGCTATTTCATTAATTTATACATATTTAAGTTATCAATTATGCCTTTTATCCAATTTATCAATTAATACAAACATCATTACAATTTATTTACAATCTATAACAATTACATCTTTTTAATCATTTCAATTAATTGGAATTACATTCAAAGCAGTTATCAATTACCTTAAATTAATACTATTACATTTCATTCCAGTTATATTCTTTTTATTAAATCACAAATTTTATTTCTTCCAACATTACATCACAAAACTTTATTAAATTAACTATTTTTAATTATCGGAAAAAATGCGGGTCGTTACAATAGTTGATTTAATATAAGAACTTGTAAATCAAATAAAAGAATTTGATTGAAATTAAAATATAATAAAAGAATTTGATTGAAATTTAAATTATAATAAACTAGGTTTTATTTCAGTTGTAATTGAACGCTGAAATTAATGTAAAGTTTAAATCTTGAAATTAACATGGAATATTTAATTTTAAAAGATTATTAATTTCTGTGTAATCAAGAATGATGAAAATTGTTAACTTTTAATTTAGAATTTAAAAGTGATTAAATTGATTTTAAAATAATAATTTATTTAATTAACATGAAAATTTGTCTTTTTGGGCACTGTCTCAAATTTTGACAAAACAGTTTCATTGGATCCGTAACAGGGAATTATTATAGGATTTCAAGTTTCGTAGCGATCAGACTTATCGTTTGATCATGCGAGCTCGAAACGCGTAGAAATCAATTAATGGAATTCAAATGAATATAATTTTATTTTAAAAGCTAACTTCTATATACATTAGAATTAGGACTTGAAATTAGTTCCATTGAGTTTAAAAATATCGAAAACCTATATTTTGATATATGGGATGACCTACTTTCGTTTCGGGAACGAAACGGGCTTTTTGGGTCTTTGTTATCGCTCTGACCCATTCGATTTGTTCCATTCATTCTTATCCATTCTTCTTTCGGCTTTGTCTATATATAGGCTGTTATAAACCCTAACAGTCTTTTATTCTGTTGTCTGTACATACAAATTCTATCTCATCTGCTCGTTCCCAATGGCAGACATCTCAAAACTCTAAATTACAATTCCAAATCAAACTCCAAAAATTCAAACTGCTCAAACCCTATCATATAATATATCATCGCAAATCTCTCGACGAATGTAATCTACATCTGCAGTTCGTTTTTGCAATTGAGTTTCGGTTTGTCTAGAAATCAGTGAAACAGTCATGGCCGTTCGTTATAGGGTTGTCGATCCGACGGAGGATCGTCGACTATATGACGATCAGAAGGTACATGCTTGTAAAGGAGGAGGAGCAGTCATGATCTATGGAGGCCAATCATTGGGAAGTGGCTCGAGTTTGCCCAAAAATTGCAAAGATGGGGCGGCGGCTGATGTCACGATCGGAGGCGGCGGAGTGCATCGCGACGCCATGGCTGGTGCGGCCTGAGGAGGGGATGACGGTGGCGTGCTCGGATCTAGGTAGAAGCGCTCATAGACAGTGGCGTTTGGAGGTGGTAGTTGGCGGCTGAGGCGTGTGCACTGAGTCGATCTGTAGGGTTTAGTGGATGAGGACGATGGTAACGTATTTATAATTTTACCCTTTATTTTAATTTAATTTAAATTTGAATTTCAAATGTTCTAACGTCTATAACTTTTGCATACGAACTCCGATTTGTGTGTAGTTTCTTCCATTGGGTTCATATCAAAATTCTAAACATTGTGGAACTGGTTTGGTTGAATTTGGAGATTGTTCAAATTTTGGGCTTTTATTGGATTTTAAATCGACTATAAATCAAAGGTGAGTGATTTAACTCACTCACGCAATACTAAATCTTCTTATGTTTGCTGAATTAAGTTTATGAAGTGATAAGAATTTTATTGGTTATTGTTTGGTAGTTTAAATTGGCATTTTAATTTGAAATTGGATATTTATTTATTTTTATATATATCTCTGTTATCATCCTGTATATTAAGTGACAGCATATAAACTATTAGTTGAATTATTTTGAATAAATTAAGAAATAGGTTGAAATGATATATACCTATGACATTTTGATTTGGATTGAAATGATATATATCCATCCCTATAATTAAAATTGAAATAACCGATCACTTGGTCATAGGGTAGAAAATTATATACGGACACCCGGATTGGTTAAATTAAATGGTTTTAAAAATCTTGAATTTGGATTTTTGGTTAAATGATGTTGTTTTAAAGGAAATAAATTTTGGATTTATATAAATTGAATTATTTTCTAATTCAAGCTTTGAAATGTTGAAATTGAAATTGGTTAAAAGAAATTGTTTTAAGAATTGAATTGGAAATGTGAAGTTATAATTGTTATTTGACTTTAATTCAGAAAATTGAACTTCTTTAAAGTTGGATCTTAAAATTGAACAACAAGGTTTAATTTGATTTAAGAGATTTAAATCAGTAAATGGAAATTGGACATGATATTGATATAAATTGAAATGGTTTAAAATAAGAATTGAATTGAAATTAAGCCATGGAATTAGATTTGTTGGATCGAATTTGAAGTTAAATGAATGTTCAAAAATTGAAGCAAATTCGAATTGAAATTGAAATCAAGTTGATTTGAAACTAAATTGGAATCGGGTCAATTGATTTGGAAGATTAAAAACTGAGTTTTGTAGATTTGAAATTTGGAGATGGGCCCAGATTGGTTGAAATGGGAAGAACCAATTTGATTTGATTCAAAATAAATTATTTTAATAAAAACTATTTAAAAAAAATCTATCTTTTTAATATTCAAATTATTTAGATTTTTCCAAACTATTTTACTATATAAATCATTTTCAATACTCAAACCATTTTTATATCAAACTATTTAAACTATTCAAACTATTTTATAAAATTTCAAATAGTGCAAGGTTGAGATGTTTATATTTAAGTCGTCGATTTAAAATGCGAATGTGGAAATGAGGTTATTACCTACGTTGGAATTTGAAATGATATTTTCTAGTGAAATATTTTGAGTAAAAATAATTGTTTTGAAATGAAGGATATTTTGAATTGAATAAGATATTTTGATATCAAATATGAATTAGTTTCGAAATGTAAAAGAACCAACCGATGTGAAAAATGACGTTTGGTTGTTAAAGAGACCGGGGCCTCTTATTGGCATACTCTCTATCAATATTGGAACCACTTTAACAACTGTATACGTGGTGGATGTTATCCAAAATGTAGAGGTTGAATTGGAGGCGTCTGCTGGAATGAAGTAAGAGAACAATGATGGATAGCCTTGACTATCGAGTCATGATTAAAATGACTAAAACAGGAGCTATACCGGGCTAAGTGGGGTCGCTCTCCCTATCGAACATGCTTTTTCAAAACCATATCTTTAACTTTGTGATTGATTGGTGGCCACCCTTGATTATGGGAGTGTTGTTTCGAGGTGGGCGATAGTTGCGGCTATGCGTTACCACCAGTCCGGGAGGGCAAAACGGTAGAATCCTACCCTGGGTATTGCCTCGCGTGCCTTGTCATATTTATCCTAATCGAGTCCACTACGACTTTGGTTTGTGTTGTATCTATGGAGTGCTCCCTGATAGCCCACCAGTTTACGATGGAGTTTACAGTACTGTATAGACTACGATGCTTACATAAAAATGTGTTAAGGGGGATAATGGTAACGCCTTAACGCTATTTTAATACTTTACATTACTGATAGTCACTACATATATATAGTGTATTTTACTACATATAGATAGTTTAACGGATCCTTTGGAGATGGAAAATCCTGTAACATCTCTTAAGTTATTGCACGCACGTTATACACTGGATAGGAGATGTGAAATCCCGTAACATCTCTGAAGCTATTACAATCATATTTATTTGTTGTTGATTTAACATATATAAGAACTTTTAGTTCTGACTCGAGTGTTTTGTCTTTTCATTACGCTCGGGTCAGCCTGAGTTTTTCAGTATTGAAGACGTTATTTCTGGAGGACGAAGACGGAGTTTGGTATTATATTATTAGTATTATTCGGCTACATCATTATTGGTATGTTGTTGTTTGTACTTTGATTTTGTGTAAAATTTGTGTAATCAAATGTATATTGTAAAATAGCTTCATGAACTGTTTATTTGATTATTATATTTTGTCAATTTCCCCTGCGAGATTCTGTGTTTTGTTTTCCCTTCTTTTCTCTTATTTTCTTATTTACCCCATTGACAATCCTCCCTTTTGAATGGTTTGAGTTAGACATGTGTGGGTTATTATCAATTTAAACCGTCCAAAAAGGTGGGTCGTCACATGGAAAACATCTACAATTACGAAAACATATTTATTATGATATATAGATTGAACTTGAGTGGGACCAAATAGATCCAAATGTAGTAGTTAAAGAGGTTGTAATATAGAAATGATCTCCTTGGATTTAAAAGACGTTTTAGTTAGTTTTCCTAATTAACAAGCATCACAGATATTATTTACTTTGTAATTCATTTTTGGAAGACCTTTTACCAAATTATTTTAGATAATTCAGTAATAGCTTTAGAATTAATATGACAAAATCTTTTGTGCCATAACCATGGATCATTATCTTTGGCTATTAACCACATATCCATATTATGATTGATTTTCATATTTTAAATTTAAATATTTCTTTCTTTAACTCCTTTGAAAATTAGATTTTTATTTGATCAAAAATTTCACATTTATCTTTTAAGAAGGATATACTAAAACCCTTATCGCATAATTGACTAATACTTAATAAATTATGTTTTAATTTTTTAACTAATAAAACATTAGTAATAAGTGGTGAATTAGGTATACCGTTGTTGCTCAGGTCTCCTTTTCCAATGACGTATCATTTAGAGTTATCTCCAAAAGTAACGGAACCTCCATTTAAGTAAATATATTTGTTATCATGTCTTTGTTCTCCGTCATATGTTTGGAGCAACCACCGTCGAGTATCCACTTTCCTCTCTTTTTACTAGGTACCTGAAAAATAAATATTGAAATGATATTGGTACCCACTTCCACTATTAGAGTCCTAAGAGTTAGGACTAAGGAAGCCAAACCCAATAGGATTTATAGTTTCCTTTGAAAATAAAATTTGAATTCTTATGAACATTAGTAATAAAATTATTTATATACTTATTTCTTATCAAATAATTGTTAATCTTTGGAACCTAAATTTTTACAGTCTCATTATACTTATTGATTTGTTTCCTTTTAGTGAACTATATTGTTTACTCCTAGTTTTAACTACTATTCTAGATTTGCTATATCCTATTTACTAAAAATAGATTGTGAATTTTCTATGATTTTAGAAAGATTCTCTTTTCCTTTATTAAAATTAAAAACATTTTTAGTAATATTTTCTAACTTTCTTTTAAGATCATCTATTTCTAATTCTAATATTTTATTATTAGAATTCAAATTGTGATTTTCTTCTATTAATACATCATTTTTACCTTTCTAAGTTTCTATTTCACTGCTTAAAAAAGTAAGCTATGATGATGTATTAGCACAAGAATCCTGAGATTTTACTAATTCTTCTTCTAGTATTTTCTTTTCTTCTTTTAGCTTGTCAACTTCTAGATCGCTTCTACTTAATTTTGCCAATGTATCTTTATATTTTCTATTCAATTCTTTTAGCTTATCTAATAACTTAGAATTAATTTCAATTAGATCATCAATTGAAAGTTTACATCATTATTAGTAGCCATGAAGCATACATTTGCTTGTTCGGAATCACCATCACTATCCGATGACGAAGAAGAGTCTGAATCATCCTAAGTTGCTAAAAATGCCCACTTTTTCTTCTTATAAAATTTCTCGTTCTTATTTTTGAAGCTGTTCTTCTTTCCTTCTGTAAAATCTCTTTTTATATGACCCATCTTGCTACATTTATAGAATTTTATTGAGGAAGTTGATGGATTGTTGTTGTTGTTTTCATTGTTGCCAAACTTCTTATTCCTTTTGAATTTCAGAAATTTTCTAAATTTTTTTGCTAAAAATGTAATGTGTTCATCATCTTTATCAGAATCTTCATTTTCTGCCTGGAATGCAATTGTTTTTCTATCTTGAACTTGTACTCGTTTTGCCTGCAAATTCACTTCATATGACATGAGATTTCCTATTAACTCTTCTGGTTTAACGGTAGAAATATTATTAGCTTCTTCAATAGCTAAGACATTTCATTCCCACTTATCCATTAAAGAGTTTAGGATTTTTGAAACAATATCAAAATCAGTATATTTTCTCCTAGTTCCAAAAGTGAGTGATATATGTCTTGAAATCTAGAGTACATATCATTTATATTTTCATCTTGCTTCATTTTAAAATTCTATAATTGAAATCTTGCTTTGTTTGTACCTTCATGTGTTACTTTAAGAGTACGCCAAATTTTATATGCTGATGAGCACATACTAACTCTGTTAAACTCATATTTATCTAAAGTACAAAACAACATATTTATAGCTTTAGCATTTGCAGTAGCATCTAATTTGTGTGTGTTTGACCATTATGCATAAGCAGTGGTAGGTACAGTGTATTCCTGTTGAGCGATATTCCTAGTGCCATGTAACATCCCCCTATTTGGAGGCCCAAAACTAACGGCTATGGATGCTGAAGTCATCCACAGTTATTAATCCTCGATGACCAAACACGGCGATATTAGATACATTGATACACAGAATCACAAGAATATGGAAAAAAAATTAAACAGCAAAACAAATTCCACATTCCATTTCAAAATATTCCAAATTGATTACATAATCCCAATTCGCAGACTACGTTCAGATAACATATGATTATTACAAAATACGCTAAGAGCGACATATGAAGATACCCCCTTGGTGAGTCAGAGTATATAGATAGGCAAGAAACAATTTGCCTTTACAGACAAAACACATAGCAGAAATAAAAAGAACTCTAATAACAATATTGCCTCCTGCACGTCCTCGAAAGCTTTATTCTTCTAAAGGAACACCTAGAAACCTTAAATCTCAACCTACTCAAAATCAATTGAGTACCCGAAAGTTTAAGGGGAAAACAAAAACTATGAGTCGGACAAAAAATCTAGTATGAATAATAATTTATCATCTCAAACCATTTGGATATCTAGTGAGAACACGCCGCTTAGCGGAACGGATTTTCCCCTCACTAGTATCCTAAAACATTTATAAAACCATACACTGTGCTCTTGCATCTATAATGGTTAAAACATAGTCTTTCATAACATTATGATGATATGCAAAACAATTAAATCAATTTTGGATTATCCATCCCCATTCATTCTGACTATCTGTCTCAATTATATTTTCTAGGTTTACTATCAATCCGTTAAATGTCAAGGACTATCTGTCCAATTACTTAATTTTCATGGGACACTAAGAACCTATTGGTAACTCCAATATCTTATTTGTTATCCTATTCATGGGCTAACTAGGAACCTATTGGCTGACTGCCAATATCTTAATCCCGATATAGTTTTCATGGGCTAACTACAAACTTACTAGCCCCTGCCAGTATCAAATCATAGTTTTCGTGGGCTGGCTATGAACCTATTGGCCCCTGCCAATATCATACAGTTTTCATGGGCTTACTGTAAACCTATTTGCCCCTGCCAATATCATTAGATTAAGAATTTAACATCTGTTAAGTTATATTCACTACTGGATCAACCTAATTGGTTATTCTGCCCTTTCCCCAAGATACAATTTTGGGTTACTAACAATGTGAATAGTATTTCCAAAATCTTTATTTATACCATGGTTATTACTTTTAAAATTGAGATTGGGTTATGTTTTGAAATCATAAAAACATCTCCTTCAAAACCCTGGATAACCTCCCTTGAAAGCAAAGACTTCTTTTCAAAACATAGTATACATACCTTTCGAAACACTTGGAAAATATCCTTTTTCGAAAGCATTGGTACCGTTCGAAAGTATTAAGTAATCTATTAAAACGTAAAGCTTTAAAACCTACGAAAGTACCCCTTTCGAAAGCATTGGGTTTACTTATTTAAAATCAACATTTGGGCTAAATAGATTATATACGAAAGTATCTCTTTCGAAACCAACAAAAACTAGAATTGGGAAAATTTGATGGTGTCGGAGCCATCTGGTTCGAAAGCAAAAGACTTTAAAATTAAAACTTTGAAGGTCTGAGTCAAAACCCCCTTTCGACTCTATCTCCTTTGAAACCAACCACTTTCGAAAGCTTTTGTTTAAAAAAAAAGGAATCCCCTTTGAAAGCTAGTACTTTAGTATTAATATGGCAACCTACTTTGAAAGCTAAACAAACACCCCTTCAAAAACAAACATTTCGACTAAGTCAAAAGCTTTTAAATAAAACAAGGCAAGGATTTAACTTATGAAAATAAAACAGGGTTTCGACCCCATCGGAAGCTTACCCTTCGACACCAAGACTTCCGCCCATTTTCCAATCCACTACATATCTTCCAAGAGATACCAAGTGGATTGGTTCCGATTATGATGGTTTCGACAGTGATGGTTTCGACTATGATGGGGCGGAACCACGGGAGTCAAAATGTATTTTCCATTAAAGGCGAAACACCTTTTTCTGATTAAAGGCTCAATTATAGCAACTTTAAGTAATCTTTTCTTAACAACTTGCCTCGTTGTAAAATTCTGATTGGCTGCCATAAAACTTTTTAATTTCTTTACTTCTGAAACTGCTGCATTTATTCAGATCCTAAATTAAAGGATTTAAACGTTAAAACCCTTCCAAATAACCTAAATCCGATATTTTTTGAAAAGCCCTTCCTTCAAAATAATTTATTTCCCTTGGTAAATTAATTGGGAAAAATCCCCAAAAAATCACAGAAATTCGAATCAATTATGTAATCAAACATATTAAAATTTTAGACCCAATTTCTTCCTGAAATTCACAAAATAAATATTTAACCCAATCGTATCATATTTTCCATCAAAAATTCATAATAAAATTTCCATAGCTTGGAAAATTCTGAAAATTAAAATCCATCTCCAAAATTATGTTTTACTTAACATAAAAAATTTCCATGGCATTTCAAAATCAATATCTCACGGTTTTACCCATAAAACCACACGAATTATATATATATATAAGGTAATTGTTTAAATCAAACAATTCATAATTTAAGCATATCATCATCCAAAATTTCATAGAAATGAAATAAAACATAAATCCGAAATCATAGGATTATATAAACCAAAATGAGATGGAATAAATTATTATTCACCTTAGATTTGATAAGGAACTTGAGATTTGGCGTTGATTAATCCTTCCTAGCTTGATTCTTAGCTTTAGACTAAAATTCCTCTTTTCCTTTTTGGTAATGGCCGGCTATCTTAGGGTTATTTGCATTTTTGATTGTGAGAAAAATGAAACGTGAATGGACAAAATGAGAAGTAGTAGCCGTGTAAAATAATAAGGAGGCTATTTTACTAATATGCCCATGTGTAACTAAATTAACCCTTAAACCCAATTAAAGCCCATTTATCTTGTTAATAAGCACGGCCCTATTATATATTTTATTCAAATCTCAATCTCCTTATCATCATTATTATATTTAATGTATCTAATTAAATTTCTGAATAATGTTATCAAAAATTAGGGATGTTACATGCCATACCCATTTGCTTGCATTAAACCCTCATCCTAGTTGACCAATAGTTGTAATTTGGTCCGTTAAATAGTGGGGTTCGTGCTGTAGGCTGACCTTTAACAAAACTTGATGTAGAATTATTATCCATATTACTTGAATAACAAAAAACTGTGTTACAGTTAAGTGATAGCCTTGCATTATTACCAAATGAAAGTGTATATGGATCATGTAATATGAATAATTAACTACGTTATAAAATTGCATGGAATATAAATATAAAAGTAAATAGCAATAAGTAAATAACACCGGAGATTTTTATACTGGTTCGAACTTCCCATTTTACGTCTAGTTTTAGACTCCTTCTGGATTTAACTATCAACACCCTCACTTAACCCGGAGGAATAGGTAATACAACCGCCTAAGCAACAGAATAGGACTTCAACCGCCTAGACAACTGAACAGGATTTCGTCTACAAAAGTAGAATAATTTGTGACTTTGTTATGCTCTTGAATAGCACGAATTAGTTGATATAGTACACCCTTTCTATAGTCTTCTTCTCTGTGGTATAATGCTTGCTCATGAGAAAGGAAGTAATTTGATCACAAGAAAATATTCTTGAATGAACATGTGATCAAAACCTTAAAGAAATATATTGAATTGAATGCTTGAGAGTAAATCAAGATTGAGATAGAAGGAATTGTAAATTGGTTAATTAAAGCTTTAAAATGAATTGCTTTATATAGATGACCATTAGTTGTAGCTGTTTAAGAAAAGTAATGATGAAAAGAAAAGGTTGCAATTGTTATTGGATAGTGATGTCTCTTCTCGAGGAAGAACATCCTTTCAGAAATATAGCCGTTAGACGAATTTTAGTCGACTGAAAATAAATGTGTAATTGACCAAATTTGTTTAGAATATAAGAATTTAAAATAGAAGAAACGGTGCAATTTTCAAAGAATTCAGTCAGTTGAAATTTCTTATTCAGTCGACTGAATATTGTTAGTTTTTAAATCCTGTATACATGCACATATTTTATCGACTGACTTCTGTGTACTTTTGCTTTATAGTTTGAAAATGAAATCTGATAAATATGTGTGTGTATATACCACCTAGAATAGATTTTAACATTATTTATACCTCTAGACTCAGAAAATATGACTGATAATACGTTGATGCGTCATCATGGTCTTTGTTTTGTCAAGTACGTCTCTTCGTTTGATTTGATATCTTTTTCTTGCATAAGTGGTTAGTATATACGATACATTCTTGTTTAGTTGTCACTATCAAAACATCAAAGTTATATCAAAACATCAAAGTATGAGGTTCTAACACAAGGGCCATACCAGCACATCAACAACCAATGTATAGGAAAATGCAAAAGACTAAAGGAAACCATCTTCAAGCGAGCACAGAATCAATCATTTGTGGTGCCTACCCTTCTTCGGCTTCTTCCTTTCCTTCTTGGATGGTGTAGGCTTCCTCTTCACTTTCTCAACTATCTCTGATGGTTCAAATCAGCTCTTTAGGAGAAGATACCAGTCAGAGTCACTGTCAGAGCAGGTGGAAGTTTTGGGAGATTCATTGGTCATCTTAGGGCTATGGATGGAAGAAGGCAGGGCATGAGTTAGAAGAGTTGGCAAAGATATGGATAGTGGAGCGGGAATCTACTTCATACCTAGCTTAATCTTAATGTTTTTTTATCTTAATGACATCGACATCCTTTTTCGATGCCATAGAAGGCTCGACCTAGTCCCTTTGGTAACGATGACTTTAACTTCATCGTCATTGGTTGCATCAAGTTCATCCAAAGCATCCTCCTTCGAAGCGTCGATCTTCTCAACATCGGGACCAGGGGTAGACCTCGTGGAGAAGGTGGACATTAAAAAGGAAGTTGAGACGATGGCAGATGTAGTGACAAAAGCGATCGTCAAGGGAACCTCCATAGGAGATAAGGTTGGAACATGATAGTAGGCTGACCTAAAAGGTAATAAAGAGAGATGAAAAGGTTAGAAACGTCTTTAGAAGAAATTTGAAGCTTTTCAAAGAACAACGAACTTAAAAATGTACCTACTGGAGCCTGAGTGGAGTCTTTGGAAGGTTTTATGGTCTACCCCTCTTCTTGCATTAGAGGAAGAATAGGAAGGCTAGGGGCAATCGATGGTGGAACAAAGCAAGGATCTTCGGGGTTGTACCCAACTGAAGTTGGATCAGCAGTAGCTGAAGACTTTAGATTTGGGTTCCGCAATAGTGATTACCTCCCCTTGGGATTCCTTGATGATAGAAGCAGTGTTTTCAACCAAATTCTTGGAGCTGAACTTGGAGGTTTCCCTGGTGAGCACCCGTGCAGCAGAAGCAGCTTTGGCAGGCTGCATTGCCTAGCCCTTAGCTAGGCCCTTCAAATAAAAATCATCAAAGAGGAGGGCCTTGATGGCTTCTTCATCAACCTCTCCTCTTATTTCTCCCCACTCTTAACTCATAATTTCCACGTAGACTTCGGCCAGAGTCTTTAGATAGTCATCTTTCAACCATTTGATGTTGTTTGATCTAACAACGTTGACATAAAAGCATAGGATGATTGTATTGATCTTTTCTCAAACTCAGATTTTTCATTTTCCACCCGCGCGAGGTGAGCTTCTAGCTCAGCAACTTTATCCTTAAGGGTCTTCTTTTCACAATTTTGGCTGCAGACCTCTTTAGCATAAGATTGGGCAGTCTCGAAAGCCTCAACATTTTCATCCTTTTCATTCTTTAAGTTGAGTTATAACTTTGTAATCTCGATGTCTATTTTGGTTTGGATCTCGGCCTTCTCGTTGGCTATGCCAGTAGTATGAACGATGCCGCTTGGATGTTTTCGTTTAGCATGATTATCTTAGCTTCCATGGCATGGATTTCAGCCTTGCATTACTCTTCAACATCTTATTCTATTTTTCAAGATTTTCAACTGGGTCAGAGATATTTTTTGTTATCTTCTCCTCCTTTCACTCTCCTCCTTGTAAATCTCTATGATTAAGTAATTCTTGCTGCTGAGATCTACCAAGTCTGTGGATAATTTCCTCCGTAGAGTATATTGCTCAACCAGATCATTATGAAGTCACAATTCGACATCTAGATCCTTTGGACGAACGTCTTTGCCATCATATATAAATTGAATTCCAGTTAAGTCCATTTTAAGGTGGATGAGATCCATTTAGATAAAGCCTCGATGGATGGGGATTTAGAAGCTGGTAGTGGAGTAGTGATTGCAATGATTTCTTTTTTGCTCCCTTTATGGCGGGAATGTACTTAAGGAGAGAGCGAATTTCAATTTTCGTTAAGTGGGGGCTAAAACATAAGAAGTTGGAATGACACTTATGATGGGAGCTTTCAAGATAGGAGGTAGAGACAAAGTTTGCACTTTTGTAGAGTTGGGCCTATCGGAGTATGGATCTTGAGCCCGAGGGAGCGGAGATCGATATCGATGTGGAGAGCCAAAACTTCTTTTTGATCTAGAGTAATTTCTTGATCTCTCGCTCTAGGCGTAGCGCCTTCTTTTCTCTTCCTCTTGTCTCTCTCTATCTTCTCTTTCCCTTTCCTTCCTTTTGGCTCTTTTGTGGTTGGGCTCGTGAGAAGAATCTCAATAGAAGGAAGGGTCAACTCAGCGAAGAGAAGGACAACTACCATTGGATCTCTTATCCAAGATGTTAAACCTAAATTTTCCTATTGTACTTGAAATGAAGAGAAAGTATTGAATTGGAACTTAGAATCATATAAGAATACGTATAGAGTGAACGTGCTTTAATCCTAAGTGTTATGCGGGGTGTTGGCGTGTCCTATTGATTCTATAGACCATGCTTATGTGGTTGAGCAATCAAAGTAACTTCCCATGTGGATATATAGGGTACATCTTTAGAAGGTGGAAAATCAGGAATGTTAAAGTCAACGATGTTGATTTTTGGCTCGGTGAAGTTAGGGACATTCTTAAGGTAGGACAAGTCACCGTAGATATCCTCACTGATTAGGAGAGGAAAAGATCCCCTAGACTAACTTTGATGGGTTCAGTTGCTAGTCTTGTAATTTTGATCTTGAGTTTGAAAGGCACAGGGGTAGGTGGAATAGTCTTTTCCATCGTAGTAGTCTCTCCGGTCGATTCTCGCTTGCCTTCATCGTCATCCTCGCTTCCTTCCTCCTCCTCATCATCATCCTTTTCTTCTTCCTCTCTTCCTATTTCTCCTGTTTCTTCTACATTCCTCTCTCCCTCCTTAGTAGTACCATGGACATCTTCCTCCATGCATGTGGAGTCTCATGATGCATAGGACCTAGAAGATGGATTTCGACCTACGGGTAGCGGGACCATTCTTAATGTAGAAGGCACAATAGCCAACTATTCGACAATTATGCCATAGTCGAAAGTGGCACAACCAGAGGCCATTGAGGAGGTTTGGTATTTTCTTTCTTTCCTTAGGATACCTTTCAAGAATATAAGTGTTTGAGCTACATTAACATTGGTGATCCTTCGAGGGATGTTTGAAAGTAGAGAAGTGAAAGGAAGTTAGAGACTTGAGTGAAGTAAACTTTGGTGGACTGGGATGCAGGGATTGGGACTTATGTCCAGACAACCATAGAAGAAGCTAGTCAGACAACCGATGAAGAAATACTCGTCCTTGAAATGGCAAAGTTTGTTATGAGGCGAATAATGATTTAGAAGTCGTGGTATGACTCCAAGAGGGTAAAATAGTATGTTGGACCTCTTCTTGAAGTTGTATAAGTATCAAATTTCCTTGAAGGTTGCACCCTACCAAAATGTCAAAGGAAGATTATGCATGTGTAGTTCAAAGCGGCATACCCATTCGAGTGCAATTAGGTTAGAGCGAGTTTCAAGAACTAAAGTGTCAACTTTAGGAAATGATTGAATAGGGGCATGACTCCAAAGAGGCACATATATCTGTTGCATTCTATGTAACCTTCTGGAGGATCATGTTCTCTTTAAGAAGGGAATGGTACTAGAGATTCCTCCTGAGAGATGTCATGGATTTCGTAGATTCATTTAACATCTGCATTCGTTATCCTAATTGCTGGGAAATCCTAGGGTTTTTCAAGGATCATAACTCCTATTATGCCGACATTCGAAGCGATCTCATCTCCTAAGGGTACGTAAGGAGCTAGTGGTAATGATTTCTAAGGTTGGCATCGTGGTTTCCTAACTTTGGAAGGCATTGAAGTAGAAGTCGGAATGGAAGAGGAGCCTGTTGCCGAAGGAGTGAATCCATATGTAGAAGGGTCTGTGGTTTTAGATGAAATACGTATGGAGCGTCTAAGGTCTGTATTATATTGAAAACTTGAGATATGAGTATGGCGGGTATGATTTAGATTCAGTGTTTACTTCGATAAAGTCTAGTATAGCCGGTGTAGAGGATCTAACAGATGTTGGTATGCATTAACTAAATGGATCATGTACATCGATTGGGGAAGTGTTGCGTATTATTTTATGCACTATGTGCCATGTGGCCTAGGCATGCTAAATGGAAGTATTCTGTGTACGTAGTCCGCTTGTGTTGACAAACGAGCTCTGCCACATGATGAAATGTGTATCGAATGTTACCCATCAACATAAGAGTTATGCAGATGAAACCAGATAGTCTCCAAAGCGGTACAGAGCTTTTCTATGCCGGATTGCAAGAGGCTAGTATCGATTTTGAGTGTCAATTGGATGAATGTCCTAGAATGCATCAAACCTTGAATTCGACATGCGTTGAAATGCGTTTGGAAAGATAGTTTCTTGAGTCTTATCGATTAGACACCAAGATATCGATCCATGTGCAGGTTTGGCCCAATTGGTTAGGGTTTTAGTATTCCCCTTTACCCCCTTCCCCCCTCCCTTGCCTTGGATCGAGACAATGGAAGCCCATGGTTTTTTTGACGATGAGGGCGGTGACGATGAAGGGCAAAGGAAGATTAAGATGGATCGGTGGCGTTGATGTTCCTGGTCAAGAAAGTGGCGGTTCTCGAGTGAAGGTCGACTACGACTCTATTAGCCCGCCTTTTGGCAAGGCCCTGACACCAAAAACTTAACTGGAAACCGAGGACAGTCTGTCCTGAAAATCGGTTATACGTAGGCTCACTATTGTTGGGTAGATTCTCACCACCGGTCCAAAGCTTCACCGATCCAACCTGCTTCGCATGCAACGACCCTGCCGAACCAACTCATCCCCATGCTCTGCCGAACCAGCTCACCTCCCATGCTCTGCCGAACCAACTCATCCCCATGCTCTGCCGAACCAGCTCACCTCCCATGCTCTGCCGAACCAGCTCACCTCCCATGCTTCGTCGAACCAGCTCACCTCCCATGCTTCGCCGAACCAACTCATCCCCATGCTTCGCCGAACCAACTCACCTCCCATGCTTCGCCGAACCAACTCATCCCCATGCTTCGCCGAACCAACTCACCTCCCATGCTTCGCCGAACCAACTCATCCCCATGCTTCGCCGAACCAACTCACCTCCCATGCTTCGCCGAACCAACTCATCCCCATGCTTCGCCGAACCAACTCACCTCCCATGCTTCGCCGAACCAACTCACCTCCTACCACCGGACCAAACGCTGCCGGACCAAGACATGCCAGGCCAGATCACATCAGCCCAGGCCCACCAGCAGCTATATACATCCAAGACCCATGCTCCCACCCTCACTCTATAAATAGAGGGGCAGGGGTACGACAATGGGGGACAAGTTTGAGAGCTCAAGTACGGAGAGAACTTTCAAACAACTTTCTTTTACTTGTATCAAAGCTTTGTACTTGTAATCAAAACAAGAGAAGAGAAATAACATATAAAGTGGACGTAGGCACATTCTGGCTGAACCACTATAAATCTGCGTGTCTTTTTACAGTTTAGCCTCTGCTTTTCATATATTTGCATAAATCACCCAAATCACTAAGAACAACATAAGATCTACTAAATCATACAACTTTGAGGTGTTTGTCCATTTTTTGTGCAAACATTTTTGGTGCTTTCACTGAGAAATAGAAGCTCGAAGCTTCAGCTTCATCCGCTTAACAAGTTTTCCTAACAGCATCGTCCGCCACTTGGAAAACATGCCTCCCAAACAGAGAAAGGATGTTAACAAAGGAAAAAACATCGCATCCAGCAGTCTTCCAGATCCAGCTGTCACGAATCAAGTAAATCGTCCTCCTCCAGCAACAGTAACAAATGAAGAACAGGCTAACCCAACCACTCCTACCACAGAACAGCCTGCAGCAATTACTAGAGCAGATCTGGACAGAGTTGTGGTTGAAGTAACTAACTGCTTCACGTCCCAGCAGGAAGCCTTGGTGGACCATCTCATGTCACGCTTAAGGGATGCTGAAGAATCCAACCGCAACACTGAATCATGGGGCGAGTCCCAGTCTGGAGGATCTCAGAGACAACAAAGATCTTCCTTCTTCGAAGGAGCTAACGGCAGAAGTAGCCATGATAGGAGCCGAGACCGAGCACAGCCCGAAGTTAGGCCTAAGGAAACGTTTGGTACCGAACCCAACGGGGGAGGTACCGGGCGAAGGTCAACTGTAGCTGAGCCTGTCATGCTGCCTAACCACAGAAACGCCAGTGAACGGGGCCGAGCTAGAGTCCAGCCCGAAGTTGGACCCGAGGAAGTGCTTAGATCAGAACCCAGCAGGGGGAGATCAAGGCAAGGGCCAACTGTAGCTGACCCGAGCATGCTCCCAGAAGACCAAAGGCAGCCACTGGAAAATATGAGGAATGATAGACGATACCATCCCTACAGGTCATCTGGACGGAATCAATCCCACAGAACAAAACCAAACTCGTTTCTATCTGCTCCAAATTCTGATGAAAGGATGGTGCGCTTATTCAGAGAGTGCGTCCAACGGGAGCAAAGAGATCGAGGGATAGGCGCTAGGGTGACCAGCCCTTTCGCCCGCAACATTGAAATTGCTATCACCCCCCGAGAATGGAAGATGCCAACAATGGAACCTTACAAAGGAACCTCCGACCCCGTTGTACACTTGCAGAGATACACACAACATATGCTCATGAGTGGAGCGACAGAGGGAGTACTGTGCAAATGCTTTCCACTCTTCTTAGCAGATCTCGCTACCTCCTGGTTCTGTCATCTACCTCAGGGATCCATCAGCTCATGGGAAATGTTGAAAGAAAAGTTCATCAGCCAGTTCCGCATTCATGTGGAACAACCTAAGGATGCTTATTCCCTATCCAGTATCAAGCAGAAACCTGGAGAGAATCTGCAGCAATACCTAACCCGATTCAATGCCGCAACGGCCACAGTCCAAGATGCCGACGAGAAGCTTATCTTAATGGCCCTCTGTAGTGGTGTGCATCCGGATACTAAATTTGCTAGAAGATTGACAAAAGAAAAACCAGCTACTTTACCCGATTTTTTCTATGTGGCCGGGAAATATATGAGGCTTGAAGACGCTGCCACTAAAGGGCAGTCGGGGCGACAAAATAAGGCAGCTTACGGCAGCACGTCCGCTGTAGCAAAGGACGTTCGAAGGGATGCTTCTAGAGACAATGCTGGGGGCAAGAAGGGAGAAAAGTGCTTGTATCGGCCAGGACCGAGATTTGACGCTTATACTCCTTTAAATGAAATGATCGAAAACATCTCCCGGGACACTCAAGACGAAGTTAGATACAAACGCCCCCCGCACAAGAAGAAACCAGATATCCTAAACTTGAGAAGCTAGCCTATTGCCTACTAATCACATCACGGAAACTGCGTCACTATTTCCGATCTCATTCCATCAGAGTTCTGACCGATCAACCACTAAGGCAGGTACTCCATCGTCTCGACGGTTCTGGGCGACTACTTAAATGGTGCATTCAACTAAGTCAATATGATATCACCTACCATCCTCGCACCGCCATCAACGAACAAGGCTCGGGGGCAGGTGTGGTAATAATCACTCCCAAGGGAAATGAACTACACTATGCTATAAGGTCAGGAAACGCTGCCACCAACAACGATGCAGAGTATGAAGCAGTGATAGCTGGATTAGAACTTGCCTTAGAAATCGGAGCCAATTCTTTGTGTCTTCATAGCGATTCTCAACTTATTGTAAATCAAATACTAGTAGGATTCCAGGCTCGAGAAGAACGACTCATAGCATATTTAAAGAAGACCAAGTTGCTTCTCAATCGATGGGATCACTATTTAATCAAACACATCCCTCAGGAAGCAGAACCCCTAAATAAAGTATTTTTAGCAAAAGTTATTAACTTCTTGATCAAAAAATGTTCTATGCAGGTACGGAGTTCCATTCAAAATCATATCGGACAATGGACTTCAGTTTGACAGCGAGGAGTTCGCCAACTGGTGCCAAGAGCATGGAATTCACAAAAGCTTCTCATCCGTAGCTTATTCCCAGGCAAACGGAAAAGTCGAAGCCGTCAACAAAATTCTCAAAACTCTAATAAAAAAGAAACTCGGAAAGTCAAAAGGAGCTTGGGTAGATGAACCTCCTACGGCACTATGGGCCAATCGCACGTCTTTCAGAACATCAACGGGGCATACTCCTTTTCTCTTTGGCATACGGATCGGAGGCTATGCTCCCAATTGAAACTATAGTGCCTTCCCATCGTAGGATCCACTACAACCCAGAAGAGAACGAAGAGTTCCTCCTCATGTCTCTGGATCTAATTGAGGAAAGAAGAAATGATGTAGCCCCCCAGGGCAGCAGCTCACAAGCAAAAAGTGGCAGCGCAATACAACTCCAAAGTCAAGCATCGTAGCTTATAGAAAGGAGATCTTATCCTCAAGCGAATCTTCCCGCGCCCCGGAGCGCTAGATCCAATCTGGGACGGACCATATGTAATTCATAAAGATCTTCGCAATGGAGCTTATATTTTGTCAACAGTGGACGGGGAGGTGTTCCAAAGGGCATGGAACATCCAACACCTTCGTCGATACTTTTCTTAACTCATACTGCCCATATGAAGTGAATTAACAAAGAGAATAAGTGAACGTAGGCATTTTCGTGTCGAACCACTTTAAAAAACTTGTCTCTTTTTAACTTGTTCCTTCATATCTTGGCTGCTTGTTAACTGTATCCTTTTCTGTTGAACAAAATCCTGTGCAAATAGCATTTTCATTCAAGGCGCTCCGCAGCGCAACCTCTCCTGGACAAAACCTAACAGGTACTATGCGAATCTATGCCCTCGCCAATGAGACACTTTCGCTCCGGCATCCCTCTGCTGCGGGTTAACTCATTGCTCGCGACGACCCTTAAAGCCAACTGTAATGAGCCGATTATAAGCCACCGAGAAGGCCGACTATAGCCGAGGCAGCTCATTACGGCGTTAGGCTCGCCGGCAACTGTGAACCGACTATAAGCCCCAACATAAGGTGTGGCCAGCCAGGGGCAGTTCACAGTTGACGATCGGCACCCACGCTAGCCGGCCACAGTAAATCGAATAATACCCACGATTACGGGCCATAATGGCCCGGGTAGTTACTGTGCGCGATCTCGGCTCCGATGTGTCTTAAGTGCGGCTGTGGTAAAAAAGAATTAACTCCCCGCGGAGGCATAAGATGGGTGACAAATGTCTCCAAGACCCACAGCTAGGGAAAGTGACTACAAAACCCGTTTGCCACGAACTTAAGCACATCGAAGGCCTTCCGTGATTGGAAGTTTTACTATTTCACCTATTTCAATTTTACTTAAAAAGCTTTATAACAACCCCTAAAGTACAGGATACAGAGTAGGAGATACTCGCCAATGGGTGCAGGGACTCACAATCGGATGGCAGGGCATTCAACTGCTTTCCATGCTCGGTCATACAAGATACTCAAAATTGCCATCTACAATTAGAGCATGAAAGGCGGTATTTTCTTCTTTTGTGTACAAATACATGACTATAATTTGTTCGCACCACATGCTAACATTGCAAGTCATGAAATTATGTTTTAAACCAGAACCCGACATCAAACACAATTTAATTACAAGAATATACATAGCTATATTTCTCATACGACATGTCAAAATAACAACAAACATTCAGAAGACGACAAAATCAGCTTAAGTTAAAGAATTACACGTCAAAAATAAGACTATTTATTACAAGTGGCAAATTATTACAACCTAAAGGCTACTTCACTGTTTTAAAACTAACATATACAACCCTGTCAAATCCACAAAAAGAGTCTTTCCAGGTATAATCAAGGGGCCGGCTGCATTGGAGTTTTATCCTTGTCCTGTTGACCACCTGTCCAGTCAAAGAAAGGATTCATTAGCAATAAGCAACCAAGTTAATGGAGAGACTAAAAAGGAAGACTTACCAGCACCTGCTTCTTGGCTATCCTGATCGTTGTCCTCTACTTGCACGCCTACCTCCTCAGCAGCAAGCAACCGCATACCTTCCTTCACCGCCACCTTCTCCTCCTTGGCAAATTGAGCCGTGACCGCATCCATGCTGAAGACCACGCCACCATCTTTATCCGCATCAGCCTTAGCCTCCTCCAAAGCCCGAAGATAGATCTTAGCCATGACCCTGGGATAATCATCCATCCAGGATAGGTTGCCCTGCTTCTAGGTACGGAAGTACATGTCCTGAAGCATTTCGTCCATCATCTCCTCATTTTCCTCAAACTCCCTCATCCGGGCCTCGGAAGCCGACAACCTTTCAACGGTGGCATCTCTCTCCGATCGGTATCTCGAGCAGTCTACCAGAAGGGATTTCCGCATTGCCTCCATCTCCTCCCTCAACTTGGCTTGAGCAAGCTCTGCAGTCTCAAGTTTCTCGGATAGCTCCCCTATCTGCTCAAGATCCGCTTTCCGAACCTCGTCCACCATGGCAATAGCCATGTCGATCCGTTCCCTACAGGTAGCTTCCATTTTCCGCAGTTCAGCCCGGCTGGCCTCTTCCATGGTTTTCTTTAGTCGTCCAGAAGCAGCCTCATGTTGAGAAATCTGAATGGCCTGATCAGCAAGCTGTTTGGCTTGATCTGAAACCACCAATCGAAGTCGGATGTTGGCACTCCCAATCTCCTCTCCAGCCTTAACCAGCCGGGCATAATGCTCCATCAGCTTCCTAGTCTCCTCCGCCACCCGATCAATATTAGCCTTGGCCTCGTCTCCCATGGTAACTATCCGAGTAGTAAGTAGATCAAGATCTAAGGACTTAGCCTCATCAAGCACCCGTACCATGGGATTGCGGGGAAGAAGGTGCTCACCAGTAACCTCGTCAAAGGTAATATCGTGGGAACTTGGATCCAGATCAGGATGACCCGCAAATGGATTACGAGCCAAGTCAGGACGGTCGATATGAGTAACGGAAGGGTTTCCGGACGGGTGCGGAGAGAGTACAAACTCGCTATCCTCCTCCGTGATATCATGAAGAGGCTGAGCCGGGAGCTGAGGACCAGGTGAAGGTTCAGATAAAGGATGACTCCTCTTTCTCTGCTGAATACCCTCATCAATAACCCCGAGAAGAGGACGGTAGCCGACTACATCCCCGGAGCGGTGGGTCGAAGGCTTCGGCTTGGCGGAAGTTTTGGAAAGCTTGTATTGCTCAAGCCTGTGCCGAAGATCTGGGGCCTTGGATGTCTTACCTGCTCCTGATATAAAGAACAAGTGTCACAAGCTTACATCACTATATAATTCGAGAAGCGCGGTAAATTACAAGTTAAAAGAAGAAAGAAAGCACGTCTGTTATACAAACCCTGGGGAGAAGTAGGATACTGCAATGAGTCCTGGATTTCATTCCAGGACGGGAGCGGATCATAAAATATTCCTAAGTCCCTATCATTAATGAAGCATGCAGGAGTCAAGAGTTCACCTTGAGTCGTCGGAGCCACCTTGGCTGGAATGGTCTGAGAAGACTCGCTTGCACCGATCCCGACCTTGTCCGCTTTCCCGGTCTTCTCTACCAAAGCCGGATCTTCGTCCAGCCCCTCGAAAGCTTGGTGGAACGCATCATCCGTCCACTCCTGAATCTCGCCCGCTTGCCCAGGAAGCAAGGCCTCGATGCCATCTCCACCCTCACCTCTTTCCTCCTCCACGTCTTCCTCCCCCTGAGTAAGTGGACAATTGCTGGGAGAAGGACCGTCCGATCTCTTAAGTTTCTTACCTCCGACGGCTGGAGGTTTTGTGAAAGGTTTTCTCTTTCCACTCTCTGGCCGCGACGCCTCCCTTAGCCTGAGCAGCCGCCCACTCCTCCGCCGTTTCCCTCAGCTTGACTACTGACTGGTGTGGAAGGATCAAGTTATAGTCCAGAAGGGTCGCGTTTCTGATCAGGAAGGCAGCCGATCTATCCCTCCCGGGGATAGCTTCTATCTCAGCCGCCTTTTGAACCAGGCGATCGGTCTCCACCACCGCAAAGCCACCTGTCGCTAGCAAAAATGAAGACGTATGAGAAGAAGCCTCGCAAACCAGAATGGAAATAAATAAAGTGTAGACTTACATCCAGAGGTGAAGCGCCTAAAAGAAACTGAGCCGTCCCTGTCGAAGAACCACTCCTTCTTGAACATGTTGAATTTGGAATACAGGTCCAAGACCGGCTTGAAGGTTACAGCCGACTCCAAGCTGATGTATGGGGACCCCTTCTTATAGCCCCTCAGATTATATAAGTACCGGATCTCCCGGTTGGAAGGAGCACGACCACACTTCCTCTGAAAAATAACGAAGAGGCTCACTAGTATAGCATAGGAGTTGGGTTGAAGCTGGAATGGGGCCACCTTTAGATATGTGAGGAAGCTGGCTACCCAAGCGTTAAGAGGAGGAATGGCACCACACATGCAGTGGTATCTGCTGTAGGCAAGGTACCCTTCAGGAGGTTCGTACGGCATAACTTCTCTCCCTGGCAACAGCAAGTGCGCCCTACCAATTCCAAAAGATCGGGAAATAACATCAAGCTGCTCCTCCTTGAGGGAGCTAGGAAAGCAATCGGGCGGGGAGTTCAGAAGTTCCTGAGGGCCGTACCCATCCACTAGTGATCTCGGGGCAGGTCCGTGACGTTCTGGATTCGGCTGAGCTGGGGGCACGGCGGAGGAACCTCCTTCGCCCCCGGATTTCTTTTTGTTTGATCGAGTTTCCGCTTTACGAGACATTATCTGCAAACACAAAGAAGAACGTCGTTAGAATAGAGGAAGTAAAGGAGCAAGTGTCTGCAGTCTGAAATTTCAAGTGAAAAAATCAAGTTTATCAAGTTCATTCGGCACCCAGGGTAAAGTTCATTCGGCACCCAGAGTAAATGATCATTCGACACTTAGAGTACGTAAATTCGTTCGGTAGTACTTGATTCGGTATTCTGAAGCAATTCGTCAAGAGAGCTTGATTCGGCAGAAACGTTTGGTTCGGCTATCTTGAATTGGAAGGGAATAACGAGAGTATACAGCCCCTACTTATAGGCAAATATAGGATGCCGGACCAGTTGGATCGGCGCTCAGCGACCGAATAAGAGGAAACAAAGTAGGCCATACGCCAGCATATACCCCACTTTGGGGGGCAAATGTTGGGTAGATTCTCACCACCGGTCCAAAGCTTCACCGATCCAACCTGCTTCGCATGCAACGACCCTGCCGAACCAACTCATCCCCATGCTCTGCCGAACCAGCTCACCTCCCATGCTCTGCCGAACCAACTCATCCCCATGCTCTGCCGAACCAGCTCACCTCCCATGCTCTGCCGAACCAGCTCACCTCCCATGCTTCGCCGAACCAGCTCACCTCCCATGCTTCGCCGAACCAACTAATCCCCATGCTTCGCCGAACCAACTCACCTCCCATGCTTCGCCGAACCAACTCATCCCCATGCTTCGCCGAACCAACTCACCTCCCATGCTTCGCCGAACCAACTCATCCCCATGCTTCGCCGAACCAACTCACCTTCCATGCTTCGCCGAACCAACTCACCTCCTACCACCGGACCAAACGCTGCCGGACCAAGACATGCTAGGCCAGATCACATCAGCCCAGGCCCACCAGCAGCTATATACATCCAAGACCCCTGCTCCCATCCTCACTCTATAAATAGAGGGGCAGGGGTACGACAATGGGGGACAAGTTTGAGAGCTCAAGTACGGAGAGAACTTTCAAACAACTTTCTTTTACTTGTATCAAAGCTTTGTACTTGTAATCAAAACAAGAGAAGAGAAATAACATATAAAGTGGACGTAGGCACATTCTGGCTGAACCACTATAAATCTGCGTGTCTTTTTACAGTTTAGCCCCTGCTTTTCATATATTTGCATAAATCACCCAAATCACTAAGAACAACATAAGATCTACTAAATCATACAACTTTGAGGTGTTTGTCCATTTTTTGTGCAAACAACTATGGATGTCGATAAATTTTGTCTGATTCCGGATCAAGCTACAATTGACAAGGCACGGCGTGCGAAGCTATGAAAGACAACTTTCCAAATTTCAAGTCAATTGGAGTTTGTATGCTCAAGATACGATCGATGCAAACAAGGAAATCAACTCACACACGTCCATCATTTCGCATCCATCTGTTCGTATCCATCGTTTCGCATCCATCTGTTCGTATCCATCAAGCATCCATCTATTCGTATCCATCATTTACACTCAACGTCATGTCCACTTGGCCTGGTTCTACTTCGTATCCATCAAATTGGCTCAACTTTGTATCCATCAATTGGTCAATTCGTATCGATTCTAATTGCACAGCTCGTATCGATCGATCAACGATCGATACGAATGAAACATCGAACGAACGATATGAAAATGACCTCCTACTATCGATACGAAATGGCCCCCAATCATCGATACGAAGTGAGATGCAATCGATCGATACGAACAGAACAGTTGTGATCGATACGAACAAGTCAACTAGATCGATATGAACAGGATACATCCCTATGAAAGACTCAATCACTCGGCACGAAAAGTGGATCGATCTGAGGAGTAAGCGCCACATCAACATCCAGGCACGTGCTCGGATCGATACGAACAGAGCGATGCGAAGCAGATCGATGCGAATTCGGCAGCCTTTAATAAACTCAAACTTGCATCGATCATAGCTCAAAATCTACAAGTCCAAATGCCACCAAAGTTTCACTGGAGCTTGCGTACATCCTCAAGAATGTTCATGATCGATTTCGACTCGATTGGATGAAATTTCGATCGATACGAAATTCGTTCGTATTGATCACAGATCGAGTGCAAACCGCATGGGATCGATCGCGTGGGCCCACCCATGTGCAGGAAGAGGTCTCCCGAGATCGGAGCGAGATATTTACAGCCTACGCCTATAAATAGCAGCCCAGAACCTACAGAAAAGGGACTTTTTGGCTCTTCGACGTCCAGACTCTGCCGAAATCACTGTTGCACTCAAAAATCACTGTTGTACTCGAAATTTACTGTTGCAATCCGCTGTAACCAGCAAGCAAATGTTAATAAAAGTCAATCATTTCATAGTGGACGTAGGCAACACGCCGAACCACTCTAAATCTCTGTGTTCTTTTGCTGTTTTTCTGATTATTGTTTGGAGTGCTTGTTAGATATCCTCTTTTTACATTTACTTTCTTCATTTTATCTCTTCAAACACTTCCGAAGAGTGTTATGCCCAATTTTGGTACAAACACTTTGGTGCTTTCATTGAGAAAACCCAGTTTTTCTCCTACTCGTTGGATCTACTATCATATCGAATTGCATAAATCTAAGAAGAAGATCCAGATTTCCAGTTAAAAGTTCTTCCATCCTATTCAGATTTGCATCAAGTCTAGGACAGAGCTTCGCTACCCATCATGGTCAACACCAGGACTACCTCAACTACCGCAGATCCAGAAGGAGGGGATAGACAAAACCTCGTACAACCACCTCCTACCGACCAGAATGCTGCCGGACCATGAGATCCACAAGGCCCTATCACCAAGGAAGAATTTCAAATGTTAATGCAAGAGCTTACTCAGAGCCACCAATAGCTCACCCAGCAGCTCCGTGCTAATGCGGAACTGACCAACCAACTAAACCATCAACGACGAAGGAGATCCAGAAGGGATCAGGCTTCCTATTCATCCATTGAGAGTTCAGCCTCTTCTGACTACCATCGTAGATCCACATTCCCGCGCTTGAACGGAAGTTACACACAGACCACCGGGCATCAGCGTACATTGAACCTTGGGCAACCGAGAGTTGGCCCGTCAACCAGCCATCAGACTGGACCCTCCTCCTAAGGAGATGCTGCCCCATACCATATTACCGACAGCCGCACTACCACTGCTACCGATTTGGGAGTTGACGCTCGGAACCGAACGGATCCGACCCACCACCAACGCAACCATACTCCCGAGCCTTATGTCCCCGAAGACATAGAACCAAGGAGGCGAGACATGGACCGTCGACAGCGACCGGCCCCTCCTCGCATTGTGGAACCCGACCACACCTTGGCCCAACATGCTCAAAATGTCTAGATGCTTGACATTCCGACGATGATCCGTCAAATGATCCGTGAAAGTCAGGGTCTTACCAATGAAGACTGGGGAATCTCCCGGAGTCATACCCCTTTTACTGATGAGATACTCTATGCTGAACCACCTCGGCGATTCAGGATGCCGACTTTACCCGTTTATGAAGGGAGCTCTGATCCTAATCAACATATCCTGAAGTATGAATGGTTAATGAATGCTGCATGAGCTGATGATGCAGTTAAGTGTCAAAGTTTCCCGATCTCTCTAGGGGGCATAACAACTATGTGGTTTACCCATTTACCACCTCGATCTATCTCTTGTTTTGACCAGTTGGCAACAAAGTTTATTGAGCAGTTTCGCATGCATGTCACAAGGCCAAAAGATGTTAATACTTTGTCAAGTGTCACTCAAGCTCCTGGAGAGACGCTCAGATGTTACCTGGAGAGATTTCATGCTGCATGTGCTGAAATTAGTAACCCCAATGATAATTCGATTCTGATGTCACTGACTAAGGGGATCGACCCCGACTCCGAGTTCGACAACTGGTTGGCCGGGAAACCTCCTGCGTCATTGGACCATATTTATTCCAAGGCAGCCCAATTCTTGAGAAGGGAGGATGTGAAATAGTCTAGGAAAAAGGATGACGCAGGACCTAGTGTGGAAGGAATTCAGAGCAATGTTGCTGTTAAACAATCCGGGGAGGGTTCCAAAAAAGTGCAACTGAATATACAAAATAAACAGAATCAATAGAAAGGCAATGGGGACCAAAATAGGAAACGGGATCAGAATCGTAGTCCACAACGTAGGGCTCCTATGTTTGACAATTACACTCCTTTGAATATGTCGCTGGAAAATGTGTATTTACAGACCTGTAATATTATTCAGTATAAGAAGCCTGCTCCAAAACAGTCATCGGAGAAACAGATTCAGACAGGGAAGTTTTATAGATTCCACGAAAGCTATGGCCATAACACGAATGAGTGCCGTCACTTGCAGGATCTCATTGAAAAGTTGATACGTGAGAGAAAGTTGGAGCAGTTTATGCGGGCGCCGCAGTTTGGAGGTGCGGGCCCATCAAATCAGAATCATGTACCAAATCAGGCTAGACAGGAGGAACCCGCTCGTACTGGTGGGAGGTTAGTGATAAATACTGTTAGTGGTGGTCCTCATCCAACAGACCGAAGCTGGAAGGAAATGGAGTCGTATGCCCGTTCTATTAGGCATGCGAGCTTCGAGTGTTGTAGTAGTTTGGAGGATGGGGCTCCGGCCAAGCAACAGGGGACGATGACCGACGACATCATCTTCCGAGATAGAGATGCCGACAGGATCGAAGCCCCAACCATCAATCCACTTGTCATATCAGCTCAAGTAGGTCCTGCTTGGATGAAGAGGATCTTGGTAGACAGTGGAAGTTCTGTGAATATATTGTTCAAACGAGCCTATGACCAGAAGAAAATGGAGACTAAATATTTGAAGCCTTATCAGTACTGTATCCATGGTTTCAATGGGAGTGCGACTATACCCGCTGGAGTGGTGGAATTGCCAGTGGAGTTAGGAATTGGAGAACGCCGGAGAGTCCGGATGTTACGATTTGTGGTGTTGGATATAGACTCGCCGTATAATGCTTTCTTGGACCGACCGGCCCTAGCTGAGTTCAGGGTTGCTATTGCCCATGGTGTCTGACTCTAAAGTTCCCCACCGATCATGGGGTTGGAGTCGTTCAAGGAGATCAGGCCGCTGGACTTGCCTATTATGTTGCCGAGCTGCGAGATGCGCAGCGAAGAGAGAAAGGAAAGGGCGTAGAGGAATCTCTCTACGTCCGCTTTGTTGAAAATTGACAATTGGTGCCTGGGCCCAGGCACCCCAACCAATTCCAAAGAGATCCTGACCTCAGAGATACTGGAAGTGAAGATGAAGGTAAAGACAGTCAAGCTTCTCCGGCCGAGCTGACGATCGCTATCCCGATCGATGATAGCGACAATTCTAAAATGATAAAGATTGGATCTCAGTTAAGCCAACAAATGCAAGAGGAATTGGTTGAATTTCCTTGGGCAAACCTCGACGTGTTTGTCTGGACACATTCTGACATGTGTGGAATCTCCCCAGACATCACGAACCACACATTGAACATTGACCCGCGACACGTCCCGGTCAAACAAAAAAGGCATGGCATGGATCCAGAGAGATCTGCCGCCCTTAAGGAAGAGGTAGACAAGCTTAAATCGAATGGATTTATTCAAGATGCATTATACCCGGAATGGGTATCCAACCCTATACTTGTCCGAAAGCCAAATGGGAAATGGAGAACGTGTGTTGACTACTCAGACTTGAATAAAGCTTGCCCCAAAGACAGTTTTCCACTTCCTCGAATCGATCGGCTCGTAGATTCAACGGTTGGACATGAACTCCTATCCTTCATGGATGCGTATTCGGGCTACAACCAAATACCCATGCACTTGCCTGACCAGGAGCATACCAGCTTCGTAACCGATCTGGGACTTTATTGCTACAAAGTTATGCCTTTTGAACTCAAGAATGCCGGGGCAACTTATCAACGGTTAGTTAATCGAATGTTCACTAACCAGATTGGGAGAACCATGGAGGTATACGTGGACTACATGCTAGTCAAGTCACGATTCTCCATTGATCATATCAGAGACCTAGAGTCTATGTTTAATATCCTCTGAGAATACAGAATGAAGCTTAATCCGTTGAAATGTCACTTTGGGATCGCATCAGGAAAATTTCTTGGGTTTATCGTCAACGCTCGAGGAATCGAAGCTAATCCCGAAAAGATCTGGGCGATTAGAAATATTGAGACTCCAAGAACTATAAAGCAAGTCCAGAGACTCAATGGGAAAGTAGCAGCACTGAGCAGGTTCATTTCAAAATCCACTGACAAATGCGTTCCCTTCTTCCATCTGATCCGAAAAGGGAAACGAAACTTTGAATGGACTACGGAATGTGAGGGCGCATTCCGAGCACTAATTCAACACCTCTCCACACCTCCAATTTTGTCAAAGCCTATTGATCATGAGAAATTATACATTTACTTGGCGGTATCAGAAAACGCAATCAGTGCTGCCCTAATTCGGGAGGAAGACCGAATACAAAAACTGGTCTACTATATTAGCAAACGACTAACCGGAGCAGAGAGAAATTATCCGAAGATAGAAAATTTGGCTTATTGTCCTGTTATTACCTCAAGGAAGCTCCGTCCGTATTTCCAGGCTCATCCTATCACCGTTTACACCGACATCCATTACGACAGGTCCTTACGCGGCCTGAGACGTCTGGTAGGTTACTCAAATGGAACATCGAACTAAGTCAGTTTGATATCACTTACACTCCAAGGCAAGCCATTCAAGGACAAGTCCTAGCAGATTTCATAGCTGAATTTACCATCCCAGAGGACTTGCCTGAAACTAGTTAATCTCCCAAGTATATCTGGAAGCTGCATACTGATGGTGCATCAAATGACCATCGCTCAGGTGCAGGGATGTACTTGAAACTCCTGAAGGTCGATCTATATGCTATGCTTTAAAGTTTGATTTTCGCGCGACCAACAACAAAGTTGAGTATGAAGCCTTACTTGCTGGATTAAGACTTGCCAGAGATTTGAGAATCATTGCTGTGGAGATTTATTGTGATTCAAAATTGGTCGTGTGTCAAGTTCGGAGGGAATACCAGGCCCTAGACCGAAGGCTGGCTGCTTATTTAGCTCGAGTCTAGGAGATACTAAATCAGTTCGATTATTATGCCATCTACTGCATACCTCGAGAGTGCAATCAGAAAGCCAATTCATTAGCAAAGTTAGCCAGTACAGGCGAGGCACAACAAATGGGACTCGTTCCCATAGAGATGTTAGCTTCCCCGAGCATCAACCGAATGGAGACAGATTGGGTATTTGAGGTTATTCCCGATAAGGAGTCATGGATGACTCTGTTCAGAAATTATCTCGAGCATGGAACCTTGCCAGAGCGCAGGAGTGAAAAGAGACAGATTCTTCGAAAAGCTTCGCGGTTCACTATTCAGAATGGAGTCATATATAGAAGAGGATACTATATTCCTCTACTCCGATGTATCGCTCACGATGAAATCAAACGTGTATTGCATGATGTGCACAAAGGAAAATATGGCGATCACACTGGAAGGCAAGCCCTTGCCAAGAAAGTGCTCCGATATGGATACTATTAGCCGACCGTAAATCGCGATGCTTCGGATTACGCCAGAAAACGCGACAGATGTTAGAAGCATGCTTGAATTCCAAGAGCCCCACCTACCGAAATAACTCAAATGGTCAGTCCATGGCCGTTTGCAGTATGGGGCATTGACATTATTGGCTCTCTACCTCTAGTCAAAGGTGGTGCGAAGTACGCCCTTGTAGCAGTCGATTACTTTACCAAGTGGGCAGAAGCTGAACCCCTTGCTACCATCACAACAAAGAAGGTGATCAACTTTGTAGTGCGCAACATCATCTGCCGATTTGGTCTCCCACATACTATCATCACTGATAACGGGAACCAATTCGATAGTGTTGAATTTAAGGATTTCTGTCAACGATTCCACATTCAGAATAAATTCTCCGCAGTTGCACACCCTCAAGCGAATGGATGAGAAGCATGAAGAGGCTGATTTGAGGGCAGCCACATATCGAAGTCGAGTCGCCGGATTATACGATGCCAAGATCCCACCCCGAACCTTTGAACTCGGCGATCTCGTCCTTAAGATAATTTACTCGGTCCCTTTGCATATGAAGCCAACTTGAGAAGGGTCGTATGTTATTGAACAAAAGCTCGGAGATGGCACATTCAAATTATCGACCGTCGACGGTCTCAGTCTTCCGAGAGCCTAAAACAGCAAAAGTCTTCGTCGCTACTACACATGACAGACTCTGTTTATTTATTCAGTCTACTTTTCATTTGCGATTTGTTTCTGCATTTCGAAATTTGAATTTGTAATAAGGCAACTGAGTTTGCCGTATTTTCTTATTTCAGCAATAAAATGCAATCTCTTCAAGCCAGAGCTATGATTTATTGAATGCGTCATACAACTATCACTATCCACGGAGAGCTAAATTCCACCCGACGGTGGAATTTATTCAAATAGGGAGTGACTGTGATACGACCGGTTACTCGCTAAGTGAAACCCGAGCTCGGGGGCAAGTCATCACACTGAAGTCAAAAAAGGGATTGATACACGACAATCCTTTAACCAACTCCAGATTCTCAGAGTGTGAACTGGAGTATAAACTTGCAAATAAGGTCTCGAAGAGGGTGGATCCGTCCACCTAACAACTTCGCCCATATCTTGACCAAGTTTGAGGAGGATGGATCCATCCATCTAACGACCTTGCTTGTTAACTCAGGATGGATGTGAACTGACCATCCACGATCCTGATAGATTCGTCATTCCCGGAGTGCGAACGAAATCCTAAAGCCTGAACAGATGTGATTGACCATCTATCAGCCAACTCCAAGTTCCCAGAGCGTGAACTGGAGTATAAACACCAACTCCAAATTCCTAGAGTGTGAAATAGAGCATAAACACCAACTCCAAATTCCCAGAGTGCGAATTGGAGTATAAACGTTAACTCTAAATCCCTGGAGAGTGGATTGGAGTTCAAACGCAAACCAGATTGGAATCGACCATCCGTGAAACGACTCTGAGTCCCCAGAGCGCGGTTAGAGTGTAAATGCAAATCAGGTGTGACTGACCACTCGCGAATCTATCTAAAGTCCCTGGAGTGTGGACATGGTTACAAACATTAAACGGGTGTGACTGACCACCCGTGAAAATTACTTAAGTCCCCGGAGCGTGGACATATCCTTGAAACTTAAGCAGGCATGACCGACCGCCGACGTACGAATGCAAATCCCTGGAGTGTGGACGCAATCGTCGATAAATGAGTGAGTGCGATTTGACCACTCGAATTTCCTTGTTTCAGCATCAATTCAACGACGTTAAGCTCGATGTGTTGAAGGCGAAGTACAATTGCCACCTGATCTTTACAATTCGTCCTTGAAACTGGGGGCAGAACTTAAGAGCCAATCACTGACTGAGACAGTGCAGCATCGGAGTCCGGCTTAACGCTTGGTCATAACTCATAGTCGTGGTTTCAAGACTTAACGAATAAACTCAGATCCAATCCAAAGGTTGAAACTCAACAAGTGTACTAGACTGGAGTTCAAATGCTGAAACACTTAAGCAAATAAACGAAAATTGAGCTAAAGACAGAATAGAATTTTATTTCAACTATTTGTGGAAGAAAATTAAGTACAAGTTTATTCCAAAAATCCTACTAGCAGGGGCCTAACCTACATCCATACACGGCCAACAAAAGCTAAAGAAATTCCTATCTACTCAAAAATTAGCTGAAGAGATGTATCTACTCTTTTTTCTTTCTTAGTTTCTTCTTCGGTGTAGACCCGCTGGACTTGTCGCTTGGTTTTCTCTTTAAGCCCTTGCCTTTTGGCGGCCGATCTCTAATCAGGGGCATTTTATCAATTTCCTCCTCCGAACTCAAATGTATTGGAACACTTCCTGAAGGCGGAGTCGGAGGGATAGCATAAACAGAAGGAGGTGGGATAGGCATGCTTGTCTCAACGACCGTTCCTCCCGGAGATATCATCCACAAAGGGGCTGGACCAGGTCCAGCCATTCCACTGCCAAAGCCACTGCCCCGTGCGGCTGCCTCCATCTCAGCATTGATTTTAGCTATGATTTCCTCCTCATGAAGTGTTTGTGCATCGCCGGGGACTACCACAGTTGGAACCGAAGAACTTGTCATTGGTGCACTTCCACCCATAACGAACGGCAAATCGGCAAAGGGGTCACTGTGATGACCAAGAAGTTCCTCCATTATTTTCTCATCAAAAATAAGTATGCTTCCATGTGCTCCATCGTTGGTTCTGTGGTCGTTGTGGTGGTCACTTCTGTTATAATGGCCTCCTGCACATGATGTGATTCTCGAGTTGCAGGAGGCATGACCGATGTTGCTCCGATCACTGGATAAAAATAAAGGAAGGACTGTTAGTAATTATTTCAAGTGACGCTTCCGATTTCGGATAAGCATGGAAAATGTTCAGAGTACCTTCCTCAGATTGGCTCGCGGGTGGTGGAACAGCCTTAGGGACTTGCTCGCGAGCTAGAGACAACTGCCGTTGATCCGGGTTATAAACAGGAACGGGCTGAGGATCAACCGCGGGTGTGGATTCGGGCTGAATCGGGATGAGAGTTTCAGAACTTATATCATGATGCTAGACACCAGAGCCTTCTCCAACTTCCGAATGCTGAGCGCCAAGCTTCTCCTTTTCATACGAGATCATTGCATCGTGGAGAACTTTTCGTTCATCTTTGCTCAACACCCGGCTCTCGAGCTCGAACTCATCGATCGGTTCAGCTTGGTGAGTAGCCTTTCTCATCTCCTACCAATCGGCCCCAAGCATTGAATAGATGTGTTGGATAGTTATCAAGCTAGGCCAGGTTTCTATGCTTCAAAACATTGGCATTGTAAGTAACGAGAAGATCTTCAATATATGCCTCTAGCCTGGCTTCAGCCATTTTAACTTCCTCCTTAACCTTGGCCTCGGCCTCTCGAACTTTAAGTACGGCCGCATCCTTTTCACCCCAAAGCACCACAGCCTGTTCACACGCCTCCTGGGCTGCTTTATTTGCATCATCCTTTTCCTTGATGATTTCAGAAAATTTGGCTTTAAGCTCATTAAGTTCTTTCAGAGAAGCGTCCCTTTCAGTTGTGATGGTGGTGTTTCGGTGGCTCATCTCCTCCACCAAGGCGAAATGCATTTGTCGCATTCTTTCCATAGATTGAGTTGCCTCATCAGCTTTTTGGGTGGCCTCTATTTCAGATTTTTGAGAGGATTCAGCCTCATCATTGAGCACTTGGATAATACGGTCCTTTTGAGCGAGGTCGGTCTCTAACTTCTTAATTATTTTCGCTCGCTCAAAAGCCACCTCCGACGCTTTATCTGCGGCTTTCATCCACTCCTTGTATTGGATATAAATATGATGGATATAGTCGTGCATTGTTTGTTCGGCCTCAGATGGGATTTTCTTTAAGTGAGGAGGGAAGATAAAGTTGTTAAAGCAAATGTTCGGAAAATCTTTTCTCAATTGGGAAATTTTAATCGCCCCTTCCCCCATAGGCTCGGTAATAGCCTGCTCAGTAACAGTAGGAGCTGTAGCTTCGGTCCTGCGGTGTTGAGACTCAGACCTCGGAGCGTGAGAAGATGGTTTTTGGCATGGAGGCTCTGGGGGAAGTGTGCTGTGAGTAGAAGGTTGTGTAGGGAATCGAGGAGGTGGAGAACGCGACCGGGATCGATATCTATATTCCATGTCTCTATCTCTATCCCTCTCATAACGATCTTGGCTGGAATAACCGCGATCGCGGTTTCTATCCTCCTCCCTTCGGCGGGACTCATAATACGAACTCGATGACTAGCGCGCTAAACGGAGACTTCCAAGCATAGAATCTTGCCTATTCATTGTATCTATAAAGTAAAGTAAAAACGGAGTTAGTAATCTTTCGAAGCAGACAACTTAAGGCTGGAAACCGTGTAGTGCCGTGAAGTGTATATGTGTGTGCAACCTTCCGACCAACCGGTAATGTCAGCCGCACTGATGGGAAGAGACTCGCTTAAATCTAGAGTGCTTTGAAACCCCTTCAATCCGGTGTCATTTTGAAGTGACACATAGTCCGGAATCGGAATATCAACAAGTCCTTCAAAAGGATTCTCTATTTGCGAGGGAGGAGCCTCCGAAATTCTAACGCTGGAGGCTGGCAGGGACACAACTACGGATTTCCATCTCGAGGATTTGTGACGCTTGTGTGCAATTGCCCTGCCTTTTCTCCTTCCCTCTGAACCCTGAACACTGTCAGAAGGCTCGGCAACGGGTTCATCGTTCGTGGGCATGTTTTCCTCATCACCCCCCTCGGATATTGCGACCCCGGGCGCTTTAGGCTTCACCCGCTTGGTCGGGACTGCCCTAAGCGCTCCTTCAAGTCTTATGCTTTGTTTTCATTCGATCAACCCAACAATCCTCAAGTTTCTGTCTGTTAGCATTGAGTCCAAATCTCTCAGTTCGCCCGGGACTTCCTAAAGAATTCGCACTATTTATTTGAAGTGAGCACCTTCGGGTCACGGAATTGCAACTGTAAAGGAAAAAAGATATTAGTTTCAATGTCAAATTATGACCATCCCGTTAACCACTGAAGAAATTGTAGCACTTACGTCTGGCTAACCATCGACTAGCAAACCCTGGGGAGCATCGAACATAGAACCACACAGTTTTGAAGTAGCTCAATCTGGTCCAGGCACCAGTCACAACTTGGCAGTTCCTAACCGCCTCTAAGAACGTGAAAGAAGGACTATCTCCCCGACTCTTAACATTAAAAAGGTATCTGATTTCGATCGGAGTCGGGGGTCGGAAAAGATGCTCCATGAATACAATGAATAGACTGTTTAGCAAAGCATATCCGTTTGGATGTAACTGTGATGGGGTGATTCCAAAGAAAGCCAGCACTTCCCGAATGTAATGGTTAAATGAGGGAAGTGTTCCAGCTTACACGAATTTCGATTGAAAGCAGTAAACCCTTCCGGGGGAGCATGCCGTCTGTCATTCGGTCCCGGTAATAAGACGTCGTCCAACGATAGACCGTGCCTTAGGTATATCCGTCCCAATATATCTTCGGAGATGTTGGATGGCATAGAATCTTGTGGGTTTGCAATAAAGGTTGCTCCCGGAAGCTCGTCCGGAGCTGGATCTATTACTTCGGCTGCGATGGTCGGGATCTCTATTGTCAAGGAAGACGAGCTTTGAGGCTCCTGCTATTGCGAACTTGTAGGTTCTATAACTAGTCAACTCGGTAAAAACCATCGTTAGATGATAATAAGCCCGTGTGTTCCCCAGTGTGAAGTGCATGAGTGTGTTGTGCAGTGGAGTCCTATGTAATACTTAAGAAATTCTACAAAAATTCGAGGAATGTTAAAATGATAAGACTTCGAAATTCAATTGGAAGTGATGGTCATCGCTGACCGTCACAACCGTGCCATCCAGACTTTGAAGACCGATCTGAGTTAAAGTTCGTTAAAGTTTTGTTGAGTTACAATTCCATCGACAAGCTTCAAAGGATAGTCAAATATGCAGTTTAATGGTCAAGTCCAATTATGCAAAGCAAAAGCTCATCGGAATCAAGTGTTCGAAGATGCATAAGGTAGTTGACTTCGTATCCATCAAGGGTTGAATGAGATCGTTCTCCCGAAGCCTAAGTTCGTACCGATCAAAAGCTTGGACCAATGACTTGTTCGCATCGATATGTTCGTATCGATACTCCATTCGTATCGATCGATCCATGCATATCGGTTGGCTCGTATCGATCCCCATATTTCAGTTTCGTATCCATCGGTCTTCATCGATACACATCGCCTCACTTCCCAGATCGATACGAAGCAACTTCAACCATCTCCTATCGATACAAATTCGATGCAAGAGATTGAAAGTCAGTAACTTCCACATCTCCACCGGTTGCCCTTCTTCTTCCCCAAGCTGCCAAGGTGCCATTGGAGTACCTCCTCGACCTCACTCCGGCTCCATTCCGACATCGACAACGTCGGAACTAGCCGATACCCTGGATGAAATGGCGTCAAGACTCGAGTCTCGTCATTTTTTAAGAGGTGTTAATCGACCGACCTATTTTAGAGAGATTGGTTTAAGGATTAAAAACTGGTTGTTTTGGGGACGAAGGCTTTTACAGTTCTATCTCTTTTTTCGAATCGATGCGAAGTGGAAAGTGTAAGCAAAGGAAAGTGAAAATTTTGTCTATGTACGGAAGGTATTTATATGGATCCATTACCAAGAGAAAGGCATTTCGTATCCTAGTGGCAAAAGACCGATAGAAGCGATAAGAATACTATCGATACAAAGAGCGACCTTCGTGTCCATCAACTCAAAGCAACCCAGAGCCTAGCACTTTGTGTCCGCCAGCCATCTATTTCGTATCCATCAATACGAAATCCATCGATGCAAAAGTCACAACAAAACCATGTTTGGACCACTCCACACCATCGATACGAAGGAGCTTATTCGTATCCATCGATCCAGAACGATCCGAAGTGCAGCTGTTCGTATCCATCCACTCGAAGACCACGAGAATTCACGCCCATCGATGCGAAATGTTCTAAAAGGCTGATGAGCTCGTATCGCTCACCATCGATACGAAAGCAAATTTTCAACTCCTCGAATTGATCCAGGAGAGGATCAATGCAAAAAAAACTCCAAAAAAACTGTCAAGCGTTGTTACAACTCGAATTTCATATCGATTCAGGAGAGGACCGATGCAGAATTTGATACAAGAAAACTGACAACGACTCGTGAACGTACGAACATTAACGAAAGTCAGTTCGGCATACATTTTATACGCAATGAATTAATATTCAATTTTCAAAATTCATAGGATTTGAATGCTCACCTGGTGACGATTACAACAACAAACAACAGATCACTATCATACAACACTTAGTTACAACGGTACGCAGTACAACAATTGGCAGTCAACCGTTCATGATTTAAGTTTCTGTGGAACGATCAAAGGCCACAGTTTTCGACGAAAAGACGACACCATTCAAACAAGTCAAATAAAACTATTCAGGGTGAAGATTACAACTTTTCAAAGCATGTCACGTTTTCATAGGACGTACTTTGGGGGGCAAATGTTATCCCGCCTTTTGGCAAGGCCGTGACACCAAAAACTTAACTGGAAACCGAGGACAGTCTGTCCCGAAGATCGGTTATACGCAAGCTCACTATGGATGTCGATAAATTTTGTCCGATTCCGGATCAAGCTACAATTGACAAGGCACGACATGCGAAGCTATGAAAGACAACTTTCCAAATTTTAAGTCAATCGGAGTTCGTATGCTCAAGATACGATCGATGCAAACCAAGGAAATCAACTCACACACGTCCATCATTTCACATCCATCTGTTCGTATCCATCGTTTCGCATCCATCTATTCGTATCCATCAAGCATCCATCTATTCGTATCCATCATTTACACTCAACTTCGTGTCTACTTGGCCTGGTTCTACTTCGTATCCATCAAATTGGCTCGACTTCGTATCCATCAATTGGTCAATTCGTATCGATTCCAATTGCACAGCACGTATCGATCGATCAACGATCGATACGAATGAAACATCGAACGAATGATACAAAAATGACCTCCTACTATCGATACGAAATGGCCCCCGGTCATTGATACAAAGTGAGATGCAATCGATCGATACGAACAAAGCAAAGACAATCGATACGAACAGAACAATTGCGATCGATACGAACAAGGCTCAACTGGATCGATACGAATAGGATACGTCCCTATGAAAGACTCAATCACTCGGCACGAAAAGTGGATTGATCCGAGGAGTTAGCGCCACGTCAACATGCAGGCACATGCTCGGATCGATACGAACAGAGCGATGCGAATTCGGTAGCCTTTAATAAACTCAAACTTGCATCGATCATAGCTCAAAATCTACAAGTCCAAATGCCACCAAATTATCATAAGAGCTTGCGTACATCCTCAAGAATGTTCTTGATCGATTTCGACTCGATTGGATGAAATTTCGATCAATATGAAATTCGTTCGTATCGATCACAGATCGAGTGCAAACCGCATGGGATCGATCGCGTGGGCCCACCCACGTGCAGGAAGAGGTCTCCCGAGATGTGAGTGAGATATTTGCAGCCTACGCCTATAAATAGCAACCCAGAACCTACAGAAAAGGGACTTTTTGGCTCTTCGACGTCCAGACTCTGCCGAAATCACTGTTGTACTTGAAATTTACTGTTGCAATCCGCTGTAACCAGCAAGAAAAAGTTAATAAAAGTCAATCATTTCATAGTGGACGTAGGCAACATGCAGAACCACTCTAAATCTCTGTGTTCTTTTGTTGTTTTCTTATTATTGTTTGGAGTGTTTGTTAGATAATCCTCTTTTTACATTTACTTTCTTCATTTTATCTCTTCAAACACTTCCGAAGAGTGTTGTGCCCAATTTGGTACAAACAGACACCTACCTAGATAACAAGATCTGAATGTGAGAAGAGAAGGCGACGGTGGTGAGATTAAAGGTTTGATCTTGAAAATCAACATCGATCAATCGTTCTTATGGATCAATGAAGCTCGATCTGGTATAGGTGGTGATTGGTTTCTAGATTGCGATGGGAAGATCTGAGATTCAATGAGTGTAAAGTCACAAAGACAAAGGCAAGATGAAGTACTTAAATGAAAGTGGAGACAGAAATTTATAGGAATGTTGTTTTTTATGTAATCTAAATAATCAGTCGGTGTCGATCAATATCGATCGGTACCGATTGATATGAATTCCCAATTAAAAGAAGTAAAAAATGAATGAAATGATGAAAAGGAAAATAGATATCTACCTGGACAAATAATGGAGTAGCTTTCAAAAATTCTCAGAGATAATCGAAGACTTCAACGTTTAATATCTGCTGAAAAGATGCAATCAATAACTGTTTAGGATGATGCGCCGATATTCTCTAAGGAGATGCAACATTTCACGAAATTGGTTTAAATGATAGAAGCATTTTCATGGATCTGGATTCAGTCGTTTTTCTTGATCTAAAACATGCTTTGTTATCACAAAAGCATACTTTAGAGGGTAAGTGTTATCCGATATCCGAACCAAGCGAGATTTCGATGGATCTGAACAAAGGAATAATGAAATGGATTGAGAAGCTTGGAAGATACCAAGATTGGAGAACACTTGAATTTGGCTAATGTTAATAATATAGGTATGAATTTTGATGATAAAAACCATACAAATATTGTTACAAATGAATTTTCAAGTTGTGTAAACTATAGTGCAAGAAATACAGGTACGCTACTCAAAATATTACAGGGATATACAAGTACAAATGAATTATACTTCAAGATGGATCAGTACAAGAGGAATAAAGTAGATCATGACCAAGAGGAATCAAGTAGATCAAGGAGAATAAGAAGAATCAAGTCTAGGAAGATAGAACAACTCTAGGAGGATATAAGAGATTCAAGAAACAAAACCTAGAAGGGCTCAAGAAATTCCATTAGTCAAAAATGTGTGTAAAGAGTCTTAGAAGTATTTTTTATAGATCCTGTGGCACATCTTTGAAACCTCTCTTTTAAAGATCTTTATTTTCATCTCTAGAACCTTTTTATAGAAGTTCAATAACTGATTTTAAAAGATATATAGTTTAAAACAATTTTTACAAAGTGTTTTTTAAAATCAACTAGCATATGTCAACGTACCCTATGATCATATGTCGACATAATAACCGTAGATTTTTTTAAATTAATGTGGATATTCCAACATACCCATTGGACATATGTCGATATACTAGCCGTTAATGCAATCTTTGAATCGAAATGAATAGACATGTCCTTTCATCCCATCGCCAAAAGACATTTGCCTTCATCTTCAGAATATATGCTCTGAAAAAAGAATTTTTATAACCAATCCCATTCTTTTCTGCTACTCTTTCTTCTCTACTACTTTGTGATAAAGTTCTCTTACTACTTTACATATATACTTTCTGAATTCATATTATTTCACTCTCATTCTTCATAAATTCGTAAACCACAAAAGATCATAGAGTTCTTAATTGAATTATTTATCATTCTATCTTTGATTTCATTTTATTCCTTTTAAATTTCAATTAAAAATCACTACCAGGGGTCTATATGATCATTGTACTGAACATTATGAGATTTGTATTCGAAAGATACGATTTCTTATAGAAATACTCTACAGCTACTTGAATTGTAAAGGTGTATCTGTGATAACCCTGATTTTTGAGCAGATCCATGATTTAATTTAGTTTATATTTGTTTAAAAATTGCATTAGAAAAGATGGGAATAGGAAACTGATTTGTAGATACATGGTTTAAAACATGTACAAGTTCACAAGTTAGTGCACATACATGCACACAATTTTCTGCATAATAAAAGCTAGGCAGAAACCAATATATAAATTAAAATAACTAGTCTAGAAATATATATGCATGAAGATAGGATTTTATCTTTAAATAAATCTGGCACAAAGAAAATAAAAGCTAGGCAGAAATAAACTTAAAATTATTTAAAGAAAGAAAGGAAAGACTTAGGCAAAATAGGCATACATATACATTTGCTGGAAGAAACAGAAATTGCATGGAAATGGCATGAATACACTTTATCTATTTCCAGTAATTTCTTTAATTTAGGAAATAAGAAGTCATGCATATAACATGACCCGGGGAAAGATTAAAAGAATGAGGCTTATTTATGAAAATGAAGACAAGGACCACATACCCTCTTATTTTCTTGAATCAAATAAGAGGCAGACTATGTTTTGTATGGGGTAGAACTGACATTGGGTAATTCCATAAACCCTAGTAACAGCCAGGATTTGTATAAAGAGGCTTAGTGTAGTGAGATCATACCCATTTTTCTCTTCATAACCTAAAGAAAAAATATATATAAGCCAGAGCACCGGCCATTAGAGTTACAGGAAGGCAGAGGATCAAAAGAAAAGCAAGGCTTAGAAAAAAAGGAATTAAGTGTGAGTAACCTCATTGAAAACTTTGGCATTAAGTCCTGAATATTGAGGCAGCCTATTTGAATTAATAATTTACTTTTGCAAGTTATGTTCATTTTATGATTTGATGACTTTGGTTTGTTAATAATATGTTCAAGTGTAAAACCCTTCATAGTGATTTACCCAAAAATAAGAGTCATGGATTTCATGTTTAAAATGTTTATCTGTGCTGTGAATTAATTTTGAGATGGAGTGATTTCTTTTTATGGGTTTTCTTCATGAAGTTATTTATAAAATCCCAGGATTTATGTAGTAGATATATGGTCAGAAAATGGAAAGAAATATGGGGCTGCAACATTGTGTTGTTGCTTATGTCTCATGTTAACTAAAGCAAAAGAGAATGTAGAAGTGCAATGTTATACATGTGTTGAGCTTCTATGTTTTATGAACTACCCAAGTCAAAATATATACTTATGGTTTAGCCAGATCTTCAAGATTAATAAGGATCTGATTGAACCAGAGGTAAGATAAGATAACTAGTAAACTACTTATGACCATATGTTTATAACTTGATCCACTGAAACCCATAAGCAAAATAATGTGCTAAGAAATCACATCTGTTTTTCATGATTAAATGTTTGCTTCTGAGAATATAACTTACCAAACTCTGGATGAATACATGTTGGTTGAATTGTTTATTTTTTTCTCTGATTGAAAAGTGAGATGCAGAAGGGATTAGCACAGCTATGAAAAAGGAAATAACACTTAGTAATTTAACTAAGGACTTGGGATCTTAGGGCTACAAAATATAGCTTGGCAAGGGGAACATTGTAAGCTCACACATGGTATGTTTATACCCAGGGGCCTGAGTGTGCTAGGTTAACAGAGAGATGTCCCAGGCAGTGTGTGTTTTAAAAAGAGAAAGTAGCTAAAGACCCTATTATATTTGATAGTGAACTTTAGAAATAGGTTCAGGAGAGGCTTGGGTGAAGTCCCTAATGGCCAGTAAATTTGTAAAGGGGGCATGATGACTGAATTGATGATTGCATTGGTTGGTTTATGATGTTTTATTGGTGAATCTTATGATTGTTTTCTCTGAACTAAATCACTGTGATCATATATGATTTTTTAAGTACTGATATGAATGCACATGCCTCACAAAAACATGCACAAAGATGACACTGAGTTTCTTAATTAATTCAAAGTATTTGGATATAAATAGAAGTCATATAAAATCATGTTTTCAGGTAGATTACTCATACCAGACATTAGTCTGACCCTTTTGTGTTTATGCACCATTGGGTGTCTCATATTTGTATGAGGCAGTTCATGGTGATTATGCAGGTAAATAGGAATTTTGTTGATCAGGCTTTGGATGAGTTAACTGCTTAAGGAATTGGATGATATTTTTAAAGACTTTGCTGAAGTTAAATTAGATATTCATGTTGAACTATGTTAAGATATTTTGTTTAAGTTGCTTAGAAAAACCAATGTATTGTTATTTACTGTTTTGTAAGTGTTGAACTTATATGTATCAGCTGAAACTATGTGCCTTGTTTTGCAAAATGCTTTGCTAAGAAATGAAACTCTAAAACTTTTGAAAAGAACAGTTAGTTGAAATAGTTGAGAATCTGAGATTGAAAGGATTTGTGGTTTGAATGCATATCCAAAGAATTGACATAAGAAAATCCATGTTTAAGTAAAAAAAAATCTGACAGAAAGGTTTTAAGTTGCCTTAGAAAAGAAAACACAATAACATGTATTTTGTTGAGAAACAGTTCAAATTGAATATGGCTAATATAACCATTTTCTTGAGCCTGGGTTAAGCCAGCACTAAAGAGTTTTTAAACTAAACTTTCAGTTACGATGTTACATCCCAAATATAAGGTAGACTAAGACCTTTTTACTAGTAAGAAGAGAAAGAAGTTAGGCACATGCAAGAGCACAGACACATATGCACAGGAACATGCACACACACATGCATAAGCAAGAGCCCAGTTTATACAGTAATTAAATTATGGAAATTTATGTAAAATGATAAGTCTTGAGACATGAAACCAATAGTTATGCATTAACCCAAGTGTACTTTGAAAATCTAGTTTTTAGAAACACTATTGCTATGTAGAGAGTATTTCCTTTAAGTAATACTCAAATAGATTTCTACTTTCAAATTTCTGTACTCTGATTCAAGTAGAAAATGACTTATATATCCTCATATATATAGGTTTAAGATAATTTAAGCAAACCAATAATCTTATTGGCATAAAGATCCTGGATAGAAGAAAATTGGAATTAAATTTTTTCTCGATTAAATGGCCACTGTTTTTAAAAAAAAATTGGGTCATTTCAGTATCCTGCCATCTGTAAAAAAATCAGGGTTGTATAGATGTCCTTGACCATCCATGGAAAGACAATAGTTTATGTGTGTCCTACTGCCCGTGAAAAGTCAGGATATGTGTACTTGCTACTCAATTCAAAGACAAATTACATAGGAGTACTTGCCACCCGTGAAGTTGCAAGTTTGTTATAGTGGGAATTCTATATAGGGTACAGGACTAGGATTGGGAATCCGAACTAGTATAAAAATTCCTAGTGTCTCTCTTTTTATTTTGCTGCTTTTTATTACTACATTGATTTACATTTATCTATGAATATATATGATTCTGAATTAAATAATTTGAAAACTTCAATTTAAACAATTATAAGTTTAAATAAACTATCTGCCTCCTCTAGTGCTATAATAAACTTTGCACAAGCATAAGGGTATCTCAAATAATCCACAGCTAAGTATGGCGAGATTCACTTCGATTGGCACTGAACGATTTATGGTTTGGTACCAATCAACCTTATGGCCAAGTGGGACCCACTCTATTCCTCTATGACTCAGTGTTTTAAGGTGAAGAAATGATAAGTGCAAGATGTGACATCGGTCAGTATTGATCCATATGAATTGGTGCTGAAAAATAGTGGTATGGAGACTTATCCATTCAAGCTAAAATACTATGCTATATCAAAGAAGAAAGCAACAGAAAGTTAAAGGCATCGATCGATGCCGATTGATGTCAATCAGTACCAAATGATGTTGGTTGCTGGGGAACATTTTTCGACCCGAATCTTGCAATTTCATACTCTAATTTGTTTATAAATAGAGATCCACAACAACTAGAAGGGGAATTTATGATTCTTTTACTAGGAAACGATGTCAAATTCAAAACTCATCGATCTAATCTTAAAAACATTGTAATTTGATGGTATAAGCATGAAAAACTTAGAATTAATATTCAATAGTGGGCATAAGCGTAAGATTTGGCCGAAACACTCTAAACATCGGGTCTATTATTTTTCCTTTTCAAAGCATCACATCACCAATCCATGTCAAAATGCAATTAACCAGATGATAACAAGCATTCAAATCTAAGCCGCATATAGCAAGCCAGGTCATCAATCCCAAGAAAAGGCTCTCCACTAATGGCGTTATGGCATATTGGCTATAAATAGGTAGCAATCCTAAGGCACAAGGGATCTTCTGGCGCACAAAAAAAAACCCGACATAAAATCATAGTGTACTTTCTTATATTAGAGCTTTATTCAAAGCTCATTAATGGCAAAAATGCCTAGGTTCAATGTAATAAGCCTCTCGGCAATATGAGAGTGACTAAATAAGGAAATGACAGTGAACGTAGGGATTTTCAGCCCGAAACATTATAAAAGTCTCGGCGTTATTTACCTTTTGTATTTTAACTCCTCTACATATGCTATTATTATCCTACGGTTCAACATCTCGTGCTCAAAGTTTGATTACATCACATCTCAGTAGCTTCTTTGCTGGGTCCAATGTTCCAGTTAGCTTTCAGAGTTACACTTTCGGATCTCGGAGTGTTGGTGTAGACGAAAATTCACACTAACAATTTTGGTGTTAGGAGAGCTCGAACCTCTGCACTTTGTTTCCTTCCGGGGACCTAACAGACCATTCCACCCAATTATGTCGAGTTATCGAAAACATAGGAGTCATCTCGGAACAGCCCCTAAACCTTCGCGTTCAACTCGTTGAAGAAGATAACAACGAAAGATTGGTAGCCCTCGTTTCGGAAAAGGAAAGTGGCTAAGAGTATGATCCTGTTTATGAACTTCGAGCTCCCCAAATCTGACAGGTTTTAGAGTATCTCTAAGAGTCCCTCCGAGAGTCTGCTCAACTCCGAGGGACAGTTAAGGCTATGGCAAACAAAATCAAGGACTTAAGTATCGTAGTAATGACAAATAAAGGTTCATATCTCCTTGCTAAAAGAGATCTCCTAGTTACCTCTACTCTTCGATCTCGGAAGAAGGTCAAACGAGACAAAGTCCTTACTCCATTCAATCAAAGTTTATCTTGGATCTTTCTGGAAACACGAGGAGATCTCCATTATCCAAACTATCCCCCATCCATTAAAGAAGGTCCAAAAGGGAGAAATTATTTTGTTTACCATCAAGCGAATGGACATGAAACAGACCAGTGTCGAAGACTTTCTCAAGCTGTAGAAAGCTTCATACGAAAAGGAAGGTTGATTGAGTTTGCCAAATAGTTACTTAAATATCTCATCTTTATGAATGTCTAACTTTGTTTTTATGTTTCAGGAGAAATTCGTCTAGACTCATTTGACTGAATATGTATATACCCCTTCTGAAGATAAAGGACACTATATGGTTCTTTATATTTGAAGAAATCTCTCAATTTACCAAAGATGCTCCTTTTGGGTTTAGCTCTTTCCTCTCTTGGTAAGTACAATCCAATTTCGATACCCATGAAATTCTATCTCTCCTAGTTGTTTTCGATTGCTGTGTCTGCATTTAGAGTCCAAGGGCCGAAACTCTTCCATTGACCCGACGAGGTCGAAAAAGAGTTTCACCTTTATCCTAAAAATGTTAGCTCTCTCAATGATTCACTTTCTCAATATTGAAGTAAACTTGTTTTCTACCAAATAATAAGGTCTACCAATTATTCGATTTCAAAAAAACTCTTTTATAATCCAAAAAACATTTTTTTCCAAAAATTCATGTTTCCATTTTTCATCTGGTATGATCATTAACTTAATAGAGTTTCGGATGGCCAACACCGGCCAAATGTAGTTTAGATGGCCAACACCGGCCAAAAGTGGTTGTAGATGGTCGACACCAGCCAAAAGTGGTTGTAGATGACCAACACCAACCAAAAGTGGTTGTAGATGGCCGACGTCAGCCACAAGTTATTGTAGATTGGGACCAACGATAAGTTGGTAGACTTCTCCATAAGAGCACCCCCGCATGATGCGCAACAAAGTGTAAGGCCAATATCACCTGAGTTTAAAAAGACGTTGAAAAGTAGAATGCATGCTAATAGCGAGCTATGGTCAAGTAGTACAATGCGCCGGGTAGAATCCCAGTTAGATTAGAATATTGGGTAGAGCACCACTAATAGTGAGCCATGGTCAAGTTGTACCATGTGCATGGTAGATTCCTAGTTAAATTAGAATATTGGGTAGATTGCCAATGATAGTCAGCCATGGACAAGAAGTGTTATGCATCGGGTAGATTCATAGTTAGATTGGAGTGTTGGGTAGATTTCCAATGATAGTGAGTCATGGGTGAGAAGTGTCGTGCATTGGGTAGATCCCTAGTTAGATGAGATCATTGGTTAGATTCCCAATAATAGTGAGCCATGATCGAGAAGTATCATGCATAGGATCAAAATCGGATAGAATTCCTAACAAGGTTAGAGTTTTAGGAGGAGAGTTCCTAAATAAAAATGAGCATTGGGTAAGGATCCAATCCAAGTCGTAAGGATGCATCAATCTAGTAAGCATAGACATTGAAAACACCAATACGGCAAGACGCTAAGGGTAAAGAAGGACCCCGAGATGGAATTAAAAAGGACAAGCAAAATGGCTTGAGTTAAAAGAACTAGTCAACCGAAAAGACAAAAGGGGACCTCAATGTTATAGACAGGTTATCCAAGTGATGATTAGTACATTTGGAACGCAATATACAAAAGAAAAGAAGAAGGGGCAGCGTCTCATAAGCCTTCATACACATTCGTAACCCTAGTTTTGGCTTCCTTCATGGCCCCCTCTAAGCGAGACTTAAAATGCTCCTCCATCCCGTCGTACGTCTTAGATATCCATTACTTCTTAAATTGCCTAAATGAAATTCTTCGATTATCCCTAGTACAAACAATAATGTTTGATGCATTAGGCATCAGGGTCGAGGAAGAACTCCTTTCTGGTTGGGAGTGTCGGGAACAAAACCCAAAAGAGACAATTGTAGTCCTTTTAGAAGAGGGAATCCCCATAGCAGCATACTCTCTACCCCTACCTCTTGCTCGAGCCGAAGGGGCTGCAACCGTAACTTCATTGGTAAGCTTGCTATCAGTTTCGAGTTCTCGTAGCTTGACTGTCGAAAGCACTCGGTGAGCTTCAGCCAACTGCTGTCTAAGAGTAGTCGTCGACTCCTATAATCCCGAAACTACCGATTCTAAAGCCTGGCCAGTAAACCGGCACCGCCTCCCGAATGGCAGGCATCTTTTTGGATAGCTCCTCAAGAGTTCGTTTCAAAGATTCGTTATCTTTAAAGGCAGCATGGTTGTTAGCATCGGGATCACGACTATATTTCGTCAATTTGGCTATCTTATCATCAAGACTCCATTGCATGGAGGCAAGTTCTCTTTCTAACCTTAAGCAGTTGGGACATGTTTGCCCCTAAAAAGAGATTTTAGTTAGAACCAGAAAAGACGAGTCATCATAATAATAGCTCTATTTCATTCTACTGAAAACTAATACAGATAGTAAGTGAAAAAAAAGGAGTACAGAATTCATGGTCCTCTAAGGTAGGCAAATTTCTCCTTAGTAGCTAAAATGATCTTAAGGCCTCTACTTCTAATATCAGCAATAGACCCCGAGGGTCTGGCCAAATTGAAAAAAGTGATGTACTTCCCTAAACTACCCTTCGGTATAGAGAGTTTCGATGGAGAAGAATCTACTGAGGGCAATCTAAGGTTGGCTTATGGAACGCATTGGGGAACATATTCCGAAACATGTTCACTTTCAGATATCTTCCCTTCGGTAATAGCTAAGGGGGTGGGGTTACACTTTGGTAACCAGGAAGAGCCTCTAGAGTTATAGTTAGGCTCGGATCATAGAATCTTCTAAGGAAAGATAACCTTTTGTTCTTCAAATGTGAGTCTCCTGGATACAGTTTAGAGAGTAGAGAAAACTCTTGAAAGACCTTATCTCGGTCATCTAAAGCGAGCTTTAGTTTATTCCTAAGATCCAAGATTTGGTTGGTTAACCTAGTACCTCTTAGCTAAGGGACTTAATCATTCTAGCACAAGACTAGTCATGTGTCCCCTATATACCCTCGATCTTATTGGACAAGTTTACGTTTCTTAGTCTACAAGATTTTAATTAGGTTTTAAAGATGCCTATGGTTGCTAACAACCTCGAGTTTCTAGTTTGGCTCCTCTTCCATAACACTTCATAGTAAGAGGTGAAATATGACTTTCCCTGTTTAAACACGATTAAGAGAAAAAGTACTTTAGAATAGGCACAACAAAGATAGTAAAGGAATAATTCGACACCAAATAGAAGTACCACCAAGGTCAATAATTACCATAAACGAAGGCATAAAGAAAGTGTACTAGAGTTATTACAAACCAAAATTTTAAACATCATCAGTAGGGGAATTTTGAGATTCAGAATTATGGCGTACCTCTCCACTACCCTCATCCTCCTTTGCGCTCTCTCATACTTTTGGAAAATTCTCTTTTCAATCCTTTTGCCATTAGGATTGAAGCCTATAGAGAGAGTTAGGCATTTATCCCTATTGAACTCATATGCGTTGTAGAGGATTCCAAAGGCTTCGACAGCAGCCACCTTCTCAGTCTCTTCCTTGGTAACTAAGCCCGAGACCCTTTTCTTGGCTTCAGCTAACTCTTCTTCGGTCCTCTGATGCATGGCCTTCCAGTCTTTTAAAGCCTTCTCCAGTTCTGTAATTTTGGTTTCGGAAGCTTTCTGCTCCAGGAGCTTCTTCTCCCTTTCATCTTGAGCCTCCTTCTTGGCCTTCTCCTTGTATTTAGCAAATCGTTTTCCAATAGACTCGGGCTTCTCTTTATATTCTGCCAGTTGTCTCCCAACAGCATAAGCCTTCTCTAACTCTCCCTTTAACTTCTGAAACCCTCGATGTAGAACCGAGAAGTCAGCTAAAACCTAAAGAAAGAAGGTTATTTTGGAAAATAAAGAGATAAGCATTTCGAAAAAGAATCAAACCTTTACCCTGAGGTGATCCTCCATCCCCATACTCATCATCCTCTTGAAACTATCGATGTCATCAGCTAACTCCACTTGAGAGTTCCCCACAACCTTGGGTAAATGATCATCGATGGCAGAACGAGTTACCTTAATCACCTGGTCCATTTGATCCCTTGGGGAGGAAGTTAAAACAAGGGCGTCTGGGAGAGGTATGACTTTAGCAGAAAGGATACTCTTCTTATGCTTCTTAGTTTCGGATTGATCTTCTAGAGCTGGTTTTTGTCGAGAAGAAGTGGAAGAGGTTGACTTGTTCAATGGCAACCCACCTATTTCGAATATATCGTCAAAATCCACTACCACATAAAAAGAGGAAACAAGCCAATTAAGTAAATTTATACTTTATAAAAGTTATATACTAGGACACATGTTATAATATATTTAAAACCAAGGTCTACCATTGGGAGCAACATTTCATCTTTCGGGTTTAGCATTTTTGGAGTCGGTGATTCTTCAAGATTACATAGATCAATCATGTCTAGGGGCATGGTTTTAGTTGAAGGGGGATCTTATCCAAGAAACAAAGCCGAGGACGATAACAACCCAACATGTCTAAGCCTTTCCCCTTCCGAAATTTTCACCATCTCCTCATACCTAGAGTCGAAGAGATCCGTGAGGGTTGGAGCCTTGTCCCTCCTAAGTTTAGCTAAAGAGATAAAAAGGGAAAAGATATTAGGGAATGATGTGATCAAAGTTTAAGAGTATTTCAGAAAAGAAAAGTTTGAAAACTTACAAGTCTCTGGCAACTCAGTAACGATTCAGGGATCATCCGTCTTAACCTAGAACCAATGGGTAGTTGTTACTTTGCTAAGCGGTTTAATCCAAGGCATCTTCTTCCGGAATTGAAGAAAATACATGAAAACTAATGACTTACTAGGTGACTTATGCAAGTTGTATAAGTACTTAACCTTGGAAGTGGTCATGTTTTGGTACCCTCTCTTCCAATATAAAACCGCTAAAGCAGATAAAGTGCTATACGAGACCACCCCAACTTGAATCATATTAAGCTTATAAAATTCTAGGATATCGACCAATAGGGAGGGGGCAACAGGAAGCGATATTCCGTGTGCTAAATGTTCCAATGTCCAAGTGAAGAACCCTTCAAGGGGTTCACTCAAGTCGTCATCTAGGCTAGGAGCCTAACCTCAACCCCCTCAATCCCGTAGCTCTCGATCCAGTTCTTTAACTCCTTCTGATCAGTTATCATTTTATCCATCGAAGAGTCTAGAGAAGATTAATGTTAAGCTAGCTATTTAGTAAGAACTCCTAATTTCTACTAGAAAAGTTTAAGGCCTTATGGATCACAAAAGGAATTAAGCATAAAATTTGATCCTATAGCACAAGCTCGAAACTCAAATTTTAGAATTCTCTAAAAAAAACTAAATTGTCGATAAGACAATTATCGACCCAAGTTAATGAAAAATTTGGTCTAGGCACAAAATTGTAATCTACAGGATAACAGACATCATGGATTAACCAATCAATCAATACCCCAAATCAAAAATCAATGATTAATATCACTATGGTGATTGAAATCGAATCTATTGTAAGTTCGGAAAAAAGGGAAATGCTTGCAGATAACGATAATGATAAAAGATGCCGATAAGATCATAGAAAAGATTAAAGACTCACTATTTTCGGTCGGAGGTTTGCGGTAATCTGTGATGGTTTCCAAGCTTTAATGGAGGAGGCAACTGATTAGCAATAAGAGTAAGAAAGAAGGAAGATTAAAGGGTTTATTTAAATCCCAGAACCAACTGTGGAGATTATCTTGTTAGTGAGAACCTAACCGTAGAATAAACATGGCAATATCAAGATATAAATCATCATGGGATAAAGAAAAAGGAAGCACTTTTCTAGAGAAACCAATAGAATCATGACAGATGTCATAAGCTTTAAATGCAGAATCAGGACCCATCCTTTTAGAATCAAACCTTGGCCACTCTACTTCACAGGTCTCGCGAAGCAATAATCTCCTTGGCCTTATGTTCTAGTTTAACCTCCGCAACACTGAAGTAATTTCACTTACCACTTGCCTAGATGGATTCAAGTAACAAGCATAGTTTCAAACATTTTGACCCCAGGGTCTCGAATCCAATTTTGCCTTTTGGCACCAAAGTACTTTTGCTTACCACTTAGCCTAGATGGCTTCAAGTGACAAGCATAGTTTCAAACATTATGACCTTACGGTACCAAATCAGATTTTGCCTTTCGGCACCAAAGTTATTTTGCTTTCCACTTAGCCTAGATGACTTCAAGTGACAAGCATAGTTCCAAACGTCTTAACCCCACGGTCTCAAGTTAGATTTTGCCTTTTGGTACCAAAACAGTTTAGCTTACTACTTAGCCTAGATGGTTTCAAGTAGCAAGTATAGTTTTTCAAATATTTTGACCTTATGTTCCCGATTTAATTTTTTCCTTTCGGCACCCAAACAATTTCACTTATCACCTAGCCTAGATGGCTTCTAGTGACAAATATGATTTTGAAGTTTTTATCCTCACAGTTCAAAGTAAAATTTTCACCTTTCAATTTTCAAAACCTTTAATTACTCGTCACTTGACCCAAGCAACCGGCTTAGTTCCTGTCCCTGGGCAGCAAATTAAGTTCAACCTTAACCAAGATTACTGCAGTATGGTATTGAGGTATTTCCGCTTCTTGGTACTAGTTTTAATTTCCAAAAGGCCTCTAGGAAATGGTAAATTCCAAATTACTTTCAAAATCCTCTAAATAAGGTTAGATCTTTTTAAGTTTTCCAGAAAAAGTAGTATTTCTGAAAGTTCTCAGGATACTACTTTTCCCGAAAACTCATGGTCCACTTTCATGATGAGAATGGAGCAAACAAGCCAAGTAACAAACCTGATATGACACTATCCTTTCTAAAGTCTACCTCATACCAACCATGTAAGGTGAACATCAGGAGGCATGTGTTACACCATAATTTCTACCAAGTATAAATTACGAATAATTGAAAAGAAGGTTCCTTGGCTTATAATTTCAAGACCCATTACTTAGTTTCCAACTAGAGCATAAGTATGGAACTTAGTACCCAAGAGCATGTGATCCGAGAGCATGAATGAAAGCATAAACCAAGGTCAAGATCGTTGTTCAGTTGAAACAAGAAGCTTAACCAAGGGCAGCAATTGCTGAAGCCAAAAGCCTTTTAACAAGTATAAACAACCAACGACTCAGGTAGCCTCCGGCCGAGATCAACGGTCAGGATAAACAAAAAGAAGTAAAGAAGTTATATATAAAAGCGTCATGTTAGCAATCCATGACAAAATTCAATTAACCTAATGATAACAAGCGTTCAAATCTAAGCCGCATATAGCAAGCCAGGTCATCAATCTAAAGAAAAGGTTCTCCACCAATGGTGTTACGGCATATTGGCTATAAATAGGCAGCAATCCCAAGGCACAAGGGATCTTCTGGCACAAAAAAAGAACTGACATAAAATCATAGTGTACTTTCCTATATTAGAGCTCTATTCAAACTCATTAATGGTGAAAATGCCTAGGTTCAGTGTAATAAGCCTCTCGGCAATATAGGAGTGACTAAATAAGGAAAGAATAGTGGACATAGAGATTTTCGGCCCGAAGCACTATAAAAGTCTCGGTGTTATTTACTTTTCATATTTTAACTCCTTTGCATGTGCTATTATAAACTTACGATTCAACATCTCGTGCTCAAACTTGATTGCATCACATCTCAGCAGCCTCTTAGCTGGGTCCAATATTCTAATCAGCTTTCGGAGTTACAATTTCGGATCTTGGGGTGTTGGTGCAAACGAAAATTCACACTAATAATAAAAATAAAATAAAGCACTTAAGAATAACAAAGCTATGTAATTGTAATATTTATATGGTACTAAGAACGTGGAATTTTGCTTAGTATCTAGATTCTTAAATGGTTCAACTATATTCCAACCATTTCAACTAGAATCCAACCAGTTCAACTAGATACCAACCCTTTTGTAGTATCATAGGATGAGGTATTTATAGTAGCTGGAATGAGTAACGTATGGCTGAGATTGTACTGTAAGAAAAGACGGGAATCAGGGTCGATCGTTAATCTGATTATAGAGATGGATGGTCGACAACTATAAAGCAGGTCAAAAGATAGGAGGTGGATGAGAAAGCACTCATCACCTTTCCATATAAGGCGTGGGCTTGCATTAAACATGCATTTAATGCTGACGGTAAGCCCCATAAGATCAGCCGCCCCATTGGTAGTGCTTTGATGGGATGGATTGACAACTTTGTCTTTCACTTGAGTACCCACATGGCCCGGTCAGTTTACCGTATGTCGGCAACATGGAAGATGCTTTGAATTTTGCTAAAGACCACAAGGGAAAGGCAGGAAATTGTCCGTGTAACAACCCACTCTGGAGCGGATCTAATTTTCGATCTTATAAAAGCCCATTGAACCTAGGTCCACTTTAAAGCTAGTTGTTGGTTGGTAAAATTGATACCATGAGCAATATACAAAGCTACCTATCTATGCTTTTTGAATCTCACAGCGGAATGGATAAATATAATAACAAAAATAAGTACCCATATCATAAAAATCAAATCTCAAAAACACAACATCCTAAAATATCCATAGTACAATATCTCAAAATGAACATCTACCTATCTGAAATCTAGGTAAATCGGAATACATTAAAAAGATAGATAAATAACTAAATTGTCACAAATCTTCAGCATCGCCTTCATATTCTCCATCAGCATCATTCCCCCTAATTTGTAGGTTGTAATAAGAAGGGAGTCAAAACAACAATTTCTGATGAATGAAAATTCAAGTCTTACAATAATAGTATATAGGCAGTATCATTTAGATAAGTAATAAGTCTTACACATCCTATACTTTATCCTACTAAGTATGCCTCTACTGTAAGCCAAAGACTTTTTCAGTCCACCTCCATAATGTACCTTTAGCAACCAAGGACCTTTTCCACTCAAACATTATAACTCTAACATAGGTGCAACGCCATTACGGGGTCTAATGAACCATATCCATCAATCATGTCCTAACGATGTGAAAGAAAGCACCAAAACTAGTTAATACCTCTTTAATAAGAATTAGGCAGACTCTAACCATGTAATACCTATACCCTAGTCAGATCCCCATCATTTGATACCTAAACCCAAAGCGGACCCCTCTCTGCTACTTCCTGACTGACATCATAAGAAATCTCATAAGGCCACTTAATACTTCTTTTATGGGAAAGAGGCGAACCCTACAATAAACACTTAATACCTCAACCCTGAAACAGACCTCCTCCAAAGATTTCCCAATACCGCACATAAAAGATAATCATGACCATTTAATACTTCTTGAGTGGGAAGGAGGTGGACCATTCAACAACTACTTAATACCTCCAACCCAAAAGCATGCCCATACTGGGATATCTATGTTATAACCCATACCCCAAACCGTGAAGTCTCATATTAGTCCGCTTATTCGTAGGTCCTGATAGCTATATTAGTCGGGTAGGCTTACCCTATAGAATTAGGACAAACCTCATGCCCACTATGGGTACTTATTATAGGAGATGTCTCATATTAGCCCCGAAGTCACACCGTTGGTGACCAGATTAGCTGGGTAGACTTCCGTGTGCTTTTAACTAACCTTGCATCCCTCTATAACTTTGTCATATTTTCACTCTCCGAGTATACTGCCATATATAGTATACATATATAATACACCTCACCCGCATTTACACATTAAGGCCATATAAAGAAAAATCCTTATTTCACCTTTAATTATGGATTAATTACCATAATTATCCTAAACTTTATTCCTATAGGTTTTAATGCTATTAATTAACCTATTTATTCTATATGATATGACTTATACGTTATTAATTTCTTTATACTTAACATAATTTTTAGGCTAACTAATTTATAACTAAATATTCCTAAGCGTGCGTAAAGAAATATTTTTATACTAAGGTTTTCGCTTGCTATAGTAATTGTTAAAATGTCAAAACTTCCATATTCATACAAGCCTTAGTTCCATACAATAATTTAGAAAAGCTAATATCCTTAGCTAGACAGAATAGACTTATGTGTGTGTGTATTCAAAAATGAAATCAAAATACCAAACTTATTTTACATTAATATAGTAGATTCAATGCCACTATTTCAAGAAAATAAAATTTTACAATTTAAACCCTTTATATTCTATTCAACTTTTACATATACAAGCTTAAAGGGTAAAAAGGGATTCATATTTGCCTAAATTATGGAAATAGGTAGTGCAAACTATAAATAGGAGAATCCATTCTTTTCACACTATTTCTTTTTTCTTTTTTTAGAACCCTTCATCACAACAACAAAAATTAGAAGTGGAAGTTGAGTAGAACATAAATTATTGAAATTGCAAACAATAAATTAAACCTACTATATTAACATAAAATAATTGAGATTCCAACCAATCTAAGAATTAACATTTTAGTAGGGGAATTTTGGGGTTTTAGATTTAAGGTTTTTGTATACAAAATTCTCCAAGGCATAAATCAAATCCAAACTTTACTACACAAATTACTAAAATGTGAAAAACTAAGATTTCCACTCATAGATAGCTTTTCCTGATTTCCTTTGGATTCGATTCATGCCTTCGCCTAATTCCTCCTTCAGTTTTCATCTTTTTGGAATATACAACAATTCAATTGTATATAGATTGGATTCATAATTCAGAGATTAGGGAAGAACAAAAATAAAAAATACACATACATACGCACACACGCGCACACACATACACACACACACACACACACACACATATATATATATATATATAACTAAAACTTATTACCTTACATCTGATTGACTTCTTCCCTAAAAGTTGAATCTTGAATCTAACGACATATTGAGAAAGAGAATTGATAGAGTTTCCCTACCGTTGTAATTTTTTATGAATAAAAGTGAGGGTTCTAGCCTCTTATTTATAGCGGTTAGGATGTGTTTGGACCGTAGGATTTAAGTCGGATTAAAATAATAAAATCCGAGTCGTTCCTGGCCTAACTAAACCTTAGCCTTCATGCCTTAACTGGTCGATCATCCCTCTTGGCTAGTCGACCGGCCCAGTGAAGGGGGTCGACCAGCTTCCTACTGCTAGCCATGAATTATTTATTGACGTTTGATTGTTCTTCCTTTCCCATTTTAAGGCTAACGTTAACATTTTCTTTAAACATTAAGTTTCCCTTGACGCTAAATTATTTATTACTTTTTTAATTTCAAACATTAACTTTTATAAATTTTTGAATTTGAATTCTTTTAAAAAAATTTAAATTCAAAAACTTCAAATGTTAATAACTTTTTTACTTGAACTCGAATCGCTAAACTTTGCATATGAAAGTTGATCAGAAAATCGCCACGAACATAATGGTGTAACTCTCATGACCAAGTTCCTACATTTTTGAAATTCTTATTTTTCACTTACTATTAGTTAATTAATTAATTTCTTATTAATTTATACGGGGTGTTACAGTCTGGGTGTGGGGAATCCGGGAGGGAGGCCGGGTGTCTACTAATCTTGTAGTATGAAGCTATGATGTAGAGGAGCCGGGCAGGTCTAATACAAGCTTGGTCCTGATCTTCAGCTGCTGTTGGAAGTCTAATATAGAGGAGCCACGCGGGACTGATCTATGCCTAGACCTGGCTTTGTGAAAGCTGCGATAGTCTTGAACTGCTGTCGGAAGTCCAATATAGAGGAGCCAAGCGGGATTGATTCGGGCCTAGTCCTGGTCCTATGAAGGTTACAGTGATCTAGAACTGTTGTTGAAATTCCAATATAGAGGAGCCATATGGGACTAATCCTGGCCCGGTCTTACTCTTGTGAAGGTTGCGGTGGAGAGAGCGGGCTTTCGCATGTCGCCTTGTTGAGTTGAAGGGCTGTTGTGGAGCTATAGGCTTAGAACGACACTTGACTAGGCCAACCAAGGATTAATTTGGTTGGCTTTGATTGGGTCAAATTGCCTTCAATTGGGCTTGCTAGCTGCTTATGAAAAATATAAGCAACATCATGTCCCCCATTTCGTATCTATTTAAGGGTACGAACTTAGACAAATACCATACAAATATTTTTCGAATAAGGACTCTACAACGCATTTAATGCCTTCGAAGTGGCTTCGCACAATTAGTTGTGACGATTCGATTTTCCAGACATAGCAGGGATGTGTCACATCTCTCCAAGCGCTTTGACTTGACTTAATACTGATCTCTATCAAATAGCTAGGATCCTCTTTGCCTTTAGAGTTCAACGCATGCGATTGAATATGTGGGTATATAAATACCCCTTCTCCACCTTCCTTGAACCCACAAAATTAGTCTTCATGAAAAAAATTTCAGACCTTGTGATTCATTCGTAATTCTTCATTGATAAAAAACTGCTGGCTTCGTCATCTGTTTCCTTTCCATATGCTTTTTCTCGTATGCCTTTTTATCAAATTTCGTTGGAATGTCGAGAGAGGAGAAAGCTCTTTGGCATCTGAAATGCATCTTGTTGATTGTAGTTCAGACCATTGGTTGGAAACTTCAACCCGAGGCAGACTATGCATGCCGCTTGGCTTCGACCCCTGCCTGCTGGCTAGGGTTCTGATAGTGGTTGGATATCGGTTTTGGACTAATGATCCAGGTGAAGCTAGGGTGCTTCCTTGCATTAAGGCTTTGATACTCCTGGTTCCATGTCGGTTTGGACGCCTCTATGCCTCTTTGAAAGGCGTAGGGGTTGTAGCCTCTGCTTTTTCTGCTATGACCGAAACCTTGGTCTGCTCCTTGATGAGGTTGTCTGGAAGTTTCTCAAGGACCTTTGAAAGAGAGGGCACTGGATTTGTAGCACGCTCCCCCTTATTCAATAATTTCTAGATCAGTCGAAGCATCTGAAGTGCTTCAAAGATGGGAGCTTGTTCGGTTTCCTATAACAAGTTTTTGATCATTTGAAGCGCTTCTCTGACAAGGCAAGGGGCTTTCTAGAGGGTGATAAAAGTGCGCGTTGGCTAGCTTCTAAAGAATTGGTGATGTGCTTCTTCTTCTGCTCTTTTACTTCTTTTTAACCAATTAGTCATGAGAATATCACTGTACACCCAGCAGGATGGGCATTGAGCCCTCGTGCTATTTTGAACTGCATGAAAAAGATCTGCTGTCGTAACTCTTATTTGAGAAAATTGTTGCGTTGCTTGATAATCTATGCAACTTGTGGATGAAATACCTTGAGTATCCAGTAGTCCTTATATTTATGCTACAAAAAATATTTTTTTCATTTTATTTTAGGAGTATGCTCACTATTAATGCGACAATAAGATAAAGCGGATGCAACCATTAGTGTATCCATGTGATGGTCAGATGTAGAGTGACAGTTTGCACCAGAATGGAGACTTAAGTTTGCTTGCATGCCCTTTTGGGCCTCAAGCGGTCGAACGGTGAGTGGAAGACGAGCCCAGGCTCAGACTCGAGCGCATGAGCTATGGGGTTCTCCTAGGTGACACACTGCCGAATATGGGATGATCATTGATTCCGAAGTGAAAAGGTTGGAGTGGCCAAGTGATGACCGGATGTAGAGCGTCGGTTTGCTCTGCCATGAGGAAACACAATTTTGCTCGCGACTTCTCTCGAGCTTCAAGTCAAACGATGAGTGGCAGACGAACCCATGCTCGAACCCTGGTACACAAGCTGTAGGGTTCTCCTAGATGACATGTTGCCAAGTATGGATGACCGTTGATCCCAAGCCGAATATGAGTGTATTGGTTTTCTCACTATGTGGGATGTGTGATAGTGAGGCAGGCTACACACACGTAGCTTTCCACATCATAATTGAAAAATTATATGTAATGAAGGTTCAGGATTGAGGTAATGTTGCTCCAGCTCTCGGGCAAGTCGACCAACTATGAGGGAGTGGGAGCTGCTTCCACTGGTTCGGGGTTAGGGGTGCTTTGGAAGAGAAGAAAACCACTGCTGATCATTGGGTGCTTTTATTGTAGCATTAGAACTCCTTTCTTTGTTTGACTAAGGGATGTTCCATAACATTCCCTTGCCTTCTGTCGGTTGCTCCAAATATTGCCGATCCCTTCTTGGACGGGGAACTTCATGACAAGGCGGTTGTAGAAAATGATGCCATCCAGCTTAGCAAATGTTGGTCGTCCAACTAATAATTATAAGGAAATTACCTATTAACAAAAGTTTATCTAGATCTTCACCACTAGGGGCTCTTGGACGAATGTTGTTACAAGCGAGGTAGGGCCCATTGGTGCAACAACGACACCTCCAAAGCCATAAATAAGCAAGGTGCATAGGGTGAGGTTGTAGGCGGGAAACCTTAGGGCTTTAAACATATTCTTGAACATGACGTTGACTGAGTTGCCCCTATCCACGAAGGCCAGATGCATATTTGAGTTAGCCAAGGCAAGAGTGATGACCATGAGGTCGTGATAGAGGTAGGAGACTGCTGTCTTGTCTTCGATCGTGGAGCTGATAAGCTGATCTGATTCCAACTGAGGTGCCTTTGACGCCCGGGACTCTAACAAATAAACCTACCATGCAGTACCTACCTCTCTCTAAAACCGGGACTGGGCCCTTGGCTGTTGCCTTCCTCATGCGTACCCACGCATATGGTTAAGACATCGGTGATGGATTGGAAATTTGTATTGTGTTAAGGGGGCTGATTTGGTCGTGTTCTCCCTTTGCTCGACCTGCTGACGAACATATTCCAAAAGTATGCATTCTAAGATGAGCCTTCTGATCCTGTCCTAAAGCACATGGCAATCTATTATGGAGTGGTTGTTGACTAGATGGTGGAGAAATTGGGTCATCTAGCAGTGGAAGAAACAGATGAATTTCAAAAAAAAAATCATTTTGGATCTTTAATGAGCCTACGAAGTCTAAATTTCATTTAGAACTTTTCTAAATTTGGTTAAATAAAATCATATATTCTATTTAACTAGTTAAAGAAAAGTTTAGATAAATTTAATTTCAAATGTATAGTGTGTCAAATACATCTAACGTTTATTTATAAAAGTTACTGTATAGGAAATGAAACCTTTCATTTTATTCCCAAAAACAAGAATTAAATGGAGAGAGAAACCTTTCATTTTCTCTCTTTAATTTGAATTAATTAATTCATTAAATATCATTAATTAATAATTTATTCATGGCAAGATTTAGTACTATGTCCATATGTATTCTAACGGTTCAAATTGTAGTTTGAGATTTATTATATTTTTTGTTTCATTTATTTATATAAGCATACATACATACATATGTATACATACATACATACATACATATATATATCATATACATGTATATACATATATATGTGCGTGCATATGTAACATCATAATCCGTGAATGGTATAATGTGTCCGTATACAGATGTTGGGATTTACATTGCAACGGACAGATTAGCTCATTTTAGTGTACTGTAATTTGTCCAAATATATGCTTATATAATATGTCAACAAAAGATATTAATATATGTATATGAATACACACACACACACAAACACACACACATACATAGAGATATTTTTTTTCACATACACTGAGATATATATATATATATATATATATATATTACTGAATAAAATAGTTTCTACCATAGTAAATTAGTGTAAAAAAATTATATGATGATAAAAATACAAGTTTTATAATTTTAGAAAATCTGCAAGCACATTGTGGGCTTAAGATTAATTTATGGAATTTTCTCAATTAAAATAATATTTATTATTAAATAATTGATAATAGACCGTAAACAAATTAATTCTTAAAAAATATGAAATCAAGCTAAAAATTGCTAAAACTTTTCTTAAAGGTAACGGACACATATTTTGGTCATAGAAAAAGAATTTTTCAATTGAAATTATATTTTTTTAATTAAATAATTAGTTGTAGATCGAAAAGAAATTAATAAAAAAAATTAAATTAAGTTATAAAAATTTGAAATTTTTTTGAAGGTCCTTGTGACATATTTTAGGCTGAATGTAAATTTGTTGAACTTTTCTCAATTGAAATTATATTTTTAATTAAATAAATTATTGTAGGCTAAAAGTAAGTTAATTTAAAAAATATTAAATTAAGTTTTAAAAAATGTGAAAATTTTACAGTAAGCTTCTTATATATTGCAGCAAACAAAAAATTAAAAAAACTAAAATTTTGATTCATTGATTATTTTATACATAATAAACAATTCACAAAATCATTAAATAATAATAAAATATGTGTATACATATTTAATAAAATATTTTTATATTTTATGATTCATAATAGGTATAAATCATGATAAGAAAATTTTAAGATTAAATGTACGATATATAATCATATATTAAATTATACATATTGATAATTTGCAGATCTGTATAATTTAATACATACATATATATATATATACACACACACATACATACATACATACTTTTTTTTGAAAATGGGTAAACCGCCTCATTAAAAACCTTACTAACTATCGGTGTGATAATTAGTAGGGGAAAAAGAGTGCGGTGCTTTATTGATAACATATCAATATAAGAATTACAACGTTTATGTACATACTGTCTGGAAGAAAAAATAAACAGGAAAAACAACCCTGTTACAATCAACTCTCCTACGTGGCAGAGAACAAAACACTCTACTAATCAAAAAGAAAAGTAAAACACATCTTTAAACTTAAAACTTTCCATCTTCGGTTGACCGGTTGAGAAAAAGAACAAGCTCAAAGCTTTAACCGGTATCCATAAGGTCAATGCCCCATCTTTCTAAGATCTCCCCATTTTCTCTCGATCCCCTAGTCTTCTTCCTACTTTTGGTCATCTGAAATTTAATGTCGATTTCAGCTAGATTCCATCTTCGAAGCTTGTCAATTTGTCTCCCATCATGGATACGTGAGTTTCGTTCCAGCCATATGTGATAGATGATGGTGACGAAGCTGTAGAAGGCCAAATCTTGGATCTGGTTAGCAACTCTAAAGGTGTCGTATAAAACAGTGGCTTCTTCATCGATCAGCAAAGGACCATTCAGAATCATACCTAGCTTCATTTTATTTCGTGTCCAAAGATAGGCCGAGTAAGAACATTGGAAAAACAGGTGATTTCTATCTTCTGATTCACAATTGCACAGTACACATATAGGATCTATATTATAACCCCATTCAATCATTTTTTCTTTGGTAGAAATTCTGTTAAGCATAACTTTGTACACACATAAAGCCATTTTAGGGCTGTTGCAGTAACTCCAGATAACTTTAGACCAATTAATTGTCTGTAAATGATTTCTAGCACTATCCCATGCTGAGTAGAAGGTAAATCCATTAGGATTGTTGTTCCAGGTCCAAAAATCAGATTCATAATTAGATGAAATAGCCACATTCTTGATTTGGTTAATTTGTCTAGTGAAATGGAATGTCTCTGGATTTATCATGTTATCTTGTATCATGCTGCTGACCTTCAAATTGTCGCCTCCATTTAAACCGAGAGCATCCCACCCAAGTATGTTAACTAAAAGTTCATTGTTAATCCACGGGTCGTGCCAAAGAAGTGTATTTTGCCCATCGACTATATTCCTTTGTATATGTTGAATGCCTTTCTGTCTGTGTTTAAGGATAGATTTCTAGGTACAAGAGCTGTTATTATCAATATCCATAGTCCAGAAGTGTTTATCTTTACAGTATCTAAAATTTCTTAGGCCCACTCCTCCTTCCAATTTTGTTCTGCAAAGGATATCCCATGCTATTTTATGGGTTCTACCTCCCCAAATAAAATTAGCACATATCCTATTGATTTTATCAATAGTTGCAATTGGCAGTTGGTATGTCATCATCCAATATAACACCATAGGAGTGATAACTGAGTGAATAAGCTCTATCTTACCTGCCATAGAAAGTAACCTACAGTCCCACCCATCCATTCTTTGCTGGATTTTGTCTAAAAGCTGACCACAATCAGAATAGTGAAGATAATTATAGGACAATGGGACACCCAAATATTTGATAGGCAATGCTCCTTCCCTCATATCCAAAATATTGATCAATACATTTATGTTTGTCATCCCTCTACTGAAATATACTTTAGACTTTAAATTGTTTATATTCAGTCCCACCAGGTCTTTTAAAATTTGCATAATCTCTTTAATAGTTCTAGAACACTTTGGCTTGGCTTTAGAAAATATCATAAGGTCATCTGCATAGATAAGATGAGTGACATTTGGTTCTTGATTGTAAATAGGATGTAGCTTATCAGTCTTATGAGCTTTGAACATCTTCAGAGAAAGAAACTCCATAGCTACACAAAAGAGATAAGGGGAGAGAGGGTCTCCCTGTCTCAACCCTTTATTGCTGGAAATGAACCCCTTAGGACTACCATTAACAAGAATAGAATAAGTAGGGGAAGATATACAGTTTCTGATAAGTTTGACAAGTTTATTTGGGAACCTCATCATGTTCAACATATGACAAACAAACTCCCTATTTATCATATCATAAGCCTTTTGAAGGTCTATCTTAAGGCACATTTTATCACTACCTTTCCTATTGAAATGTCTAATTTGTTCATGTGCCAGCAGGATGTTCTCCGCAATACATCTTCCTGGAATAAACGCAGACTGGTTTTCTGATATTAGGTGAGGTAAAAAAGGTTTGATTCTGTTACATATAATTTTGGATATGATTTTATATAAGACATTACAGCATGCAATAGGTCTATAATCAGAAATACCAATTGGCTGTTTGGTTTTAGGCACAAGTGTGACAAAAGTATGATTTAAACCTTTGTCAATTTTACCAGTGTTGAAAACTTCTTGGATCAGGTTCAGGAGCTCAAACTTCAGTTCTTCCCAGTGAATTTTATAGAATTTTGAAGTGAAACCATCCGGACCTGGGCTCTTGTCATCAGATATAGAGAATATAGCTTTTTTTACCTCATCCAGATTGATCTCAGAAGTAAGTTTAAATCTGCCTCTCTCATTTATAATTCTCATACACTGTATATCAGGGAAATTTTTTGGTAATGGATGTTTGGAGAAAAATATATCGGTGTAATAGTTTATAGCATCATGTTCAATTTTTGTACTGTCTTGTATAACCTCCCCATTACTCATAATGATCTGATTCCAATTGTTAAAGTGTCTTCTTTGTGACATCTTAGCATGAAAAAATTTTGTGCATGAATCCCCATCAGTGAGCCATTCAATCTTTGCTTTCTGTCTGGCCTTTAAAAATTCAGCAACATTCTGAGTTTTCCAGCTGTTGTAAGCTTTACTAAGTTTATCAAAAAGAAAGGAGTTGGTCGGGTTTTCATCACATTCTTTAAGGCAGTTCTGATATTCTTCTTCATATGTTTTTAGAGGATTCCCTTCTCTGCAGTTTTTTAGATTCCACTCCTTTAGCAAAAACTTGCAATCTTTAATGAATTTCATAAACTTGTGGAGTTTTGAAGCTTGGTAGTTAGGGAAATCTGAATAATAATTTTCTAGAGCTTTATCAATACAAGACATATACCCTTCCCCCATATGCCATGAGTTAACATATCTGAATGGGATATTCTAGGACATATGCATTCTTTATTAAAACTAATAAAAATCGAAATATGGTCACTGATAGCATTAGAGACCCCAAAGGTAGTAATCCCTGGTGTAGTTCCCAGTAATAATTGATTACAGAGTACTTTATCAATTTTAGAAGCCATACCTTTTTTCCTCCAAGTGTATTTGAAACCTGTAATAGGCAGTTCAACCAGACCTATCCTTGATAAGCAATTATTAAAGCCTACCAGGTGACTAAAAGGAACAGCAGTACCACCCTTTTTGTCAGAAGGTGATAATGTATTATTAAAATCTCCAAGAATAATCCATGGGGAGTTCACTAACCCTGATTCAACAATAAGATCCTCCCATAATTTGTCTCTATCTCTAATAAAATTGCTAGCATAGACAAAGGTTATTCTACATTTAAAACCTTCAGTGTTTTCAGCTAATAAAGAGATATGTTGATAGGATTTCGTCTCAATTTGAATATTCCAAATATTTGAATCCCACATAATGAGAATCCGACCTTTGCTACCATAGTCATTATTATCATTTATCTTCCAGTTTCTCTGCAATCTAACACTCAGATTCTCTTTATTCAAGTTACTTAATTTATTCTCAAGTAAGCCAACAATTGATGGCTTATATTTAGTTAGGAATTTAGACACTTCAAATTGGTTATCCAAAGCATTTAAACCCCTAACATTCCAAGCAACATACATACACACACACACACATATATATAGACACATATATATAAATCAAAACTAATTTTTTTTAGAAAATTAATTCAACAACAAATTGATAAAAAAAATATTATAACAAATGCATAACCAATCCAATTATAACAAACACATGTACTCATAAAAATTTCACCTAATCGAAACAATAGACAGATCTAAACACAAATAGATGATTTGGATGTAAATCAACTTGTATATGATAAACTTGAAATCAAAACAGTAATAATAAATGAAAGTTCACCTCCTAAAGAAGCCTTCGAGTCCACGTTGAAGGATGATTTCTCTTCTTAGAACAATTCCCAAGCAGTCAGGTTGTTAATCCGGGATTGGAAATCTTCTACTACAAATTAGTATTTTTAATTTGAATTAGATTTGAGAATTTTTTGGGATGATTCTAGAGGATAGTTGCTGCCATTAAAATGAGGAAGAAGAAGAAGGAAGTGGCAGCTCAAAAATGAATTACCTTCTAATTAGGGTTATGAGATTGGCTTTTATATGGATAGGGCAAGGGAGCAAACAATGATCTCAACCACACATCTCAAACCCTAATTGCACACATATGTAGCTGCCCCTTCCCCTTGTTAGACCAAACGCCTATTCCTCTAAGATGCATGGGTTAGTAAGCCAATTTAACCCAATCAAATATACACAATTATATTTAACTAAATTTGTTATCGATATCTCGTATCGATCAACATTTTATAACTTTTATAAATATATGCAACAAATTTATTTCTCAAATCATTTCCAAATTTTATAATTAATATTTCATAAATATTAATTAATTTATAACAATTATAAACTTAATTAAATTGTTTGGTCTAAAGAGAATTCATTATTTCGGTTGTGTGACTCATGGGTGTAAATTCGGTTACCGATTAACATCGAACTATTCGAACGTTAACGTTCACACTTGACTTAGCAGGTGGTGTGATAATATAGCCAAATTTATCGCTTACTCATTTTTGGAAAAATCTCATTTTAATTTAATAAGCATTACCCGGTTGTGACAATTATGTACACCAATTCTCTTCGTCAAAATTATATCATTTTGGACTTATTGAATTTGGTAATGGTCAAAATTCAAACATCGTCCACATTTAGCTCTATGGTCCAAACACAAAGTCCTTGGTTCAATAATAATAATTATTATTAACTGAACTACTTTGGCCAGAGATTTTAACTTTGGGTTGACTTGAGTTGACTGTGATACTATCCCCATATAACTAAGGAGAAGAATCCTCTCTTGAATAGTGCTTCACTTCCAATACTTCCACTCGACATAACTACAGTCACTCGATAGCCGCAATGTCATAATTAGACTATAATCAAAGCAGAGTTTTCATATTGAAGATTCATAGTATTCTCAAGTCGAAAGAACTGCGTAAAATTTTCACATTGATATTTTTTGTTTGACCTTAGTTATAATAACCAACAGAAAACTATCGAACCATTCTTTCCATATTTATCCAATAACTATTAGTACGTAACCCCTAGGTGCCCTCAGCAGCCATGAGTAATACACTGCCCAACATTTGGAGAGCGTTACATACTCTAGTCTCAATGGATAGATCGGGATCCAGTCTCGATGCATCTTGACTAGGAACATTTAAAATGGTATATTTAATTTTATTGTGATAAATTACTCATAGTTACAACACTTCTTAACTATTATCACAAAACATATCATTTATGGACTTTTTGTTAAATATATTTTAATTAAACGTTTAATTATTTATAACACATTATATTATATAACAGAAAGAAGAAACACCTTTATTTCGAACGAGAATTGATTTCAGAGTTAATTAATTTACAATAAATTACAGAATTGCCCCTAGTGCATACCCCTAACTCTATCAATCTTCTACTTGCACTTAGCGCCAATTATGGAATCTCGATCCTATCCATTTAATCACTTTCTCGAGAACTGACTGAGCCAAGCCTTTACTGAATGGATCTGCTCTGTTGTCCTTGCTATCTACCCTTTGAATCAAAACTTCTTTCTTCTCAACGAATTCTCTAATCAGGTGGAACTTTCAAAAAATGTATCGTGACTTCTTGTGTGCTCTTGGTTCCTTCGCGATCTGTATCGCCGCATTGTTGTCAAAAGACAATGCCATAGGATGCTCAGTATCCGAAATCATTCTGAGCTTACATAGAAACTTGTGCATCCAAACAACCTCTTTTGCTGCTTCATTATGTGCGATGTACCCGGCCTCCATCGTGGATCAGCAACTGTTTCTTGCTTGGAACTTTTTCCACTAAGAGCTCCACCATTTAGTGTAAAGACATAGTCGGACACCGATTTACTATAATATATATCACTTTGAAAACTCGAATATGTATACCCCTTCATAAGAAGGTCACCATTCCCATATATGAGGAATAAGTTCTTAGTATTTCTCAAATACTTAAGTATACTTTTTATAGCAGTCCAATATTTTTCTTTGGGATTAGATTGGTATCATCATACGCATCCTAATGCGTATGTCACATCCGGTCTAGTATACAGCATAGCATACATTATGGATCCTATGGCTGAAGCATAGGGAATCCTCTTCATACACTCTTTCTCCTCATCGGTATGAAGAGCGTCCTTTTTAGAAAAAGTGATTCCAGATTGCGTTGGAACACTTCCATACTTGGAATTCTCCATACTAAAGCCTTTTAGTATGGTGTCAATGTATAGGGATTGAGACTATCCCAACAGCCTCTAAGATCTATCTCTATAGATCTTTATACCAAGTATATAAGCTTCTTCTCCCAAATCCTTCATGGAGAAGTTTTTGGAAAGCCAAGCTTTCACTGATTGCAATAATGAAGTTTCATTGCCAATCAATAATAGATCACCGACATAGAGTACTAAGAAAACAATAGCATTGCCCTGTTCCTTTTTGTATATGCATGATTTCTTTGTGTTTTGTAAAAACCAAACTGTTTGAAATCTTTTTCAAAACACTTGGCCCAACTCCTCGAAGCTTATTTGAGTCCATAAATGGACTTTAACAACTTGTAAGTTGTGCCATCACTCCCATTGACCACAAAAACCTCTGGCTGCAACATATAAACGGTTTCTTCTAAATCACCATTCATAAAAGTCGTCTTTACATCCATTTGCCATATTTCGTAGTCATAGAATGCGGCAATGGCTAGCATAATCCAAATTGGTTTAAGCATGGCTACGGGTGAAAAGGTTTCGTCATAATCAACACATCGAATTTGACGAAATCCTTTCGCAACTAGTCTTTCCTTATAAGTCTCAACTTCCCCATCTGCATTTAATTTTTTCTTAAAATTCCATTTGCAGCCGAGGGGTTTATCCCTTCGGGTATGTCTGACAAAGTCTAAACTTTGTTTTCGTACATGGAGTCCATTTTCGATTTCATAGCTCCAAGCCAGAGTGCAGAGTCTTTACGCTACGGCACTTGTTGGAAAGTTAGAGGAGTGTCATCATCTAAGACACGGTCCTCCTTTTCTCCATCCACGAGAAAACCGTAGTATCTCTTTGGTGCGTGAGATTCCCTACTAGACCTTCTAATAAGTTGCATGTTTTCGTATATGGGTGAACTTGTTTCTCCAACTGTTTCGGCCTTAGTGTTAGTTTCTCGGATCTCATCCAAGTCTACAACTTCATTGTTAATTTCTTTTAGTAGAAATTCCTTTTCTAAAATGACAGCGTGTCGAGATACAGTGACCTTTATTCCTCGGTATTGTAGAATATATATCCTATCGAGTTTTTGGGATATCCTATAAACTTACATAGTACCGATCTTGCCTCTAGTTTATTTGGACCAATGTTCTTAACGTATGTCGGACAACCCTATACTTTCAATATTTAAGTTGGGTTTTCTTACCACACCACATCTCATATGGTGTTTTGGGCACAGATTTAGTGCGTAACAAGTTCAACATATGTGCTGCAGTTTCTAGCGCTTATCCCCAATAGGACAGAGGTAACTCAGCCTTACTCATCATGGAACGAACCATATCCACACTATTTTGTTTTGGAGTATAGGGTGGAGTAACCTAGGAGATAATCCCATTATCTTTTAAGTATTGTTGGAAATCCTGTCCAACACACTCACATCCTCGATCTGATCGAAGAATTTTAATCTTACGGTCCGTTTCATTTTCTACTACATTTTTGTACTCAACAAACTTCTCATAGACGTCGGATTTGTTCTTCATAAGATATACATAAATACATACATATATATATATATATATCCTAGTCTTGAGAAGTCATCGGTGAAGATAACAAAGTAAGAACTATTATCATTGGTAACTATAAGCATTAGGCCACATACATCACTATGTATCAGCGTAAGTGTTCATCAACTCTTTCATTGCTCCCAATGAAGGGGTATTTGGTCATTTTATTTTTGATACACGACTCACATATGTCAAATGATTCAAAATCAGGTGACAGAAGAAAACCTTCAGTTTTCAATCTGTGAAGTCGTTTCTTACTGATATGACTTAGCCTACAGTGCCAAAGATCATTTTCATTTATATATTGTTAGAAGATTTATTCACATAACACACATAACTAGTATTGATCACATTAATTCCATTTTCAAGAACACAAACCTTATTTAAACTAATGTTCATAACATTGTTTGCTCAATGAAAAACATATCCAGTCTCAGACGATCTAGAAACATATACAATTCCATAAATAAAGTCTTTCACAAAATTACAATTATTTAATATTAATACTACGCCACTAAGCAAAAATAAATGATAATCTCCTACTGCCGTTGCATCTACTATGGGTCCTTTAGCAACTTGGAGGCTCATTTCTCCTTTTACCACACGGTGCTAGTTCCTAAGCCTTTGTAATGAATTACATATATGAGTTCCAGATATAGTATTTAAAACCCAAGACATTCTGTTGATTGCAAACAATTTTGAATCATAAATGCACTTAATGGAGCCGCAAAACCATTCTGTTTCCTTTCCTTAACAATCTTAAAGTATTCAGGACAGTTCCTTTTCCAGTAACCTTTCTTGTGGCAGTGGTGATATTCACCCTTTTCATCAGTCTTCTTACGTTTCTTTTTCTTACCATTTCTTTTCCGCTTCTTCAAACAATTCGAAGATGATGCACTACTCTTCACAACAAGTATGGCACCTTGATCCTTAGATGTAGACTCGGCTGACCTCAACATATTGAGGAGCTCCATGGGATTTACATTTGATTGGTTCATGTTGTAATTCAATATGAACGGTTCATATTGAGAAGTAAGAGAACCAATAATCAAGTCTACTTGCATTTTGTTGCTTATCTCTACGTCTAATTATGTAAGTTTATCAATATAGCCTTTCACTATTAGAACGTAATTGTTCACTTTCTGTCCCTTGGTCATTTTAGTGTTGAACAGTTTCTTCAAAAGTTCGTACCTTGCGGAACAGGACTGTTCACCAAAAAGAGCTTTGAGACTATTAAAAATCTCATGGACAGACATGTCCTTGTGTTGCCTTTGCAATGGTTTGTCTAAGGTAGACAACGTGAAAACTTGGGCGATCTCTAGGTCTAATTGCCACTTTAAATAAGCAAGTCATTCTTTAGGGTTTGCGTCATCAACGGGTTCAGTTTTGGGTTCACATGTAACAGAAGTCCAAAGTCCCTCGTAAGTTAATACGATCTTAATTGATCTTAGCCAATCTGTATAGTTAGGTCCAGTAAGCTTGTCGCTTTCGGAAAACATTTTTGGAGTTGACATTTTCTACAAGTTTAAGTGGTAGATTATTAGGATAAATCATAGTAGATGTTTTTAAAATAATAGTAAGGTCAAACTTTATGTTTTATTTTTACTAGTAAGATCCCACTAGTCTTTTATGTTTCGCTAAACCCTAAGTCAAAATATAGAAGTCTTGACTTCACTAATAGGTTTTAGGACTCGTCTGTCTTGGAATTTTGACATTGAGTTTGCTCAACAAGTCATAGCTCCATGGATGATGGATAACTCCTTATCGGTTGTATCATATACAACTCCTAACCCTTGGTGCCTTATTCTAATTTCACTTCGACCTTGAGTTTGCTCAACAAATCAAAATGAAATTATTCACATGAACCTACCATATCGGATGGCCTAAGTATAGCATATATACCTTGAGTTTGCTAAACAAATACATACAGTTATCTTACCTCGTCTATTCAATATATTAATAATACTACACATAACATCCTAGCTTGAGTTTTCTCAACCACTAAGGAATATGCAAGTAATTTATATATATATATATTATATATAGTAGAGGACATCATTAAATTGAGTGATATTGACTTATGAAATAATGTAATTCTTATGAACTACCCTCGTGATTCAAGTGTCAAACACATCGGTAATCACAATATACGTACAATTATGTATGTATTTATTTCTTAAGTCTATTATGGGTTTCTGTTAGGTTCCACCTTTAGTTTATTTTAATTAAATCATATTTAGTTAATTTTATTGATTAACACTTTAATTAATTTGACATTGATATAGCATTTATATCCATTAATTATTATACAATATAACTATTTTAGTATAACACATATATCATATACATGTGTAATTTATTTAATTAACCTTTTAATTGATTTATTTAATTAAACTATTTTAATTAATTATATTAATTTCAAACTTCAATTCATACACATACACATATACTTATGTTATTTTAAACAACTAAAAACAACATAACATATATCTCAATATAGAATACATGCACATGTTCATTAATTAATCAACTTACTTAACTAATTTATTTTTATTAATCTTATTAATAAATTTGAAATATGAAATTAATGTGAATAGGTATTCGAACATTTTGAAAAATTATGTTATACTATAACTTTTATAATAAACATATTTTATTTTAAATTTATCGATTAAATTTAATTTTTGTTTTAACTTTAACTTTAACTTTCAAACAATTTTAAAAATTAGTCCAAGCCCCAATTCAAGTTGGGCCTTTTCTATTAGGGGCAACCTTTGGGCTCACTTCACCTTTCAAGCCAGGCTAGTAACCAGGTAGGACAGGGTGCTTGATTACCCAATGCCAATCCTAGACATTACCATTCTAGACACCGTACTAAGTGGGCAAACCTAATTAGTTAGCCCTAATATGACTAATTTAGACCGCATAGGCTATTGGGTTCTGATACCATTGAAGGAACTGGGCAAGCCCGCAAAAGGAATGGATGAATTTCAAAAAAAAATCATTTCGATTTTAATGGGCCTATGAAGTCTAAATTTCATTTATTTTCTAAATTTGGTTTAAATAAAATTATGTAGTCTATTTAAAATAGTTAAAGGGATGTTTAATAAATTTAATTTCAAATGTGTAGTGTATCAAATAAACCTAACATTTATTTAAAAGAGCTAGTGTATAGGGAATGAAACTTTACATATCTCTCCCTAAAACAAGAATTAATTGAGAGTATTAATTGTATTAAATGAAAGGAGAAACCTTTCATTTTCTCTCTCTAATTTGAAGTGATTGATTCATTAAATGTCATTAATTAATAATTTATTCATGGCAAGATTTATTGCTATGTCCATATGTATTTTAACTATACAAATTGTAGTTTGAGATTTATTAAATTTTTTATTTATTTATTTAGTATATATATATACTTATATAAATAAATATACATACATACATACATGCATACATACATATATATCTGTGTATGTGCATGTGCGCATGTGTAACATCATAATCCATAAAGGGTATAATGTGCCCGTATATAGATGTTGGGATTTACATTACACGGACACATTAGCTCATTTTGTGTGTACTATAATTTGTCCAAATATGTGCTTGTATAATATGTCAAAACAAGATATGAATATATGTATATGAATATATATATATATATATATATATATATATATATATTATTGAACAAAACAGTTTCTATCATAATAAATTAATGTAAAATTATAAAATTATAAAAATACAAGTTTTATAATTTTAGAAAATCCGCGAACAAAATTTAGGATTAATTTTAATTTATGGAATTTTTTACATTAAAATAATATTTATTATTAAATAATTGATAACAGGCTGCAATTAAATTAATTTAAAAAAAAGGAAATCAAACTAAAAAAACAATAAAACTTTTTTTGAAGGTACCAGAGATATATTTTGGGCCTAGGAAAAACTTTTGGAATTTTTCAATTGAAATTAAAAATTTTAATTAAATAATTAATTGCAGATTGAAAATAAATTAATTAAAAAATTATTAAATTAAGTTATTAAAATTTGAAATTTTTTCTAAAGGTACCGGAGACATATTTAAGGCTTAAGTAAAATTTGTAGAATTTTCTCAATTGAAATTATATTTTTAATTAAATAATTGATTGCATGCCAAAAATAAATTAATTTAAAAAATATTAAATTAAGTTTTGAAAAATCTAAAAAAATTTCAATAAGCTTCTTACATGGTGCAGCAAATAAAAAAAATAAAAAATTGAAATTTTGAACCTAATTATTTTATACATAATATATAATTCATAAAAATCATTAAATAATAAAAAAAATATGTATATACATATTTAATAAAATATTTTTATATTTTATGATTCATAATAGGTATAAATCATCATAAGAAAATTTTATGGTTAAATGTTGTAATACCCCAAGATTTTGAGGAAAATCCTTTTAAATAAATGATTAAAATTCTGGGGGAAAATCAGAATTATTATATAGGTGGGATTTTCAGTGGTGCAAGGTTGTGTGCATGTGTGCACGTGCACACTAGTTATGGCACTAAGAGAAAATCCAGAATTCCTGAATAATAAAACAAAGAAGGAAAACATTTAGATAAAATGTTTTAAATAAAGGAAATATAGGCCTAGACATGAATATTAAAATTCCTGAGGATATGTATATATATATATATCTATATATATATGCATATGTATGACTTGTCTGGAAATTAAGACAGAAGAGAACATTGATTTATAATGAATAAGTGAAATTTTATTTGAATAATAGGAGTATAGAAATGCATATAAGAATGCACATGTTTTCTGCAAATAAAAGAAGGTTAAAGTTAAACTAACACCCATAGTTGTATAAATGTATATATATACAGATATTATTTGAGCAGAAAATTAATAAAGGAAAAATAAGTAAAAGAAGCACTAAAATAGTAAGAACCAAAGTGCAAGAAAGCAAATGTATAAAGGCAGAAAATTGAAAGTCACACCATTATCATGTTTGAGGTAAGTATAATAAAAATACTTAAAGTAATCACTTTCTGAAAAGAAAAGAAAATGGGCACAACTTAGCCTTGTTTTAAAATATTGGCCGGGACATTAAGGGTTAGGAGGGAGAGAATATGCAATGCCAAATGCATGATTCTGGTTTGGGCTAAAATAGGGATTTTGCATCACCCAAAACCCTAGGTAGAACCCTTATATAAATCAAGAGCCTAACCAGAAAACTACTCTCTCACTGAATTAATTAACCTAAGGAAGAAGGGGAAGAAAAGGCTAAAGATTTGAGGGGTTTTCTGGATTAAGCTTGTGTAAGCATTTAGGTGAGTATCCTCACTCATATACATGGCATTAAGACCTGAGATTAGACAGCTAAGCTTTTATATGCTATATTTTGCATGTTTTGATTTACAAACCATGTTGACTACTGATGGTTTCATGAATGCTTGATGAGATATGATCTGCTATGATGGATGTATAACTTTGTTGTTCTATTTTCATCCCTGTATGTTATACCAAAACCTTAAAGAACATGTAAGAGAGTATTTGTAACTAGTTTGAATCATGGCTTAAGACAAAGAATGAAGAAAAAAAAACTATGAGCTGCATATACAATGGTATAGTGCTGAGGCTTGAAATAATTGGTTAAGGGTGCAATGGAGTCTTTCTCTATAAGTGCTGAGCCCTAAACCAAACAGAAAATTTACAAGCCTAAAAATTATGTTTAAACAAGATTAAAAATCTGGCTAAACATAGTTGCTTGCAAAATCAAAATAAACCCAATAGAGCCATGCATTTATTCTCAGTTGCAAACATTCTGGTATATGTTTGAATAGGGTGTTTATATGCTAAATAATGTGAGATGGAATGACTGGGTGTTATACCTCTAGAAAGTAACCTTTAACTTGCTTGCAATATTATGTCTACAAGGTATCTAGTATGTTTCATGTATATAAGTGGTCTGTACACCTAGCTATCATTGATAAAATGAACATGAATACACTTAGTAATATAACTAAGGATTTTGTGCCAAGAAGGCTGCTGGAATGCTTGTCCTATTTGAAGTAGACAAGTTGACACATGGCTTGTTTAAGTCCTGAGATCTTTGTGCCATGATGTTAATTAGTTCATGGCAATGTGTCCCTTTGATTCCTTATAGCAGATGAGGCCAGGAATTTATAAGAAGAAAAGGCAACCTTAAATGATGATATAGGAAACTTGGGTCTTTCCGGGATTAGGGTTGGTATGAGGAACCTTAGTAGTTCCAGATAAAAATTGTTTTAATGCATATGTTTGCTCTTATGTATGTATATGGTAATACCTGATCAATTTATACATTAATCATTCATGATAATACCTGTCAAGTTATGCAAGGTACATTTATGCTGTATCCTTAGCTTAATATCATGGATATGTTAGAAATGCTCACACCAGATCATAGATCTGACCCTTATTGCTCATGGCACATGGGGTGTCTCATTCATAATGGGGCAGCCACTAATGCTTTTGCAGGTTGTGATGGAGCTAAGTAAGCAAGATATGGAATAGAGAATGCTAAGATAATTAGAAATAAGAGCTAGAATGTGTCAATTCATGCATGTATTTCCTGATTGATATGGCTATCTAATTGTATTAAGTAGGAAGAACTTGTAAGAAATACGTGTTATGTTGTTTCTGGTTATTTCTGGTTTGGTATGTATTAAGGATATTGATGTTAAACTGATTTGAAAATCTATTTGCTAAAGTTGTTTTTGATTTAGAGGAAAAACCTGGATTTTATAAGCATAATCATTTTATGATGATTATAGTTCATCCTAAGTCCTTTCAAAAGATAGATATATAGGAAATTATATTGGGAAAATCCAGAAAGAATTATAACTGTTATATTTTCAAGTCATGATATTGATATATGTCCAAATGCAAGTAAAAGTGTATACACCCTGAATATGCATTTTTAAAAGAGAATTATGGTTAGGAAGGATGATATAAATCTGATCACAAGGTGTCTGATTCATACATATATAAACATGCTTTTGAAAAGAAGGAGTATCAATGTTTTGGGTAGATTCTGGTTTGTAAAATGCAAATAAAAGAATGGTCAGATTAACCACATGGTTAGACCATAGGTCAGGCCAAATGTTCACTTCAAATCAATGAAGCAAGGAACCATTTGAACCCAGTTTTCTGGAAAATGAGCAAAGACATTGACATGTACATGTATATCTGTGTATATGTTGATATTTGGGCAAAAATATAAACATAAATTCCTAGAACAGTTGTAGGAATGGGTTTCAAAAATAATAAAGCAAGAAATATTGTCTTGTATGTTAGATTATAGGCAAAAATTAAGTATATATGTGTAGATATAGGTAGATATCAGATTTTAAACCATACAGGAGAAAAATAAAAAGAAAAACAAAAATTGGGTTTGAACCGACCAGCATAGCACTCGAACTCGTGACCTCTCATGTGTAAGTTAGGCGCGTTTCCATTACGCCTAGATGTTGCTTGTGTTCACTTATGATCCACTTTCTTTTAGCCTGAGTTTGATACTATACAGACTTTAACACAATCATCCATATTAAAAGCTTTCTTCCACCTGATTATTACTTGATCATTTCTTAATTGGAATAACAGACTAAAGTACATGTTTCCAGTGGATTCTATGGTCAAAAATCAGGATATAATAATTAATCTTTTATCAGGGAATTATCACATTTTAATAGATTTAAAAGGATTTCTACTTACATATTATCATGCTCTGATTCTAGTAGAATATAACATAGATATCTTCATATATGTATGTTAGGAATGATTTAGATTTAAAACAATATTTTTATATTGTGAAAGATCCTGAATAATATGAGAATAGGGAAGGATGACCCTAGGTAGTCTTAGCTAAGTATGAAAAGAAAGAAAAAAAAAAAAAATTTTTTGGTTAAGAATTAGGGTCATTTCAAATGTGTACGATATATAATCATATATACAATTATACATATTGATAAATTGTAGATCTATATACATTATATATATATATATATTAATATAAATCAAAATTAATTTTTTTTTCTTCAACAATAAATTGATGAAAAATATATTATAACAAGCACATAACCAATCCAATTGTAACAAACACATGTACCCACAAATATCTCACTTAATCTAAACAATAAACAGATCTGAATACAAATAGAAGACTTGGATGTAAATCAACTTTTATATGATAAACTTGAAGTCAAAAAAATAATAATAAATGAAGGTTCACCTCCTACTAAAGCCTTTGAGTCCACGTTGAACGATGATTTCTCTTCTTAGAACAATTCCCAATTAGTCAGGTTGCTAATCTGGGATTGGAGATGTTCTACTACAAATTATTATTTTTAATTTGAATTAGATTTGAGAATTTTTAGGGATGATTTTAGAGGATAGTTGATGCCATTAAAATGAGGAAGAAGAAGAAGAAAGTGGTGGCTTAAAAATGAATTAGCTTCTAATTACGGTTTCGAGATTGACTTTTATATGGATAAGACAAGAGAGTAAATGATGATCTCAACCACATATCTCAAACCCTAATTACACACACATGTAGCCGCCCCTTCCCCTTTGTTGGACCAGCTACCTATCCCACTAAGATGCATGGGTTGTGAGCCCATTTAACCCAATTAAATATGCACATTATATTTAACTAAATTGTTATCTATATCTCGTATCGATCAACATATTTATAACTTTTTATAAATCTATGCAACAAATTTATTCAAATCGTATCCAAATTTTATAACTAATATTTCATAAATATTAATTAATTTAATTAATTTATAACAATAATAAACTTGATGAAATTGTTTGGTCTAAAGAGAATTCATCATTTCGGTTTTGTGACACTTGGGTGTAAATTCGGTGAGCGATTAACATCGAACTATTTGAATGTTAACGTTCACACATCACTTAGCAGGTGGTATGATAACATGGCCAATTTGGACGAGAGATTATGACTTTGGGTTGACTTGAGTTGACCATGATACTAACCCCATATAGCTGAGGAGGCAAATCCTCTCTTGAATAGTGCTTCACTTCCAATACTTCCACTCGACCCAACTATAGTCACTCGATGGACGCAATGTCACGATTAGACTGTAATCAAAGCGGAGTTTTCATATTGAAGATTCACGGTATTCTCAAGTTGAAAGAACTGCATAAATTATTCGCATTGATTTTTTTGTTTCATCTTAGTTATATTAACCAATAGAAAACTACCGAATGAGTCGTTTCATAGTTATCCAATAACTATTAGTACATAACCCTTAGGTGCCTCTAGCAGTCATGAGTAATACACTGCCTAACATTTGGAGAGCGTTATGTATTCTAGTCTCAATGGATACAATGATATCCAGTCTCGATGCATCTTGACTAGGAACATTTAAAATGATATATTCAATTTTATTGTGATAAATTACTCACGATTACAACACATCGTAACTACTATCACAAAAGATGCCATTTATGGATTTTCTATAAAATATTTTTTAATTAAACATTTAATTATTTATAACACATTATAATAAATAAATAAAAAAAGAAACACCTTTATTTCAAATGAGTATTAATTCCAGAGTTAATTATTTTATAATAAATTAAAGAACTGCCCTTAGGGCATACCCTTAACTCTATCAGATGGAACTCACAATACTTACTGTTGTGAAGAGGTTCCACTTGCTTCCCATCTCTGATGGTGGTGGGTCACTGATACCGCACCTGGTTCCTGGTGGCGAGGTAAATGGTAATGATGTCCGTGTTCAAGTGAGAGTAATTATGATACCTGGGCTTGTAGGAAGGACCATTGTCTAGACACCTTCAGGCATTGGTCTGACGACCTCTATTGCTATAATTGTTGTTACTGCGAGGACCGGCTTGGGCTGGGCACTTCGGCTCACTGTCGCTATCTGAAAGATCTGCATCTTCCATCCTTATCATGTCATTCGCTCGATAATAGAAGTCAGTTAGAGATGATGTCGTCTGTTTCTAAAGTTCTCTCCACATTCTGGATTTGTATCGAACCCCTGAACATAAGGCTACGACCAAGTTTTTGACGTCCACACCCCTAGTCGGGTGGACTCTTTGTTGTAGAGGCTAACATAAGACTCTAAACTCTCAGAAGGACCCTACCTGATATTACCTAGCTCAATGGCTAACATTACATGCGTGAGGGACGTGAGAAATGAGTTTTGAAGTTCGTGCATACTTGAGCCTAGGAGTGGATGCAGCTTGATTGTAGGTGCAAGAACTAGTAGGAGGCCGATCCTGCAAGGGTGGAGGGGAAGAGAAGACAATAGGCGAGGCAGCATGTGTGATGGAGTTGAATGTCGTGATGTGGTCAGATGGATCTGTACTCCCGTCGTACTTATTAACTAACGGGAAGACATATTGTCAATGGATGTAAGTATCCAAAATTTCATAAGCGAACGATTCCCCATTCTCGTCATCTGAGAATGCCTCGCCCCTAGTGCCATTCGTTTGCATTCAATTGAGCTATTGGCGGAGGGTGTGCATTTCCTCCTTGAGGCCGGAGTCAGCCTATTGCAGGATGTTCTGGCTAATTATAGGATGAGGGCTAAATCTACATTGGGGTGAAGTAGGATATTGGCGATAGAATGGAGAACGACGAGGAAGAGTAGGGGATCTCCCTTTATGCATCGAGGGGGATCTAGAAAAAATGACCTTCTCTCTCCTTTGTTATCTTTCAGCCACATCCTTAGGAGACTGGGAGTGCATCGAGGGGGCCATGCATGCTTTGATGATGGTAGTAGGCCTCCATTAAGACGATCAAATGTAGAAGTTCGTGGTTGAGTAGGATCCGGTGATTGTCCGCTGAGGGGGAACAACGACAGTTTAGCCTAACTGGCGAAGCCATGTCCGGGGAGTGATTAATTCGACTAGGCACGCCTATGACATAACTCTAAGGATTGACGAGGACGTTCACCAATGGATTCTATGGCACCACTCTTTCATAGGCCTCGATTGCGTTTCGGAGAACATAGCTGCCAGGATGTACCTGTCTGCGAGTATATAGATCGACCAGGTCGATCGTTGGAGGATCTGGTAGGACAAAGTTGATAATGGCTTGGGCATCCAATCGTGTCCTTAAGCCACTAACCTCGCGGGCTAACTGACCCATGTTTGACAGTTGTAGAGTCACAACTTGCCATCTTTCTTCGTTAGAGCCTGGATTGTGCTGGACTGCACTAGCGAGAGTGTTGCCATTGGTTTCATGTCCACTAGAGTTGTTACCTTCAAATGATGGAAGATTGTCCATGGTAACAAGTTAGATCATACCTTTTCAAACCAAGAGTGGAAAAGGGAGAGCTTTAGGGAGGCCCTCCTTGTAGCACCAAAATGTTGACTAGTTTCCTAGCCAACTCGAAATGAAACGAGGTGTGTTATGAGGAGCGAAGGTAACATGTTAATCATTAGGCTTAAAACAGAAAATGAGTTAAATATGAAACTGAAAGGTAAATAACACAAGATATAGAGTTGTACAGCAAACATGCCTACGTCCACTGTGAAGTTCTCTTACTATATGCTTCTCTCACAACTATGAGGAATCAGAAGAGAAAAATAAGAAAATAAAGTACTCAAGACTAACAAAGCTATGTAATCGTAAGGACTTATGTGGTATTAAGAACGCTGAATTGTGTACACTATCTAGATTCTTGAATGGTTCAATTAGAATCCAAACAGTTCAACTAGAATCCAACCCCTTTTTAGTATCATTGCATAGGGTATTTATAGTAGCTACAACGAGTAATGTATGGCCGAGATTGTGCTGTGAGAAAATGCAGGAATCAAGCTCGACCGTTGATCTGATTGTAGAGGAGGGTGGTCGACAGCTGTAAAGCAGGTCAGAAGATGGGTGGTGAATGAGAAAGAACTCATCACCTTTTTGTACAAGGCATGGTCTTGTATTAAATATGCATTTAATGCTGATGGAAAGACCCATCAGATAAGCCGCCCTATTGGTAGTTCCCTGATGGGATGGATTGTCGGCTTTGTTTTTCACTTGATACCCACATGGCTTGGTCGGCCCACCAGATGTTGGCAACATGGGAGAGGCTTTGAATTTAGCTATGGACCATGAAGGAAAGACGAGAAATGGTTCGGGTGTGGGGCATCTGGAAGGGAGGCCAGACGTAGATCTGGCTATATGAAGCTTTGATGTAGAGGACCCGGGCGGGACTAATCCGGCCCTGGTCCTGGTCTTCGGCTGTTGTTAGAAGTCTAATGCAGAGGAGTCGAACGAGACTAATCCAGGCTCGGTCCTTTCTTGTGAAGGTTGTGGTGGTCTTGAACTGTTGTTGGAAGTCCAAATAGAGGAGCCGGGCAAGGCTGATCCGGTTTTGATCCCGGTCTTGTGAAGGTTGCGGTGGTCTTGAACTGTTACTGGAAGTCCGATATAGAGGACTCGGGTGGGACTGAATAGGGCCCAGTCCTGGCCTTGTGAAGGTTGTGATGGAGAGGGCGAGTTTTACCATGGCACCTTGTTGGGTTGAACGACTGGTGTGGAGCCTTGAGCTTGGGCCGGCCCTTGATTGAGCTAACCAAGGATCGGTTGAGCTGGCTTTGATTGGGTCAGATTGACTTTATTTGGGCTTGCTAATTGTCTGTGAAAAATATGAGCAACATGTATCAAAATTGATTTTCATTTATTTTTGTCTATTTGGTATGATGTTTCATTTTTTTTACTTCATTTATTTTGTAGGGTATAAATGGTTTATTGCTATATTGGTATCGGATTTGAATTTGAATAATCTAATAGAGCTAAAGTTCATCTTTTTTTCATTCCAAACTATATAAGTATATAAGAAAATAAATTTAGGTAGAAAACATTACATATGAAGTAAAAGAATATTGAAATAATAATTTTCATAATGTATTTTGGAGAAAGAAGTAGCAAATTTGATCCATCTACAGTACAAAAATATGAAATTTTGTTAATAATCATAGATATGCATTCTGCATACTTTTTTTATTTAAATGTTTAATATTGTCTTACACAACCTAGACTTATTTTTTTGTAAAATCTTATATTAGCCATCTATATCAACCTAGGCTATAATACAATTTTCCATGATATTTAATTTCCCATGATATGTTCATAAGCAACATGCATTTTCCATCTGATGCATAGTTACCATAACTTTCTTGGGGATCTTATTGAGAAGCTAGGTAATTATCGATGATTTTTTACAAAGTTAGTTTGAAATTATTTTTTATTTTATTTTTTATTTTGTTTTGTAATATGGAGATGTTGATAGATAATTATGGATTGAAGGTATAAATTTTTGAAATGTTTGTAAATATATTAACTTCAAACAGAAAGGATCATACATTCATACAAAATAATATTACCACACAACTAGTAAAAGGAATTATTAGTATTGGCTTCATTTAATTTAAATTCAAACTATTTAGAGAATTAATTACGATTAGTTTTCCTTTACTAAAATTCAACATAATGAGAAATTTTTTTGCATAACAATTAACTCAAAACTAACTGGATTTAACTATGATTAATTCTATACTTAGTTTGGACTAAAACATAAAATAGTAAATATATCTATCATGATTTACTTTCACTTTTAGTCCCATATAACGATATACGTATGTATGGATGTATGTATGAAGCTTTTATATATAATTTAATTGTCGACAAACTAAACTAAATCGTAAGTCGTTTTTTCTTTCCTTTTGTAATCTTGGTGTAAACTGAGTTTAGAACAAGATCTATAAACATAAATTATATGTCAGCTTCAAACGTAAGAATGTTGATTAATGAAATCATAGTTATTTTTGCTTTTGCTTTTAGTTTTAAATGCTTAGCTTTAAAAAAAGTCATAAATTCATTAGAGTAAATGCATAATTTAGTTAATTTTATAATATAGTTATTTTTCAGTTTAGTTGTTAATATTATAAATGAATGTGGTTGTATTTTTCAGTCTTTAGTATTTGGTTATTTAAATGCAATTGAATAAATATGCCTATTAGTGGCCATTATTCATTTAACTGGTGTCAAAAAGAAATAATTCGAGAATTTATATATAACTAAATCACTAATTTAAAAGTTGGAATAAAATCGAGGAGATGGAATTTAGTGCAATTGGAATCAAGCAGATATCCTAAATAGCCCCCACCCCTTTAAATTTTAAAATTAATTGGATTAAAATGTCCCTTTAAGATTTCTACTTCATATTTCCTTTTTTATATTTTGACCACTACGTAGCATTCCTACAAGGTAAGCCTATAACCTCATAGGTCAATTATGAGGTAAGACTTTTAATCTCGTAGGTCAAGTGTGTGGTAGGCACCTAATCACACACTCGTAAAGTGTGGTTATTTCAGAATCCATGTAAACGCCCTACGTGGTGGTTGAAAACATTTGTAATAAATACGAGGTAGAAATTAAATTGAGGGCATTTTTAGTCTGATTAATTTTAAAAATAAATTTGTGGGGGCCACTAAGCACTTATAGGGTTTGAAATAGAATTTTCCTAATATCTTCTACTTCAAATCCCACTAACTAAAGAAATAATGATATCTTATATAGGAGGTGAAGATTTAGATGAAGATTAAGATAACATTTATAGAAATTAAGATGTGTCCATGACCGTAATTTTTAAATTAGGGAATTAAAGTTTCGATATTTGAGGATGAAAAGAAAAAATTGTTTTCGGGAAGTATAAAATTACATAAAAGACGAGAGAAGAACTATAATTATGAAATAGTTAATCCATTAATTTTATATTAAATTTCTAAGGGAAGAATTAGTGGTTCGATTATTTTCTTAGAAAAATTATCTAATCAAAGAAATACATTTTTCAAGCTTTTAAAATGTCCTCTCATGGTGTCCTTCCCCCATCCCCTCCCATACCTTTATCTTCCTCTACCTTACCTCCTGTTCCTGCCATCCACATCCCCGTCTGTCCTTCAGTTGACCTTCTTCCTACTCCATTACCTCCTCCACCAGTTGACCCTCCTCCTCCTCCTTTAATCTCTGCCTTGCCTAATCCATCTGCCTCCTCTCTCTCAAATGGACACTTCCCATCCCTTAGAGCCACCTCTTCTTCTTCTCCTTCTGCTTCATGGTCTTCTCTCTTCAATTCGAAACCTAGGAATGCTGGTACTTATGTTCTGACTCATTTTGATATAGCTTACTTTGGTATCCCCATTGATCCTCCTCAGGAAGTGTTGAATGAAGGTATTAAAGCCTGGTCAGACTGCTTGGTGGGATCCTTTTTAGCTGGTAATGTGAACTATATGGCAGTTAAATCCCATCTACAAAAGTGTGGAAGCTTAAAGGATCGTATGATATTTTCTTTGATAATCAAAACTATTTTTTAAAATTTGCCTCTGAGGAAGACAAAAACAATATTTTACGAAGAGATCCCATGTTTTTTAGGGGTCAAATGTTTATCATTTCTAAATGGAACCCAACCCTCTCTTCATCTTAGGCGGCAGTAAGGTTGGTGCCTATTTGGATTCATTTCTACAGAATTCCGATAATGTTATGGTCTTTGCTAGGCATTAATTGGATAGCTTGTCACCTTGGAAGGCTTGTTTGCTATGATGAGAACACTGAAAGGATGAAAAGATTTGAATATGCTAAATGCTTAATTGAAGTGTCTCCTGACAAAGAATTGCCTGATTTCTTAGCAGTTGGTGATGAGTCTTGCCCTAATATTCTGATAGAATACTCATGGAAACCTCTTATTTGTGTTAACTGTAAAGTTTTTGGTCATGCCACTGACCAGTGTGAGAGGAATAAGGGTTTGCATGATGGAGAAAAACTTGAGAACTCGAATAATAAAAATGAAATAGCTGCTGAGATATTAAGGATGATGAAGATATTCAAGATGATAAAGAAAAAAGGGGATTTTATGTTAGAGGTAAAAAGAGAATTAAAACTGGGCAAAAGGTTTGGAGAAAAGCTAATAGGGAGATAAGTAACAATAATGAGATGAAAGTAACTCAGGAAGAAAGACCATTAGAAGAGAGTCAATTAAGCATAAGAAACGAAGATGATTCTATCCCACTAGTTTTGGAACAAAATGAAATAATAACTGAGACTATGCTGGAAACTAATAGGAGTGGAAATACAGATACTGGTAATGCCTCTTCGAGTCAACAATTGGTGATCCATGAGGCTGTCTTGCTGCAAACAGTCAATGTCTCTGAGTTTGATATGTGCAATACCATAAATAAAACTGGTGAAGTTCAGAAGGAAATAATGTGTCCTGATAATTGTGAAGTAATGCTTGATAATGGTTCTGTAATGCAAACTGAATGTGAGGTGGTGTCTACTCACAATGCTTTCTCAGTGCTACAGGATATAAATGAGGGTGATGAGGCTATGCAACATAATATTAATCACAATTCAGACATGCACAATGATACCCTTTGCTCTGACATGCACAATTTATCACCAGATATAATCCTTCCTTCTCATAACTCTCCTCCTAATCATCAACTCATTTCTGCATCTCCATACTCCTCCCTTTCACTTCCAAATCAAATATTCAATGACTTACTCAACTCTCCTTCAGCAAATCCAAATCTACTCCAACCTTCTCAAGCTTTCATTCCAGACTCCTCAGCTAAAAAGAAGAAAGGTCGTCCAAAGAAATCCACAAATAACTCCACAATTGACTTGGACAATGGGATCAATTATTCTATAGATCAAATTGGTTTGGCTGTTTTGTCTCAAAATAATATGGCAAATCCTTCTTCTGGTGTTCAAACCAGAGCTTCCTGTACATCATTATCAAAATGAATTGAAATATAGGTTTTTGGAATGTTAGGGGTGCTAACTCCATTGACAAGCAATTAGAAACTTCACACCTTATTTCTTCTCACAAAATCGATCTTATGGCTATTGCAGAAACTAAACTTAATCATGCTACTACAATCAAAGCTGCCTCCATTATTCATCATGGCTGGAGCTTTATCCACAATCTTTCCCAAGCTCCTTTTGGTAGGCTGTTAGTTATATGGAATCCCTCGATCTTCTCCCTCTCCCCAATCACTGTCCATAGGCAGTTCATTCACTCTAAGATCTTACACATCCCCTCATCTACTTCCTTCTACCTTTCCACTATTTATGCAGACAATAATGCTGCACAGAGGCAAACTTTTCTTTACATTCTTCCCACTCTTCAGCAGTCCAATCTGCCATGGCTTTGTCTTGGTGATTGGAACTGTATGCAATTATCTACTGATAAAAGTGGTGGGTCTCCCCTCACTTTCAATCAGACTAGACCCCTCAACAAAGCTATTTATGATGCTAACCTTATTCCTACCTCTGTTAAAGGTGCTTTCTTTACTTGGAATAACTCCAGTAAATCTGGAATGAGAACCTATTGTAAACTTGATAGAGCTTATTTGAATTACTCCTCCATTCTCAAATGGCCTAATCTCTCCACCTTTATCCCTCCACCATCATTATCTGATCATTCCCCTCTTATTATTGACTATGGCAAGGACTCTGTGAGAAGACGCTCCTCATTTTCATTTTTTAATAATTGGTCTAAGCACCCTTATTTCCTTAAAATAGTAAAAGATAACTGGAATTTTCGTACTTTTGGCAACCCTATGTTTATTTTGCAGGCAAAACTCAAGCATCTGAAGATTCATCTAAAGGATTGGGCTCAGCAAACTTTTGGTAATGGAAATAGTATGTCTTCTGCAATTTGTAAAAAATTATTTCAAGTCCAACTGGATATTCAAAGATGTCATGATCAGACTCTGCTGTCTTCTATTGAAGCTTCTCTATTAAAGGACCTCTCCAAAGCGCTTGTTGAAGAAAATATAATGGCTAAGCAAAAATCTAAACATGAATGGCAACTGAATGGTGATAAAAATTCGTCCACCTTCCACAAAACTTTAAAGATTCAACAGTCTTCTGAAAATATATCTACCATTCTTGATATGCATGGATTGCCTTGTGATTCTCAAGATTCCATTCAAAAAGCCTTTTTGGAGTACTTTCATATTAATCTTGGGAATTCTCAAATTCCATCAATCACTCTGGATCAATTCTCACATCTCCAATTTCCTTCGATTTCTGATGACATGGGGTCTGTCTTAATCAAGGAGATTTCGGAAGATGAAATTAAACAGGCTATCTTTGGAATGAACTCTAACAGCTCTCCTGGACCTGATGGTTTTAACGCTCACTTCTTCAAAGTTACATGGGATATAATTGGTGGTGATGTGATTAAGGCTATTAAGAATTCTTTCAAGCATAGTAAATTAATCTCTGGCATTAATGCTACTAAACTTGCTTTGATTCCTAAATCAATCCATCCTATATCTGTTAATCAGTTTAGACCCATTGCTTGTTGCAATGTAATATACAAATGCATATCTAGGATTTTGGCTACTAGAATGAAAATTTCTTTGGATGGTTTGATCTCTTCTAATCAAAGTGCTTTTCTCCCTGGTAGAGACATTTCTGATAACATCCTCCTTGCTTCTGAACTTATGAAGGGTTACAACAGGAAGCTCATTTCTCCTCGATGTGTCCTTAAACTTGATATTCAGAAGGCATATGATTCTGTTCAGTGGAAATCAGTCATTTACATTCTTTATAAGATGAACTTCCCTGTCCCCTTTCTATGTTGGATATATACTTGTATATCCACTGTCAATTACTCCCTTAGTATTAATGGTTACAACTTTGGATATTTTGGTGCTACTCAGGGTATTAGACAGGGTGACCCTGTCTCTCCTTACCTCTTCATCTATGTTATGGAACTTCTCACTTCTCTAATTTCTGCTGCTATGTTTAATAAGCTATTTGATTATCATCCCTTATGTAGGAAGAACAGAATTTCCACTCTCCTATTTGTTGATGACCTTCTTCTTTTTACTAAGCCTAATTATAAATCTATTAGTGGTGTCTTAAAAGTTCTTGTTACCTTTCAGGCATTGACTGGTCTATCCATTAACAGAAGTAAGTCTAGAATGCGTATTGCTGGCCTCCCTGATGTTGGAAAAGAGATGATGTATACTCTGTCAGGACTTTCCCCTTTCAGTGATAATGAATCCTATCTTGGGGTTCCTCTTTGCTCTTCTAGAATAAGGTCTTTCCAATGCTTACAGTTGTTTGAAAAAATTACTGCTAAGTTATCTAGTTGGAATTATTCTAAATTTTCTATGGTGGGTAGGCTTATTATTGTTAAATCTATTGCAGTTTCCATGTGTGTTTATTATGCCAGAATATTCATCCTACCAGCCAAGCTTATTAGCATGATCAACTCAGCATTGAATCATTTTCTGTGGCATGCTAACCCTTTCTCTAAGAAAATGATTCCTATTGCTTTTAGGCATATTTGTTGCCCTAAAGAAAAAGGTGGTCTTGGAATTATAAATATTAAGCGATGGAATTTTTTTATGCTATCATCTAGAATTGACAAGTTATTGAGGCATGACAATAATTTGTGGGCTTCATGGTGTAGACATTATCTTATTCGTAATAATAACTTCTGGAGTATTACTCCTCCATCTGACTGCAGCTGGTCCTGGAGGAATATCTTGAGAGGTAGATATATTTTTCTGCCTCTGGTTCAGCAGAGAATGAAAGACATTGCCAAGATTTCATTTTGGCATGATCCATGGTCGGCTAAAGGAGTTATTCTAGCAAATATTATTGATTATGACACTAGAAGCATCTCTGGTATTAGTTGTAATGCATCTGTTCAAAGATATTGGGCTAATGGTAGGATTTCCCTTCCATATTGCAGCTCTGCAGTGGTTAGAGCTCAGTGGTCTGCTATTCATAATAAGTTATATAGCCTTAGCAATATTCATCTTATTTGGAATGACAAGGTGCATTCGATAAAATCTGTTTATGATGCTCCTGATCCCTCCAATGACTATCCTACTTTTCTTTGGTTTACTAGAATCTGGGATCCTCTTTCTATCCCTAAGGAAAATCTATTCATGTGGAAGGTTTTGAAGAATGGTATTCTTACGCTTTGTAAACTTAAAAATTTTGGTATTATTCAATGTGATACATGTTCCTTGTGTGGTTCTGATGTGGAAACTGTGGCGCATTTGTTCTTTGAATGTGATTTTACATTCCATATTTGGAATATGACTTTGCATCACTATGGTTATCATAGGCCTATGCATAATTATCTTATGGAATGGTACAATATTTTCAAGGCTACTAGGTGGAAAAATGAAAGAGGTAGATTGCTGCTAAGAATCTTAAAGAAGGTTTTGTATTTCATTTGGATGGAGAGGAACAGTAGGGTGTTTAAAGGGCAATCTTCCTCTAAACATGTACTGGTCCTTTCTATTACTAGATCAATGTAATTTCTTTAATTTCTCTTATGTGCTGACTTATTATCTTTGGTGGTTTGCTTGTTGTAATCTTTTGTAATTTTGTTCTTAATAATAATGGTATGGGTCCATTCAACCCCGCTGGCTTTGCCAAAAAAAATTTTTACTTCAACAATTCCCAATAAAAACAAAATAGATATAATAGATAGCTTCTTATATAGTAAAATAGATAGAATAGATAACTTCTTAATAGTAAAATAGATAGAATAGTTAACTTTTATAAAACAATATCAACCACATAATAATAAGTAGAGTTAAGCATAAGTTTTCTATTATTGGAACATATTCTCACATATATCCACCCATATTACAGTTCAAGCAAGCATGGTTGTCTCATATGTTTTCCTTCATGATTTAGAATGGAAGGTCATCAATGCAAACTGATACTTGAAGCAATCAAAAGATTGGATAAAAAGTTCAAATTATATTACGCTGAAACATAAAAACAGTTATATGTTAAAACTGAAGCAAAATTGTAAATGATTGATATAGATACACAACACACATATGAAGAAATGAATTCGAATTAGTTTGAATTCAAATCCAAATTTGAATTAGTAAATTTATTTATCATAATTTACTTCCACTCTAAGTTCCATATTGAAATTGAATATAATTTCATTCTAACACATGATCTTTGTTCATATGTTTATATATATTGGAACCATGGATGAAATTTTTTAAATACTTTCAATGGCCATTAGCTTTGGTAACTACTTATAAATTAAAAAGTTTATTATCCCAAAGGTGCTTCTTTTTAAAAATACACCCATATAAAAATGATAATCAAGTATATTTCAAAACTATTTTAAAACTGTTAGAATATTTGTTTAGTTTATTTTTTTTATTTTGTATAAATTCATTAATGAATAATCAAAATTTACTTAATATTTTTATTTTTAGTTTAGCTAATAGTTGATATTATAAATGATGACACATTTGAAATTTTACATCAAAAAATTAGACGTAAACATGAACCTCGTTGGGATTATTTTCTTAACGATTTGAACACTAAATAGGATTAGCAACGGATGAATATAGAAATGTGTGTAAAAAAATATCTTCCATTTTTTCAATATTCGGGTTCATGTGAACATATTTGTCAAATAGTATATAATAAAATGAATTTGCTCAGATGTTTATTCACATAAGTACAACGAATGTGCCTACAGAGTGGTAAGTTTATAAGTAAACAAATTTCAACATAAAGGATCATATCAAATATTATTATCATGCAATTGATACCAACTCCATTTAATTTCAGTTTAAACAATTAGCGAATCAATTATATAAATTATCTTTAATTGAAATGAAATTAGTGTATATCACTTCTCGCAAATCAATTAGAGAATTAATTTTTAAACAATTAATTATTTTAATTAATATCTGATTGGATCTCTAACGAAACTCAGTGTCAATATTAGAAGTTGTGATATTATGTGAAGAATAAAAAATAAATGAAGGTTGATTACACAAAAGAGACAAGGTGAAAGTGAGAAAGTAATGAATAAAGAGTTGACTTTAATCTAAAATATGTTTGAATGTAGAGTCAGATAATAAGTGACGTCAGTTTATTGAAGGAAGAGAGGTATACCTGATATTTTCGTTCAGTTGATTATTTTAAAGATTTTTTAGAAAAATAATATAGATTTAATGTACATAATTGAATGCAAGTTTGATCTTTGTTTTTCATGGAAAATTATAAATTATATCTTTGAGTAATTTATATTTTCTATAAGATTTAATTTACCATAAAGCGAGTTAACTTTGGTTATTTCTTGCATTTTATAAAATCATTATTTTGCGATGGATCACTCCTACTGTCATTTCAATATTTGTTGTGTAACACCCCACCTCCATACCCATACTATCCCGAAATACTGTTAGATAATATGGAGAATGAGGCAGTATAGGATATACACGTGATTATTCCCTTGAGCTAACACAGGTACTTATCTTAAAAATCATAAACAATTAACATATACGTATATAGTATCGGCACAAATCAATAAACACGTGTGCCTTTAGGATAGAACATTAGACAGTATAAAATAAATCACAGAGTATACAGAGTCAATAGTGCGGCGATAACATATATAATACAAATATATAAAAATATGAGTGGAATATAAATAGGCCAATCTCTCATTGTCTTAAAACTACATCATGTACATACAATAACACACGGGTCATCGGTCCCCGAACCTTAAATGTCTCGGACGGACCCGAGTATTATATAAATAACACACGGGCCAGACTATGTCTAGTATGTAGATGTCAAAATGAAATAACAATGGGCATGGTATAAACAAATGCAACATAAGTGACATGTGCATGATACAAGTGTGAACATATCTCAAAACCATGCACACAAAAGATAACCCATTTCCAAGCAAAGTCTATCAACACTCCAAACGAGCATATAATCAAGTGGGTGATACAAACATAATCTAACTATCATCAGGTATAAAACTCAACAACAATACAGGACGTGCTCTCAGCAATGCCATAGATTATCTCTCAGATAATTGCAAAGTAAACATACCCGAGGTCCATCTCACACAATAAATATATACAACACATAACAATCACCCAAATCAAACACACACGAAATATAAAGATGGCACACCCTCGGTAGCTAGGGTCATCTCTCAAATAACCATATAAAAAGAGGTACAGGGTCCAACTCCATGCTCTCAGCATCTCTAGCAATCCTTGATAGCTGTATAATTGATGTGTATTGCATAGACTTTTAGTCTCATAAATAATCCAAGAGATCGATAATCACTTAATCATCATCTAGACTTTCTACCTCATACTAATCGACTTTTCTCTCAGCCAAAGAAATAATCACACGGTCTCTCAGACCCCTACTAATCCACTCAACTCTCGGTATCATGGATAATCATCGGGACTCTCAGTCCTATATGCTCTGAGCATCATAAATATCTATTTCGGCATCGGTCTCGACAAATGATTAGATTGGCTCTTAGCCATAAGCATAATGATCACATATATATAAATAAGTAGGTGCTTATAGCACCGTATGCTATCTCAACAATAATAACCATACGAGAGACTAACAGCTCTCAGCCTGCTCTAAGAGCCTTCCTCACATGCTCTCAACGTTGCTCTTACAGTCTTAGTTACCTCGACGGCCATCGTGACCCAATATCCATCAAGTAAGCGACTACGCCATGCGATGGTCACGACCATACAAGTGCCCACAACGGTAATAGACTGCTGTCCTAAGTGATACAGGAGTAGTGGCTCTCAGCCATATACATTAACAGGTGTGCCACGGATTCGGGAAGCGACCCCACAATCAGGCCGCTAGGATGGATACTAGCAAATCTGGTTTACTCTCCGATGTTTAATAGGAGTACACACAATAAGTGGACACTCTTATGGCTATCAGCATGTTCACTCTCAACAAGCATCACCTTAAATATAATATCCCATATACTCAACCATGTTAGAGTAATATCTACTTACAGAAAGTAATCAAATAAATATAAGCTAAGGCGTCCACACCACCTGGTGTTACTTACCCGTTTACTCAGTGCTCATAAACTGCACTCATTATCACACAATTATTCTATATAACAAGTCCAAAGAATAACCGAAGAAATATTACCGAAAGTCCTATACCAGATGGCACTATAACTCCATTTATTCTAATTCCTCATTACACAGAAATGTATAGCAATCAAAACATACAATTCAATAAGTTATTGATTCGGAAGGGTTTCAAAATATATTTTTCCTAAAATCTTCAAACAAAATCAAATATCAATTTCCAATTGAGGGAAAACCAAATTATAAAGTTCACATTTTCCCCAAAATCCTTATATGTCGAAAACAATTATTTGCAAAACTTTTATTTAATTCCACTGAAATTTATAAATTTATACATTCATTCAATCCAAAATCCCTTAAACTCCCTTTAAAAATGATTCACAATTTTGAAATTGTTCTTAGAAAATTTAAAACAATAATACCAAAGAAGTTCGGTTCCCTTTAAACAACAAATCTAAATAACCTCATTCCCAAACAAGGATTTACAATAAAATGTTTTCCTAAAGCCATAAAATAAAATTCCAAAACCGATGTATTTAAATCTTCATTTACATTTCAAATCCTTTTTAAATAAAGTAATTCATCAAACTAAAATTCTATTCTACATAAAACATTTAAAAGATTTGATGCAAAAACATTAGTTTGTAACAATTTATTTGAATAACAAAATCCTAAAATTACATTTCCATAATAATTGACTTTAAACACTTCTATAAATATATTTCCAAATGCTTTTAAATTTGATTTCTCTTTTTATTTAAAAAAAAGAAATTACTTCCAAAATTTACTTAACAATGTTTAGATAATAAATCCCCTAAGGAATAATTTTCATACAATAAACAAATTGCATTCAAATTATTAATACCTTTAAATATTTCTACAATCATACGCAAATAAAAATATATTATTCAAAAATCCACTTATTTATTAAAATCCCCAAAATTCATCATTGCCAAATAATGTTATCTATCGAACCCTCAAAATAATTCACTTAAATATTTTCTGTTACAAACAATATTTCTAATTTTAAATAAAAATAATTCCAAAAAAATAATCAACTATTTATTCCCAAAATATTTAACATCCCAAAGTCTTCCATTTTAACCAATTAATTCCCTTTCGATCAATAACTAATGTGATCTCATCTCAACAACAATCAATTGAAGATATTCAATTCTACTTTAGCTAGTCCAATCCTATAACCAACAATTCATCAATATTTCACCACAATAAACAAACAAGGGAATTGATTAACATAATCAATCAACACTCAACACATCCAATTTCATCCAGTCAAATTCATATCAACTAAAAATCCATTATCGAGCAATCAATGAAAACTATAGAGAATAAAATCTAGAATATAGTTGTGAGTTACAAGAATAACTCAACGAAGCGATGCTTTAATTCCAAAACAACTGCTACATCGCTACCCTTTGCCCAAAGTCGTCCGCTCCGCCAAGTATCAATCTTTACTACTGAAATTTCCAATGCCATCGGCATACTGCCACACGCACAGCCTTCCCCTACCAAACACGTACACTTCCAGGTCGTTACTCCATTTCTGTTTACAGGTCGGGCACCCATCCATTCACGTATACCTCCTCCTCTCGCACGTGCACAACATCACACGCAAACCCCCATCCCACATCGCACACCCAAGTCGCGACCACTAATCACATTCGCCTACCACGTCGCACCATCTAGTCGAAGCAGACGCTAACCCTCTCCTTGTCGTTGCTAGTTACGACACCATCAAGTCGCCTTGCTCGCGAGTTCATCCATGCCACACCATGCTTGTAGTCGCGAGCCTATATGTGCTCGTGATGTCCTCTTTTTTTCTTTTATTTTTGAAGTGTCGCGATTTCTGAAATTAGGGGTTTAGGGAAAAATTGAAGAAAAGGGGATTCGGGCTTGAATTAGATAGAAAAGTGTTTTTTAGAAAGGAGGGGGGAAAAATGAGGTGTTAAATGGGCTTTGGGCTCAAACTTTAACCAAATAAATTTTCCTTTCTTTTCTTTTAACCAACTCTTGTAATTTATTTGTAAATAAAATTTCACTCTAATATAAATTGATTAACACATCATTCTACGAAATATAATTTGATAAAAACATGATTTCATTCATTTTAATACTTGTTTACTTTATTTTACATTTAATTAAAATGTTTTATTCAATTGCAATATATTATATGAAAAGAATTTATCAATTCAATTATTAAAACAAAAATCTTTTATTAATAGTCTTTAATTAAATAAATACTTACTTTCAGAAATAATAATCGTCAAATATTGATTTTAAGCAATTTTTATTTTAATTCAAATTTATTTAATTGACGGCGTAATAAGCAGGGTTGTTACAGACTTCTCTCTTAAAAAAATTACGCTATCGCTATTTCTTGTAGAAAAACATCATACACAACTCATGTCCTAAGTCACTGACTTTCTTCGTATTCTACAAACTTCTAAAAACTTACAAAATCCTCTATGTGGCTCACCCAAACTAAGCTTATCGTATGCTACAGATTCATTTAACAACTTTCTACTTTTGCATATGATAAATTTTGTGAAAATATTCCAAGTGTCAGAATTTCTGGCAAAATTTTGGCAATCTCCTTTGTACGAAGAGCATACCGAAAAATTAAAACACAATATATCACAAAAAATATACATCATAATTAATAAGGCATCCCGAAACGTGGGAAAACAACACAATATCACATAATATATCGATATATTGTAAAAACGTACCTTTTTATTAGCGTTTTTAACGAATTATTTAACTTATATGCATGCAAAAGCAATCCAAAGTCGCCATCCAAAAATACTCCAATGGTACCTATTCTCAGTTCAATTAAAACATTAGTTTCATATATAAAACGAAGTACGATGAGTATGCAACCACGCAATGTAAGCAACATTCATGTTTAATCCTCTTTCCGCCAAACTTTCATGGGTCAAAACCACCAAATCAAGCTATGGTTTCTATAATAAAATGTTACATGGTGTGTTAGCTTTCCAAAACAACTTTTGGATTATAAAAACGTGAAGTGCTTCATGAGCTATAGTGGTTTTTGTAAGTTGGGTAAAATTTGAAATTATATTAAAAATGCATGCCCACATTTAAAACTCACATTTTTAATCTTGTAAACATTAAAATTTTGTGAAACACTTAAAATAAAGGTTGTTTTCTAGGTTCTAAGCTTTCCAAAATGAGTAAGATTGTCAAAATCGAACAAACCGTTTAAAAGTTATGAACACATGAGTTCAGCTCATTTTCATGCAATTTTGCATTTTGGAACAGCAACATAGAACCAATTTAATTCATGTACAAACCATAGGATCCTTCAGAATTTTGCAAAGTGGTTAACATGAAAGTTGTTATTTATGAAAATATTTTACTAACCAAAGAAGAATCGATAAAATCAAATCACACCATCACAAGTTATGACCATATTAGGGTATGTTTGGATCGATTTAAATAGGTCGTTTTTTTTTGCTTTTTGGAAGTCAAAACCTATTCATTTTGGCTTTCAAAAAGCCAAAAAATAACTTATTTAAATCGATCCATACGAGCCCTTAGTAAGAACTATATTTGAAACTAACTCTTCAAAATCTTCATCAAATCCATCCCAACTTTTCATAAAGCATTTTTTTCATTAAAGATCAACATTTACTTCTTCTTTTTTCCTTAAAATAATTCCAATATATTTTATTAGCGCCAAAAGTTCAAATATTTATTTATTTATTTATTGGTCTATAACATCCATACTCTGAAATCTGTATGAGATGGGCGCAAATATATTGCCACAAAATTTTCTTGGAACAACATCCTTGACTACCATATTAAACATAGGTCAGAATTTACAACTTTATCAAATTGGAAAATTAGAGTATCAGAAATTAATTATCAACTATGAGTAATATGATCACCAAGTGATTTGGTCTTCTTGAATCTAAGAATGTAATGTCAGAAATGATGTTTAGACTGTGATTTCTTATTGATTGTTTGAGATTTCAACTTGCATTATAATTACTCTATTATCTTTCCACAGGTTACATGTTGTTAGACCTTTGCTTTGATACTGTGGAATAGTGATACATTTCATACCCAAATAAACAAAGTTGAAATTTCCCTTTTTATGTGTTTGTTTGGAAGGTAACATGTGCTGTTAGCTATGTGCAAATATAATTAGGACTGCTGATTTATTTTCTTATTTGCAGTTTCCTTATTTTGCAGCTCTTTTGTGATGTTAATATTTTAAGGAGCTTTATTTTCAAACATTGGTTTTTAATATAACTCAAAATATATTACATCTTTTCAAAAGTGGAAATTAGCCACAAGGGCCTCTTTAGCAAGTGCAATTAGTTTCTAGGACACACAACTGAAATAATTACTTTTAAGGACAAAATGCAAAATAATTAGTTTCTAAGGTCTAAAAACCTATGAAATTATGTCCTTGAAAGTAATTGGACTGCTGACTTTGTCCTTAAAAGTAATTATTCTTCCGACTTTGTCCTTGAAATTAATTTCTATGGATGTGTGTCCTATAAATTAATTGGACTGCAAAGTTTGTCCTTCTAGTGAAATGCCCCTTTTCAAAATAATACATCACTCTTTAAAATCTTGTGTCCATTTGTCTCGACCTAGCATTTAGGAATCCCTATCAATAATGTTGATCAGGCACATCCAATAGAATTCTTAAATCACTCAATGTACGGATTAATACGAAATTAGTTTTAAAATTTTCTTTAAATAAATATATTTAAATAATTTCATATGGAAAACAATTGTTTGCAAAACCAAAACATTTCTAATATCTTACAAATATAGGCACCTTTAATCAAAAATGTTCCAGTCATAAAATATACCTGCTTTAAAGTATTATTCTACCTTCAAACAATTTTATATTATATAATAATAATAAATACAAATACGTCCCTAGATGATTACCCCAGTAATCATCGTATACTCCTACTATCACTAGAGTATAACCAATCATCTATCCTACACCGACGGGGACATAGACTCTTAAGTCTCATATAAGACCAAGACTTGTTTCTTTTATACTCTGTATTGTTCTAAACCTGCTTTGATACCAAACTGTAACATCCCACCTCTATACACATACTATTCAAGAGTATTATAGGATATTACTGTCAGGTGATACGGAGAATGAGGCTATGTGGGTTACACATGTGAATATTCCTTTGGACTAACGTTGGTACATATCTCAAAAATCATAAACAACTCAAATATACATACATAGTATCGACACAAAGCAATAAATACGTATGGCTCTAGGATAGAACAATACACAATATAAAATAAATCACAGAGAACGACAGAGTCAATAATGCAGCGATAACATATATAATACAAATATATACAAATATGAGTGGGATATAAAATAGGTTAATCCCCACTATCTCAAAACTACGCAATGAATATACAATACAACACAATGTCATATAACACTACACCAAAACAGGTGATTCCCAACGAGTATAACTGTCGCAAACAATTTCAGCAACGCTTATTAGCGTCGTTGTAGGGGCGTCGCAATTTATTACCAACGCTTATAAACGTTGGGGAGTTTAGTTTCCCAACGCTTATAAGCGTTGGAAGGTTGTATTCGCCAACGCTTATAAACGTTGGTGTATATTATTTAGCAACGCTTATAAACGTTGGCAAATTAACCATCCAACATTGTTTAATTTTCTATGCTGACGCTTATAAGCATTGGTAAATTTTAATTGCCAACGCTTATAACGCTGAAATATTTTCATTCTCAATATAGTCAATTATTTTAACATTAATAAACAATTAATAACTAACATGATATGCATTATTATACTACATTCAATAGGAACCCAAAATTTACAATATTCATGATCAAATAACAACATAAATTTCATAGTCAACTACTTCATAACAATGTCAACTACTTCATAACAAGTACAATACATAATTAAGTTGGTTAATTCAATACATAATCAACTACTTCATAACAATGTCAACTACTTTATAACAAGTACAATACATAATTAAGTTGGTTAATTCAATACATTTTTCTTCGTGTCGGAACCAAAAACTTCCGAAATTGGGTCATCTTCAAGATCTTCGACTCCACCCTTAGAACTATCATCCAACTTCCTCTTTTTTTCCGCTTCCTCTAGAAGTGCCTGCATTTAATATCACGTTAAATTGAATTTGCAGTTCCTTTATAAAAATTAAATTGAACATTAAATTAAGTTGATAATTAATAATGTAATTGGGCTCAAACTGCCATTTCGACTCAGTTTCGAAACTGAGCCGTTTCGACTCAGTTTTCTCTTTATCTCATGGATATTGGAGTGCATGATGTTTAACGGCATTCATGATAACACCAACTACAAATACTAACTTGGTTTTCAATACTAATTTCGATCTAAGGGAAAAACAGTGATAATAGATAAATTCAAAGCTTAATTTAACCTACATTGTGGTAGAATAGGAATTAAGTGAGTCATTGTTGTAAGGGCTACTTCTACATCAATTAATTATTTGACAAGCTTAGGTGTTTGATTGTTGGTTCAAAATAAATGATTGAAAAGTAATGTCATGTGCCACTGTTATTATATTTGATATATCTATATATAATAACCCACTCTGCTTCTCAATTTTCATTATTGAAAAAACTTTCAAAAACAATACATTGCTGAAGTTAGCAGCTGAAAAGTTCGGCTATGAACAAAGAGGAATACTCAGACTTCCATGCAATGTTTACTTGTTTAGGTAGATTCTTGAATCAATTTCTGAGGACTAATTAGCTAGTAGCATTTTGTTCATTTTTTACTTCATTTTTTCTTCGGATAACTGTTTTTTGACTGTAATGCGAGGCTTCAGGAAGGTATTAATCTAGTTCTGTTTGATATTCTAGTCTTGTATCTTTTAGCACAATACCTGTACTTCAAATATTATTTGTACATAGAGAAAAAAAGACGTCCTTGTTATAGCATTATGAATTATCTATGTTACAGCATAACGCCTATGAATCCAAGTATGGGGACAATGTAACAGGGAATCATATTCCTATTGTATGTACATATGCATAAAGTACATGGTATTTATATGGTTTCTATTCAGTTCAATACCTCTGACTTTTTTATGGAGAAACCTTTTATTCACCACATCTTGCTTTTTCAATTCTAACAACATAAAAGGTTTGAAAGGCTAGTTCTTTTATTGACAGACTACTTAGAAAGTTAGGAACAATGTCCCTTTTTAAATTGTTCCTAATTTTCATTTGTTTAGTTAAAATTTAAACTAAACACACAATGGAATAAGTTGAAATTTGTTTTAAACTGACACTTACATATTTTTCCACGGCACATGGTAGTATTTCTCCTGATTTTCTTTTATGTCCAGCCTTCCAAACCGTTGTTCGTTAAATATCTGCTTCTGGATTTGCTGCTACCTACAAGAAAGATCAAAGTTGACAACACATAATTAATATAACATTTTGACGTGTGTGTGTAACCCTTTACTCTAAAAATAAAAGCAGGACACCGCAATTTTCAATTCAAGTAACCAAAAAAATAGAATCGTAGAAGCATTACTGCTTGAAAAAAAAAGACAAACTACGATCAATTTACTAGAGGTTCATAACTTCAATAGAATCGTAGAAGCACTAAACTGGATGTTACGAAATGGATGTTATGGTGTAGTGTATTGCACATTTCATTATGTGTAATTAAACTTAGTTCCCTTGTTTCCTTTGACATCTGTAATTAAGGTCACCCAAAAGCACATAACTGGGACTAGTTTTAATTTATGCTCTGATAATTAGATATCAAATATAACGATAGTGATTTGCATAAAGGTGAAGCTTAAAACCTGCACAGTCGATCTATATGAAAGAAAAACAAAAGGAAATTAATATAATAATCCTTGCCTTAATTATGCCACTGTCACTACACCATAGATTGGATTTTGGCGCTGCCGTAGGCAGCGCATTTGATACGGCTACAAGCCGTATCAAATATTAATACGGCTTATAGCCGTATCTAAATTGTTTAATACGGCTTTAAGCCGTATTAATATTTGATACGGCTTGTAGCCGTATCTAAATTGTTTAATACGACTTTAAGCCGTATTAATATTTGATACGGCTTGTAGCCGTATTAAATTCCGTGCCTCTTTTCGTGGGAAAATTTTCCCCAAAACGCACACTCTCCCTCCCTTTTTTTTATTTCCACCTCTTTCATTTTCACCGTTCCTTTTCGTGAATTTTGGGCTTCGTCTGCGGTTGGTTCGTCTGCGGTTGGTTCGTCCTTTTCGAGACCACCAGTTCACTGCAATCCTCGCTTCTTCCAATTTTAGCCCCTCCGAACATTTTAAGGGCTTCCTCGATAATTTCTGCAGACGCCGCCTTCTTCTCCTTTGAGCTTGAACTTTTGTAGCTCAAAATATCTCTAAAAGGTTAGTTCTTTAAACTCATTCTTTATTCTCTTGGATTCTTTACTCAACTTATATGTTTACATGTGTATGTTGGGTTTTCAATGTCGGGTTGTTTATTATAAATTTGTTATCAAATGTTCTAATATGTTCTCTCTAATTATATGGATTTTTAGTTGGAGATAATTGAAGCATTTACTGTAATATTATTGAGTAATTGAGCTTTATTCATATAGCTATTTGATTTAAGTTTTAGGATTTATTTGATGTGGTTTAATTTTTCATAAGATACTGGATAACTAGTAACTACGTTCCTTATATGGTTGTCTAGGATCAGTGTTTTATGCATTTTTTTTCATCTTCTTACTGTCAGACAGTGAAACTTAAATCAATTTGGATTTGGGTGGGTTCACGTGTATTCATTATAACAAAACCAAGTGGCTTCTTCAATAAAGTCGTAGATTAACCATGTAACTTGGTAGAGGTTCAATATGATTGGATTTTTTTATCCTTGCATGATTTACAACTTGGTGCTAATATTGTATATGGTTCTGACATTGCATATGGTTTTGATATTGTTGTATAAGTGGATAAAATTATTGTTAATGGTGCAAGCCAAGTATCAGGAGAGGGGTAATGCATAGACATTACTCCGGTGCTACAAAATAGCGCCGTTGTAATGGCAAATTTTTTGGAAATAGTTTGGTGTTTGCTATTGTGATGGAATCGAATTTTTATTGCTTCAAGACTAGGTAAACCTATATTTTAGTAACTATAGTTGAGGAACTGGTGGTTGTTTGACTCGTTTTCCAAGTTACATAGCACGTACGATGGATCATGTACTGTGAACCACTCGTTTATCATCTTCTTCTTACCACTGGTTTATCATCTTGTTCTTCTTCTTCTTCTTTTTTTTGGGTCAGTAACCTATTTGATACTTGCAAAATAGGCTGTTAAGGACATTTTAGGCGAGCCTGTAACTGGAACATGCTTGTAACATCAGAATAGGACGATGAAGCAGTTTTGGAAATATACGTAAAAGATGATCAGGTTTTTTAGCATAAAAGCCGAAAGCTATCAATGGATTGTTCAAAGATCAATAATGATGCTCAGGATATCAAGTCCAAACCAATCAAAAGAACTACTTTCAATAGAAAAATACACTCTGCGTAGGATATGTCTATTTTCTTTTTTACTTTCTGTAAACGATCACCTATTTTGTGTTAGTTAAAAGGAATTGATGAACTATTCATTTTATTTTATGTGAATTGAAGAAACCATATTTAAATTGCTAGGACTTCAACCAATATAAGAGCAAAGTCTATTTTTTATTTTATGTATTTATGCTCAGAACATCACCTATTTTGTGTTAGTTAAAAGGAATTGCATAGCATCATGTTCACTGAAAATTAGTTTTCCAATTTGTACTTTTGCTCCACAATGCTCGTGTTCTTTTGATGCTTAAAATAGGGAGGTCCACCTCCACCATGCCTTCAACGATATAATCTTTGACTTTTGCATGAACTGGAATTCCAGTTTGAACCATCTCGACGTAATTTAGCTGCAAACTGAGAACAAGCCCTGAGGCACTCCAAGGAGAGTTCCAGAAAGAAGCATTTGAATTCTGACCCATAGATATATGAATGATGTGCTTAAGATTGTCTCCAGATTATAAGATGCTTCTCCAAATCCAACTAACATTTTGCTTTTTCTAAGTGGTCCATAAATCATTGCTTCCCTGATAATGTTTAATACACTATTTCTTCCACAAGGACTTGTTTTGGCTGATTATAGAGTTTAAATGCACCGAGTTTGCTGCTCTATTCCATGCTGCTACATCAATTATTCCCAGTTCCCCTTGTTTAATAGGCAGTTGGGTTTTCTTATAGGAGACGGGGATGATTTTTTCTTGAAAATGGGTTGTTGGACCAAAGAAATTGGTTACACGCTTGCTCGATCATCTTAATTAATTTCTTTGGGAGGATAAAGATTCTGGAATGGTACACTTGCATAGGGAAAAAAATAGATTTGATGATGGTTAATCATTCAGCATGTGTTAGAAATTTGTTATGCCTCCCCTGCCTGCCTTCAACTGTTAGAACCTGAGCTAAACTGTTAAAGTTGTCATAATTCTTCGAATATTAGATGATAGAAAGAAAGGTGATAACACCATGCAACAAACAAAGTTAAAGTTGTCATAATCCTTTCAACCCTAGTTGCAAAATGAAATGAAATTGTAAATGTAATGCAAAATGAAAAGGAATATAATTAAAAAAATCTTTTTGAAATGAAATTGTATATAATTTTTTAGCAATTTCATTTTACTTTTAAAATAGATGGTAGCATTACAGTGCAGGTTCTCCCCCTAATGTTCCCTTATGCCACTCCTCTTTGATGTACAGTATCCACTAACCTTTACTAATGAAGACAAGACAAAATCTTTATGGATGTTACTGCTACTAGCATACACATATTGCTTGTTCAACACTATTCTGATATGGTTTACATAGTTTGTAGCACGGGAGCATGAAGTTAGAATTATTATCCCACCAACAAAATTAAACAGTTTACAACTTCTTCTGTGATTTTGTTTACTTAAAAATTTCTGAATTCTTCTTCTGCACTATTACCCAATGTCTTTGCTGACTGCAACCAATAACTAGAGTCCAGGTAGTATGATACTATTGACTTCAACTAAACATATTTGAATGTTACACTTTGCAAAATTGGGTGATTTAGCTAAATAGTTGAACAACATTAAATATCTAATTTTAATATCCTTGCTAACAAGGTTTTGCACACGCAAGCTTCTCCAAACTATTTTCTTATATGTTCACATTACATATAAACACAATTTCTTTTGATGGCATACATAAATTTCACATCATTGTCGGTTCCATCTTCCTGTGTGCGAAGAACATGCCTCAAACTAGTACTACTATTAAAGTTAATCCATTATTCACTTGAGACAAGCTTAAGCATCAATGGAGTTTTTAGTTTTTACGTACCTCTAAGTCTCGCGTGCAATAAGGAATTTTTCACGGGGTGATTTATGTTTTTTTAGAGTACGTCCCATAAAATACCATGGAAATTAAAATGAACAAAAATAAGAAAATCAAAAAATGATTCAAGTAAATAAAGGAGACGCTCCCATAAAATTAACTTATAAATTCATAATATAACTTGGCAAAGAAAATAATCAAAAATTAAGGCCAATGGACACAGATAAACGCACTTAAAAATAAAGGCCAATGATCAAACTTGGGACTTTTAGAGTACGTCCTATATATACACTCATATATATATATATTATATTTACGTCTAATGTTCTAATATATATGATATAGGAGGGCAATATGTCTTTCAGTATAGACAAAAAGTGGATAAATGAATATGATCAAAGATCTACATACTATATAGACGGGGTGAAGAAGTTTATTAGTTTTGTTGATGAAAATGGTGGTAAGAAAGGAGTGTATTTATGCCCTTGCACTCGGTGCAAAAATATGAAGACGACCAAATTAGATGACATTCATTTTCATTTGCTTAGATGGGGTTTTATCCAATCATATACCGTATGGTATTTTCATGGGGAAAAAAGGGTAGAGAAGGAAAAACAACAACCAGTTAGTCATGCCACAAGTTCCGACGAGTCTGAACCTATTATGATGGAAGATCTAGTCAATGATGCAGATAGATTTCATCATTTTCAACCTAAAAATCCGTTGTCTGATCATGCTAATGTTGGAGAGCCGTCTACGGTTGATGGCAGTTGGCAGGCCAATGAAAGTAAGAAGTATAAATCACTTTTTGGTAGCGCAAAAGAGCCACTGTATCCTTCATGTTCAAAAGGGTTGACGAAGCTGTATGCCATTGTGAAACTGAATAGCTTGAAGACCCAATACGGCTTTTCAAATAATGGTGTGACTGCACTCCTCGAACTAATAAAGGAGTTACTCCCCGAAGGTAACACGCTGCCGACAAAGTACTCCGACGTGAAGAAGTTAATTAAGCAAGTTGGGATGAATTACAAAACTTATGATGCATGCATCAATGATTGCATATTATACTGGAAAGATGATGCGAATAGAGTTTCGTGTACAAATTGCAACGAACCAAGATATATGACATCATTCAACGAAGAAAGAAAAGGCATCAAAGTACCTCGAAAGACATTAAGACATTTTCCTTTAATTTCTAGATTGAAGAGATTATATAGTGTACCATGGATAGCAGATGCGATGACCTGGCATGGTCGTGCCAAGTCTGATCCAACCGTAATGCGTCATCCATGTGACACTTCTCAATGGAAAGCCGCGGATTATTTTGACCAAACGTTTGCTGTCGAGCCACGAAATGTCACACTTGGAATAGCAACAGATGGTTTCTGTCCACATGCTTCTCTATCTAACCCTTACAGTTGTTGGCCAGTAATTGTAGTACCATATAATCTTCCACCGTCTATGTGCATGAAACGAGAGTTTTCAATGTTAACACTGTTGATTTCTGGGCCAAAACAACCAGGGAAGGATATTGATGTTTATTTACAGCCGTTGATAGACGAGTTAAAGCAGTTATGGGAAGTAGTCGTTACATATGATTCATTAAATAAATCCGAATTCACAATGAGATCTAGGGTGTTGTGGGCAATCCATGATCACCCTGCTCTTGGAACTTTATCGGGATGTACAACTCACGGTTATTTTGCATGTCCGGTTTGTGGGGAAAACACTTGTTCTTATCATCTTCCTGAAAGTAAGAAGGTGTGTTACATGGGACATCGAATGTTTCTTCCTAAAGAACACAAGTTTCGATACGACAAGACAAATTTCAACAACGAACAAGAATTTCAATGTCCTAAACGGATATTGACTGGTTTTGAAGTTGAAAAGAAAGTAGCGAATATCAAAATGAAAGTTGGTAAACACAAAGAAGAAACTAGTCGAAAACGGAAAAAGTCAATTTATGAAGAAGTTGACAATGTTTCTGCATGGTACAGGAGGTCTATCTTTTTTGATTTACCATATTGGAAAGCAAATATGATTCGCCATAATATTGATGTTATGCATACAGAGAAAAATGTCACAGAGCATCTCATCAGCACCATTATGGACCATAAAGATAAGTCAAAAGATGGCATCAATGCACGCAAGGATTTGAAAATCATATGTATAAAACAAAAGTTGTGGGTGATGGAAGATCCTGAAACAAATAAAATAATCATACCAAAATCAACTTTCACTTTGAGCAAAGAAGAAAAGATACGGTTTTGCACCGTTTTGAAAAACCTGAAAGTGCCCAACAAATTCTCTTCAAACTTCCACAACAATGTGAGCATCAATCCTCCCGAACTAAGAAATATGAAGTCACATGATTACCACATCATAATGCAACATTTGCTTCCGGTATTGCTTCAACATTCTTATCCACAACATAAGGATCTGCGAAATGCTATTCATCGTATTAGTCTATTCTTTAACATTTTGTGCTCAAAGGTGATCAATAGGGAACACCTTATAAAAGCAAAGGCTAGTTTGGTAGAAGCAATGTGTGTTTTTGAAAAACATTTTCCACCTGCATTTTTTGATATCAGTATCCATTTTATGGTTCATTTAGCCGATGAAGCATTAATTTGTGGTCCTGTCAGATATAGATGGATGTATCCCTTTGAACGGTAAATAACTAATTTCAGTTATGTACATTATTATTCGATAGAAATAGCTATTATGTACAATATATAATTGATCACATTCACAGGTTGATGAAAACATATAAAGGATATGTGCGCAACAAAAGATACATTGAAGGTTGTATTGCAGAAGGATATATCGTACAAGAAGCTAGCCTTTACTGCATGGAATATATGCCAAACGGAGGTGATGGCAATCATAAACATACCCGCGAAGCGTTTTTAGATGAGGACGATGAGTTTGCTGGTGAGATACCTTTAGATAATGGTAAAGATATAATGTTAACCCAAGTGCAGTTTGAACAAGTACGTAGATGGGTCCTTAATAAGTATGATGGATTGGATGAATGGAAGAAGTAAGTTCACACCTTTATTTTGAATTTCCATTTTTTAATTCAATTTATGTATTCGGTTTGATATGTGTTTTTCGTAGGAGGTATAACTCCTATGCAAAAAGTACTAGATTTCAATCACGAGGCAGAGGTACAACTATCGAAGTCGTTCAAAGTTTTACTCTATGGTTACGCAACGAGGTATTACAGCATCTTAAGTAGTTCACGTGTTTATAAGTTGGCAATACACCTTCGTGACCATGTTTTGTTTTATTTATTGTATTTTATGTAGTTGTTGAAGTGCATCGATGTTGATCCAACTCTCTGGCGGCTAGTGCATGGGCCGAAGTTTACGGCGCTTAGTTATACCAAGTAACAAGTGAATGGTTTTTTATTTTCCATGAAAATGTACGAAAATCGTATGGTAACATAAGATAGCGGTGTATGCATGAAAGCAATTACAAAATTTAGAGTGAGTGGTAAAGATAAAAATTATAAGGAAGCAGAAACAACGTATTATGGAGTCATTCAGCAGATACTTGAGTTGGATTACACTGACTTCAAACAAACAGTTTTTTATTGTGATTGGGTAAAGGTCGAGAATAAGATCAATGGTTGCAAAATAGATCCTGTTTCAAACTTGATCATGGTTAATTTAGGGAAATTGAAGAGTAAAGATAGCGTGAATGATGATCCATTTATTCTTGCATCAGAAGCGAGTCAAGTGTTCTGCTCAACAGATTTAAAAAATAACGGTTGGTCTGTGGTTTTGCATACACCAAAACGGTTGACTACAAATGTGGATGACATTGAGTTTCCTACCGTCTATCAATCAGCTTTTGAAGATAATGAAAAATTAGAAGACCTTACCAAAACCATTTGTTAACTGATGAATTGTTAAATGCTTCATTTCTCATTTGAATTCCTATTCCATGGGGTAGTAGGAGTGTGAGATATCATTGAACCAAACAAAAATTCACATAAAGAGAAGGTTTCTTAAAATGTCTATATTGTTGTTGGTTTCTGTTATATTGAAAAGTTTCATGATAGTATGTTTTTTATAGACTTGTAGATAAAAGGGGATTTTACTGTTGTTGGTTTCTTAAAATGTCTATATTGTTGTTGGTTTCTTAAAATCCAAGTAGTTCTTCTGTTGTTATTGCTTTTTTACTTTTGTTATTGCCATGAATTGATGGTTGAGGAGAACGCTTTTATTGGCTAAACAACAAATTTTACAGTGATGTTGATTTCATTTTTATTTCAGGACAGCTGAGTTGATCAAAACTTATTTGGTATTCAGAAAATCCAGCATTTTACAGTTATGTCACAAAATCCAGCATCATCACATTCATCATGTTCAGAAGAAAAAATAGTTGATCAAAACTTATTTGGTATTCCAGTCTCAGAAAACGCTGGAAAAATCACCACTATGCTGGGTAAACTAGTAAGAGCTCATGTGCCGATATCATACATAAGTTGGAACAAAGTACCCGGTACATATAAGGATGATGTTTGGAACCAATTGGTGGTAAGTTTTTACTTTGATTCATTTCTGACGATATTTAAAAAATATTTATGGTCAGTCACTCTATTTGCAATGTATATGCACTACCTGTTACAGTCGGTTTCTAAAACCCGTTTTAAGTCTGATAGAAGTATTAACTTGTTTATGTATTTTACTTTTTGCAGAAAATGTATGCGCTCGACCCGCTTTCAAAGGAATTTTTTTTAAAAAGAATGTCCGAGGCTTTTAGGAGACACAAAAAAAACTTGAGAGCAAGTTTTTATGACACTTTCGACAATGACGAAGAACGAATGAAAAATTGTCCACCTACAATTGCTCAAGAAGATTGGAACGAGTTCATAAAAAATGAAGCAACGCCTGAAGCAAGCGGAAGAAGGGAGTTAGCCAAAAAAAATAGATCATTGCTCAGTTATGCTCACCATGTAGGCCGTAAAAGTCACGCTAGAATAGAACACGAAATGGTAAGTTATATTGATTTTTTTCCAAAATGATAAAAATCACAACTAACATATTTTATATATTGAAGATCGTTGCAAATCCATCTGCAAATATCAACCGTCGTCATGTATGGGAGAAGACACACACGAAAAAAGATGGTAGCATATCAGATGCCAATTCTTCGTACTTCGTAAGTTATTTTTGCTCCTAAAGTTAAACATGAGCCATTTTCTTTCTTTTATGCACTATGTGTCCATATAAGTATTATGCAATCTCAGGATCAAATTGCGAAATTGAAGGAAAAGATCACCGATAGTGATGAAGAAAAATTGACAGTGGATGAAAATATCGTATCACAAGTGATGGGAAAGGATACAAGGGGTAGGAGCCGCGGTGTTGGGACCGTCATACCAAAGACTAATATTAAGGCTTCTGCTATTGCACATAAACGATTGAAACATGTTTGTGGAGACAATGCTGAGTTGAAAATGAGGATGGGAAGTTTGGAGGGTACGGTGGGAAATTTGGAGAGTACAGTAGGAAATTTGTCTGGGCAAATGGAGCTTCTGATCAACATGGTGGGAAACATAGAACAAGGAGAACGCAACACACAACCCAATGCTTCTAAATTCGTTGTTTCTCAATCCCAGGATACGACCAATGTGGTGAACAATCAAAAATGTGAAATCCTCAACTCTGATCTAGACATAATAGCAACAGGTATTTATTAGTTTTTATTCTTACATGTTTTCGATGCAGTTATTTTGTTGGATAGATCTAGACAATAAATTTTATTGCAATAGGTACTGTATGTCGAGATTCTACATCGTCCAAAATCCATGGGAAATCTGTACCATCCACACATGAAAAATTGGTTTTGGACAATATACTGCTACCAGATGAGAGAACCAACAAAATAAATCATCAATTTGCAGAGACCTTTGTTGATGTTGGAGTGGGTGGGTATGTGTGCCATCCGAAGATTATGATTCGATATCTTTAGCAGGTATGTGAGCTCATCCAAAAATTATTTATCTTTAACATGCCATTCCTTAGTAGCAAAGTGTATGTCCATATCCAATATATCTTTCTTATCCACCTGTTGCCACAATATATTAAACTTAACCACCCAGTATTCATTTTATTATTTACTCAAATTAGTTCATTATTTTTGCGAAACTGTTATGTGCCTATTTCAGTCATTCTAGTTGCAAATGTATACAATCTCAAGTACGCTAAGCCCAACGCTCTACGATAGATGGTACTGTTATTTAATTATAATGGTTAATTACAATAAAAACTACATGGGATTGGATTGACAGAATAAATAATGCATGTATAGCTAGCAAGACTTACTCTACAAGAATACCACTTTTACACCATTTAAAAGACGTAAAATCCGATTAACTATTTTACATGGTCGAACTGTTTGTAAAAATTTCAATTGCTTTACGTGGACAACGTATGACAGGTTACCGAGTTAGTACATTTTTGACCCTATCTAGTGCAATTTCAATTGCTTTCACGGTTGTTATGGGTCCGTTCCTCGTTAGTGGTCTGGCCCTATAAATTATTTTAGCACAAAGCAGGTGGTTTTGGGAAGACATGACCAGCAACTACCCTAAAAAAACAAACACTACGTGCATGCATGTCAAAAATAATTATTCCAAATGCACTAATATGTCGTATCATGGGTAAAATACAGAGCCTTTCACAACCAGTCAAAACCGGTAGAGAAAAACTCACAAATGAAGCCTAAGTATCAATCACTTCCTTCTGACCACATCACTTCCACCAACTGTCAGTTCTTCTTGCACTTCACTCATACCAAACAACATCTCCCATACTTGCTCACATATACATCCCCCTCTGAAATCACCACACTACCCTGCCAACTTTCCCCACTGACCATACTATGCTTCATTGTAGCTTACTGATGCAAAATGCAAATATAGATAAAAACTGACATTCCAATGGAAAAATTATCACAGTTTTGGACACACCACTACTTATTTGCCACAAACTTTTTTACTCTTGTTTTTCAGCACTTTCATTACTTGGACAGTTATAAAAAGTACCTTCAAGAATTTAACTTTCACTTTCATGCCAAATTTGCTAATAACTTTTGGCAGACAATACATAAGAAGATAAGCCAGTTCGATTACTTTGGTTAAGTGGCTATAGTTGTTTGGTTAAACTTTGTATAGAAAGCGTTTCTTTCATATTAAGTTGCTATAGCTGTATGCCGCCACAAATTTACACATTGCAGCACTCAGTTTCAGCAGGCATTGCACATTGCAACATGCAGTTGCACTGCATTGGATGTAGACAAGTAGGTGCAGGCAACTGAGCACTACACTCAGTTGCCATTGCAGCTGAGCGCAGGCAACTGCGTGCGACTCTGATTTGTTAATGCAACCAAGTATGACACTTTATTACCAGTGCAACTGATAAAAAAGCACATTTCAAAACTTTACAGCGTTATAATGATGCATATTCATCTATTAAATGTATATCAGACGACAACTACAAATTCCAGTAAACATGAAATTAATGCTCACAACTCTTTAACATACATATACTAAATTTCTAGCATAGAACACTCAGATGTCTCTTTATTTATCAATCATATATAGTAGAATTCTATTTTACCAAATTAATCCTACTAACCACAAAGAGAAGGATACCATGCCATTATACTCTCTACATGAAAGAATCCCTGGGGCTATGTAAGCTGGAATCCCTACTATAGATTTCGGCATTGAATGTAATAAACCCGACTGCAATATTGAGAACATATATTCAACTACTTAGAAATCTAGCAATATAGTAAACCAAGTTCAGACCAAAACGAAAATTGATAATATACACCTTGAGTAACCAAAATTGCATATCTTAACATCTAAGAGGGTGTTTTCCAATTTCAGACCACACTGACAAATTTCCTACATATTTGAATATATATCATTGATGTATGCTTATGTTTTTTTGCTATATACATTACTAAACTCATGAAAGCATATAAAACAACTCACCATTGAATGACAGTAACTGACATCAGATATCAGTTACTGAAAAAAATACCTTGCCAAGCTACCAAATTTATCATAAAAGATACAAATTTATAATCAGATACAAATTTTGCATCAGTAAACTTCTAAACTATGCACTCCCACATAGCTACTGCCTGCACTTCAACACTACTTGGTAAATACTGCTTGCACAACTTCTCATTTACCTGTAAGTACATCCATACATCACCACTAAGAAATTGAAATTTTTATTATAATTAAATAACAGTACCATCTAGTGCAAAGAAAAGAAATATCTGTTCAAAGGCGCAACATAAATCAAACTTTCAATTCTTTATTTATTCTAACTGTGCCATAGGTGTGAATTTTTTGGCCGTTGGCACCAATATAATCCCATATAAACCAAAACTGGTGTAAATTCTTATAGTTATTTACTGTAATTAATTCTATGAGCATACATCTAATGAAACCATGAGCTTGCATCTCAATGTATGGTAGTTTTAATAGATGGATAAGTGATTCTATATGCAATTGCTTAAGCTTAGGTTTTGTTTATAATATTTCCAAGTGTATTATTTAATTATTTTCTTCTTTGACAGTGTCTCCTTTGCTACAACTTGCTTCATGCTTGCGAACATGCTGGTAACTGCAACTTGCTCCTTTCTGTATTGTAATATTTTGTTGCCTGCCTTGCTGAACGTTGTAGTTTGTACTCAATGTATATCTTCTAGTTTGTATTGTATGTAACTTTGCTGTATGTGTTGTTGTACATTTATTTACTGTGTTTGAGTTGTGATTGGTGATGACTTGACAATGAAGTTTAATATATTAAACCATTATGTGTTGTGATGTATTGAATTATTATACTTTGGCGGAGAATGAAATGTGATGGGTTGAGAATGAAGTATAATATTTATTTGCCGAGCTTGAACTGTAATGGATTGAGAATGAAGTTAACATAATGCTTTGAGTTTTATTTTAAGTGTACAAACGGAGTCAGTAATTTGGAAATGGAGTTTTTATTTTACCTGGAAAAATAGATACGGTCCATGGTCGTATCTAACTATCCAATTAGATATGGCCCATGGTCGTATCTAATTGGTGAAATAGATACGGCCCAGGACCGTATCTATTTATCCAGTTAGATACGGCCAAGGACCGTATCTAACTGGAGAAATAGATACGGTTCATGGCCGTATCTAAATCTCCAATTAGATACGGCCCATGGCCGTATCTAATTCGACAAGTAGATACGGTCCGTGGCCGTATCTAATTGGATAAATAGATACGGTCCTGGGCCGTATCTAATGATTAAACACGCTTATTTTTGATACGGCTTATGGCCGTGCCTAATGGTTTTTGATACGGCCCTAAGACCTGCCTAATTTGCCTTTGTGGTGTAGTGTGTATATTCCATTAAATCACACTAATGCCTTCACCTTTCCTCATGGACTTCACCCTTTTCAGAAACAATACACTTGGCACTTGCAAAGAAAGCCTTCATCAGTTCCTTGTGTCTCCTGAAAAATTAGCAGCAATGTAGCATGTGAAAACTGAATAGCTTATGAGAATCTAATTAAGAATATTTTTTTAAGGTACCTGATCAATATTGTACTTGTTTCATCAAGGAAGTGACTATGGCCAACATGAAGAAAATTGAAGATGATATGGTCAAATTTCATATTCCTTAAAAAGGATAATATTTGGGGCAACTGTAGGTCATGGAGCAGAGGATAATAACATGTGAAAATCTTTGGTCAAAACTTCACTGGTTGTTCATTTACATTCAAATTATAGAGTTGAATTCACAGGTGATTGAGAAATATAAGATTACTAGTTGGGAACTGCTTAATTCTCTGATCATGGTATAGAATAAGTAAACACGGCAATAAACAATATACTAAAATATAGGAATATTACATCTTTGCTCATATTCTATTCATGCTTATAACGTGGAGTAAATTTAATAAGTATATAAAATAAATAAGTAAATATCTACCAAAGATATCATGCTTATAAGTTATAACGTGTAGTATTTAAGAAGCGAAGATAAAAATATGAACTTTTCACACTTTCGTTAGTACCCTCTGTTTCTTATAGTTCAACTCAGCATATCTATACACTTCTCTAGCATATGTGGTGAAGTATAAAGACATTTACATGAATGTGTAGAATTTATGGCATGCTAAAACACCAAAGGCACCACATCATAATAAATTACTGTTCTTCTTTATTTTTATCAAACAAGTATATTAAAATCATAAACGTTGTGGTGGCTTCATAACTATGAACTGAGATTTTTTTTGTCTACATAGATTCTACAACAAAATGTCTGAATTTACATATAAAGAAAACCTGAAAACAATTATTTGATCTAATTCTATACATCGCATTTCACTAACTATTCACCATGTACCGGTAACCTGTGAATTTACAAGAGGGGTCGTTCTTCTTATCTAACAGGAGAGTAACGGATGCGGTGGTAACCGTATGAGCACGGACTTGTAAACGGAAAGCAAAGGCATTTTTGGAATTTCAAAAAGACACCGAGTAAATTAGTTCAACGAATTTTCTTTTATTAGTAGTAGAGATTAGAACAACAAAGCTGAACCATTTTGAGTTGTTTTCTTTTTTGTTCCATGGAATTTTCGTTCATTATATTTATGTAACACAAGTCAACCATTTCACTAACTCTATAATTTTATGAACAACAAGTGAAGTTATACTTCTGCTGAATTCTCTATCTATTATCACTCCACCAACTAATGAAAATGACCAACTAGTATAATTTGAAAAACAGCAAAAGTGCTATCATGGTCTGATCAAAACAACAAAAGTGATTAGGAAGTAAAAATGTGAAAAACAACAATTTTCCACTTTATGAACAAATTTCACATGTGCTATTTAGTTTATTTTACCTTGAAGAATTTCCCATAATGCGTTTTTAAGCAACGCAAGTATCTTTTTTTTCCTTTTGAAAAGAATTGTCCCAACCCAGGTTATGAATGTGCCACTTCAAAAAAGATTGACGAATTTTTGTAGTGCATTTTTAAGGTAAGCCAACAAAAAATTATTGATCAGGTAGCAAATATCTTTGTGTCTATAATATCTTTTGAACCCGATTTAAATTTGTTTTACATTTTTTACAGTGGGTTGAATTCACAAAAATCCAATAAGCTGAACTAAATATAACAACACAAAAGTTCAAATTAAATACAAACTTTTCTTGAATAGACAGTACAAAAAAAAACAAGTGGATGTTTGCTCTAAATGTGAATCATTTTGTCAATCGGATGTTTTCTCTAAATGTGGATCAAAGAACTTTCAAGTAATAAAATAGAAAATAAAGTAAAAAAGTGTTAAGTGTTCAGTCTTCCAATTATACGAATTATATGATGATCATTTTGTCCCTAAAATATGATTGTTTGTACTCCAAAAAATAACACACAATTATTATTGTACCATCATAAAAATTAATTGTAATAAGCATCTAGTTTCTAATTATCTAACAACAGTTGAAGTTTGTCAAGATTGTAGTTAATTCTATTACTAGAATTAAATGCATGTTGCTTTTATGAATAGATTTCCATTAACAGTACAATATAACAAACAGACCTTTCTTCTATCAGACGTTAATTGAGGAATTAACTTCTCCATGGTCAACCGTATAGCTTCTCCATCATTGTTTGGAGTTAAACCAAGATCTGAATTAACAATTGCCTTTTCAATAGTTTTCAAGCTGGATATAAATTTTTGAGTTAGTAAAAGCGCTAATGGTATTTTTTTTATTTAAAATACATGTTTAAAAGTAACAACTCTTCAAGTTAATTAACCTTTATTTGTCATATGGTTGCACAAGTAGCGAACTCCATTTGGTTCAGTCAATAGATCAATTCTCAAATCACTCCATTATGTTCATTTGAAATATACATGTTTAATAGTAACAACTCTCAAGTTAATTACAAAATGTTAGTATTATCTTGAATTGAAATTTCAGCAGTGCATCACTAACTGCAGTGAACTGGTCATTAGGTCATTAGGATACAAACTGAATACATTTTTTTTAATATGCAGGGTACATGGGTTTGGCTAGCATTAGAATCTTGAACAAACCTATAGACTATGATGTATCCATCAAACATTGCAATCTAAGCTGCAAAATGGAACATGCACGCAAAGTCACAACTCACTATTGAAATGTACTAAATTATAATATCAAATCTTTCAAACATGGGATAATGCGACTGGCTGCTGCTTTTTCTAGTACGGCGTAATTTGTGATCCTTTTACATACAAAGTCCTATACTTATATATAACAAACTCCAACGTATCTGCTCCTATTCCATCGTTCATTACAGACCTTCTCGATTTAGTTCGCCTAAATATACTAAGGAATCCTTACCTTACTGGTCCTATCCCTAAATCCTTTGCAAGGCTACGTGACCTTGAAAGACTGGCTATAAGGGATAGTTCGCTATCCAGAAACATACGGAAATTTCTATGTAATATAAGCAAACTCCACTAACTTGATCTGTCAGCCAACAAACATTCTGGAATAATCCCCAGTTATCTTTCCTTAATGCTAACATTCTTAATTTGATATATTCAAGCATTCAATATCAAAAACTAAAGAAAGCCTAAAACAAAATTAGAACCTCACCTGCCAAATTCTAATCCCACAATTTCAGAACAATTGTGATTTAATTGTAACATTCTTAATTTGGTCTTCATGTACACAAACTTCAGTGGACTAAATTTCTAAGGGAAATAGGCAATAATAATTTTAGTATAGCAATTTGGATATAACCATGATCTAACTACGTGGTTAACCCTCAATATTTCTGTGTCTTATTCACGATTGAGTTTTTTATTCTTAATTCTAGACATCATCTAACGAGCTACCCTTGTAGAAATATATAAGTCAAATTTCATTACTGTGGATTAATACTACAAAAACCATAATATATGAAAATAGACAATATCTGAATGCCCATAACCAGTTGTATTCAAGAAGTTAGTTCACACGAAGTCTGAAATTAGGAAGGAACATTTGTTAAAAGAAACAATGGTAAGCCCTAAATTAACACATTTACCACAGTTCAAATCGATGTAAACAAAGTCAGATCGACCAAGGTCACATACCGTCATCGTTTGCTAACAGGTTGCCGAAGGCCCTAAACGTCGTCGAATTCACAATTTTAGATGCGGTAGAAGGCAGAAATAGATGTGGCCGAAATCGAATTGCTTGAAGTTAAGGCAGATTTTCTTGGAGGAGAGAGGTCGATTCCTTGCCTGAAGGAGAGTGGTCAATTCACTTAAGGTGAGAGGACGAAATAGTCGCCTGAAGGAGAAAATATTTTTTTTGTTGCAGCTGAAGGAATGAATAAGCGTTGAGGATTAGGGCAACAGATGACAAAGGATGCTCATTTACATTTTTGCCCTACCAACATTTGGTTAATTTCAATTTAATCAGATTTCCCAACACTTATATGGGTCAGCAATAAAAAAATTGTAAATGTGTATTTTCGGTCACACATTTTTTGCTTAGCAACGCTTATTTTTGTTATTGATCTACAACGCAAATAAGTGTTGGTAACTAAAAAAAATAAGTGTTACGAAATGGATGTTATGGTGTAGTGTAATCACGAGGTAATATAACACACAATTATATACAATTATATCATATTCTCCATCTAAGCTCAACATTCACATGTTGGTCATCTATTCCTAAACTTTGAAATATCTCGAACATCCGAGTATTATATAAATAACACATGAGTCAGACTATGTCTAGAATATAGATGCCAATATGAAATAACAACGGGCAAAGTATAAACAAGTGCAACACAAGTGGCACGTGCATATCCGAAGTATCAACATATCTCATAACCATGCACATAAAAGATAAACCATTTCCAAACAAAGTAAACCAACACACCAAACGGGCATATAATCAAGTAAATGATACAAACTTAATCTAACTCTTACGGGTATAAAACTCAACAACAATACAGGATATGCTCTCAACAATGCCCTAGATTATCTCTCAAATAATCATAAAGTAGACATATCTGGGGTACGTCTCATTCGGTAAATCTATATAGCACATAACAATCATCCAAATCAAACATACATGAAATATAAAGATGGCATACCCTCCATAGCTAGGGTCGGATAACCATGTAAAAATAGGTACAGGGTCCAACTCCATGCTCTTAGCATCTCCAACTATTCTCGATAGTTGTATAATCGATGTGTATGGGGGTACACAATTAAATAGACTCTCGGTCTCATAAATAATCCAAGAGATTGATAATCACTTAATCATCATCTATACTTTCAACCTCATAGTAATCGATTGGGCTCTCAGCCAAAGAAATAATAGGTCTCTTAGTCCCCTACTAATCCACTCAACTCTTGGTATCATGGATAATCATCAGGACTCGTAGCCCTATGTGCTCTCAACATTATAAATATCTATTTCAGCATCAGTCTTGACAAATAATCAGATCGGCTCTCAGTCGTAAACAAAATAATCTCATATGTGTGAATAAATAGGTGTTTATAGCATCTCATCCTATCTCAACAATTATAACCAAACAGGAGACTAATAGCTCTCAGCAAACAACAGGAGCCTTCCTCACACGCTCTCGGCACTACTCCTACGGTCTTAGTTACCTTGTCGGCCATCGTGACCCAATATCCATCAAATGCTTGACTACACTATGCAATAGTCATGACCCTACAAGTGCCTCTAATGGTAACAGACTGCTGGCCTAAGTGACATAGGGGCAGTGGCTCTCAACCATATACATCAACAGGTGTGCTACGGATTCGGGGAGCAACTCCACAATCAGGTCACTGGGATGGATACTAGCCAATCTGGTTTACTTCCCACACAAAAAATAGACACTATTATGACTCTCAGCCCGCTCACTCTCGATGAGCATCACCTTAAATATAATACTCTGTATACTCGACCCTGTTAAAGTGATATCTACTTATAGAAAGTAACCGAACAAATATCAGCTTAGGCGTCCTATACTACCTGGTGTTACTCATCCGTTTACTCAATGCTCGTAAATTGCACTCATTATTACACGATTATTCTATATAACAAGTCCAAGGAATAACCGAAGAAATATTACCAAAAGTCTCATACTAGACGACATTATAACTCTGTTTATTCTAATTCCTCGTTACACTGAAATATATAGCAATCAAAACATACAATTCAATTAGTTATTTATTTAGAAGGGTTTAAAATACGTTTTTCCTAAAATATTCAAACAATATCAAATATCAATTTCCAATTAATGGAAAACCAAATTATAAAGTTCACATTTTTCCCAAAATCCTCATATAATGTCGAAAATAATTATTTGCAAAACTTTTATTTAATTCCAAGGAAGTCTATAAATTTAAACGTTCATTCAATCCCAAACCCCTTAAACTCCCTTTAAAAATAATTCGCAATTTTGAAATTCTACTTGGATAATTTAAAACTACAATACCAAAGAAGTTCAATTCCCTTTAAACAACAAATCTAAATAACCTCATTTTCCAAACAAGGATTTACAATTAAAATGTTTTCCCAAAGCCATAAAATAAAATTCCAAAACTGATGTATTTAAAATCCGCATTTACATTTCAAATCCTTTTAAAATAAAGTAATTCATCAAACTAAAATTTTACTCTATATAAAACCTTTTAAAGATTTGATGCAAAAACATCGATTTGTACCAATTTATTTGTATCACAAAATCCCAAAATTACTTTTCCATAATAATTGACTTCAAACACTTCTATAAATATATTTCCAAATTCTTTTAAATTTGATTCCCTTTTTATTTTTAAAAAAAAGAAATTACTTCCAAAATTTACTTAACAACGTTTAGATAATAAATCCCCCACGTAATAATTTTCATACAATAAATAAATTGCATTCAACGTATTAATACCTTTAAATATTTCTACGATCATCGACAAATAAAAATATATTATTCAAAAATTCACTTATTTATTAAAATCCCCAAAATTCATCATTTTCAAATAATTTTATTCATCAAATCCTCAAAATAATTCACCTAAATATTTTCTATTACAAACAATATTTTCAATTTTAAATAAAAATTATTCCAAAAAATTCAACATTTATTCCCAAAATCTTCCATTTTAACCAATTAATTCCCTTTCGATCAATAACTATTGTGATCTCATCACAACAACAACCAATTGAGGATATTCAATTCTATTTTACTCATTCGAATCCTATAACCAACAATTCATCAATATTTCACCACAACAAATAAACAAAGAATAAGTATATCAACATAAACAATCAACACAACCCATCCAATTTCATCCAGCCAAATTCATATTAACTAAATTCCAATCAGTGAGAACTATAGAAAATAAAATCCAGAATATAGTTGTTAGTTACAAGAATAACTCATCGAAACAATGCTTGAATTCCAAAACAACGGCTACATTGCTACCCTTCGCCCAAAGCTGTCCGCTCCGCCGAGTATCCATCTTTACTACTGAAATTTCCAACGCCATTAGCCTACTACCATATGCACAGCCTCCTCCTACTACACGCGTACGCTTGTAGGTCGTCGCTTCACTTCTGTTGACAGGTCGGCCACACATCCATTCACGTACACCTCCTCCTCTCGCACGTGCACAACATCGCACGCATGCCCCCATCCCACATCGCACACCAAGGTCGCGGCCACCAATCACATTCGCCTGCCACGTCGCACCATTTAGTCGAAGCCGACGCCAACCCTCTCCTCGTCGCCTCTAGTCGTGACACCATCATGTCGCCTTGCCCTCGCTCGGGAGTTCATCCATGCCGCGTCGTGCTTGCAGTCGCGTGCCTCTATCTGCTCGCGATTTCTTCTCTCTCTCTCTCTCTTTTGAAATGTCGCGATTTCTGAAATTAGGGGTTTAGGGCAAAATTGAAGAAAAGTGGATTCGGGCTTGAATTGGGTAGAAAGGAGGGGAAATAATGAGTTAGATGGGGTTTGGGCTCAAATTTAAACCAAATAAATTTTCCTTTCTTTTCTTTTAACTAACTCTTGTATTTTATTTGTAATTAAAATTTCACTATAGTATAAATTGATTAACACATCATTCTACGAAATATAATTTGATAACAACACGATTTCATTCATTTCAATACTTGTTTACTTTATTTTATATTTAATTAAAACGTATTATTCAATTACAATATATTATCTAAAAATAATTTATTAATTCAATTATTAAATCAAAAATATTTTATTAATAGTCTTTAATTAAATAAATATTTAATTTCAAAAATAATAATCATCAAATGTCGAATTTAAATAATTTTTATTTTTGTTTTTATTTATTTTATTTATGGTCTACAAAGTACAAAGCATCTCAACATTTATAGGTGCATATTTTAAGTATACCTTTCTTTGTAATATTACAATCTATAACAATTTATCATTAATAATATCTTTTAATAGTTTGTATCGTTGATAGGGTTTCCTTACACCTTTTAATCTAATTCGTATCTTCAATTAAATATCACCCAGCATATTTCTCTGTGTATTTCTAGATATTTTGTACTATGGTGATGTTAATTTACTTTGAATCATGCTTATTGCTGTAGTGTTTCAATTTTATGCTTCCATGAAATTTGAAGTAAAGGGAAAATTTGTTTGGTTGTTTTAAAACATTAATACATAATCTATTTAAAAAAAATATAACGTTTCAATGTTACTGTAATATTTTACTAATTTAGTTGGTACCACGTAACGTTTAAAAAGTGTAATACTGCAAATATTGAAATGTTGCTTATATGAATCAAAATATGAAACACTATTTCGCTTTGAGCAATGTTTCTCTATTCCAAGTTTAAAACACTATTAATATAGCAAACTATGTACATATTTAAGTATGTATGTTAAACACAGTCGATGTTGTCATTTGTTGTATAAAACTATTTTGCTTTAAAAATGTGAAGTTATACTTTGTGCGCTTCGAGGTTACTATATAATATTTACAAACAAAGGTTTATTAAGAATGTTGAAGAAAAAGTTAATCTTAAATAGCTGCTATCCATAAAGATACGCCTCCACGTTCATGTAACCCAAAAATAATAACCTAAATTGACTAATAGATAAATTATGCGAACTTTGTGCACGTTGAAAACATAAAATTTTAAATAAACCCAATCTGACGGTCGGATCACGATTCTTTTCAATTATATTTAAATCCGCATGTCTTCTCATACTCTCTTCAGCACACTTAAAATTTAAACAGTTCTTTTAACAACTGGATTGCTACATCTCTTGAGAATAATTTTTCTTCCACATGAATTTATGTTGTACTTGGTATATAAGAGAGAGAAGTGTGTAAAGCAACGAGAATTGTTGTTCTTTTTCTAAAATGAATTTACTATATGACAACAACGAGGTTCTAAAGACGCTGTACTTTAGATAAAGAAAAAGACGGTGAATCATGGATGAGGTTCTAAACTTCAGAGTAAAATTTAAATAATAAAAACTGTATTCATCCTCCGATTCTGAAAGGTAGATTGGTAGAGGAATTCACGAGTTTTGCCCGCAAGTCAAAATTTTCTACCATGAAAATGCAACAAACAAAAAAGTCATTCCAAATTATGCATTGATAAACGCTCTTCATTGGGGAAGTGTTCAGTTATTGGCCAGAAGAAACGAGTTACTAATTACTTCCAAATTCTTCAGCAGCAGAAGCTGCAGCAGATGCGGCCTCGCCCAAACCCATCTTTTCCAACTCGCTCATGAATCCATCAACGTCAGCTGCACTTATTTTGTAGGGTGTGTGGGTTTTGCTTGGAAACGATTTGTTCTCGACATCTTGCTTGTACTCTGAAAGAGCTTTGTTTATGACGTCCCCCACTTGGCCGAATTGCTTGCAGAATTTGGGAGTTACCTGTTATAATACCATTAGCAAGCTAGCAGGATTACACTTTTTTTTTATGGAACATTAAAAAATGAATGCACAAATAGAATGAACCTTGGCATGATGAGGGTGTTGAAGCATTCCCAACAAGTCATGGTAAACTAGGACCTGCATTTATATCTTTATTAAGCATCATAGATGGAATGATAATCATTTACAAGCAGTTTTAAAGTCATATCCAGCACTTCATATGCTCAGTTTTAATTTATATCTTTTTTTTCTTAATTGACCAATATAAAAGTGTGCTCCCTTTTATGCAGAGCGTTATTTCATTAATTTTTACCTATCAAAATAAAAGGCTATACAATTTGGCTTTGGTAATCTAATCATGGTCATGGTGAAATATAGCGATGTAAAACGGAAAATGTGACAAAATAATAAAGCATAAAACAGCTTATACCTGCCCACTACAAAATGGCCCAGCACCAATACCAATGGTTGGAATTTGAAGAGCACGAGTTACTGCAGCAGCTACAGGTGCAGGAACACATTCCAAAACAACCGAAAAAGATCCTGCTTCTTGCAATGCCATGGCTGTCTCTATAACCTAGATCAAACGAACTTTCAATTCAAATACATAATATCTTGTTATATGAATTAATTGCACAAAAGTTCAATTCAACCATTCTATAGGAAATCCTGATGTGTACAAAAACTGTCCCATATATAAATATATAATGAAATCTCATACTTTGACATAAAAAGATGACTTTTTTTTTTTGTTGCAATGGCAAATTCATTAATTTGCAAGCTATGCTATGCTCTCTGCTCTCTGCTCTAGCAGAGTGATAAGGAATTTATTCTTTTCTGAATGGCCCCTTGTTTAACACTTACAACTTAACTCAAGTTGTGAGTTCCAAAATGGGAAGATGAAGCTGCTAATTGGCCTAAATATCACATATTAGTCCAATGCTAAGACTAAGAATATTGAAGTGTAGTTCAGATATATCTCTCAATTATTTTTGTCTATTTTTAAAACTATGGCATGCAAGTATAGTCAAGATATTTTTAGTAAAATACACGACAATTTTCGTTTGAAGAGATTTTTGGAAAAAAATATTTAGGCTGTTTCATCATTATCAATATTTGTATTTACACCTCTAAACATGAAAGTATATACAAAATATAGAGGACCAACTACATAAACCTTTTTTGTGGGGATATTGGAATTATTCGAATGTTGAAGATTATGACAATATAAACTTGGTATTACAGTTTGATTCTTGATGTCGAACACGGTAGTAAGGAAACCATACGTGCAGCAGAGAGTTAGATTAACCTCCAGCGGAATGAAGTTGTGGATTTAGTGTGAACTATCTGCAAGTGCTAAGGATTTTGATGTGTTTATTATTTTGGTAGAGTTGATTGATAGCTGTGATCTATATAGTAAATGGTGTGTCTGGGACAGAATATTTGGTTCTGTATTACATTATGGAAAATGTTAACATGTGCCCTAAGGGCACATGTTAAAGTTATTAAATTACCAATGTATCCCCTTCAAATTCCACCTTTTTATTATTATACATGGATGAAGTAGGTATATCCACAAAAAAGATCTCTTTTTGCATTTGCATTATATTACTCTTTTAACTTATATGCACCAGTGGTATACTAAATTAGCAGAGTCATGAACTTAACAGTATTATTCTGTCTGATAATCGGAAGCAGGGAGAAATTCATGCAAATTTAGTGCAAATTTGGAAACTAAGCCAAGAAGAAGGATTGAAAACCTTCACAGCACTGGAGACAGTTCTACCCTGCGGTCTAAAGCCACCAAGCACACTAATAGCTTGCGGGGTTAGCCCAACATGACCCATGACTGCAATACCAGCTTCCACAATTGCCTTGGCAGCACTAATTCTTGACGGAGCACCACCCTCAAGCTTAATAGCATCCATTCCACCTTCTTTAAGAACTCTAACTGCAGTCTCTACAGCCTGTCTGTCCCAACACAATAATACTCAATTAGCGAAGTAGCTGTTAAATGTTAAATTACTGTAAATGACATGATTTTGTTTTAAACAATCAAGTGCATAAAATCCTTACTAACCTGAATTTTACTAGGTATGAATTCATGAATCCATAAATTATAAACGAACAGGAAAAAAACATTAGCCATTTACTGTATTACTAGAAAAATGTACGGTTCATTTTACTCGAGTGTCCTTTTCTGCTATTTTTTCCTCCAAAATATATAATGCATATGTCATTGTCAACCATATTTCATCTCTTCCATATATTCGCAACTATACCAGAAAGGTATAAATTCACTGAGATGGCATTTTTTTTTCCAGTCAAAACGATTATGTTACAGGGAAGTACACTTGGATTTCATCTATAACTAAAGATCACCCAGAGATTCCTCTTGCAGTTTTGGGAATAAAATGCTGTTAGTTGTACCCAATATCTTTAGAATTGTCTTCTAACCATTCTATTTTAATATAATAATTCTAAACAAAATTGTATAATTAAAATTAGACAATAATAAGAAATTTTCAAAAATTACAGTTATGAAGAAGGGGGATTTTAAGAAAGCAAAAGGTAGAGAGTGGGTTATAAATAAATTAACATAATTGTAGCATGCTTTTTATCCCACATTTGCTAATCATTGTGCGTATGAATAATAGTTGCAATGTAATGTAATTTTGCCTCCAAACAGGGAATGACTGAATTATAATTCAGTGAAGCTATTAAGGTGTATATTAAGTTTTGCAGCTCAAATCACATGCTTTGTTCCCTTTGAGCAGACCACAATATATTACTATTATTATAATGTCATAATTAGTCACACAAAACAAAAATGTGTAAACGTGTGAACTTTAACATTAAATATCGATATGAACAAAAAAATTATATCTTCTTTAAACTACGCTATAATATATGCATGAAAGGATCGAACTTGACTTTTGACTACAAAACCACAGTGATAATGGGTAAAAATAATCATTTTTATTTCAATGAATAATACGGTACAGAAATTAAATGTCAGGGTTTGAAATGGCTATCCAAACAAATCAACGTGTTTACATTAGTCAATCAAGTTCAAGTTCCAACACTTTCTCTCGTACTCAAAATCTGTTTATTCATAACATAGGGAGGATTAGCTTCTAAGGTAAGGTTGGACATTCCAGTAAATTGTATAACGAGTTCCACACTGACTAATGTAGATATTATTTTAAAAAGCACAGAAGTCAGTATACTATTGTTAAATATATAGCCAACTCAAAATACCTACTCAGCTTAAACATTTTTTAGCTCATCTTACATATACAAGACAAAATTTACAAATCAAAATAAAGGAAAACTTCCAGGAAAATAAAATACTTTTGATGTTATTCAAATATAATTTAATTGTGATGGTATGTGAGGGTAATATAGTAAGTTATGAAAACAAGCAGCGTGAATTAAGTCGAAAATAAATGTACCTGTACATATTAAGAAAAACAAACATCACCATTTGTATTCACAAATCAGAATACAGTTTTGTTAACCCATGAAGTCCACAAATTAAATTGGGTGATTTTATAAATAGTATCCATGACGCCTTAAATTCTACAAATGATACTTAGAGTTAGAGCTTCACAATGGAGTAGTTTTGTGAGTACAGATACTCATGCTACCCCCAATGGAGTACTATATGGGTAATATCATCCATCTTTTAGCTACCCATAGCTTCTACTTACCCAAGGTTTGGATCCTTGGGTAAGTCATATATTTGTTCAAGGCAAATTCTATTTGAACACATGGAAATGCTGAGCAGCCCTCCAAACTTCGGAAAAAATGAAAAAAAAAACCCTCATTTTGCCGAGTCGCCCCCTCTTCAAAAAAAATAATTCAAAAATAGCCTTCAACACATGGCAACTACGGGGTGACAGAGCACCACGCAAGGAAAAAATAGTTGCCCTGGAGGCACCACGTAGCTGCCCTGTGTGGTGGACAAAAAATTTGACAAAAAAACATAAATTTCGACAAAAATAATCTAAGGAGCAATTTTGTCATTAATTTTTTTTTGAAATTTGGAGGGCTACTCAGCATTTTGACGAGTTTCAAATAGAATTTCCCTTTTTTCAGTTAGTTCATTTTAATAGTGGAGCCCTGTTTGCACCAATAAAACATGTGTATATTTTGGTGGTCCCTTTTCAAACTAGGGTCAACTTTGCTACTCTTGCTTCATACACCTATTGGGATATGAATGAGTAGCATAAATGCTACCCAGATCTAGGAACGAGGAAAGAGGTGCAAAACAACATATACCTTGTTGGGATGCTCTCGTAGACAAATAAATATCTTCATTTTTAAGTGATATCATTTTAAAGAGAACACTTACAGCATCCCCACAGGAATATCTTTTGAGTATTACTACCCAAAAAAAATTGATCGTTGCTAACATTATTTTCAATTCTTTTTTGATGTAAACAAGTATGTCGTATCTGTTCAAAATTATAGTTGTAAAATAAATCATTAAAACGTTAATTTTAAACACATAAGTTATTCGGAGATATTCCTAAGATGTACTTTAAAATCCAAAATATCAATCTAAGATGTACACCTAAGATACACTCATCTCGTCCGAGATCTCCTCAAATACGAGATAACATGCGTGAAAATTTAAAAATGAAACATGACTGATATCTGAAATTTAAAACCTTGGGTATCTCGTCCGGTATCTTGGACGAGATTTAATGGCGAGATATTAGAATGAAATTAAAAGAAAATCAACCCTTTTTCCATAGTGGACTGACCCATCCCTTCCCAAATTTAAGCCTTTTTAATTATACTGTTTTAACCCTTACTTCTCATATCAACGTCATTTACTATTCCTTTTCCATTTTACGGTAGTGACAAGTGTAAGAAGATAATAAAATCTACATCGATTGCTAAGTATTTTGATTTTTGATTTTCAGTTAAGTTTCTGATTCAAATAAATTTCCAATCTAATTTCATTGTGCTTTTTTGATACTCTCTCTAGTTTTTTCCTAACCTTATTTTTTTTACGGCCATAATTTTTGGGTTTGACTGATTTAGCTTTATATTTCAAATAAATTCTTGATCTGATTTCATTTAGTTTCTTCTAAAAGCTTATTTTCAAGCAAAAAAGGAATTCTCTTTCGTATATTAGTTTCATATGCTGATTCCATGTTCATTCATACATCATTTTTTTTGTTTTTCTTCCAATGTTACTACATGTTTGAAAATAGTTTGTACTATGTATGCTATTTTCTATATTTGTTTGAAATATTTATACTGCTAGTTTCTTAATGAGCATTTGTTTGTTAATAGTTCAATACTATAATCATACGTAGAATATTTTACTTCTAGTTGTAGACTTTGTATTTGAAGTTAGAAAATTATGATTTCCCTTACAACACTATAAATCATCAAAGGTAGAAAGGAGATGTTGTATTGTGCAAGTCAAGTGAATGATCAAACAAATGAAAGTGAAGGTGCATATGTGATGGTTTGTTTCATGTCTACTTTATCTCGTATGATGCTATATTGAACGTTATTCATGAATTCTCATTATTTATTTGCAGTACATGATATGAGTGAATTTTTTCCATGCTAAATTGATAATGATAAGCGTGTGATATATTCAAGGTATGTGCATAATGTTTTCCTTAAGGTGGTGACTAGTATTTTAAATTTAGGTGTATGAAAACTAATTTTTCGACATGACATATACTCCGAAATAGCTTCGAAATAAATTTCAGAAACTGAAATGTAAATCCAAGATTCACGACCGGGATGCACGCATCTCGTTTGAAATCTTGCTCGATACGAGATAAGCTCTTTAAATTATTCGAGACGAGATGTGACCAAAATCTGAGATTTAAAACTTTGCATATATACACATGCACGCTCGCACGCGCACGTATGTATATATATGTATGTGTGTATACACACACGCACATGATATAACACAAATATATGTGTGTATAATAAATATAAATGAATATATATACATGTGTATGTTACATTACATACATATGTGTGTGTAATTGTAGTGGACTAGCCGTTGGGACTTGCCCGACTTTCAAAAAACCGGATAAGTCAAATTACCTAAGTTTCTAAAACTCGGGTAGCTCATAATACCTCCATGTTGTTGGGTAGTAGAGAGTATTATGTGTGCAACAGTTTGTCCAGCATTTAGAACACCTGACAACAACAGAATCATTCTCCACTGCCACATTTGCAATCCGTGTGAAGCACGAAAGCAAATCCAGTCTACAATTGTATCCGTTATTTTAAATGCCGGGTAAGAACTGAAGTCCAGAATTGCCAAGGCAACCCGAGAGTTGCTTCTGCTGGTCCTTTTCCTTCCCATTGGGCGTGGGTAGCTGCTACCCTATTGGAAATGCTATAAGGCCAAACATTTAGGACATCTCCAACAAAGCCGAAGTTCAGCTCATGTCCCAACAAATCCAATTCAGCTGTATATTCAGTTGAATTTGGTTGTCCCACTTCAATCATCCATTTTTGGAGCGTCTACCAAGGCTGGACGTTCATTTTTTGAGCGTCCAAAATATGAGTACCCAAGGCTGGATGCTCAAAAAATTGATGCCCAACTCACCAAGAACAGAAAAAGGGTCCCTAGGCGCCCAAAAAATTGGATGACCAGCAGCGGTGGAAGCCCAATGGGCGGTCAGCTCTTGGGCACTCAAAAATGGATGCTCATTTGTTGGGCACATGACCACACAGAGTAAACCATCTAAACATATTAAAGACACATTTTACATCCATTGTCTCTACAGACCAAAAAAACATGATTATCTTACCTCAATTCTGAAAGCACAAACAAGAAATATAACAGACCTGCTTAGCTGAATTCTCGTAAGACCCAAACGGCAAATCACCAACTAACAAAGGGCGAGAAGTGCCCCTAGCAACAGAGCGGCAATGAACCAACATCTCATCTAGAGTGATCGGAAGCGTGGTGTCATGACCATGCACAACCATAGAAGCGGAATCGCCGACAAGACAAATATCTATTCCAGCTAGATCTAAGTGGACCGCCGAGGGATAATCATAGGCAGTGACCATAGTTATAGGTTCACCGCGCGCGTGTTTGTTTTGCAGGTGGGTTAGGGTCACTCGCTTTGTTGCGGCTTGCGGTTTTGGACCACCGTAAACCGTGTTTTCCGGCATGTTGCTCAGAGAACGACGAACAATGTTTCGGATCATTTTATTTTCTAATTTTGATTTGTAGGAATTCTGGCGATGCAGTGAAGCTGCTGCTCCGTCCCCGGTTTCAATACACGGAATGTACGGATCTAATAGTAGAGGGCGGCTATCAGGGGCTACGTTTAATTCTGTGTGGTTACGATTTTTCCCGACTAAACCCGTGAACTGAAATTCGGGTGCTGAAGATGAAAGTGGTTGTGGATTGGGAATTCTGTAATCAAACCCTTAAAATTCACTGAAGTAGGCTGTGAACTCCAAGGCCAAGCGTCCATTAAATGGGCACCAGAAGCCTGGCGTCTATTAAATGGACGTCCAAGCCCAATTCAAAATCCTGCATCGGATCTTGGATATTAACCTTAATTTTAAGCCCTGAATTCACGACTGGGATCGAAATTTTTAATATTAAAGTCTGAATTGTTGCCACTGGAGATGCTCTTACACAAACAAGGGATGGACCAAACAAACAGGGAACGACATCCTCTAATATCCGCACCGTTCAATTTTTATTTTTTATTTTATGAAATGTTAAAAAATAATGGAAGATTGGATTTTTAAGTGGTCCACGGGGATCACGAAAATTCGGATCAGACGATCAGCTTTCGGACATGTCATCCTGTGTGGGTTATATCATTTAGAAACAACTCGTCTATTCGTCTCCTTACGGTTCAGTAATGTATACAATTGTACAAGCAAGAATTTCTTAACAGTCTGAAAGTGCACGGTTGTTTTACATCAAACAAATCTAATATTCTGTTTAAGACTACAACTTTAAAGCATTGGCAATAATAGGTCGATTGTTCAAAATAGAAAAATAAATAAGGAACAAAGAGTGGATTACAACAATCTACCATCCACTTACATCGACCAACCCTAACAAACAAAAGAGCGGTCGATCCATCAACAAGTTTACCCAGTATTTACAATGTCGGATGTGCTTGTGTTCATCTTTGACCGTCTAGATGTAGATCTATGTGCAACGTGATATGATTTATAATCGTAAGTTTATTCGATATTATAAATATTCAGCAAATTGTAATATTATCTCCGTCATTTTCCTTGGTCGGCATCGTCTTTCATATCTGTTTTTTCATTTCACCAAAACTCTCTCTATTTTTAAACATAATGAGAAGATTTATATTCGTAGTTTGTGGCAGTGCCAGTGGCAGATCTAATCTGAAAGTCGGAAGCAGCAGAGTTGATGTCGAACATGATGATATCAATATGGAAGATGAAGTAAGCTCGGGATTACGTATGGTGGACGATGAAACTACTGTCTCGAAGAAAGCGAATAAGGTAGCATCACCACTTTGGACTTATATATTGACCATAAAATGGACCAAATAAGTTGCTGGTGAATTTTCGTGTTTTTCCCAATCAACGAAATATACATTTCAACTCGTATCGACATCACTGTAAGTTTAATTTATTATTTAAATATACTTTTAAAGATTTAATTTGGCAATTAGTTATAACGATAGTTGGTAACAAAACATTTATTAAAATTGACTGTTACACGTTTTTTACATAGGTTAGGGAATTATCTTGGAATTAAGTAGTTGAATTGTAAAATAAAATATATAGCGATTATACATTACGTTTGTGATATTTAATATCATTTAGATTACTCAAATCCAAAAATATATTTTAAATAGGTAAGGAAGGGAAACATGTGGAACTCTAGCATTGGTATTTCATTTTTGTCGGGAGATCCAAGAAATAGATACGGTTGGACGTATAGTTGGGTTTTTAAGTGCTATTCATCTTAAAGACTTTTTAGGTACGTTATTTTTATTACAAAAAAACATAACTTTCAAGCAACTTTATACTTTTCATAACAATCCCAATTTACAGTTATAGTAATGCAACTCAATCTTAATTCTGATACACTACAATGTGGTGCATTGACGGCTACATGATGAAAGACCACCCACATATTTCTCTTTTCTTTTGGGGAGATGGTTATTACTCGTCTTGATTGGGTTATGCTTACTAGTATTAGTGTTGGACTTCATCTTCCTCTCTCACATGATGAGCAGTTCCAGAGACATGCTAAATTGAAGCATGTTTTACCTAGTATTAATATACATGCATGCTTATCAAATGGTACTCAAATGAAAGTTAGCTTCAGTAAGCATACTATTAGAAAATTAATTAGACAATACACCATGGATTACGATCTGAGATAGCTTAGTTATTTTTTTTGTACATGATGAAAAATCATTTCTTATCAAATCTATCCAATATACTTTCCCTAGGACATGTTCTAGCAACAAAATTTTCTCTTTCTTTACCAATTCTATATGATTATGGAACGTCTATCATGGTTTCATATATAGGTTTTTGGATATTCAATGCATCGTTACTCCTAGAGCGATATCATTGTGTGGCTTTTGAGTTTATGGTATTTGCGGTACGAATATAGCCACAACCTAGTACATCCCACTATAAAGGCCTAGTTGGTATTATTCTTTCCTTAGACTTGTGCATGGACATCACAAAATAGACAAAGAATGCATGGAAGAGACGCTCGTTGTACATCCATATTTCGAGACCCGAAAATGAATGTCAATGATGTTATTGTCGTCACCATAATTATATTCAAGTGACAAATTAGGATCTGTCTTTTCAACAAAATCAGAGAAGCTAAATAAATTTTCATTACATGAGTTGCCTTTGAAATTTACATATCACTACACATACCCACGCATAGTTGAATATAACATAAACAACAGTGTTATGCCCGACACTTGAAGGTGCCGACACGAAAACTTAACTAGTTATACAATCTGGGTTTACACATCGGAATAAAAACAAACTTTATTATATACTAAGTTTCATACTTCATCGTCAGAGTTTTTATTTGTCCTCGAGCAAACTTGTCTAAACTCGTAAACTCAGCATACTCAAATGAGTACCCATGAGTTGATGGGGAAAACACAAGTTATACATAAAACATGGTATGAGTAATACATCTGCCATCATAACACTTAGTGAGACCACACTGCTTAACGGAACAGGTTTTCCTCTCACTAATTCTACATCATCATTTAGTCTTAATAGATTGAACATCTTAGCATGAATCAAAATTATAAAATAGTATCTAACTCATAAGTGTGCCCTACACTTAATATTATATTGTGGCTAGGTTTTATAGTAATGTCTTTTAGGTCATCAGTCGGGCCTCACTTCATTAGTCCTAGTGAATGTCAAGTTCTGACTTTTAGATTGTCACTCTAGCCTTATACCATCATTTTTGAATAATGCATGAATAGACATTTAGGTCGTCGCTCAAGCCTTACATCAACGTTCTCTTATATTGTAACATCCTTCATTCCAAAACCCCAAGATGAAACTTCAATGTGTCGGAGTCACCATTGAATTATCTTTTGGTAACAAAGATGAGATCATTATATAAATAGTTCAAATAAACAAAGCAGCAACTTAACAACATTAGTGAATTCATCATTAGAATTCTAAATTAGTTTCCATAGTCATGCCCGCGTAGGGGTTAAAATTATAATACAATCATAGCTAATAGTGTCACGTATAACTTATGAATATACTGATATATACAATTATATAGCGCAAACACAACATTTATATCATCTAAGCATTCTGCACGTCTTCAGAACCCTTCGCTTGTCATTCGAAAGAAACCTGCTTGGATCCATAAACTCGGTCTACTCGAACGAGTATCCATAAGTTTATGGTGAAAACACTATAACCACATGGGTTAGACATAAAGTCTAGTATGAACAATATATTATCCTAAATCGGGAATTCATAGGACATGGGTTAGACATAAAATTTGTCTCTTATATCGTGTTTGTTCGCATAAAGAGTAAATGATAGTTTAAGATGTACTATCAGTAACGTCATTTCAATTTTCTATCATAACAATTATAAACCTTTGTCTCCTTTTGCATTGTGTATAATTCTGCAATGCCAAGAGCAGGAGTGCCAAAAATAGTTTGATGTACATTCCAATTGTAAATATGGCTTTAATTGCTTTATTGTAGTATTATACGATGATATATGTTGCATTTGACAAGGTTGGTATTGCTTTAGCTAGCATAATCCAAAGGGTTTTGTAAATTTATTTAACTTGTATTTATTTTTACCTAACATATATTATTGGTTAAATATTAAATTTTACACCTTTTGTTCTATTTATCTAGATGCGGATATAGTTGAGTTTTGTGAGGTTAGCTTTTGATATGATGAAAAACCAAAGAGTTTATTTTCTTGTGATTGATGAATAAGCTTTGACTAATGATGCAAAATCCACTATCATTGTTTTCTCTCTTCAAGATAAGCCCAAGTTGTTATCATTGATGAACAAGCCGCCTCTTCTGACAACCCATGAAAACCCAAGGAAACTTTATGTCTCTGGCCAAGTCTAATCTGATTTTACAAACATCTCTTTTATTGGTGAATAAGCTACCTCATATGACAACCCAATGCAACTTTATATCCATGGCCGCGTCTGCAAGATAAGCCCGTAAATGTTTCCTCTCTTCCTTTGTGTGAAACCCATAAACAACAGATATAACTAATTTTAAACCCATTTGTTATGTAGGCAGCTCATGATGGCTTGATTGCCATTATACAAAACAAAATTACTCCAAACTTCGGGATTCCATAAGATTAGTATTCTACTTTTTTGCTCACTATCCTCGTTATGCACATATCCATATTTCTGTGTAGTTAAAATGCTTAGTGGTTCTGTAGCGGTGGTGTTGAAAAAGTTACTGTAGGGATATAGCGGAAAATAGCCGATCTACAAAAAAGTTCATTAGATATAAAATCCAACATTTAAAGTTAATATATTCTCAATCTTAAATTATTTGTTACGAAATGAAATATTGTTTAGTCTTATATAACAAAATCGAAGAATATCATGATTTATGCAGACTAGACTTGGTGACTACAATAGATTTAGTCTAACATATGCAAACTCAAATTGGCAAACACTATATACTAAGGAAGGTTTATTAACTATACATACAACTCAAAGGTAAAGATGATTGGTATATTTCATTTTAGTTCAAACTATATTCAACTACAGTATGAGGATATATGCTAATTTATGTAACCAATTTGAAGTTTGTAGAATTGCATACTTAGGAAGTCTTATTAACTTAATTTTGACATTCATGTGCAATGTAATTACATTTAGGTAATCAATTAATTGAAAATTCACAACATCTACCGGACATGAACTCAAGTAGGCTGCTATATGCAGTTGGAAATGAAGATCAATAATTTTCATTTTGGTTCAATCATAGGATGTTTCGTTTACTACACACACAACTTGAAGGTAAAGAGAGGATCAATATTTTTCCATTTTATTCAAACTCGATTTAACTACATTACTTAACTAGTTTTATTAACTACATATACAACTTAAAATGAAAGGTAAAAGAAATTTTCAATTAATTAAAGATGCACTTAACTGTATACTTAGGAAGTTGTATTAACTCTTTATACAACTCAAAGGTACAAACGATCGGTATCTTTTATTTTAGTTAAAAATTCATCAAACTACATTATGACAATACGAGATTTAATGGCACACGGTCTGCGTGCATGATAAAATAACTAGTACATAAGACACGTGTTTCGTACGTGCAAGACAACATGATTAATACAAATGGTAGACACTCCGTTCATAAAAGATAAACTAAATAGTGAATGGCATGCGCATTGCATGTGAAAGGCATCATGATTAGAGTACAGAAGGCATGTGTCGGGCATCAAAGATAAGAAAATACAATAGAAATTCAAAGTTTTAAATACCATTCGTTGATATCACAACATCGGTTCAATATATGTAAGAACTACAGAGAAGTTTAATATACGTAGTTTGTAGCAATTATTCTATCTCATTCTTTTTCCGATCTTGACAACAATGTCAATTAAAAAAAGATTACATACACCAAAGTTGAAGACATTATCAAAAAATATATTTATGTAACTCAAAACGTTAACCAAACTATTAAACATAATAGTTATTATTTGTTTTATTAGACTTACCTTCATAATTTGCTATTGTTTGTTATGTGTTACAACAAAAGCTAATTTAATTGAAATATTTATGAATGCGACTAAAGCTTGCTAGTATTTTCTAGTAGGTTATAAGTTCTTTGGCATGTGCGATGCATACGTGTATAAAAAAAATTTGGACAAAATACTTGTTCAGCTGAAATAATCAAATGTTTGCTTGTAGTATTGATTATTTTGAATTTGATGAATTTTGTAAATAAAATATAGTTAGAAATGGTTTCAAAATATTAAGTTTTAGATGGAAAAAACCTACATATATATATATATATATATATATCAAGTAATAATCCTCTTTTAAATAGCTTTTTTGAAAGAAAAAAAGTGAATGTTGCACAAAATGTTATTTGAAAATAATAATTTTATGACTTGATCAAATTATCATATACTTTCGCATATATTTTAAGAAGTATTTTTTCACAAAGGTTCTAAAATTATACAAAGATCAACATAAAGAGTGCATTCAATATGAATACGAAATAAACAAAGAAAGATTGTTGATTCCTCGATGTTGAGAATAGAGAAAAAATAAAAACACGAAGAATATAAAAAATAGCTAAATATGCAAAAATTTATCATCATCGAGATTCAAATCCATGACTTTAATGATATATCAAAATTTTCAAATAGATATGAAAGTATATTTTTGTAACGTTTGAGATTCGAACTTGTGACCTCATTTGTATATAATAAGGACATTTAGGAAGTTCACATCTGAAATTTCTTAACTTAACATATTTTTGACACTATTGTGCAGTGCACTTATGGTATGTACTCAAATAGGCCGCTATATTTAGTTTAAAGTTAAAAAAGCACAATGCATAAGAGGTTCGAACTATCATGTGAAAACTCCATGTACCTAACAGGCACACGCCTTAACCACTCGGCCAAAGCATCAATATATTGCATGTTGAAGTGAAAGTAAATATAATGGTGAGGATCCACGATACCATTTACACTACACCACTACAACAAAAAGTGTCTTTTATAGTGGCATATAGCCGATATTAATCACAACCATAGCGGTTTGATAAGCGTTGTATATCGACATGTTATAAAAAACTGTTGAATATTCATAACACAAAATATGCCGCTATGGTTGAGCTTAGTATTATAACGCAAATTCGCCGCTATGGTACGTTAATTCAATAGCTCATTATAGCCGCTATAATACAACTAAATCTCAACGGAACTGGAAACCTTTATAACACCATTTTGCCGCTATAAAATATTTATTCAATAGCTCATTATAGCCGCTATAATACAGCTAAATCTCAACGGAATTGGAAATCTTTATAACACCATTTTGCCGCTATAAAATATTTATTCAATAGCGGTCATTTCACGCTATTAAATCAACATGTTGTAGTATTGATAAATTCTTTTACAGCTCATATATGCCGCTATAAAAATTGTAGATACACTTTTCAAGAGTTATGCCTATATATTACATTTTAATAATAGCAATCAAACTAAATCTTCATAAACGAATAAAGATTATAACCAACAAATATAACACAAGAGCATGCTCAGAAAGAAATGTGATATATTTTTCATTATAGTGTACAAACATTAAAGCAAGTGCATAACCATTGAATAAAACATAAGCCCGCAGCCAAGTTAACACAGAGAAACAGAAAATAATGTCAATTTAATAAGTGTACAAACATTACAAAGTACAAACATTAAAGCAATCCTTCCAAATATTACAGAGTACAAACATTACAGAGTTCCAACATGCAAGATCTAATCTAGTTGCGTACTAAGGACCTTGCTTCCTTCCAAATAAGCCTGCGAAGTTAACACAAAGAAACATAAAATGTTAAAACAAGTGCATGCTCAGATAGAAATGTGATATATATTTTTAATTACAGTGTACAAACATTAAAGCAAGTGCATGAACTGCATGAACTAGAAACTACAATTGATTATTTCTACTGATCTATTTTCCCAATATGGAAAATAGATTAAAGCAATGTTAACCTCACTTTTCTCAGTTGCAGCAACCATCTGTTGAAGCATTTCTAACACTCCAACATTTTGCCATACATTTCTCCAACCATCTGCTGCAGCAACCGCTCCAACAGCCACCAGTGACTACAACTCATTCAACTGCAACAACTCATTCAACTGTTCCCTATTCCACAAACCCCTACACTATCTACCACCACCATACCCCTACACTGTCTTGTGGAATATTAACAAATCCGATGTTTTAGGAGGAAATTAAGAGACTGGTCTCAAGATAAATTCGGCAAAGGCAATCTTCTTTCAAATAAGATTAGGGAGGAGCTTCAAACTCAACAACTTCTAATGCAAGAAAATGCTTCAGACATGTAGTGTACTTTCTTGCATATACCCCAAAGTATGTTGTATGTGGTAATACACATTCATATAAGCAGCAGGTATTGTGTATACCATGTTAACTTGTACAAACTATCCACATCACCAAATAAAGAGATAAATAAAGACTTGTTGCCATCCACTTTCAAGTCAGTTTCAGACCAACATCCTGAAAGAAGCAAGCCACGAAACACTATACACACACATACACATACATACATATAGTGTTATCTACAATGGTTCCCAAACAAAACCACAAAGAAAGTGTGGGTTTCCAGGGAGAATGAATGTTTGTCAACAACATTCATCTCCTGTTTGATTCACAACACATTATGGGATGGTCGAAGAACTACGAGTTCTTCGAACATGTGAAGGTGCAGTTGATGTAGGAAATTTCTTGCAATGTTTTTGGACATACGTAACAAATTAACTGTAAAGATACAGAATATTTAAATGATTTATTATAGGTACATGAATCAAAGAGGATTAAGCAAACAAAGAAGGAAGAACCCAAACTTTTTAACAAGGTAATTAATATGCTGAGGAGGTGTGAATTTGATTTTTCTTCATTGCGACACCTACGCGCACTTTATCTCTCAACTTCTCCTAAGCTAAATAGGTATTTCTTCAGTTATTTTAATATAAACTGCATAAAGTTATTTCTGTAAAATGGTTATTTGTCAAGTATTTAAAATGAAAAAATATTCATGGTTACATAACAAGTAACATAATCAATGTTTTATAGCTTGCTTCAATTATTATATTCAGTATTTATTTTGAATTTTTATCAATTTATCATTTGTTCACCTATAAATGGATATATTACTAATCATAACGATTCAATATATATTTTACTCAAATTTGTTTCATGTAAAAGATCTTTTAATTACGGTAACTATTACACCAAGAAGAGATGAATATGGTTTTGCTTCATCATGCTGATTCATGCCCACATACTTTATCTTCATGCTTTTCTAAGTTAAATAATTAACTCTTAATTTCTAAACCACCTAGCTTTGGTTACTATTTTCATACCTTGCTTTAAAATATTACTTTAACTAATTTATCATATTTACATATTACCGATCAAAATTATTCAACATGAAAGAACACTGTATCTGGGTGTTCCTCTATTCACTAGTAAACTAAAGCAAGAGATTTCTAGCCACTATTGGGCAAAATAAATAGAAAAATTAACAATTGTAATAATATGTTGTTAAATATAAGTGGCATAATTGAACTTAATAAAACTATTATTTATCCCATTATTGATTTCTAGATGCATTTTTGTCAGACCCTATGTCCGTTATTAAGAAGAAAAACTTGATATGCTCAAATTTTCTATGGCAAAGTATATCCAACAAATTAAATTGAGCTGATGTATGTAAACAAAAAGTAGAAGGTGGATTTGGTATACCAAAATTGGAAGATTTGTCGTAAGCGAACATGTTAAAACTTAACATCTGATTGTTTAAGGGCATGGTGGACTAGAAATAGATAATGTCACAATAAAAAAATTTGGGTTGTCCTTCATATTACAGTTGGAAAACACTTCTCAAAGCAAGGCAAATGAGTAGAGGATTGATTAACAAAGAAACAACAAATAGCAAAGGCACTAATCTTTGGTTTGATCTTTGGATTAATGGATTATCTTTAACTGATCTATTGGGATGGCAGGAAATTTCTACACTGGGTGGGCCAAACAGGAAGGTTTCTACTCTCCTATCTCAAGGAGAATGGAGAATTAACTATTCCTATTTTCCTACCCCATTTTGCAATAAAATCATGCAAAGTCAATAAAAACAATAATTTCTCAAGTGATATTGGAAATGGATTCCTGACCCAAAAGGAAATTTCAGTTTAAAATCTACATGGAACAAGGGGCGCTAACCTTGAATCGTGCAAACATGTATGAATAATTCATGTGCAACCAAAATGTTTTTATTTGCAATTTTAGCTCAATTATTAATAATTAGCAGCTAGCTAATTATCTATAAGCAGCTAGCTACAGAATTAGCACCATTTATTAATAATTGAAAACAAAATATCAAATCTGTTTATGATAATAATTTTTACATTTATTAAGCAATGCCGTTTTTACAGTCTAGTTATTATGATAAGGAGGCTTAAAATATTAGTTTGGTCTTTTTTTGAATTATCTTCAATAGTTAGTTTGATTTAAATATTTTATTCAACTTCTTTATGACAATAATTTTTATGACTAAATTATTCCCTTTACTTTTCATCTAGTTGTAAAGTTAATAAAGGGAAAGTTCCAACGATGGTTCTTTCATAATTTCAAACATCTTTTTACAGAAACTTCCCTCCGTACCAAATCAGTCTTTAACTACCCCAAAACAGTCATGGAACCTAGTTTTTCGTTATCAGACCAAATCAGTCTTTAACTACCCCAAAACTGCTCAACTCCGTACCACTCAGTTTAACCTCATTGGATCCACTTCATCAAAACTACTACTCAAGCAAACTGAACCAACTTATCCCCGACATCAACCACTTCCATGCTCCTCCTCATTCAACTACCACAAACCCGCTTCCTTCCTGAAACTTGAAACCACTGCAGCAACTTCAAGTCACCAGCCGCGACCTGACTCCATCTTCAAAACCATTTGGAACTAACGTAGTCAATCACCAACTACAACATATCGCCACGACAATCACAACCGCAATCAACTCCAGGTTCCAATACCAAACCCAAATCCGCTACCAACTCCTCCTACCTGCATCCTTCTAATTGCCTCATCCAAATCAATTTGAAATCACAACCAAACCACAAAATCAAACTGCGACCCTCATCTAACAACCCTCTATTGACCATTCTCATCTAACAACTCGAACGTCTGTAACAAACACCTTCAATCAAACTGCGACCACCAAGTATTCTCGCCTGATTATGTTTTTGAGAATTAATTTCTCTAACCCATATCACTACATACATTCAACTGTATCATCTCTACCTCATCCCTGAACTCCAAACAGTCAACTACAAACAAACCACTACAACTGGTACTCCACCAACCAGAATTTAAAGCTAATAACTAAATGTAACAATAAACAAAAAAATGAACGGTAAAGACTTACTCAAAATTCATTCCATTACGATGTGCATAGCAGGCCAAGCTATAATAGAAGAGAGGGCATCTTCCATGTACTGTAATTTGGATGTTTGCCTCCATAGCTCTACCGCTGGCTCTTTTACGGTCATTATCCAAACTTTAACTGCATTGTGTCCTAGTGGTTTGAAATGCACCCTTGCATTTGGATCGGTTGACTCCACCCGTCCTAAAGCAACTACTTTCCCATTTCCCGCTAAATCCATTAACTTGCATTTATTGTTTGTTCTTGAATTTGCAGTCTGTAAGTTGAAAAAAGAAAAAAATAATGAAGTTGCTAATCATTAAAAAATAGAAACACACAATAAAAATCAAGCACCATAAATGTTTTCACCACATCCATAGGCGTAATAGGAGCTGTAGTGTCAACCATCTCAACAACTACTTGCGATTCAGGCCATGCAACCTTCTTACCAACAGCATCCGCAATTCGGATCAAACCAGGGGCTAGCCTCCACAAAAAAGCTTTTGGATTTAGTGGATCATCTATCCAAACAATCATAGCTAATGGCCCAAGAGGAACATCATTAACAATTTCCTCTGAGATGCTCGAATCGTCCTAAAAGCCACTAATTGCTTGCTCCCTCCCTAATCAAAAATCTTGCATTTGCATTCTAAGCTGCTATTTCTACTCTATTAGAGGTAAAAATATTTATTTAGTAAATAATGTATATAATAAAATTGCATGTTCATTGTGAAGAATTTTTTTTACCTTATCCTCTTATTCTTCAATGTGATCGGTTGAATTTAAAACAACTCTATTCTTCGGCCACGCCACAATATTATCCTTTGCTTCCCCAATAAGTGTGAAAGAAGGTGTGGGCCTCCATAGAAAAGCATCAAGCTTGATTGGACAGTCAACTAAAACTATCATCGCATCCGGCATAAAGGAACATGACAATCTCGTTTGGATCGTCTGACACGAATCTTCCTTCAGCAACGATCTCTTCATTCCCTCGCCAATCCAATAAATCACACTTCTTCATATTTTTATCAAAGTTGCACTACATTTAAACATAGGAAAATTATGTTACTAATTGAATAAAAAGTTAAAATACAAAGATGTGAAACCAATAAAAAAATTACTTGAGGTTTGTTTACTTCCGTCCCACTGTGTCTACTTCTGTCCCACTTCTGTCAAAATAAAAAAACATGTCATTTTGTAAGTCTGGTAAGGCAAACTGTTAGTGTGTTCAAGTATGCAAGTATTCAAGTGTATAATGGTTGAAGTGTGCAACTGTTCAAGTGACTGTATGCAAGTGTTCAAGTGTGTATGCAAGTGTTCAAGTGTGCAAGCAATTAGTGATCAAAATGTAATGATAATTCTTACCTGATTTTTCTCTAGTTATAGAAATCTATTCTCTAAGTTCAACAATTTATTTTCAAGTTGCAGTGTATGCTTATCCTTAACTTCCGATAAAGCTGCTCTACTAAGACTCATTCCTCTTCCCATCGCTCTAAGTCGACCTGGTCTTTCTTGCCCTAGCACTTGTGCAAGTGCATCTGCTCTATAATTAATTGGCGAGCTCGATTGTGAAACACTTTCAATTTGTTTAATCTTTTCCTACAAAACATGATTAATTTCATATTATTGCAGTTTAAATTAAAACGTAGTATTTAAATTAAAATAGGAAACATACTAAGAAGCTTGCAAATTTATTTTAGCTTGGATTAAATTTGGTGATTGATTTATTTTTTGGGTTGGATGTAGAATGTTCTAGTAGATGCATAATTTTACACTTGATTTGGCAACATGCCAAAACCAACAGAAATATATGAGATGCAACATGCCAAAACCAATAGAAATATATGAGATGCATTTAGATGATTAGTCGACTGAGTTTAAGCTAAATTAGCATGAGAATTTAGTCAAAATATGACATGCTCAAAACATTTTTGCAAACAAGGGAGCCATTCTGTGTATATCACAAATCAACAATATTTTATATTATTTGTACAGGTTATACTACGAAGTAGATTATTTTCAGGCTACACACATACTGTTTTCCTTAAATCTGATATTTGGGAGGGAAGTTAATACCTGAAAAATAATTTTCTCGAAGTTTATAGATCTCTCGAATCTCTCACATATTCAGGAGCTAAAATTTTGCAGACCGAAGGAGCAATATATGAATACATTATACTAAGTTTGCAGACTTAAGGGGAATTCAAACTAAAATACAATAATCCTACAACAGGGTATCTCTTTGCTCCATTTTCTTTAAGAAATTAATTAATATTAGCAGCCTCTTGCTATGAAAATTATTAGGCAGTACAAGGATTTGCCACAATATGAGACTCAAGACCATGTACTATAGAATAAATTTCATCGCATAATTCAATAAAACACAGTGCAGTGTGTTACTTTTATGTCATAGATAATTAGAAATATACACCAGTTGCACAGATTCTTCTCCACACCAAAAGCTGAATCTTACAATATGCTGACAATATTTGTATACAAAAATATATTTAGCGCCACTGTAACAACTTATTGGAACATTATATAGCATTTTAGAGGTTCCTCTAGCGTAATAGCTACTAATGCATTTTCATACATACTAAAAACATTCTTCGTCACTATCATAAATAACCTCTATGACAGCCAACTGCAAATCATTTACAGAAATACTAGAAATTATCATAAAGCTAAACCATACATAGAGTTCCAACATTTTACAAATTCAAGTGCATGATTACTAATAAACTTAAATGCTGAAATACAGTCAAAACATTAGGAAACTGATGAGGTTTTTTTTATTTGGAACAAGCTAAGCTCAAATTAATTCAAGCAATTAGGTGATGCCTAAGTCAGGCGATGCATATATATTAAGTTGGTGAATGCTAAACAAGTAAACATGTATCAAACAAGTATTTATATATGTACCATAAGTATTTGAAAAGTATGAACTTACTATAGCATCTGCAGCAATCAAATTCACCGGTTCACCATTTTTCTTAGTGCGAGATTTGATCCAAACTTCACTTCTAGGGACAGAAGAGCGATCACCACTTTCGCTTTTCTACATTCAAAAGAACACCAAACAACAAATTTCATTAACTTAAAAGTTTTCATAAATATTGCAGTAAATAAAGCTACTATTTTCTTATCAAATCTTCAGCTAGTCGAGCCATTCCTCTACGACTGCATGTGTATGGCAACTGCCTCTGTCTAATAGCTTTGTTCTTCTCGCTCAAAGCCTAAAATAAGAATCATTTCAATAAATGTAAGAAAGAAAGAAATTTGTTAGTGAACTCGGATTTTGTAAATGAAGTTTCGTATGTAATGATTTCATAGGGAAAAGATTTCGAAGGACAAAAGGTTTTGAAAGCATATAGGTCTGCCAGGTTTTAATATTATCAAGTTTCACATACGTTGAGCTTCAAACAGGGTATTATTAGTCTCCAAAATATATCTGCCCCTAAAGTATGTAACTATAAGCATGAATTCCTAAAATATAAATTTATATGTTTAAGGCCTTAGAGACAGTTTTTTATACAAATTTCTGCTTTTTTTCAGGTATGAGTATCATATGAAGGAAATTTTGGAGTAATAATTGAACTCATAACAAAGTTCATATTTTTACAGCTTTGAATATAAACGAGTATTTTTTTTGTTTTTTGCAAAGCAAGCGGGGTTGAATGGACCCCTACCATTATTATTAATAACCAAAATTTTAATACACCGGTTTACAACATGCTGACCATCACAAGACAGATGAAAGCATAAGCGAAACCTATATGTTACTAGTAATAGAAAGGACCAATACATGTTTAGAGGAAGCTTGCCCTTTAAACACCCTATTGTTCCTCTCCAACCAAACATAATACAAGACCTTCTTCAAAATTCTTAACAGCACTCTACTTCTCTCATTCTTCCACCTAGTTGCCTTAAAGATGTTGTACCATTCCATACATGAGCTTCTCATAGGCCTGTGATAACCATAGCGTTGCAATATCGTACTCCAGATATGGAAAGTGAAATCACATTCAAAATATAAGTGCCCAACCGTTTCCACCTCAGCACGACAGAATAGACATTTATCACATTGAATAACCCCACATCCTTTGAGCTTGCCTAGAGTAAGGATACCATTCATCAAAACCTTCCACATGAATAAGTTTTCCTTTGGGATAGACCTATGATCCCAGATACGAGAATACCAAGGAAAAGTTGGTAGTTGCATGGAAGGATCAAGTGCCTTATAAACAGTTTTAACAGAATGCAGCCTGTCATTCCAAGTTATATGAACAGTACTGAGTTTGTAGGACCTATTATGTATAGCAAACCACTCTGATCTAACCACTGCAGAGCTACAATTCGGGAGGGAGACAGAATCATCAGCCCAGTACCTAGAAAGAGTAGCATTACAACCAATGCCAGTGGATCTTCTCATGTCATAATCAATTATATTAGCTAAAGAGACACCTTTTGCAGACCATGGATCAAACCAAAATGATATCTTGTTAATATCTTTCATTCTCTGTTGCACCATAGGAAGGAAAAATTGTCTACCTCTCAAGATATTCCTCCAAGACCAGCTGCAGTCAGTTGGAGGAGAAATAAACCAAAAGTTGCTATGACGAATGAGGTATTGCATACACCAAGAAGCCCACAGATTTCTGTCATTCCTTAATAACTTATCAATTCTTGCAGATAACATTGAAAAATTCCAATTCTTAATATTTATAATTCCAAGACCACCTTTTTCCTGAGGGCAGCAAATTTTATTAAAAGCAATAGGTATCATTTTCTTAGAGAAGGGATTTCCATGCCACAAAAAATGATTCAGTGCCGAGTTGATCATGCTTATGAGTTTGGCAAAACTTTGGGGCCATGGATACTTTGTATTCCATTGCCTTCGGTTAGCCGGTTTTATAAGTGGCCGTGCACAATGTCTCATTATTGTGGCCGCTGGGTATCAAACCGGTGCCACTACAACACAATGTAGCAAATCCACTATGTCTTAACCACTGGACCACTAAAACTTGACTAAAAACTTTGGGGCCATGGATACTTTGTATTCCATTGCCTTCGGTTAGCCGGTTTTATAAGTGGTCGTGCACTATGTCTCATTATTGTGGCCGCTGGGTATCGAACCGGTGCCACTACAACACAATGTAGCAACTCCACTATGTCTTAACCACTGGATCACTAGAACTTGACGCAATATTTTGTACACAGTGTTATAAATATATCAAATTTTAAATACAAAATTTAGTATGCATATTAATTTTGTGTCAGAATTCCTTAATTTTGGTTTTGAAGGTTTCGAATATATGGGTATGAAAGATTTACTATATGTCTAAATGTCATATCACCTGATTTCAGATTTACTATACACTAGTTTTAACAATGTCTAGTATATGTAATTTGATATGTACAAATGCCAGTCATCTACTTTTGATTTGAAAACTGTAAATATTCCATGACTTCAAATGCATACAGAATATTGTATTTTCATTTGATATGTACACTAGTTTTAATATTTTTTATCTGCATCATTCTTTAATATGTATTTGAAGACTGAAATTTCTCATACCTTGAATTCCGAACTTGTTTTCAACTTGATAAACTTCTTCCACTCAATCATACATTTAATATTAGATAGTTTCAACTGAAGTCTTTCTTCCATAGACTTTGCTTGTACCAACTGCCGAACTAATCTACATTTTGATGCCCGCCAAATACCACTCATTTGTTGAAAAACTAATGTTTTGTGCCAATTTAAATCCAATTTAAACCTTACCTGCGACAATCAAAATTCGGCGTAAAGTGTTTGAGGTAAGCAATCAATATAAGATTTAATCTTAAAGCAAAAGAGAGTGTCACCTGAATGCTTTCCCATAAAACATCTTTCAATTCGGTACTAAGTTGCTTCCAATTACTTAGTGTAACCGGAACAATTTCTCGTACAAGTGGTCCTAAGTAAGAAGATAATTTGATCGACCCCGGTCCTATTGGTTCGCCTGCGGTATTAAATTGAACTTCTATTTGCTCCAAAGAATTGAATGGAAGTCTTCTAACTTTGGTTGGCCCTCTAGGTTTTCTTCTCGGATTTCCTTCCGATCGAACTATGTTGTCTTCAAGTGTTTGTGGGTTGTCTTGTATTTCAGCATTGTTTTCTAGATCGATTTGTACTTGATTCTTTTCTAATGCATGTGGAATGTCTTCAATAAAAACCCTCGTCTTCTACTTGATTATCTTCAAACAGCTCCTCTCTTGTACGTTTCTTCCTATGTTCGTCAATTTCTTTTTGCATGCGACCTCTCTTTTTCATAGCCTTACTCTTCTTTCCTATTTTCTGTATATAAAAAATAATAATTTACAAATTAGATCATAAAAGCCCATAAAATTCTCACTTTCAAAAATATACAGTTTAAATTTTGCTCGAGTTTCATATATGCTCCCATTAAACTTGGCTTTATGCATGCGTAAAATCCTGTACTTATATCAAGTTGCACTTATATCAAGCTTTATGTCTCCTGAAAACCTGGAACTTTTGTGAACATATTAGAGGACTGCATTCCTAAAAACTGGAGGCCTATGTAAGTTTATATGTATATTCAGAACTTATGTAGAAAATGGAACTTGTATAACTACAAATCCTTGACCTTAGACAGAAGATTTTATGCTTCCAAAAACCAGTTCATAGAAGTATATACCTGTAAAATCTCCCATATGAAACTGGGCATTCATTAAAGTTTATTCTTCCGAGTACTTAAACTGTATATTTTTGAAAGTGAGAAGTTTCAGATTACACATATGATAGGATTTCAAATGAATATCAAAGTTTGAAAGGATTTTGAAGACAGGACAAGAGATATCGAAAAGCATCCACCCTAGGGGTAGGAAACAAAAGCATAAGCATAACTACAGATAAACCCTAGACTGAAATTTCTCAAAATGATTTCAGCAACCAGGTTCATATTGTACTTGATTTATTAGTTAGTAGCCGAACAGGAAAATCGCCAAGTAAATTGAAATAAATCCATTATTTAGTAATGAAGCAAGATTTATTATGAGAAAAGTTTGTACTTGATTTTTTTCTAATGCTTGTGGATTGTCTTCGTTATGAATCTCATCGTCTACTTGATTGTCTTCAAGCTACTTATTTCTTGCACCTTTCTTTTTTTGTTCGTCGATATTTTTTTGCATGTGAGCTCTCGTTATCACATTCCCAATCTTGCTCATTTTGAATTCCAGTGAGCAGATCCTGAGCAAAAATGAACAGTGCATGAGTTATTTTGTTATAAAAGAAAATTTAAATGCAAATGACATATTTTAATGCAAATGATGCTAACATGAACAAAAATAAAATATATCAACCTTATGTAATCACAATGAACAACTTATTTATGATGAATATCTTATCAATAGCAAACAGATAAAATGATCAAAGTATTTTCATTTATGCACGATACAATAAAATATGAAGCAAAAAATTTATATGAAGCAAAAAATTTATTACAACTACAAGTGTGACCTAAGAAATAGAACTAAAGTAGTGTTGTTACATAAATACTTCAAATATTTTAACTTCTGACTATTACATGAATTGTAAAACCTTTTGAATACTGCATATTTGATGGTCAGTTATGTTTTTGTCAAAGTAGTATTTAGATTAAAGTACACTTTTGTAAACATAGTAACACAGAACTAACAGTAAGAGATTGAACCAAATAGTACACAAATAATAGACATCTTAAATGAGTACATCTTTAACTTGGTTTAAGTACAAAATCAAAACCATATAATGAAAGATCAAAATACTTGATTAAATTATAAACTTAACAAATAAACTAATAACAAACTTCATAAATAAGTATGTGAACTAGTTAAAAGGATAGTTGGATGGTTATTGTACGAACTTATGATTTCTTTCTTTTTGACCTACAAAATTATGTATCTACCAGTTCACTTATATTTTACTTAATCTTTGCTGGTTTAACCACCACTTTTCTGTAGAAGGAAAAAAAACCAAGAAGTTAAACCTAAAATTTTGATTTCCATTTTCTAAACTACTATGTAAACGAATTTTTCATTGAATACATAACTTGGATATAAAAAGACAACAAACAAAATGTAAAAGCTGTTTGTTGTATAAAAAAATTCACTGCAATATAGAGTAAACAATTTGCCCGTAACTCTGCAATCAAAATTTCTTATATAACACCCTCCAGCACTAAATAATCTCACCTTCAACACCGTTTTCACTGACACTACACCCACATGGTTTAATGATGCACACCAAAATGGCCATGAAATTGTTTAATGATTTATGATTATTGCACTAATATACTATCAAATTACATCACAGCAACTTGTTCTTGAAGCATTACAAGCCAAATCAAAGTTACTGTCTAGAAAAAACAAGCTACAAATACAACAAATATAAATTATAAAAAGGAGCAAGAAAGTTTATAGCGAGATTACCAGAATCGAAGATTATATCACTTACCAGAATCAAAATCGAAGATTATATCCAAAACGCGAAGCCCTAGCTTCGACAGATCGGAGCTACACGCAAAGCCCTAGCTTCGAAATCGAAGGAGTTTGCTTTCTTCGACAAAACTTGAGAGGGTTTCTGCTTTCTTCGAATCAGTAACGTAATTTGGAGGAGGGAGCTGCGCGCGTTTTGGAGTCTTCGAATCGCTAACGTAATTTGGAGGAGGGAGATGCACGCGTTTTGGAGGGAGGCGGAATGGTTTTGGAGGGAGAGGGAAAATAATTTGGGAAGTTGGAGGGAGATGTTTTGGGGCAGCGTTACACGTGAAGGGGAAGGGAGATGCGCGCGTTACACCTGTAGGGAGAACAAAAATCAACCGGTAACTAGATAATTAAGGGTCAATAATAACGCTTCAGAATAACGCGTTATTAAATAGCGTTATTAATATCATATTTTGTTGTAGTGCACCTTAATTCTTTACAAAGTTACACAAAGTCACGTAATTCAAATAAACCAAACTTTGTAAAAATGTAAGAACATTCGAGATCATCTCACGAAAATTTGGTTTATTTAGACGATCCTAACTGTTAATTGGGTTTTCAACCAAGCAAAGTTCAACTAAAAGTATAAGGTTAGCATGAAGACAAAATGACTAGAAAACTTGGAAGAACACTTAGAAGGAATAGAGAAGAACTGGGAGAAATTTCATAGGAATTGGGACTAAGTAAATGACTCGATACGTAGTCATTTAACTTGATAAAGAGTTGTTTTCTCGCCTCATTCCTCCTCCCAAACTCCATTTATCTCATATACTACCCCAACCGCTTATGGACAATTGATTTTCCAGAGTTTGGAGCTAAGGAGATAACTCGGTGAAGAGACATTTGGGTCGGTGAAGAGTCATTTAACTCGGTGAAAATTTGTTTTCTCACCTCATTCCTCCTTCCAAACTCCATATATCTCATATACTACTCCAACCACTCGTGGACAAGTGGTTTTTCGAAGTTTGGATAAGCAATTCCAAGAAGTGATGAGAAGAGAGCAGGATAATACAAGTGTTATCTGGAAGCACTATAATCAACTCAAAATCAATGGAAAAGAGCTTGGAACATATTGAATAGAATGTAGAAAGGCAAAATAAGTGAAATAGTTCGACTGGCACCAACTAAAATAGATCGGTGCCTAGTCAGTTAGATCGGTATCGAGTCATTTTTCTTGGGTCATGGGCCTCCGTACTTGCTTGTATAACATTGGGCTATCTTCTGGACTTCAAAGCAAGCAGGCTCCTAACCCTGTACCTTTGTTTCCCTATATATACCAGCCTAACTACAATTAAATAAGGATCTTTTTCCTGAACTTTGGATCTTCACTCTGCCACTCTTCTTTATCTACTACCTCCCTCATAATAGTCACTATGCAGCTACTCTTGGCAGTTCTAGGCCATAGAATCCATCAAACCCTAGTACTAGTGACTTGAAATCTCAAATTCTATATAAAAAACAATCAATAAAAAACTATAAAGTTGATGTAGGCCAGAGATTGCCGAACTACTATAAAAATCTTATGTCTCTATGATCTATTTTCTTTTATTTTCAATATTATCTGTTAGATCTAGGTCTCGTAGGTCCCCTACAACTCAATCTTGGGTGTTGATCCATTTTTGATCTCAACATTTTGGTGCTTTCATTGGGAGAACTAAATCCCAGGTGTAGATCTAGATTGCTATTTTGGATTTGGATTGATCCAGTGGTTAGATCCAAAAAATCCACTTGAAAATCTTAGAGGTTTGCTGCTTTGAAGTCATGGCACCAAGGAGATCTGGAAGGTCCTCAGGAGCTGTGGCTAGAGGTGATGACATGAATACTCACTAGGTTGAATTTAGTAATCAATAAGCGGTCTCAGGATCTGCTGCTCAATAGGAAGTAGTTACCATAGGAGAGCTTGATAAGATGATGCAAGAACTTAGCTAGAAAATGCTAGATACCCAGAAAGTTATAACGGAAAAAATGGATGTCTTACTAACCTTGCTACCATCAAGAACCCAAAAGGACTAGAAGGGGAACTTCCCCTATGATAAAGAAAGAAAACTCTTTAGTTTCTTGCTAAACTAGAAGAGATGGAAAGCAAAAGCAGGAAGTTGGAAACCCTGGAGTGGTTGAAGGACTTGTAGGAGGAAGCAAGAGTGCTCCCCTCACAAGAAAACCAACAAATACTGAGAGAAAGATGAAAAGAGTATCTGCGGCTTGACGGTAATGATTTTGAGTCGGATGCTGACGCAAAAGGAGATGGAATTCAAATAGCTGCAACTCAACCAACCGCACGCCTATGGAATGTTGAAGGAGTGGTTCTACCAAAGACCGGAGGACCCAGGCATCAACTGGCAAACCGAGACCGGTTGTGGAGTTAAACACTTAATGCAGCTCATGATAGTCGACCTTCAGATTACCACGCTAGTGAGAAGTACATTGCTAACATGGTCGAACGATTGATGGAGGGAAGTAGGGGTCGAAAGGATGAAGATTGAGGTTCTACACCATGCCAAACTCTATTTACTGAGAATACCTTGAGAGAAGAGTGCCTCCGCAAATTCACATGCCAACCATGCCATCATATAGCGGGACAACTGACCTTAGACAACACTTACTCAAATACAAATGACGTATGGATGGAGCAAGAGCTACAGATGTTGTTTGCTATAGATGTTTTCCTATTTTCCTGAAAGGAGCTTCCTCAATGTGGTTCATAAAGCTCGTGTCGAAGTCCATATCAACATTTGACGAGTTGGCCAAGAAATTTCTAAAATAGTTTAGGCTCCACATTGTACGACCAAAGGACGTGATATCCCAATCTAGCTTGTCTCAAGGGCCCAAGGAGTCTCTAAAAGCTTTCTTAAACCGATTCAACGTTGTTGTTATGGAAGTTAGCAATCCGAAGGAGGATCTTGTATTTATGGCCTTGATCTAGGGCATTCACTTGGATACAGATTTTAGTAGATGGTTAAAGATGAAGCAATCCACTACCATGGAAGAATTTCATCGAAAGGTGAATCAGTTCCCGTGGATGGAAGAAGCAATTGCTAGTACCTTAGGCATTGGTTTTGATAATAACAACAATATAACATTATATAAAATATAGATACTAATGTTTTTATCAAATTATATTAGTATATAGTGCAGGATATTAGACATGTATTAACTAAGAAGACTGTACAGTATCAAGAGAAGATTCAAAGAGGTAGATATAAAGATTTAAGAGTTAGAGATTGAAGACTCATGAGTATTGAGGAACTCAAGATATCCCAGATAAGTTACAGAGTCTTAGAATTTTTGTTAAAACCCTGATAACACTTTTTTGATCTATCTCCCTCCCTCTCTTTATTTCTCCTTTTCAAATGATTTTCAAATATCTTAAAAATGGTTTTAAAAAGAATTTTGTTTTCAAAATAGCCTTCAAATTATTTCTATCTTTTGATTTTATTATATTTTAGGTTTTTAAGTATTTTTTGAATATTATGCTTTGTTATAATTTTAGCTTTCAAAGATTTCTAAAATTTTATAAGTTTATTATAATGATTTTTATTACTGTCAAATATATTTACTTTTACTTTATATTTATAATTTTCAAAAGAAATTCATCCTTTATATATTTAAATATATTCCTATAAATTTTCTAAGTTTTCATATGATTAAAATATGACTAAACTATGTTTAGATGATTTTACAAAGTATCAAAATATTTCACAATCCTTAATATTTTAAAATAATTTTTATAAAGTATTTTTCAATTTTGTAAAGGATATGTTGACATATTCAATTCCTATATGTCGACATAGTGATCATAATTTTCAAAATTAAACTTTAAATGGAAGTATCTTTTCATCATATCTCTTCACGAATGGACATGGCTGTTGTTTCTCTATAAATAAGGGTCAACGAATTTTTTTTAACTACTTTCACATATTTTCTCTCCTCTTTCACTCTCTTGAATTCTAAAATAAAATATTCTCAAATTCAATCAGAGTCAAATTCAAACTCTATTGATTTGATTCTCTATTGATTACTCTCTGATTTCTCTCATCTCTCTCACGCAAATAAGATCAAAGTGCTATTCAGGAGCTTATAGGATCATTTGTAATCAAGATCAATGATCTGAGTTTGTGAAACTCTATCAAATCATACTGTTATACTCTTGTTTGTGATTGTATCTCATGTACATCAATTGGGCATGCTTAGTAGCTCGGAAATCTAGTGGGTGTGCTTGTGGCCTGTGTAAATCAAGTGACTCTATCCAGAGATCGGAATGTCTGGAGGTTGTGTCTCGTTGCCTTGAAATCGAGATTGTATTTGCTTTGCTATTTGAAAAGAAATCTGTACAAGGAATTGTATAGGACTGGATGTAGGGTAACTCCAAACGAGTATAAAATCCTGGTGTGTTCTTTCCTTTTTACTTTTACTGCATTTATATTTATTTGTGTTTGAATTTGTGATTGTTAATTGCATTGTTTAAACTATAATCTTCAAAGAACCCAAAATGGTTCACAAAAATTATAAAACACTATTCACCCCCCTTTAGAATTAAATTAGCCTTAAGATCCATCTTCCACTAAAATAACAACAGGACTGGCTAAAAGAAAGTTAGTGATGAACAATCGAATGAAGTAATCCAGAGCAACATCGCAGTAAACATTGGAAATTCTGGTAATTAGAAGAAAGAAGTCAAAACTCTAGTAATAGGCGTAATGTGAAACATCTAAAGAAGTTCAAAATGGAAGATTACACACCTTTGAATGACACACCGAAGAATATATATCTGCCACTCAAGGAACTGAGCAATATAAGAAACCGTCAAGGATTGAAGCATCAGAACAAGATAAATGTTCTGGGAAGTGATGTTGCTTCAACAAAACCCATGGACACAATGCCAATGAATGCCGACATTTGAAAATTTTGATCGAGGAGTTGATAAGGAAAAACAAGCTCCAGCAGTATGTTAGGGAACTGCAGAATGGCGGAGAAACTGCAAGACCTTAGGGCCTACCTGCTCAAAGAAAAATGTCTGGACCCAACGTAGAGGGGACCGGGAGAGATAATGAAAAACTAGTCATCAAATAACCTTCACGCTAGCCGGTCATCCAGGAATGAACTAGCAACCTAAAACAATACTGTTTCATTCGTCCTTATCTAATTTCCTTTCGCAAATGAGCCTCATTGGGACACTAGGGGCATTGTAAGTAAGCAGGACTTGCTATTTCTTCTACTCATTAATAAAATCTATTTCTTAAACCAATGGAATCGTATTCTTGCAAGCAAAACTCCAGTGTCGTGCAACCCACGGCACAGTTGAGAAAACGCTCTTCTGCCCTCGAATAACGGGCGGAGAGTGTAGACTCACTAACCATCGGATCGATGGGTCGTATCAATTCCCAACCTTCTAAGAACTGGCATTGTCCCAAGACAGCCAACGTCGGGAAGGTCATAACTGCCGAGTCGATGGGGAAAATCGACTCAAACGTCGGATCGATGTGTCGTATTGATCCCTAACCTTCTAAGGATTAGCATTTCCCAAGACTGGCAACGTCAAGTTATAACCGCCGAGTCGACGGGAAAAATCGACTCAAACCGCTAGATGGACGGATCATATCAATCCCAAAGCTTCTAAAAATTTGGTTGTCTTAAGACTAACAACGTCGAGAAGGTCATAACCGCCGAGTTGAATGGGGAAAATTGACACAAACTGTCAGATCGACAGGTCGTATCGATCCTCAATCTTTTGAAAATCGATGTTGCCCCAAGACTGGCAACATTGAGAAGATCAAAACCATTGGGTTGACGGTCACATCGACTCTTGCCTTTTGAGAATTGGTGCTGTCCCAAGACTAGCAATGTCAGAAAGGTCTAAACTGCTGAGTCGACGGTCACATCGACCCCTGCCTTTTGAGAATCGGTGTTGTCCCAAGATTGGCAACATCAGAAAGGTCTAAACTGTCAGATCGACGGGTCATATCGATCACCAACCTCTGGGTTGATGGTCACATCGACCCCTCGCCATTCAAAAATCGACGATTCCCAAAGACTGGCAACATCGAGAAGGTCTTAACTATCGAGTCAACAGTCACATCGACCCCTCATCTTACGAAAATCGACAGTGCTCAAAGACTGGCAATGCCGAGAAAGTCTTAACCGTTGGGTTTACGGTCACATCGACCCCTCACTTTTTGAAAATCAGCGTTGCCCAATGACTGGCAACATTGAGAAGGTCCAACCGCTGGGTCGATAGTTACATCGACCCCTCACCTTTTGAGAACCAACGTTGCTCCAGCAATGTCGAGAAGGCCCAAAACCGATGAGTCGACGGTCAAATCGACCCCTGTCTTTTGAGAACTGGTGTTGCTCCAGCAACATCGGGAAGGTCCAAACCAGTGGATCAACGGTCATATCGATCCCCTACCTTTTGAGAATTAGCATTGCGCCAGCAACGTCGGAAAGGGAAACCGACTTCTAGAAAGTCATTACTGCCCGGAGACTGGTAGGAGCACACCATCACCCAAAGATAGGCAATGACAAAAGGAATATGGAATTGCCCGAAGATAGGCGATGATAAAAGGAATATGGCACTGCCCGAAGGTAGGCGGTGTTAGGAAGGGAAAACTTTAACCTTTAAAAATCTACTGTTGCCCGAAGATAGGTGATAATAGAGGAAAGAAGCACCTAGCCCACAAGAATATGTGGCTGCTTGGAGATAGATAGCGACGAGGAGAATTGATAACAAAATCTACCTTCTAGAATCCATTTCTACCAAAAGATTGGCAACAACGAGAAGGTTCTCAAACCAAACCAGGCATCGATCGGATAATTCGGCTTCGGCCTTCAGGAATTTTCCATCATCCGAAGTTTGGTGATGACTAGAAGGATTGATAACCTACTTAAGGACCGACCAGATCATTTGTCCCAACTTCTAGCAATGTGCCATCGCCTGAAGAATGGTGATGCTAAGGAGAAACCCTAGAATGGAACCATCAATACACTAGCTTTCAAAGGCAGAAGTTGGAGCTCGATCGAATCTTCAGCCCAACCTTCTGGAATTTGACATTGCCCAAAGATTGGGAACATCAGGAAGGCACGGTCTTATAAAATTCAAAATACTGGCATCACCCAAAGATGGGAAACATCAGGATGGCGTAATCATAAAATCTTTAGTAATCTAATGTTGTCTGGAGACTGGCAACGTTAGAAAGAAGTATTCATTTTCGAGCCAATCAAATCATTCTACTCTAGTCTGCAGATATTAGCTTCTACCCGGAGTAGGAAACATCAAGGATGAATCTTCAGAATTGAATCACTAGTGCACTAGTTTCCGGTGATAGAGACTGGTGCATGATCTGAGTTCCGACATCGAACTTTAGGAGGTCTATCGTTGCCCAGAGATAGGTAGCGTCAAGAAAGGAATGCTCGACATCGAGCAATTAAACCGCCGGTTCCCAGAGCTAGGGACTAGTGTGCAGACTGGATTATGGAGATCATAGAGGGAGCGGAATCATGAACGATTCCCATAAAGAGCTATTTGGTTAAAGGGATTCTCCTGAGCAGCAGGAATGAGTGGAAGAAACTTCTTCAGAAAGCGGCACAGTTTATGATACAAATGGAGCACAATATAGGTGAGGGTTCTCCACCCTCTGCTACGGAGTGTAACCAAGATCCTCAGAAATTCGTGAGGGCAGCTGCGGAGGTCACACTGGGGGAAGGAGGCTAACGTTGGCAAATAAGGTTTCGCTATGGATATTTCTAGCCGAAGATAAATCGTAATGCCGCTAACTATGTCAAACGGTGCCACCAATGCTTGAAATCTGCAAATATCCTAGGAGCCCCATCAATGGAACTTACGCAAATGGTCAGCCCATGGTCGTTTGTAATATGGGGAATCAACATTATTAGTGAGCAACCGAAGGCGAGGGGAGAAGAAAGTATCTATCACTGCAGTTGACTATCGGTGGCAAACCGGAACTACTTGCCACAATCATGACAAAGAAGGCAAATGGACCAGTGGAAGCAATAAACAAAAGGGCCTCAATACAGAGAGGAACCTCTTGGTACCAAAAGGCTCGAAATTGAGTCATTGATGTGCAAGTTTCCAGAGACAAAAACTAGAACACAACTGGAGTATCGACCATAGTCATACGGAATTTCGCTCCTGCCCGAAAATAGATGTATTCAAGGAAGGATAATCGAAATCGGGTAATTCGTGCTCTAGTTTCCAAAAATTGAAGTTAGTGCCTTACCAGACATCAAAGACAGCGCTGACGACTGAGCAGGACACGCTCGATCGAGGTAAGGCAAGGATAGTGATGAGGAATCGAAAGCGAGTATTATTCAACTTTCCTAATCCATGATCAGGATAGCGGAAGCGCAATCAGACTAAGGACAATCGGATAATTTTCCCCACATGTTTAACTCACACTAGAGCCCGGCCTCATTGCAGAAAACTCCTCATGATAAATGTATAAATGAGGAGTAAACATTATAGGTAATGTTCTCTAGCAGTAGGGAGAAGTGCAGAGTTTGGACTATTTGCAATAAAAGTGGTCCTACGAAAACACGACATAAGTCATCAGGAACCTGTCATTGCCTAGAGATAGGCAACGACAGAAAGGTATAACCACACAAGGGTCGATCAGATAATTTAACCCCAGTTTGGAGGAATTGACCATTGCCCGGAGGAAGATGATGTCAAGAAGGATAGTCTAAAATAAAGAATTCACGCGCTAGTTTTTGGAGGTTGAAAGAAGTGCACGGTTGAACTGCCACAATACTGTTAGTGGCCAAGGGGGACATGATTAGTTGAAAATAAGCAAAGATGATCGTGAGAATCTAAAGAGGGATTTAGTTCACGACAAAGATCACACAAAGAGAGGATGAACATCCCAACTGCTGCTCCAAGACAGTCAAAAGTCGCACGGAACTGGGATTCTTCACGCCTAACAGTTGGTCGAAAGGAACACGACCTATTTAAAGCGAAAACAAAGAGTATAGACTATACGACCAAAAGGATGGCCGATAGGCTAACAAGCTACGGGAGATCCCTATTTGCTTATTTTTTTCAAGATTCGTAAGGCCATGTACTCATTTAAAGGAGGAAGCAAATTTAGCAATAGCTCTATAAAAGCAGCTGCGCCTTGTAATCCAGTCATGATGGATTATCCAGACATAACATGAATAGAAGGTGAAGCCTGAGCTATGAAGGATCTAGCTTCATGAGGAGTAGACATACCATCACTAGACTTGAAGCGAGGTGATGGACGAGTCATTCGAGAAAAGGAAACTTAACGTTCAACATGATCAGGTATGTTTTATTTTGAAAATTAAAACATGTGTGACCAATGCTCGGAGTCCAAAGGACGTCGATGTATGTCAACCAATCGGATTTCGAGCATTGACCGAGGCAAGTGAGAAGTGTCAATCTATGCAGTATGAGTCCTATACCCCGTATGCGACAAACGGATGTCGATAGCTCACTCGTGTTAGAAAAACGAGTTGTGTCATACAGTGATATTATATGTCGGATCTTACCCCTTATCAATGAATAATCGATAATGGATCCACTGTCTGGAGCGACGCGAAAAGCTTTTATTTTTCAGGAATACTAGGAGTGCAACAATAGGAAAAGCATAGCGATGTAATCATCCAACATGATCTTCCTAGAGCAAACCGTCTTATTGGGGTTTAAGCAGCAATATGAGAATAGCCATGCGTTATTAGGAGTTATCCGAAGGCGGAGGGTCAAGCGTATCTCCAAAGTGGCGTGAACACAAACTAGGATAAGCTTGGGGTCCACCACAGGTCAAGCGAAACTCAAACTCTGACTATCTCCCACCAGGAAGCAATCAGCTGCACCACCACCATCGCTACAACGATTGCCATTCCTCCGACCTTAGATAAATTTCACTCGATGGCAGATGCCAAAAGCTCTCGGAGGCAACAGAAAAGCAAAAAAATGAAAACAATACACAGCAAAGAGAGAGCGCTCATCTAAGGCATGAAACGATCCCCGAAGCATATATCAAATCTCTAGAGCGTAGGTCTTGTCTTTAGCACGAAGAATGAAAAACAAAATTCTAACTTTGCAAAACGGTGAAGGAACCCTAAACGACTATCCATAATTTGAAGGATGGCATTCCAAAACTCATCTTGATCCAGAGCACACTTTGTTTTTAATAAAAGCGCAATCTGGGGGAGGGGGGCAAGTGTTAATCGGGTTTTTAACCAAGCATAGTTCAACCAGAAGTATAAGGTAAAGACGAAGATGAACGATATAAAACTTGGAAGCACACTTAGAAAGAATAGAGAGGCAACTGAGAGAAATTTCAGAGGAATTGGGACTAAGTAAATGACTCGCTATATAGTCATTTAACTCGATGAAGTATTGTTTTCTCACCTCATTACTCCCAAACTGACAGAGTTAAGGGTATGCCCTATGGAAATTATGTAATTTGTTACATATATCTAACTCGTTGACCAATCTTGTTCGAAACGGAAGGCGTTTTCTTTGTATTATATACTTTATATAATGTGTTATATTGGTTAATTAATTTAATTAAAAGTATATTTAATAGAAAATCCATAAATTGTATATTTTATGATACTAGTTACAAATTGTTGTAACCGTGAGTAATTGATCATAATAAAATTAAATATACCAATTTAAATGTTCCTAGTCAAGATGCATCGAGACTAGATATCGATGTATCCGTTGAGACTAGAGTATGCAACACTCTTCAAATGTTGGGTAGTGTATTACTCATGGCTGCTAGAGGCACCTAGAGATTACGTACTGATAGTTATTGGATAACTATGGAAAGACCCACTAGATAATTTTCTGTTGGTTAATATAACTAAGGTCAAATAGAAAATATCGATGTGACTGATTTACACAGTTCTCTCGACTTGAGAATACCGTAGATCTTCAATATGAAAGCTCTGCTTTGATTATAGTCAAATCATGGTATGACATCCATCGAGTGACTATAGTTGGGTCGAGTGGAAGTGTTGAAAGTGAAGCACTATTTAAGAGAGGATTCGTCTCCTTAGTTATATGGGGTTAGTATTACGGTTAACTCAAGTCAACCCAAAGTCAAAGCCTCTGGCCAAAGCATTTCGGTTAATAATAATTGTTATTATTGAACCAAGGACTTTGTGTTTAGACTATAGAGTTAAATGTGGACGATATTAGAATTTTGACCGTTACCAAATTCCATAAATCCAAAGTGATATAGTTTTGGCGAAGAAAATTAGTTTAAATAATTATCACAACCGGATAACGCTTAATAGAGTGAAATTGGATTTTGTCGAAGTTGAGTAAGCGATAAATTTGGTCATAATGTCACATCACCTCTAGGTGACGTATGAACGTTAACATTTGAATAGTTCGATGTTAATCGCTAACCAAATTTACACCCAAGAGTCGCGCAACCGAAATGATGAATTCTCTTTAGACCAAATAATTTAATTAGTTTATAATTATTATAAATTAAATTAATTAATATTTATAAAATATTAATTATGAAATTTGAATATGATTTGAGAAATAAAATTATCGCATTTATTCATAATAATTATGAATATATTGATTAATAGAAGATATCGATAACAAAATAAGTTAAATATAATTGTATATATTAAAATTAGATTAAATGGGCTCACAACCCATGATGATTGGAGAAAAATGTAGCTGGTTTGGCTAGGGTTAGAGGTAGCTACAATGAAGGATTAGGGATTGGAGATGTGTAGCTAAGATCTAGTGAGAAACTTACATAGTTTCCTCTCTTATCCTACCATTATAAATACTAATCTCAAAACCCTAATTGCATTCTAATTCATTCTTTTGAGCCGCCGTCTACTTCTTCTTTCATGGCTGAAACTTTTCTCTAAATTAATCCCAAAATCTCAAATCCAATTCAAGTTAAAACAAGAAGCTATTTGATAGTGAAAGATCGTTGATTCTAGACTAACAATCTTATGGATCAAGGAATTTTAGAGAAAGAGAATTCATTATTTTAACGTGGACTTTAAGGCATATATTCCAGGTAATGTTTATTAATATGTTGATCATATTAATATGTTTTTACATTTGTTAATCATGTAAACTTATGTATATTATCAGATTATTTTTATTTCATTAGTTAGGTGAGATTTTTATTTGTATCGTTGTTGTCACAATGGAGATTGGATATGTGTATAAAATTTGAAGATCTATTTCATGATTTATGTTTGTAATCTGATAATAAATATTAAAATAAATTTTAGTTTAATATATATATATATATATTTGTTTGTGTGTTTATGTATACACACACACACACGCATATATATATATATATATATATATATAAATTTATGATTTAATATTCACATGCAATTTGAATTAAAATATATGTTTTCATATTTAATGTATAATATTGATCTAAAAATTTTCAAACACTTGTTAATGTTTATTATGGATTATAAATGCTGAAAATAATTTTTTTATCATTTATATATATTATTATTAAAGTTTAATGATTATTTGATTCAATAAATTCAAATAAAATAATCCATTTTTCTAAAATTCAATTTTATGATTTTTAAAATTAATTCATCATGTTAGGTGCCTTCAAAAAAGTTTCAGTTTTTTCTAACTTAATTTTATATTTTTTAAAATTAATTTAATTTTGGCATGTTATCAATTATTTAATTAAAAATATTATTTTAATTGAGAAAATTCCGAAAAATTTGATAAGCCGTAAAATGTGTTTTTGGATTTTCTAAAAATATAAGACTTGAATTTTTACCATATAATTGTTTTATATTAATTTATTATGGTTGAAACTATTAAATTCATTATAATATATATATATATATATATATTAAATATTAAAATCGTTATAACTTCATATCTGATATGTTTTCTAACTAGTAAGTTATATAAAAAAATTAACTATTTTACTATATATATCTATATACATATATCTTTATTGTTATTTATAATACAATGTGTAGTTATATAATAAATAAACATTTTCTGTAACATTTTAATGGTAAAACATAATTTTATATATGCATAAATATATATATATATATATGCATATATATACACAAATAATTATTTGAAATTTATAACTGTATGTTCATGCACATATTTGACAACATATAATGCATACAATACGAGCTAATATGTCCGTTGCGATGTAAATCCCAGCATCTATATAGGAGCGTGTTATATCTTGCATGGATTGCTATGTTACACACACACACACAAAAAAAAACATACATATTAAGTAAAACCAAAATTAAATAAATCTCAAATTACAATTTATCAATTTAAATAAAATACATGTGTTTGCAACAGAAATGATCACAAACACCCAAGAATAGTTTTTGTAGAGAAGTAAGTGAAGAAAAACAAAATTAAATTGAGTAGATGAATATGTAAGTAACAGAGAATAAGAAATAGCCAAAGATACAAAAATTTATAGTGGTTCGGCGTTGTATGACAATGTTCACTTTGAAGATTATCCTTAATTAATCAGTTTAAAATCTAATTACAGTAGTAGAAATAGCAAGTACTTGATTACAATGGAGTCTAGAGTAACAAGCAACATAAATATCCTTAGAATGACCCATCGGGCCAGTATTTATAGACGAAGATGACCAAATGTCTCTCTGAAATCTTGGCTGAAGGACCTTCTAAACTATATGGCCCACTAGAGGGATCGCTAGGCCCAATTCTCAAAAAGGAGGGATCGGCACTGATCCCTTCTTTGATCGAATTTGGGGGAGCGATCCCTATGGTGGCTTCCTTATGCAAAAACATGTTTAGCCTCCAATTTTCATGTCATTTGGATCATTGAAGCTCGAATTATTGCTTGATCTTTGATTCAACATTGCTTGCATGCCGCTCTCTACCGATCCCTTCCAAGGGATGTATACCGATCCCTCCAAACCTGTCCTTTTGATATGTGATCCCTAAGGTAGGTTTCCTAGGATCCTTATATCTTGCTCTTCAAATTTCATAAGCATTGGACTTGTATATCTTGAGATATTGATTTTTTTCCACAAGAACACTCTTGTACTTTGAAACATGCCGATCCCTCTTGTTGGAGCCAATCTATACCGATCCCTTCTATGCATTGAACCCATATTCCAAACTTCGAACATTCTACGGTTCACATCTATCAATTCCATTCAATCTTGACTTTGTATTATCATCTGTACTTGACTTCTGGGCCCCACAATCATCACTCTGGAGTCATCGACCTTAATGGCAGTCGAACCTAACTTGTGCAATCAGTTTAATATAGCTGGGTTAAAATACTGGATAACACTTGTCCCTCAAAGTACATCTTGTAGTGAACATGACATGCTTAGAATCGAAGTAAGTTAGAGTTGTTGACAAGAAATCCGTCCAATTTTCTGAATAGTTTCTATCCATCCATCGAACAATTTTTCCAAGCTGTCGTACTTCTCATTGATCGTCATGACGCTTGGTCGATTTCCAATGGTATAAATCCCAAGTATATATTCCATCAGTTAATATATGCAAGTCCGGTTTCGCAAGTATAATTAGTTTTGGTTATTTGGTCCTGCTTCGAACTTGAAAGCTTTAGGTTTGGTTTCAATTTTTGTCGATTTCAAAAATTGAAACTTTTAGGTCATACTCATGGACGTTCATATACACGTTCTTATCATTGGCTCCCAGACTTACTTGTACGTTCACGGGTCGTTACCAATTTCATTACATTTTGTAGATACATGCTTTTTATAATCTTCATGCCTATACTCATTTGAGTACATACTCATGATTGGTCTCTCACTCTCTATTACTTAATATTATTAGATTTTTTTTGGGATCAGCATATATTGTGCGGAACCCTTTTTCCTTATCTTCACGCTTGCAGGGGTCGGCATGTTCTATGCCGAACCCTTTTTCTTTGCTTCAAATAGAAAACTCGAACCAAACCCCCTTTTCATCCATTCCATGCTGATCCCTCCTATTTGCCAGTCGATCCCTCTTTTTATATTTATGCTTTAAGACTCGATGCCTTTTATGCCGAACCATATTCCCTTATTTTGCATGCCAAACCCCCCTTTCCACATATAAACCATCATTCCACCTTTCTAACTTCACTTCCCTTGTTTCCTAACTTCTACCTTTGCACCGAACCCTTCTTTTCCATTCAAAAACCGAACCCTCCAACCTTGAGCTTGAAATCCATCTGCAATCCAACCTGTCCCACAAACTCAACTCTTCTCCCCTTCCAATTCGAACATCTCCAAACACTCGCCCACACTCTAACTCAAATACTCACATAGGTAAGCTTTTAAGTTATACTCTTTGATTTTATGATGTGATAATGGATTCTAGGCCATCGGCGATCACGATGGCGCTTGATGGAACGATGGAATGCGACCGAAGTGGCCTTGGAGAGTTATCGGGTGCGACATAGCTCGGTAGAATAAGCAAGAAGGGAGAAGAAAGGAGAGCAGAGGAGGGATTGGTTGAGTAGAAAGCCGATCACTCATTTGATGACTTGGGAAAGGGTTTGATATTGAGGCTTGAGGAGAGGATGATTAAAACTTACGTAGGAGAAACGGAGTTGGAAGTTTGGTGAAAGATGGTGAATTTGAGGGATCGGTACTATTTGAGGAAGCAAAGAAAGGATCAGTAGGATTAGGGGTCGACAACCTCCGCTTAAGTAAAGGAATCGGTGTGATAGGTCAACGTGGTGGGATCAACATAGTTGTAGAAGGAAAGGGATCAATGTCCTATGTTTGGAGAGAGGGATCGGTGTGATAGGTCGACGTGGTGGGATCGGCATAGTTGTAGAAGGAAAGGGATCGGTGTCCTATGTTTGGAGAGAGGGATCGGTCATAATGCTTCAGGGTAGGGATCAACATATAGGGATGGCATAGATGGTCGCCATATAGAGACAACATACATGCTCTTTGAACTTGAAACCTGATGCAAACTTACTTGTTTGAACAATTACTACTAATCCACTTCAATGAACTTGAACATACGATGACAATGAACAACATGACTTGCATATTCACTATTGAACTTTAAATTGAACAATCAAATCCTTGGAACTTTCAAAACGAACTAAAACTTAGCACATGGACTTGAGTAATAGATTTCACACTTTGATATGCCAACGGTCGATTCCAAAGCTTTTACAATCGATCAATCTCTTCGCCAGTTGAGACGGTCAGCGATGATGGTCACTCTGGTCAGAATCCAAAGTCTCATCATTTAACTTCGTTTTCTGATTTTAAGCTGTTTATTTCTATTATACACTGCACCGCACTAGCTCACACTTTGCACGAAGGGAATAGGTAATTTTTCTAATCTCGATTGTCTACTGAGTACAGTTAATATGAACTTCAGATGCTCAGAGCTTTTATCTTCAATGTCTTCTAGGCCAGGTTCGCAACATAGCAATCCTGAAGCAAAATTGAGCTCCACGACTATATTTGGTAGGCTTTCTCCTGGTCATCAGGGTCGAACAAACGGAAGTTTCTATCCCATCAGTCAACCTTTTTTCAGATGTTCCCGTCCTCTCGGTGGAGGATGTAAGTCCTATGCCCGATGCAGTAGAAGGGGCCATTCTCTTAGATAACCCAATAGATTCTCAAGCCTCCCGAATTGGTGAGGCTACCCTTCGCGGGCTATATTCCATACATGGAATTCCATTCGAAGATGTCCTGGTTCTTTCGATAAATGACATGCCTAACTTGCCCCTGGAGGGGTACACAACGTGCAACAAATTCATGTGTTGGGCCGGATGCGTGCCGCCCTTCAATTCGTTTATTCAAAAAATGTTAAGATATCTTGGAATAGCTCCCACTCAACTTCATCCGAACAGCTACGCCTTCCTCCATGGAACTTTTCTACTATTCATGAGCATTATGTTTCGTCCGCCAACTCCTGAGGACATAAGGTTCATTTATAACTTTAAACAATGATCAGGAAGTCCTTCCTATGTTTTTCTTGAGCCTTCACCCAACTGCCAAGTCTTGACGGGTACTTGGAATAAACTTTCTCTTTTTAACACGAGTGGTTCTATGTTCGATGTCCGCTTGGCTTCGAAAGGTGATGGTTGGAAGGCCGTAAGTGTTGTCTTCGCTTCACTCTTAAGTCTGTTAATCCAAGTCATATTTTTGAATCAACTAACATCCTGAATATCTATAGGTGTCCGCCCACATCCTAAAGGCATTAGTTTTTCAAGAGTGGTCTTCGCTATTCGTGTCACCTCTGTCAAAGACAGGGACATTAGACTTTCGTAACTGACGAGTTATTATCTCTACTCGGGCTGCTAAAAGAGGGTCATAGCATTGGGCTCCCTGGAAGTGCAGCATTACCGAGAAACGTCGTAGAGCAAGAAAGGGATGTCAACAATCCTGTCGTGCCCCCAATCGAGGGGACTCAGGATGACGTTGAACAAGGTGAAATTAAGGATGCCCAGACCAATGAGCCTGGCGACGCTGATGTAGGCCCAGGTACGGCATCTGTGGTCGAATCGTCACAAGGTGCGTAATCCCAAACGCCAACTAAGAGAAGGGAGAAACTAGCATATAAACTTCGTAGAAGAAAAATGGCTAAAGATCCAAAATTTGTTATCACTTCTGTTGATGAAGAGTCATCTTCCCAACACTTAGAAAGTTCAATGAAAGGATTTTCAAATCTCCAGATTTTCAATGACATTTAACCTATTACTACCCAAACATCAATATCGAGGGGCTCAATTGTCCTACCAGGAGTGGGAAGGCATTCTTCCTACCGACAGAAGAGAGAAAACGCTTATAAACAAGGCTACAGCTACTGCTCTGTCAGGGGGGAACACTAGGACACTCACAATCACGTGCACTCCACTACGCGCTCTTCATCAATATTTTGGATAACGGTTACTTATATGTTCTCATTTGGTCTTTGCAGGTGCAATAACCCGGTCTCGAGCTTTTGATCGCCTAAGGGGCTCTTCGACGCATTATGGATCTAGTCGCGGCTAATCAGGCATGCATATGGAAAGATACGTCGGTCGGGAAAAAAGTCATCGTCCAAGGGAATCTTCTTCTTTCAAGCATAAATCTCATTCTCAGTCATTCCATCAGGAAGATTTAACGACCCGAAATTTCGGACACTTCGTATTTAAATATCTGAATTATTTAAATATTTGATTAAATGTTGTTAAAATAATTTAATAATCTTTTTAACCTCCTTTTAAATCATAACTAATGATGGTAAACTTGTTTCGGAATTTTTTTTACAAAAATATGTACTTTGGAAAAATATCGATAATATGACCGAAAATCGTTTTATCAATATACAGCTATTTACTAAATGGAAGTTGTTCAAACTTTTTGCACATGTCTAATTAATATTATGGAGATAATTAGAAAACTAAAATATTTTCATGTTTATGGCTAACTAAATAGGAAAATGAGCAAATAAGGAAAATGAGCAAATAAGGAAAATGAGCAAAAATGAAAATAATTAGCTCTTAAGCTAATATCTAATGAACACATTAGCGACTAATTAAACACTCTCCTCTTCATACAAGCTTGGAAGGTTCTAGAAGCTTCCTATATGATAAGAGAGAATATGTTAAGGGTATAATAGTAATTAGCCTAAAGGAGAAGTGACATAAAGTAAAAGTAAGCATAAATGGAAATGCTTAAGTGTTAAGCAAATGATAAAGTAGATGTGATGGGAGGTAAGCCTTCTGGGGGGGAGGGGTGAGAGTAAGCTTAAGCTTTACCATTTGAAGCCTATAAATAGAGGGGAGGGGTTCACTTAATAATCACAAATAAATTTCTAAGCTTGAGTTGAAGTAGGAGGGATGAAAATGGTGGAAGTGCTTAAGCACTAATCCACTAATTACTCTCTAACTTTTTCAAAAGTTAACTAAATCTTCTCTAATCTCTTTTGAACTTTGGCTTTGGGCCTAAGACATCATGAAAAGCATGATTAGCAAGTAAGAAGTGGGAGGAGGTGAGAGGAAGAGGGTGATCCATGGACGGGCCATGAGCTTGGGAAGAGGAGGAAGAAGGTGGCTTTGGTTTGGAAGTGCTAAAGGTTGGACCTTTAGGCTTGTGCTGATGGAAGGAGGCCGTTCTTTGGTTCTTATGGCTTTGTGCTTGGGTTAAGCATGGATATAAGTGAGTTATCTCACTATCTCTTAAGTATATATTGTGTATATATATGTTGTGTGCAAATTATAAAGTTAAAGTGACATTAACTAAGTAAAGTTATAAACTTTGGACCCTCTTGCTTTTGAAAGCAAATGATAACTTTATATTGTAAACCTCACTTCTATTACCCTATTAAACATGTGACATGGTTTTGACTTAACGTTTAAATGGTTGTTTAACTTGTGTATTAAATTGAAGTAAGTTTGAAAGTGTTTGAAGCGAGAATAGTCGTTATAAGCGCACTTTCGAATCTCTTGTTTTTGGGATTTTTTACAAATAAATAGAAAGGTATTTTAGGGATTTCTTTCCATGGTTTTTAAGTACCCTAATGGTAGTACTTATTATACAAATTTCAAGTCTTAAATCATTTGTTTAAGTGGTTAAAACTAGTCGCAAAGATGGTGCTTTTCAATGTTGTTTTAACATGGACTTTTAACGGCACTTATAAATGCTGTAGTAAATCGGTTATGGTTTGAAGTGTTTAAAATGCGATGTTTTGGCTAGTTTTTCGTGATTTAAATTGTTTCTAAATTCTTTTCTTTATAAATTCTTTTGATGGAAGTTCTTATAAAATGTATTTGAGTATGAAAAATGAATAGCAGTTTAAAAATAGTCTTAATGATTATTTATGAATTTTGAAAGTAAAGTGCTGCAAAATGTAAAACATGTTTTTAATCAAACTTATAAATTAGTTATTTTCAAGTAATATTTTACATAGATATTTAAAACCTATTTATAAGTGTTTCTAAAGTATTATTATATATATATATAAGTTTTGACAAAGGTGATTGACTAGGCTGAACACTAAAAAGCCGACGAGTAAACTTATATGTTCGTGAGATTCAAGGATGAGGTGTCTAGACAAGGCTTGAAGCAACCAGTGCCCAAACTTACCTAGCTTCACTCTTGAACAAGGAAGAGTGTAAGTTGAAATGTCGAAAACGTGTTAATCTTGTTGTTTACTTACTTGTCTAAAAGGTAATAACTTTACTTAACACTAAAAGCCGACGAAGTAGGTTTATCTATTTCTGAGAGTTAAAGATTGATGTTGAGTAGGGACGGAGCAGTAGAGCTCTAACCTACCGGGCTTCCCTCTTGAATGATGAGGTACTTAAGTTGGGAATGTCAAAAATGAGTTAAGTATACAAACATTGATTTGTAAAAGCAAAAATATTTTTGATCGTGTAGGGATATGAGCAATAGAGCTCTAACCTACCGGCTGCACTCTTGATCGAGGGATAGTGTAAGAGGAAAATATTAGAAATGTGATAAGTATATGAGACTTGGTTTCCATGTGCGATCGTTCTCATTTTCATTCAATGACCAAATTCATTGATTCGGTCTTGGAGAGACCGGGATCGGTAAGTGTTTTACTTATCAAAAACCATTTCTAGACTGAGATACATGTTCTATCTCTTGGAAGTGGATTGGTTCTAGATACGGGAATCTATATGGAGATTCGAGATCTATTTAAGATGCTCTAACACATGTAGTTGTTCGTGATCTATTCAGGATGTGGACATCCATGTGTGATTCCAAGGTCTGTTGAGATATGGGAATCCATGTGTGCTTTTGAGATATGTTTGAGATGTGAGATCCAATTTGGGATTCGTGTTCTGTTCGAGTGATGAGACTCATGTGAGAGATGCCGAACGTAACCTCGACATCGAAAATGGCTAAAGACAGAGTAGGATGCATGCCTTGAGGTTAGCGACCCATGTTAGGATGTTATCAACTCCATATCGAGAGATACTTATCGATTGTTGGCCGGCAGGAGTTGACGATATTTGGGTCACTTTGTTTATGTTTATGTTTGGACGCTGGGCCTTTTGTGTTTACCTTATGGTATATCATATCTAGAGATATGACGCTCGAACGGTATTCTCTGATCCTTGTGCATGGAGTTTGGATTCGGCTTCTCCGAAGAGATCTCCATGGAAAATCCATTATGCAAACGTTCCTTATCGATTTTGATTGTACTCCTAATATGCTGTCGAATGTAATCAATGTAACCATTCCAGTTATGTTATAATATTTATATTCTACACCCTAAACATTATCTATTATATCACCTTATGTACCCATTTGATGATGGTTCTTTTGAGGGGATAATCCTTATAGCATTCCATACGGTCTCAAAAGTACTATTATATGTTGTACACATATTTCTTGAGTTTCTCATACTAGACTTATGTCTAACGCTTGGTTTTTGTTTTCCCTAAATTCCTTGCATGCTCTTTCAAGTAGTTTGAGAAAGGAAGATTTTTCATTTATGTTCATTGGAGCTTGAGAAGACGAGCTGGATGTTCCACCTACCGTAGTAGTATTCTTATTTCTGCTGCATTGCTATATTGTACATATCAGCATTTGTGAGGCCAGGTTGTTATAACTGTCCATGCTAATGATGGTATTTAGGTTTTGTAACTTTGAAATTTTTGTATCGGAGTAACCCCTTTCTATTGTTCCTTTGATATTATATATTATCATTTCGTTGTGAGATTCTGATATTGTGTTCTATTTTTCCTTGTTCTATTTCGTTTTATTTTGTTTCACCCTAACAATTCGTAGTTTCGGCACTTGGATGCTCGATACATTAATACCATGGATGTATTAGTATCGACATTCGAGGGTCGAAAGGGCTGGTCGTCATGGAAGATCAGCCTAGTCTTCCTATTTACAATGGAGATCAAACTTCCTATCAAGGACCTCAAATTGCCGTATCACACGAGCAGTACTCTGGTTCTTCCAGCTCCAAGCAACCTCGCGACCGTAGATCGAGTAAGAATCCAATTGCTACTTTCGATCCATCTTTACCGACCACTGTTCCTGATACTTCCACAATAGAGAAATTGGCCGAACTTAAGGCCACTTTCCCAAAAATCTGTTTTGATGGGCTTAAGTTCCTTCCCTTAATTCATATGATCTCGGGGCACACTAAAGCAAGCTCTCTCACATGTGTTAACGACATTTTCGTGCAGCATGAGTCATTCCAGCACTTAGCGGAAAAGATATCTGAGGTTTCAATCGAGCGGCAATATGAAATAGATCGTCTCAAGCTAGAGGCGATCCATAATAAAGATATAATCAAGCACCAAGATAATGAGTTATCGGAGTTGACAACAAAACTTTCTAAGGCAAAAAAGAGTGCCAAGGAAACGTCAGAGGTAGTGAGTCGTTTGGAAGCTACCCATAAGAAGGAACTCGATGCAGCCCTCAATCGCAGCGGTGCACTCGCTCCGGAAAAGGATTCCTTACAAAAGGAGAAAGATATCTTGGCCCACCATGTTGAGGAACTTGAAGAGCTTCTAAGGAAAGAAAGGGAAGAGAAGGTTGAAGCTCAGGAAGAATCACAGAGCTATTACGAGGAGGCTGTTGAAACCAGAAGTATGAAAATCAAACTTGACGACCAATTTGCCAAAATAGAAGCCCTTAAACAAGAGGCACGAGAGGAAGGCCGCAAGGAGATGATGGGAAAAATTGAAACCCATGTAGAAGATGCTAAAGAGTCTGGTCGGAATAAAATTAAGAACATGTTTGATCCTATGATCATCGAATACAACGTTAAAGTCCTTATCCACTATGAGTTGAGCTTTCTTGGCGAAGGTTATCTTAAGTCACTCACTGAAGCCGAGGAGTATATTGTTGGGATGAAAAAGAGGGAGCTGGGTGAAGCCGGATTAGATGAAGAGAAATTAGTGCGGGAGATCCTTTGCAGAAATGAACCCTTAGACGTTGCCACCACGAGACTCCGATATTTCAACATTTTAGCACCTTTCGGTAAAGGGAAAAATATTACTGAATACTCGGAGTCTGATCCTAAGGGCCCCTCTTCTGTCCAAGTGGTTGGAGCGTCGGTTTCTTTTGGCCCGGGACAAGACTTGAGTTACGATCCAGATAAACCCGGTTACCAATCTAAAGTGTTGACCCCTATTCCGGAAGGGGGCACTTCTGCGACAACAAAGAGCCAGCCGGATGCAAGTATTCCACTTTACCCTCCACTCTTCGAGAGGTTTCGTTCTTTATGCCCAATGGTTTTAGGCTTATTTCCTTGTTTAGAAAAATCCGCAGGTCTTCCGGGTCTCGGCCAAACTCCTAAAAGTGACACTGCCGTGGAGAAACAAGAGAAATCAATAGAGATTCCGGCGGCCACCGATGTTCCAGGGCCCGATGCTCAAGTCATCGGAGCACTCGACGATGATAAGGCTGAAGATCCACTGCTGGTGGATGAATCTGATGATGTTGTGATTACCGGCACCTCCGAACACACTGATGAGATCAGCCTGAAGGAGCGCATTGAGAAGGAGGAGTTGCCGAAGAGAAAGGCCAAAGTTGAGACCACCGAGGTGGACATTGATGATCCACACCTCGTTCCACTACAAGTCATTCTGCCCGGTGGGTCGATTCCTAGAGAAATCCCTCCAAGATTCGAACGCTCTCCCGCCAAAGGCGGTAAATGATCAAGGAACAGAAAAAGCGGAAGTTCAAATAGTTCCACTCCCGAGAAATCCAAAAAGGAGAGAAGATCGAAGAAATAGTCGTCCCTTCGGCTCGGTGTGTACATAGTTTGCATAGCTGTTTGTTTATTTTTTATTAGTCGTGGTTGTACAGATACGACTCCCAGTTTTTTGAATAAACTTGTACCGCAATTTTGAAACTTATCATGTGAATAAAAGTTTTTGTTATCTGTTGAGCTCTCATGTGAACTGTTATTTAAGTAGTTGAACTATTACTTTCCATTTAATGTACTTGTAATTCATTGTTCGTTAATTCTGATAATAATCAACTAGCTCTATCCCAAGGCCTCAATGTGGTTGTGGTCTTGAGTCGCATCAAACGCTGGGCTCGAGCCTTAGTGTTACGCTGTCAAATTCAATGGTTTCAGTAATTATACGTCCGCCCCCAGTCTTGGGTTAGCGGGATTAGACGTTGGATGGTCGAACTCCACCCTTAGCGAGTTTATACTTCTCATGTCGGTTTCAGGCCGGAGTTCATGGAATAGTGAATGGTCGAACCACACTTATCTATCTGTTTAGACTCATATCCATACTATGAGGATAAGAGTTAGTTGATGGGTGGTCAAATCGCACCCGATTTATGTTTATACTCTAGTCCGCACTCTGGGGAATTAGAGTTATTTTGTGGGTAGTCGATACACGCCCGACTTATGTTTATACTCTAGTCTGCACTCTGATGACTTAGAGTTATTTCACGGGTGGTTGATTCACACCCGATTTATGTTTATACTCTAGTCCGTACTCTGGGGACTTAGAGTTATTTCGAAGAGCAGTCGGATCGTACTTTCCTTAATTGATTGATTTGCCGCATAACGTCCAGGTATTGATTTAGTGAGCGATCGGTCGTGTCACGGTCGCTCTTATTTTATTTCAGTCCCATCGTTCGGCGGGATTTATTCGACCATCAGATGGTTGAGTTATATCCATTCCTCATTGTGTATCCCGTCCATTGGATTATGAATGAGAGTTATCAAATTAATAATCGGACCATGCTCATTATGTTTAGTCCCATTGGGAACTGGCGTAATTGATTAATTCTAAACTCTGGGAACCTGTTCGGACATATCGACATCAATCAATTTCATAATGAAAATAATGCATAATGCTTCAGTAAACATTAATATTAAGGGAGTTCAAAACTTTATTTACTAAATGGAAAAGAATGATATAATCAGTCTTTTTACATATCTGGAAAGTCAAATGCTAAAGCAAATACAACTGAATGAAAAAGAAATGAACTAAGTGAAATAGCATCATAAATGCTTACTATTCCACGCCCTTGGGAGTGTGATGCCATCAACAATTGCTAGCTTGAAAGTTCCCTCTCCAAGCCTCTGTTAAATGACATACGGTCTTTCCTAGATTGGATTCATGTGCTACGGGGCAGGAAAAACCCATTTCAAGACAAGATCGTCGATTTCAATGGTTCTTGGTCGGACTTTAATGTTGTAGTATCGGGTGACTCGGTGTCGATGTGCAGCTGCCCTCAAATCGGCTTCCTCGCGCTTCTCGTCTATAAAGTCGAGAGATTACAAGAGGAGATCTTTATTCATTTTGGGATCATAGTGAGTCACTCGATGAGAAGGAACTTAGAGGTCAATAAGAATGATGGTTTGGGAACCGTAAGTAAGGGTGAACGGAGTATGGCCAGTCGCGGACTTGTGGGTGATCCTGTAAGCCCATGGTGCTGTCGTAAGTTCATCCCCCACTTGCCTCTAGCCTTTTCCAAACGCTTCTTCAGAATGGACTTTATAATTTTGTTCACAGCTTCAACCTATCCATTTGCTTGAGGGTGAGTGACTACTGCAAAACCTCTTTTCAATATGATACCTCCGACATAAGTCTTTGAATTCAGCACTGTCGAATTGAGTCCCATTATTTGTTATAATAGTTCGTGGAAGACCAAAACGACAAATGATGTTCCGGACAATGAAATTGATTACTTTCTTGGTTGTGATCATGACTAAAGGTTCTGCTTCGGCCCATTTGGTGAAGTAATCAACTACAATGATATCGTCCTTTGCACTACCTCTAAAGATCGGTAAGGAACCGATAATATCTATAACCCATATGGCAAACGATCATGGGATGACCATTTGCGTGATTTCCATTGGCGGAGCTCTAGGAATTTTTGCATAGATATGGCACTTGTCACATCGTCTTACATAGTCAGCGGCATCTCGATTGACGGTTGGCCAATAATACCCATAACAGAGTATTTTCTTTGCTAGAGTTTGCCCACTAGTGTGATCGCCACATTCCCCTTCATGAACTTCTTTTAGGGCCCGTTTTATCTCATCATGAGTGACACACCAGAGTAGGGGAACATAAAAACCCTTTATGTACATAACTCATTCTTGCATGATATATCGCAGAGCTTTATGAAGGACTTGTTGCTTTTCATTCCTTTGTTCAAGTAGGACACCTTGTAGCAAATAGTTTTTAATCGGAGTCATCCATGATTCCCTCTCAGGCTCCGCCTCTAGTACCAGGTCGATTTCTATCAGGTTTATACTTGGGGCATTTAATACTTCGACCGGAACCAAGCCCATCTGTTGTGCGTCGCCGGTGCTAGCAAACTTTGCCAATGAATCAGCCCCTCTGTTTTGATCCTGTGGAATATGTGAAATGTCATAATACTCAAATTCAGTCAACAACTCTTGGACTTGGGTAAGGTATGGAGCAAGCCGTTGTCCTTTAGCTTGATAATCCCCCCTGACTTGGTATACTACCAACTGTGAATCGCAAAAGATTTCAAGAGACTTTATTCCCAGTTCTCTAGCGAGTTTAAGTCAGTAATCAGAACCTCGTACTTAACTTCGTTGTTTGTCGCTAGGAAATCAAGCTTTAAAGCATAACAAATTGGCCGATCTTTGGGAGTTACAAGCATAATTCTAGCTCCAGAACAATGATCATTGGATGCTCCATCAGTATACAATTTCCACCGTATGGTAGGGAATTCGCTGCTCTTCGAAGAATCATCCTATGCGGTGAATTCTACTATAAAATCTGCCAGTGCCTGACCCCGGATAGCCCTTCGAAGGAGAAAAGTGATATCGAATTGACTAAGCTCGATATTCCACTTGAGTAATCTTCCAGACGTCTCAGGTCACTGCAGGACCTGTCGTAATGGCTGGTCGGTGTAAACATTGATCGGGTGTGCTTGGAAGTATGGGCGGAGCTTTTGTGAGTTCTATTCTCCTTACGAAGTAATGCGACACTTATATCATGTACCGACATGGCTAAATAGATGTATAAATCTTCATGATCCATCGGCTTTGACAAGATGAGGGTCTCTCCAAATGATTCACCAAAGATTAAAATGCGTCTTTACAATCTTGTGTCAATTTGATGTTTCTTTTTTCTTTCTAATCAAGTCAAAGAAAGGAATGCATCAGTTAGTAGCACTAGAAATGAATCGGCTTAAGGTAGCAACTTTTCCATTTAGACTTTGTACTTGTTTGATAGTCTTTGGCGCTTGGATATCGTGGATAGCTTGAATCTTCTCGGGATTAGCTTCAATTCCATGGGCGTTAACTATAAAACCCAAGAACTTCCCCGATGCTATGCCAAAAGAACACTTCAAAGGATTAATTTTCATCTTGTAATGTCAAAGGATGTCGAACATTTCTGCCAAGTCTCTAATGTGGTCGCTTGACCATCACAACTTCATGAGAATATCATCCACTTATACTTCCATCGTCTTTCCAATCTGATCTTTAAACATCCTATTGACTAAGCATGGTAAGTCGCTCCTGCATTCTTTAGTCCAAACGACATCACCACATAGTAATATAATCCAACATCGGTAATGAAACTGGTGTGCTCTTGATCAGGAATGTGCATGGGGATTTGGTTATATCTCGAGTATGCATCCATGAAAGATAGCAATTTGTGTCTCGCTATTAAGTCCACTAGCTAGTCGATCCTTGGAAGGGGAAAACTGTTTTTTTGACACACCTTGTTCAAGTATGAGTAATCAATGCATGTTCTCCATTTTCACTTCTCCTTTTTCACAAGCACAGGATTAGATACCCACTTAGGGTAGAGGGCATCGTGAATAAACTCGTTGTCTTTGAGCCTATCCACCTCCTCTTTAAGAGCGGCAGATCTCTTCGGATCCATGTCATGTCTTTTTTATTTCACCGGGACATGTCTCGGGTCAATATTTAATGCATGGCTCACAATGGTAGGTGAGATTCCACACATGTCAGGGTGAGTCCAAGCGAACACGTCCAGATTCACTCGGAGAAATCCAACAAGTTCATTCATCATCGGGGGGCTGAGCTATGATCCAATGTTTAGGACCCATGATGGATCGTCGTGGCTGACTGTGATGACAATCGTCAGCTCAGCCGGTGCATCCTTAGTCTCTTTGGGATCCTCCTCATCATCTCTCGGATCTATTATAGAACAAACTGTGGCACCCAAGCTAAGGCTCAGGTGCTAGTTGTCAATCTTCGGTAGCTTGGATGTGGACTGTCTTGTCCAAACCCTTACCTTTCTCTTTGCATTGAGCATCCATCAACTCAGCTACATAATATGCACGTCCAGTCGCATGATCACCGTGAACAACTCTAACACCATTATCTGTCGAAAACTTCAAAGTCAAACACTATGGGGCAAGAGCTGCCCGAAATTCGGCTAGGGCCGATGGCCCCGAAAAACATTTTAAGGAGAGTCAACATCCAAAACAACGAACGGCAAGATCCATACTCTCCTTCGGTCACCTTCTCCAAACTCTACAGGTAATTCAACATAACCAACGGCTTCAATTGAAACACCGTTAAAACCGTTTATGCGGGCCTTGGACAGCTTTAAGTCCTTGGCTTCCATTTTCATCTGATCATAGGCTTTTTTGAAAATTATATTTACTAAATTTCCACAATCAATCAATATCCCTCTCACCAAAGCAGGGCCGATCATGGCCGAAATGACCATTAGGTCGATCGTCGGAGCCTCCACCTTGTCCACTTTTTTGTTTCTAAACACGATATCATCTGTCATTGTACATTGCTGTTTTGCCAGAGCTCCATCTTCTATTCAAAATCCACATGCTTAACCGTGCTAGCAAAGCGCTCCATCTCATGCTAACTATTATCTGCTAGGTGCGGTCCTCCAACTGTTGTATTTATTACCAATCTTCCACCAGTTCGTGCAGGCTCCTCAGCCCTGCGCTGTCACGTACCGGAATTTTCGACTTTCGAAAATTCGACATCGATACTCACTTTATCGACTGCCGAGAAATCGAACGCCGGAAACTCCAATAGTGAGGGTTTTAAATAGAAGAAAAAGTAGAAGAAGAAGAAAGCAGAAGGAAGAGAGTAGAAAAAGAAAAGAAGAACAACACATCAGAACAGAAACAGAAAACAATATCAGAATCTCACATATCGCAGCGGAACAATATATAATAAATAAACACTAGTCTTTTAAAACAAAGAGCTATATCAGTTTATACATACATCAATCATCAGAGTCAATATACAACAATGGACAGTTATATAAACTTGTCCTCATACAGAAAACACAGCGGAATAAATAATATCAGATACAAATACTACGTCTCGTCCTCCAGCTTATCTCCAAAGCTCCAGAATATCCTGATAATCTAACTGTAGACTGCCCGTGTGGAAATTTGTGGGCACCCAGAGTTTAGAAGGGAAACAATAAACTCCGAGTCAGTCATGGTGACTGGTGTGAGATCGTAAAACAGTTTATCTTTAAAATAAACAACAGGAAAACTTTAATGTAAATTCGAAATGCTTTTGGAAAATGAAACTACCATAAGACCTCCCACCACACACACAATGCAAACGCAGACTTGGAGGAGATTTCTTCTTATGTTAGTCAAAGATGCTTACTACGCAAAATCAAATCATTTTGGATATTATTATTAGTGCATAGTGGAAAACATTTCGAAAGTATAATATAAATCTTAGCCAGCATAGGTACCATTATATTATGCCTGCTATAGCTGCCTCCTGAGGAGACAGGTTATACAATTGAAATCGTAAAGGCTCGTATTGTTTCTTTGGATTTCCAACAAATGGTCAGGCTAAGGAACTTCCTTTTCCACGATGGGTACGTCCCTGGAATAGACGACCCGAGAACCTAACCGGATCTCTGCCAACACAAGGCCGGGTTACCTCTGCAAAAATAGGTAACTACTGACACGCGTATGCCATCCCCCGATCGTCACCGATCTTCCCGAGGATCCCCGATTCGCAACAACCACAAAGAAATAAATTTTGCAGCAACCACAGAGGTTAAGTATCTGGGCTCCATACCATGATACCACCTTTATCCAGAAGGAATGACATACACTAAGGGGCGCTACTCCCTAGAACCTTGCCGCATCCTTCCTGTTTCGACCATTTCCGGGGTGTGAGGCTCGATGAAGTCTCGTCCACAAAGCTACGCTTTCTACAAAGCCCTGCTTCGGGTCAAACAAAATGATCAACCTATGATCACAAAGATATAAGATCAAACAAATGATCATATCGCAAATGATCAAACACTGATCATTTCACAGCAACACTTAGTATGCCACGTTACCAAATTGGGAGTATATCGCTGATAAATTTCAACTACATAACCTCTGAGCTCGTACGTCTCAGAGAAGGGTGTTAAGCTAAGAGAATAAATTCTTCGCCACCAACAGAAATGTATTTGAAAGAAATCAGCTTTATATCTCAAATTGTAACGTCAGACACACAATCCATACAAGTCTGTTCCGGGATCGAACAGAACCGAAGGCACTTCTCACGAAGCCCTTGCATTTCCGGATAATTTTCTAATCACGTCCGGACTTCCCGTCACTAAGGGTGATAAAACCTCTAAATCGGAGATCAGCCGATGTAGAGTAACTCGACGGTAATCCTTCCGTTTTCAAAAATATCCGGTCTTTAACACCGGTCTTCAAATGCGATTCATAACGACGTATCACATATTCAGAATGGGTTATACGACCCCATGGTCCTTTCCCGGCTAACCCGAATAGTGAGCGATTATTCAAAAACAAGTGTGGCATTCAAATTCATCCAATTCACAACAAATACCTATCTAAAGGTAATTATTGATAGTCGGTTATTTAACTATCAATAAAGATGCGCAACATCATCAGATTCCAAATAATTTTCCCAAATTATTTATTTTCCAAAATATCTTTTACTAGATATAAAATTTCCACACTTAATCATTTGAAAACAAATTTCAAATATTCACATTTCAATTTATCTTTGAAGATAAAATCTCAAAACAGTTCATTTCATATTGGAAAAGTATTTCCTTACTTATTTAATAATAAGTATTTCACAAATCTTTTATTTTCAACACTTGGAAAATATTCGATATACTTAAATCAAATTAAGTATATATTTCATTCTTTAAGGAAATCTATTTTCTATACAACATCAATTTGAGTCAAAACGAATGTTACGTAAAACATCGTTACGACGACTCAAAAATCACTAGTATAGGGATTCGGAATTAAGATAGATATATAAATCCCAATACTATATAAAAACATTTCCTTTCAGAAATCATTTACTATAACAACAGTGTTATAGTCCACCATTTCCTTATTTCTCGAAAACGTCTATTTCAACAATGAATGTTGAAATCTATGATTTCGATTCATAATACATTTTAAACCATCGTTTAAAACAATTAACTTCATTTCAAATATCACTTTCCCAAAACCATATCTATTTTACTTAACAATATATTCACTGTCCAAAATCGTGAATATAATTCACTTAACCCAATTTCAATCATTTCTACACATTTTTATTTCAATAAAAATTCGCTATCTAAAATCGCAAATATGTCTTCTTTAATAATCTTCCATATTTAACTTATCAAATTCAATCGATTTCGAATTTATAAACACGGTTATAAATTCTATTTCTATTCTAATAACAACCTCGACTTATAAATCTTCTTTTTATCAACTTCTATATTTTTACTTATCAAAATAAGTGATTTCGGATTTATAAACAACTTTTATAAATTCCAATTCTATTTATAAAAACTTCAATCCCAAATCAATTTCGATATTGATTTAAAATTTTATTTATCACTACTAAGTAAATTCCTCATTCTTTCTCAAATTATTCAATATTCTGTTTTAAAATGGATTCTTCAAATTTGAAATCATTTTACATTGATTTCCCAATTTATTTCAATTTACCAATTAAATTTCTAATTGGATTTCTAACTTATCTTCTTTTAATAAATTCCTTTTTAAGGAAATAAATTTCAATCGTTTCTTTCAATCTATTTAAAAATCCAAATTCTTAAATTAAATTCTTCAATTTATAATCACTATTTTACGAAATCCATTTATTTAGCATTTTCACTTTATTCTGGAATTTATTCAATACGATTATAAAAGTTTACTTTTTATACTTTAAAAATTCCTTTCTTCAAAATTTCTTCAATTTCAAAAATTGATTCACTTAGAAATTTTCTACTTGAATTTCAAAAATTCAATTTTGTTTATCTTTGGAATCCAATGATGTCAAAACATCCATTCAGCTAAATTTTAGCTTTCAAACAATTTCCAGATATCAATATGATTAATAGCATCACTATAATCATTCACAGATTCATATCACAATAGAAATAAATTCAATCAATGTGAGGGGTCCAGTTGGATCCCTCCAACCTGTTTCCCTGCATCCAAAGATGTTAGCACAATACCAATTCCGCTCCAGTATGGAATTATCGCGGTATATGGGTTTTATAAAAATCCGCTTACTAACGGCGCAATAGGGTCTCATCCGCTATACGAGGTGGGAAATCATCAATCCAATATATACATATGCCAATATGTATATATTGCTATATATATATAGATATATCCTACTATATCTAATATCACATCCAAATAACAATCAAATAGTCAATAACTGCAAAGATTCCACATTTATTTTGAGTGAGAAGATCTCACCTTAGCTTTAATTTTGCATTCCACTTTCATCTTGACTCGATTATCTTGATTTTTAACCTTGTATAAATAAGTTATAAAATTTATTAATATTTGAATTCACTAACCAATAAATCAATAAATTTTGATTTCTAACTAACGACTTAATTAAGTAACTATTTAAATTAAAAGTCAAATTTCTTTTAATATCCAAAATTCCTTTTTAAACTTGTAACACTAAATCTCACTACTATATACATCTCAAACATTATAAAAATTTCTATATATTTTCAAACTTCCTTTACTGTATACAAATTATACATATAAATCTTTGATTCGAAAAATAATAACATATACACCTTCCTGTATATATTTTCTGTTTTAAATAATTTTATTTAATAAAACATTAAATTTAAAAACTACATCTCCTTTAATAAATTTAATTTTCTAACCATTTAAATTTAAGCAAATGTTTTCTTTTCAAACTAATTTCTTTTAAAACTGCATATGTCAGAATAGTATATATATATATATATATATCTTAAAAATCCAACTTTTATATAAATTCATGTTTTATCCGTATATTAACTTTTTGTAAATCTATAAATCTACATCTAAATTCTTTGCTGCTTCTTAATTTCAAATCAAAATGTTAAAAATTTAAATACTGGGATTTTTACATTTTATAAAATAAACAATACCTCACTGTACAAGAAAATCACGACCCCGCCCAAATGCAAGTAGCCGCCATCGAGAAACATCGCCTTCCAGTTTTCACGCGACTTGCCCGTGCTTCCTCGAGTTGCCAACCAACTGCTTGAATGCGCCACCTCCACGATTCCTGCTCGTCTCCACCTTTCCCTCGCACGTCGACCTGGCGCGAGCTTCGCGAACACCACAGCCTCGCGATCGAACTCGAGTTCGATACTTCCAAAACCCTAGCACGCTGCGATCTCGAACTCGCGAATGCCTTCACTCAACCACTCGCGTGGACTAACTGTCGAAGAAGAAGAGGGGGGTGGCCGCGATTCGAACCCAGGCAGAAGAATGAGCTCGCGAATTCGAATGAAATCGATTTTGATTATTGATTTAAATCTGGGGAGGGAACTCGCGATTTACAGACAACGTCACGCACTCTACTCTGAGATCGAAGTCGTCGTTCCCATTTCATTTTGATTTGTTTTATGTGGTTCGAATGGAAGGAGAAAGGTTCGATTTTTATTCGAATTGAAGTCGACTTGGTTTAAAACAGAAGAGGATCTGTTGCGTTATGAAGAAGCGGCCATTATAAATTTTTCTTCTGAAATTTTGATTTCTGCTTCGTATGGGAGACAAAAGGTACGAGATATTATGAGGCAGAGGGAACACGATTTGAAATAAAGGCGTCTCGATTTTTTTTTACAGGTGACGGTATACCTGAAATGATGTAAGATATTTTAAATTGAAAACGATTAATTTTCGTTTAGACGTTTCTACCTCGTACGCTCACACGAAGACTCCGAAAATTACGAAATTTGAAATCCGGTAATAATACAATATTACGGACCCAATGGAACTGGTTTCGTTCAATTCTGAGACTGTTCGAAAATTGGCTATTTTTACAGTCGATAATTAAATATTAAAATATTCAATTTTCACAGATTAACTCCAAATTCAATTTTAAAAGTTCTATAACCTTTCTATAACTCCAGTATGATTAAATAAAATTTTCCAAATCAATTTCAATCATATTAAACTCGATTTTCAATTATTTCTGGAATTTAAATCATTAAATTATCGATTCAATTGACCAAATTAAATCCAATATCCTTTAAATAAATTATTCGACTTATTAAATTCATTTATTAATATTTAAAATCAATTAAATATTCGAATTTTAATTATCAAAAATTCTGGGTCGTTACAGACTTCCCCCCTTAAAAGAATTTCGTCCTCGAAATTACAAAGTAAGAAAAAATGTCCTTAACTCGTCTACTATTTTTCAACATCTAAGTAGTTTTATCAAATTTTCAAAACAAATCTCTCTGCTAGAGATTCGTTATCATTCAACTAAATTTCCAACTTCAATTATAAGTTTCAACAGCATTGTTTTAATTCAAAGTTCAAATTTAAATTCAAATTTCAAATTTAAACTTTCAAAATTTTCTCAAAAAATTTCTAACGCCCTAAATTTTCAAAAAATTTCGCCAGCGTCTCCTTTGCGCGGCTAATACGGTACGACTACAAAACGTCCCTACGGACTCTCAGATTTCAAAAAGAAAAAGAAAAAGCCAAACGGCTAAAGAAATAAGTCATCAAATCTCATATTCAAATTTAAATACATACCTTTTTCGAGCAATTCAAATTATCTTCGAAATCAAAATTCCAATTCCTTTATAACACCTGTATATCCTACTAGCCATAATATCTAGTTACATATATTCAAACCATTTTGCAAATTCCATTACAAAATTTTCAATATATACTGTTTATACATTTTTACTTCACTGTTGAAGTTACACTTTATTCATTTTCATTCAATTTCACATTTCAAATTTCATTTGAATTCAATTTACTTTTCTTTTATAATCATTGAATTTAATTCGTTCAATACCTTATCCATTTGGTCAAAATTCAATTAGCTTCACTTACTCATTTTAGTTTAATACTTCACAAATTAAATTCAATTCTAGTTTTATTCACTTACAAATTCAAAATGAATTTTAACATTCAATTTCATTTTCTTGCACTTGCAATTGCAAATTTATTTGTTCATTCCCTAATTCATTTGTTTTCAATTTGAATCTCATTCCAATCATATTTCAGATATTCTATAAGTTATCAACTTATTTTCATTTCGATTTATATAATCACTTATATATTCATATTACAAATTCATTTCATTAATGAATTTTAAATTTCCCAATATCTATCTGGAATTCCATTTTCATTTATAAATCACATTTACAATTCATATTTACCATTTTATTCATATATGAATTCGTTTCCTTATGCTTCCAATTCATATCTAAAATTTCATTCGTTAAATGGATTTTTATTTAAACTTTAAACTTTACAAGTTATCAACTTCATAATATTTCATAAATATTTTTTTTATAGTATTCCAGAGTCTTTTCAACATTTCAAAGCCATTTTGAAAACAATTCAAATTATCCTTTGAATTTCAAAAACAAAACCCAAAATTTTCAAACAACTTCTTTTTAAAACAACTTGGCAGCAATTTCTCTTTTGGAAACCCGAAAATGAACATTGATAATGCTGCAGTCATTACCGAAGTTATTTTCCAGCGACCGAAAAGAGTTTAGAGCTTTTATCTTTCCAAAATACTTTTCAAAACCTTCGAAATTTTCAAATTCTTTTCAAAACTTTTCCAAATACTTCTCTGGAATCTCGTTTTAAATTACAATTCACATTTATAATTTACATTCTCAAATTTCATTTGCATGTGAATTTATTTCTTAACTTTGGAGTTTATAATTCCAATTTCTCATTTAATTTCAATGATAATAGTTTAATATTATTATTTCTAGCAACCATGCAACCATATACTGTAATAATTTACAGAAAATCATTTCTTTTATATACAAAAATAGTTTTGGGCAAAATTATTTCATTCACCCTATTTTAAAACAATATTGTGCCGAATTGTTCTATTCAAGTGTTTAGAGATCCCTATCAATAACGTTAATTACTCGTATTGACCAGAATCCATATACCACTCAACAAATCAATCATCACAATATAAAACAATTTTTTATATTCACTAACAAATACGCGCTCGTATCTATTATTACACTCAACTCATTCTAAAGTACTACTGACTCTATCTCTAATGAGTAACACCCAACAGAACAGGGTTGTCGCTTAACCATATGCTCTGATACCACGCTGTCACATACCGAAGTAAGCGGTCACAACCGGTAGGCTTTTCAACCATCCCAGCCCCACCGTGGCTGACAGTGATACCCCAAACTTGCTTTTACGGCCAGCCTCTCGACTGTCACGGCCTCTGCCTAACCAACCCATCCCTCTCAGGGACATGTAGGGGTAAGAGTCTCCCGTTCGCCACCTAACTGCGAAGCGAGAATCCCCTATCATGCTGTAATATAGCAAGACTGGTGTGAGATCGTAAAACAGTTTATCTTTAAAATAAACAACAGGAAAACTTTAATGTAAATTCGAAATGCTTTTGGAAAATGAAACTACCATAAGACCTCCCACCACACACACAATGCAAACGCAGACTTGGAGGAGATTTCTTCTTATGTTAGTCAAAGATGCTTACTACGCAAAATCAAATCATTTTGGATATTATTATTAGTGCATAGTGGAAAACATTTCGAAAGTATAATATAAATCTTAGCCAGCATAGGTACCATTATATTATGCCTGCTATAGCTGCCTCCTGAGGAGACAGGTTATACAATTGAAATCGTAAAGGCTCGTATTGTTTCTTTGGATTTCCAACAAATGGTCAGGCTAAGGAACTTCCTTTTCCATGATGGGTACGTCCCTGGAATAGACGACCCGAGAACCTAACCGGATCTCTGCCAACACAAGGCCGGGTTACCTCTGCAAAAATAGGTAACTACTGACATGCGTATGCCATCCCCCGATCGTCACCGATCTTCCCGAGGATCCCCGATTCGCAACAACCACAAAGAAATAAATTTTGCAGCAACCACAGAGGTTAAGTATCTGGGCTCCATACCATGATACCACCTTTATCCAGAAGGAATGACATACACTAAGGGGCGCTACTCCCTAGAACCTTGCCGCATCCTTCCTGTTTCGACCATTTCCGGGGTGTGAGGCTCGATGAAGTCCCGTCCACAAAGCTACGCTTTCTACAAAGCCCTGCTTCGGGTCAAACAAAATGATCAACCTATGATCACAAAGATATAAGATCAAACAAATGATCATATCGCAAATGATCAAACACTGATCATTTCACAGCAACACTTAGTATGTCACGTTACCAAATTGGGAGTATATCGCTGATAAATTTCAACTACATAACCTCTGAGCTCGTACGTCTCAGAGAAGGGTGTTAAGCTAAGAGAATAAATTCTCCGCCACCAACAGAAATGTATTTGAAAGAAATCAGCTTTATATCTCAAATTGTAACGTCAGACACACAATCCATACAAGTCTGTTCCGGGATCGAACAGAACCGAAGGCACTTCTCACGAAGCCCTTGCATTTCCGGATAATTTTCTAATCACGTCCGGACTTCCCGTCACTAAGGGTGATAAAACCTCTAAATCGGAGATCAGCCGATGTAGAGTAACTCGACGGTAATCCTTCCGTTTTCAAAAATATCCGGTCTTCAACACCGGTCTTCAAATGCGATTCATAACGACGTATCACATATTCGGAATGGGTTATACGACCCCATGGTCCTTTCCCGGCTAACCCGAATAGTGAGCGATTATTCAAAAACAAGTGTGGCATTCAAATTCATCCAATTCACAACAAATACCTATCTAAAGGTAATTATTGATAGTCGGTTATTTAACTATCAATAAAGATGCGCAACATCATCAGATTCCAAATAATTTTCCCAAATTATTTATTTTCCAAAATATCTTTTACTAGATATAAAATTTCCACACTTAATCATTTGAAAACAAATTTCAAATATTCACATTTCAATTTATCTTTGAAGATAAAATCTCAAAACAGTTCATTTCATATTGGAAAAGTATTTCCTTACTTATTTAATAATAAGTATTTCACAAATCTTTTATTTTCAACACTTGGAAAATATTCGATATACTTAAATCAAATTAAGTATATATTTCATTCTTTAAGGAAATCTATTTTCTATACAACATCAATTTGAGTCAAAACGAATGTTACGTAAAACATCGTTACGACGACTCAAAAATCACTAGTATAGGGATTCGGAATTAAGATAGATATATAAATCCCAATACTATATAAAAACATTTCCTTTCGGAAATCATTTACTATAACAACAGTGTTATAGTCCACCATTTCCGTATTTCTCGAAAACGTCTATTTCAACAATGAATGTTGAAATCTATGATTTCGATTCATAATACATTTTAAACCATCGTTTAAAACAATTAACTTCATTTCAAATATCACTTTCCCAAAACCATATCTATTTTACTTAACAATATATTCACTGTCCAAAATCGTGAATATAATTCACTTAACCCAATTTCAATCATTTCTACACATTTTTATTTCAATAAAAATTCGCTATCTAAAATCGCAAATATGTCTTCTTTAATAATCTTCCATATTTAACTTATCAAATTCAATCGATTTCGAATTTATAAACACGGTTATAAATTCTATTTCTATTCTAATAACAACCTCGACTTATAAATCTTCTTTTTATCAACTTCTATATTTTTACTTATCAAAATAAGTGATTTCGGATTTATAAACAACTTTTATAAATTCCAATTCTATTTATAAAAACTTCAATCCCAAATCAATTTCGATATTGATTTAAAATTTTATTTATCACTACTAAGTAAATTCTTCATTCTTTCTCAAATTATTCAATATTCTGTTTTAAAATGGATTCTTCAAATTTGAAATCATTTTACATTGATTTCCCAATTTATTTCAATTTACCAATTAAATTTCTAATTGGATTTCTAACTTATCTTCTTTTAATAAATTCCTTTTTAAGGAAATAAATTTCAATCGTTTCTTTCAATCTATTTAAAAATCCAAATTCTTAAATTAAATTCTTCAATTTATAATCACTATTTTACGAAATCCATTTATTTAGCATTTTCACTTTATTCTGGAATTTATTCAATACGATTATAAAAGTTTACTTTTTATACTTTAAAAATTCCTTTCTTCAAAATTTCTTCAATTTCAAAAATTGATTCACTTAGAAATTTTCTACTTGAATTTCAAAAATTCAATTTCGTTTATCTTTGGAATCCAATGATGTCAAAACATCCATTCAGCTAAATTTTAGCTTTCAAACAATTTCCAGATATCAATATGATTAATAGCATCACTATAATCATTCACAGATTCATATCACAATAGAAATAAATTCAATCAATGTGAGGGGTCCAGTTGGATCCCTCCAACCTGTTTCCCTGCATCCAAAGATGTTAGCACAATACCAATTCCGCTCCAGTACGGAATTATCGCGGTATATGGGTTTTATAAAAATCCGCTTACTAACGGCGCAATAGGGTCTCATCCGCTATACGAGGCGGGAAATCATCAATCCAATATATACATATGCCAATATGTATATATTGCTATATATATATATAGATATATCCTACTATATCTAATATCACATCCAAATAACAATCAAACAGTCAATAACTGCAAAGATTCCACATTTATTTTGAGTGAGAAGATCTCACCTTAGCTTTAATTTTGCATTCCACTTTCATCTTGACTCGATTATCTTGATTTTTAACCTTGTATAAATAAGTTATAAAATTTATTAATATTTGAATTCACTAACCAATAAATCAATAAATTTTGATTTCTAACTAACGACTTAATTAAGTAACTATTTAAATTAAAAGTCAAATTTCTTTTAATATCCAAAATTCCTTTTTAAACTTGTAACACTAAATCTCACTACTATATACATCTCAAACATTATAAAAATTTCTATATATTTTCAAACTTCCTTTACTGTATACAAATTATACATATAAATCTTTGATTCGAAAAATAATAACATATACACCTTCCTGTATATATTTTCTATTTTAAATAATTTTATTTAATAAAACATTAAATTTAAAAACTACATCTCCTTTAATAAATTTAATTTTCTAACCATTTAAATTTAAGCAAATGTTTTCTTTTCAAACTAATTTCTTTTAAAACTGCATATGTCAGAATAGTATATATATATATATCTTAAAAATCCAACTTTTATATAAATTCATGTTTTATCCGTATATTAACTTTCTGTAAATCTATAAATCTACATCTAAATTCTTTGCTGCTTCTTAATTTCAAATCAAAATGTTAAAAATTTAAATACTGGGATTTTTACATTTTATAAAATAAACAATACCTCACTGTACAAGAAAATCACGACCCCGCCCAAATGCAAGTAGCCGCCATCGAGAAACATCGCCTTCCAGTTTTCACGCGACTTGCCCGTGCTTCCTCGAGTTGCCAACCAACTGCTTGAATGCGCCACCTCCACGATTCCTGCTCGTCTCCACCTTTCCCTCGCACGTCGACCTGGCGCGAGCTTCGCGAACACCACAGCCTCGTGATCGAACTCGAGTTCGATACTTCCAAAACCCTAGCACGCTGCGATCTCGAACTCGCGAATGCCTTCACTCAACCACTCGCGTGGACTAACTGTCGAAGAAGAAGAGGGGGGTGGCCGCGATTCGAACCCAGGCAGAAGAATGAGCTCGCGAATTCGAATGAAATCGATTTTGATTATTGATTTAAATCTGGGGAGGGAACTCGCGATTTACAGACAACGTCACGCGCTCTACTCTGAGATCGAAGTCGTCGTTCCCATTTCATTTTGATTTGTTTTATGTGGTTCGAATGGAAGGAGAAAGGTTCGATTTTTATTCGAATTGAAGTCGACTTGGTTTAAAACAGAAGAGGATCTGTTGCGTTATGAAGAAGCGGCCATTATAAATTTTTCTTCTGAAATTTTGATTTCTGCTTCGTATGGGAGACAAAAGGTACGAGATATTATGAGGCAGAGGGAACACGATTTGAAATAAAGGCGTCTCGATTTTTTTTTACAGGTGACGGTATACCTGAAATGATGTAAGATATTTTAAATTGAAAACGATTAATTTTCGTTTAGACGTTTCTACCTCGTACGCTCACACAAAGACTCCGAAAATTATGAAATTTGAAATCCGGTAATAATACAATATTACGGACCCAATGGAACTGGTTTCGTTCAATTCTGAGACTGTTCGAAAATTGGCTATTTTTACAGTCGATAATTAAATATTAAAATATTCAATTTTCACAGATTAACTCCAAATTCAATTTTAAAAGTTCTATAACCTTTCTATAACTCCAGTATGATTAAATAAAATTTTCCAAATCAATTTCAATCATATTAAACTCGATTTTCAATTATTTCTGGAATTTAAATCATTAAATTATCGATTCAATTGACCAAATTAAATCCAATATCCTTTAAATAAATTATTCGACTTATTAAATTCATTTATTAATATTTAAAATCAATTAAATATTCGAATTTTAATTATCAAAAATTCTGGGTCGTTACGCGGTACTTGTCCTCGGTTGAGGTCGGATGTCCCATGTCCTCCATCCTGCAGGGTTTTTACAAATTGCTGCAACTTCCTTTCCCGAATCAGCTTTTCGATAATATCCCAGAGATGCATGCATTCATTTGTGCCATGTCCATAGCATTCGTGGAACCAATAATAGTTTCCGGTTTGTTTCTACTTATCGGTTGATTCTTTTGGAGGGTGCTTCCTGTATTGCATGGTATTGCAGGTAGACAAATAGATGTTCTCCAAGGACGTATTCAACGGCGTGTAAGTATCGTACATTAGAATCCTAAGCTTCCCTCTTTTAGAATCCCTCTTTCGTTCTCGGCCCCTGTCTTCGCCTTTCTTTTGCTTATTCGGCTTGTTTTGGACATTCACCTGAACTTTTCCAGAGCTGTCATCAGACTGCTTTACTGCGATATTACTTTGTACTCCCTCTCCGCTCGATCCCGCAACATTCTTCTTCCTAGAGGACCTAGCTTCCTTCTTTCTCAAATACTGAGCCTCCTTTGCATAAAAGCGTTCCAACATCGCGGGTGGCTTACCAGTTAACCAATCGTCGAAATCAGATTATGGATCTATCCCTCTCGTCATGGCCATCAATATTGCATGGTCATTCAGATTACTGATTTCCGTAATAGTTGGATGAAATCTCTTCAAATAATCTTTCAACGATTCTCCTGAAGCCTGGATTACGCTGGACATGGATATTACATCTATGGGGCGAGTTGCGTGCATTCAGAACTGCTCCACAAACCTTGTTGCCAAATCATCGAATCTAGAAATTGATCATGGGTGTAATCTTGTGAACCACATCATTGTTATTCGAGAGAGAGTGTTATGGTAAAGCATCTATACTTGGTTGCATCATCCGCTCGTGCGGAATCCATCAACCATTCATATCTCATGATGTGCTGCATGGGATCGGTTTTTCCCTCATAGGCGGGCATCGATGGCATGTTGAACCTCCTTGGATACTCAGCATGTAGAACATTATCAGTGAATGAGGTATGGCTTCTCGAGATTCCCCGGTCATCGTTAATCAATCCCTGGCTCTCCCTCACTAACTGTCTGACCATTGCCCATAAGTTCGACGTTTGGATAGTTGGTGCCAAGCAGTGGTCGTGCTCCACCTCACGTGAATGGTCCGATCGATGTCTACGTGTCGTTCCATACCTTCTTGGTTCACCATCCTCCCGATGTATATCTTGTAAATTCACTTCACCGTCATTCCGAAGAAGCACTTGGTCAGCATTTAATTGAACTTCAGCATCCAAACCCACTAAAGCAACTTTTGCCTGATTCCCATGATGTATGGGTTGAGTCCCTCTTCTGGGGGAGGGATCAGTACTGATCCCTATGGAGGGATCGGCACTGATCGATCCTGGCACACCACGATGGTTTGCCAGTTGAAGCCTCGAAATTTTTGCGTGATATTCGTCTGTTCTATGACGCCTATGCCTGTGATACTCGTTTGATGAGCTAGAACTCTCCGATGCTGAGTAAGGAGTGGGGTCCCTCCTAGTTTTTCCTCGCTGCTGCCGATTGAGTTGGTTCATCAAGTTGATATTGGTCTGAATCTATTGATTTAATTGTCGACGGTTCTCCATCAGCTCTCTCATTAGATTATGAAATTCAGCTCTTGTAATAGAATCAGTGGGATTCTGAACTTCAACTGGTTCAGCATTTACATCCATTAGTTGATTGCCTGGGCCTTCTTGCTGGATGCTAGCGTTCTCATTTCCTTCCATGTTCTGAGAATTAGATCTAGTATTCCTCACCATTATTGATAGCTTTGCTTAGATTTCTGCAAATCTGAGTAGTATGAGTAACTTCTTGAAGATAACTACAGATCTTCTTTCGGGGATTTATCCAATCCAGTAGCAATAAAGGAATCCTAATAACTGAGAATCAAGGTTCTCAGTGAAAGCATCAAAATGTTTGCACCAGAAATGGTCACAAACACCCAAGAATAGTTTTTGTAGAGAACTAAGTGAAGAAAAACAAAATTAAACTGAGTAGATGAATAAGTAAGCAATAGAGAATAAGCAATAACCAGAGACATAGAAATTTTTAGTGGTTCAGCGTTGTATGCCTACCTCCACTTTAAAGATTATCCTTTATTAATCACTTTATACAGTAGTAGAAAATAGCAAGTACTTGATTACAATGGAGTCTAGAGTAACAAGCAGCGTAATAATCCTCAGAATGACCCATCAGGCCAGTATTTATAGATGAAGACGACCAAATATCTCTCTGAAATCTCGGCTGAAGGACCTTCTAAACCATATGGGCCCACTAGAGGGATCGCTTGGTCCAATTCCAAAAGAGGTGGGATCGGTACCGATCCACTCTTTAGTCGAATTTTGGGGAGCGATTCCTATGGTGGTTCGTTATGCAAAAATATTTTTAGCCTCCAATTTTCATGTCATTTGGATAATTGGAGCTCGAGTTATTGCTTGTTCTTTAATTCAACATTGCTTGCATGCTATTCTCTGCTGATCCCTTCCAGGGGATGAATACTGATCCCTCCAAACTTGTCCTTTTGATGTGCGATCCGTAGGGTAGGTTTCCTAGGGTCCTTATATCTTGCACTTTAAATTTCATAAGCATTGGACTTGTAAATCTTGAGATATTGATTGTATTCCACAAGAACACTCTTGCACTTTGAAACATGCTGATACCTCTTGTTGGAGCCAATCTATGTCGATCCCTCCTATGCATTGAACCATATTCCATACTTCGAACATTCTACATTGCATATTTATCATTTTCATTCAACCCTGACTTCATATTACCATCTGTACTTGACTTCTGGACCCTACAATCACCAATTTGGAGTCATCGACCTTGATGGCAGTCGAATCTGACTTTTGCAATCAGTTTATTATAGCCAGGTTAAAGTACCAAATAACAACATGATTTTATTTAAACTAAATTTGGAAACGTTCTAAATGAATTAGACTTCATAGGCTCAATAAAGATCCAATAGGGTAAAATTTTGAAATTCACCCATATATTCTGCTACGGGTTGGCCCAGTTCCAACACAAACTTCATACATCTCATATACTACTCCAACCAATTGTAGACAAGTGGTTTTCTCAGTGTTTGAAAATAAGGAGATAACTCGGTGTTGTTTTCTTGCCTCATTCCTCCTCCCAAACTCCATATATCTCATATACTACTCTAACCACTCGTGGACAAGTGGTTTTTTGAAGTTTGGATGATCAATTCCAAGAATTGATAAGAAGCGAGCAGGATAATACAAGTGCTATCTAGAAGATCGTTAGAATCAACTCAAAGACGATGGAAAAGAGCTTGGAACACATCGAAGGAGGTAGAAGAGCAAAACAAGTGAAATAGTTCGGCTTACACCAAGAAAAATAGATCGGGTACCTAGTCATTTAGGTTGGTACCGAGTCATTTTTCTTGGGTCATGGACCTTCATGCTCACTTGTATAACATCGGGATATCTTCTAGACTTCAGTGTAAGAAGGCTCCTAACCCTATACCTCTGTTCCCATATAAATATCAGCCTAACTACAACTAAATGGGGATCTTTTTTCCTGAACTCTGGATCTTCACTTTGCTGCTCTTCTTCGTCTCCCACCTCCCTCACAATAATCACTTATGCAGCTACCCTTGGTAGTTATAGGCCATAGAACTGTCAAACCCTAGCATTGGTGACTTGTAATCTCAAATTCTCTACACAACAATCAATAAAAAACTATAAAGTGGACGTATGCCAGAAATTGCCGAACCACTATAAAAATATATTTTGTTTTCCTATTTTATTCTTTTATTTTCAATACTATCTGCTAGATCTAGATCTCATGGGTCTCCTACAACTCAATTTTGGGTGTTGATCCATTTTTAATGTAAACACTAACATTATTTTATAATTTTTTCTAATTTAAGAGTAGAAATTAATTCAGCATTTCAAACACACTAAAAATCTAGAAATGTTCTCAAATTTGACGGGGATGACCTTGAATCAAAACATATTTATAGAATTTGATTTTATGCAAATCGTGGAGCTTTATAAAATAGTGAGGAATACGCACCTTTTTTGATGCGTCTCATGCACTAAACCTCTATGTTTTATAAAATTGTTAAACTCAAAATGAAACAACTTTTTATATAGATTCTCATAATATTCAAGATCATCTTCACAAAAAATTGATTTATTTGGACCATCGTAACATTTAGAAAAAAAACAATTTGTTACTTAAACTGATCTTCAATAATTAATTTAGTATTTCGAAAATATTAAAATAAATTAAATGATTTGAAATCTTGTGAAGATAATCTTGAGTGATACAAAAACATATCTACAAAATTTGTTTCATTATGAATTATATAATCCTATAAAACACCAAGGCATAACATAAAGGTATAGCGGAGGGAGTTGCACCCCTATTTTTTTATATGTCATTTGACACTCTTACAATTTTTTGTGCTACATTATTTGAGATCAGATGAAACTTTGTGAGTATTCAATCTACATGTGAATGTAGTGTCCACAAAAAATGATATAATTTCAAAACTACTAGCAGATATAAAATATTATTTTGATCGTTAAAACATGTATTTTAACCGGTGATTTGAAATTTTATTCCGAATATGTTAGGATTATTTAAATTAAATAAAATCTTGAGAAGCGAATCATGAGACATGTAAAACCATATCCATGCCATTTTGTACGGCTACAAATTGTGTAGCTTGAAAAATTGTAGGGCTGTAGATGGAATGTAACAATTAAAGAAGAAAATTATGCAAGTTATGAGCGCATATGGTTGTATGACCAAAAACATTTAAATTTTTAAACAGATAACAGTAATTTCAATTCTTCGAGCGTTTGGAGTAACATATCCTCCAAAAACAAAACCACCAGCACTGAAAAGATAAAAGAGTTAGAATATAAAAAATATACAAATACATGCAAAAACCATAGGCAATGCTTTTGAATTTCTGCTTAACCAGGTGAAAATATCACAAAAATGTAATAATATTTGTTGGGCATGCAAGTGCCATTTACAAAGTTATGTACAACTATCTGAAGGTCAGTTTGCTATGTATAGATACCTAAATGTTAGTTTGCTCACCCAAAAAGAATCATAGTAATATCATAAATGTAGAGTTTATAGAAACATAGGAAAATAGAAACTCGCAACTAACATTATAATCCTGCCATCTGCTAAATTGCAGTTTGAACTTTTAGGAATAACCACACTTCTTGAAATAAACAAACCCTGAGTAACCAAAATAAAAAGAACTTGTACTACCATCTCCATTTATCTCAAAATATTCCTGTAACTGCAGTTGCAACAAGCAAGAGTGTTTTTTTAAGCCTACATTAAGTCAGGATTATGAGTATGCGAGCGTAAAGTAGGTAGATATAACCAATAAAGCGATTTCTATATATGGATAGTCCACTAAAACCTCAAAATGTAAGCCAACGCTTAATATTTTGAGCCAAAAGTTTCACATTGCACTATCTTATGTAAACTTTTGTAACTAAAACATAATGTGTAATGTAGATATAGAAAAGAAAAATCTAACTCCAGAGTCCATCAATGAATTCAATTAACATAAAATTATCTTCAAGAAGAATTTCACATGAAAAAAGCGAGGGAAACAAAAACTATTTACTCCTTTAGTGGTAGTTAACTACGATTTGCTGGCCTTTAGCTCCCTCCTCTTAAGCTTATTATCTGGAAACATTTTATTTCTCCTCTTTTCTACTATAACTAAAAACCAAATTAACAAAATGAGTATAAGGATCAACTGTACATTAAAATGATTTATACCACATAAGTGCTGTAATGGAAATTCTAACTTGAGACCACTCAAATCAAAACCCCTAAAGCACAGCGGAAAACGAGATCGTGGTAAGAAGTGTAAAAACAACCAATCAATAACTCAGTCTAAATCTCAACCAATCCAATATTCGATCACAATCCCAAAACAAGCAATATAAAATCAAAGCAATGACGAAAAATAAATCACATAGCGATTTATAGTGATTCCACTAACGTTGTGTTAGTGTACATCCACTTTATGAGAGAGCTTTTATTAATATCAATGAAAAGAGTACAAGAGATTGATTACAATGATCAAAAATTCTATTAGAATTGATTTGTGCAGAAGAGAATTGAAGAAAATTAGGTTTAGATAAACCCTAATTAGTAGAGACAAAAACTCTTGTAGTCAATTTTCTGTCGCATACAAATCTGGATCCATAAAATAGCTTATATAGGAGAATAGAAAACGTAGACAGAATTCCAAAATTTCCCCTTCGAATATCACAAATCTTCATATCAAGCCCATACCAAAAAACTGGCAGAAGTCGCCACAAAAGCCTGTCACAAAACGACAGACGTCTGTCCAAAGTCTCGGGAAAACTTTTCCTGAAGCCTCAGACGTCTATCGAAAGTGACAAACGTCTGTCAAAGGTCACTGGAAAAATCTGCTAAAGCCTCAGACATCTGTCCAAAATGATAGACATCTGTCCTAACTTTCGGGTTCCAAACCCTGAGGCGACAAACGTCTGTCACTTTCTCTCAGACATCTGTTGTTGTTGCTCTAGCACCACTCCACATTTTTCTCCATATCTTCCTCCTCTGAGCTCCGATTTGCGAACCGTTTTCTTTGTCACCAAGCTACTTCCAACCACTTCAATTTCTCCATATATTATCGCCAAAATTCAACACTCAACCTCGACACTATATCCATCTTCAACTCCAATGGTACCACACCATCAGCAAACAACTGACAGCTCCACCTATCACTTCTTCTACCTTCAACCAAACGCAATTGCTTTCCTAGTGAGCTCCGGCAAAGCCAACGGCCATTGAACTCCATCAACGAGCTCAGGCAAAGCCTCCGCCTGCCAACGAAGTGTTGAAAACATCCAAATCCTAAACCGTCTCACCAAAGACTAAAGTGCTAAGGAGTGTAAACTAGCACTCACCAAGAAGATAGGACCTCAACCTCTCACTGATACTCTTCCTCATCTACAACCAAGCTCCTCCCTCAACCGTGCCACCCCGTAGCACCTAGCACTTCTCCAAGCGAATCAAGTTCGAGCAATGCTCGAACTACCCAACCGGCAATGCCTTAGTGAACATATCTGTTGCGTTATTTTTTATGTGTACTTTTCAAAGATATACTTGATTATCCTCATCCATGGCTACTAAAAATGACTCTCTCACTTCAATATGCTTAGTCCATGAGCTAAACGCTAAATTCTCTATCAAGTGAATAGCATTATGGCTATCACATCGAACATCGATGCTATAATGCTCGAATCCCAAGTCACACAACAATCGCCTCAAATAAAGTGCCTCCTTTGTCGCCTCCACCGTGGCTATCAACTCTGCCTCTGTAATGGATAAAGCCACACTACAACAAAAAAGACCTTTTGCAGCGTTTTAAAAATGCTGCTGTACTCATTCGCAACGTTTTGAAGAACGCTGTCTAATATCATGCTGCAATAGAGTCTGGAGATACCGCAGCGTTTTAAGAAATGTTGCTAAAAAAGGGATACTGAAGCTTTTATAAAACGCTGCTGTAAATTATTTGTGCAGCGTTTCTGAAACGTTGCCAACTCATTTAGTAGCGTTTTATAGAATGTAGGCGAAAGCCAAGCTTCAATAGGACCAATCCTTTTAAAGGCATTTTTGAAACGCTGCAAAAGGAATTATCGTAGCATATTAGATAATAGTTTTAATAGTTGCAGCCTTTCCATTTTGCTGCGGCTTGTTTCTCTTCAACATTTTGCAGCACTTCCATAATGCCGCGTTCTATTACTTTTTTCCTACATTTAACAACTACTGCGGCAGTTTTAAAACCGTTATAATAGCCATGAAAAATGTATTCAAAAACAAAATTCTTAATTCAAAAAACACCAATAGATATAATCTGATAATATAAGTAGTTATAAAGATTAAACATAATCAAAGCTATATTAATTTCATACACAAAAATTTAGTCGTATGCAATATTTCATGGGCAATGTTTTAAGCAAAAATGTTAGCAACATAATCTAATAAAAAGAGCTTGCTAAAAGAGCAAATAAACCATGGAAAGTCCAAGCCCGACTTCTTCAAGAGTCCAATATACCTATAAGGAAAAAATGCAATTAAAAAGCGGTAGAAGAGAGCAAATATGGATTTATTTAGCATCAAATATAGCAAGTTCAAGTTCAAGTTAATTTGACATAGATGCTTGCAATACTATTCTATATCATCTCATTATTTTTTGAAGTTTCTTATCAAAATTTAGAAAGAACTAAAACTCTTGTTGTTAGCAGTCAAATATAGAACTGCTTATCATTTTTAGTAGGTAAATCTTATTATATGTATTTCAAATAAGCATTGACTCTACCAGTAGTAGCCATAGCAACCAAACATAGGGAAGGAATTCTACAATGAAGATTATTAATTATTAATTGGAGAAGAAGACAATGGCCCAATGCTTGCTTAATTCTACAATGAAGATTGTTAATGACAATGGCCCAATGCTTGCTTAATTCTAAAATGAAGATTGTTAATGACAATGGCCCAATGATTGATAAATTGATTTTAATTAATATCAGGACGGGAGAAAATAAATACAAAAGCCAGACCCACATTGGTGATGATTGAAATAAAGTGATTGGTTTGATATTCTAAATCGATATAAACTCTAAATCTGAATTATCGCTGTAAAAGAGGTTTAGAAAATAGTTATGATTTGATTAATTAAATGACTGTAACTTCCTATATGTAATATTGACATTAGAAAGTCACTTCAGCATTTACATACTAATGCCATTAAATTATAATTTTATACCTTAAGATTTTATTTCATTAATTGATCACTTTAATTATGCTTATTTAAAAGATACTAGAACATGTTTAATTTGAGGCAAGCAGAGGCCCCAGTTTTGAACTGAGGCAATTTTCTACATCTCTTGTGTTGATCCAAAACTATTCATGTAGTATTTATAATGGACTAGTCTGATATTTATATAGTTGTTGTGCCAGTAAGAACTCAAAGTCCAGATTTGATCAAAAATTAAGACGCATGAAAGATGCAAGGCAATAGTTCTCAATCAATCAGTATTGGTTTACAATTAGTGGATTACTATCCATATCCTTGATCAAGTGAAGTGTTCATAAACATGTAGTAACAACTTAACAATTATCTAGGGGCTCGTACTGTTGATTTACGTCAATAGAAAACGTTTGGAATATGTATTGTTAAATTTGCTTAGGCAACTTGATGTGCAGAGTAACGTACGACTAAAGAATAGGTAATTTAGCATATACAGACATATATAAAAAATATACAAAATATGATGGAATTTTGTGCACATGGATGATGATTAAAAATGAATTTGGATCTAAAAAACCTCTACCAAAGGAAAATTTTATCAATTTTGCAGATACTTCTCCTACACTAAGAAGAAATACACTTTAAATAAACATATAGATACTTGTTGATGTTCGTTCCTATCCAGTCTAAATTTAACTAATGATTTTTATTTTATTTTAAAGATAGTAAACTAACATTACCGCTATACGGTGAAAACGACCTATAATTTTCTATAGATTACAAAATAAACATTAAATTCAAATTTAACCACTCAAATCCCATTCCAATCATACCTGTCTTATTTTTGAAAGATATATTGTTAGGCGTAAATTTTGAATTTAATTTATTATCCCTCATCTGTACAAGACGTTTACTTATTTTTATCTTTTCTAATATATTAAAATTAATTTTATCTATGACTACCCAGTCCTAATTTTAACAGTCCTTATATTTGAAAAAACTATTGTTATACATAAAATATTTTTTTGAACATTATTTAGTTGTCGGCGAGGGGATTCAATGCCAACACATCTTCATGGACAATCAAAAGAGATACCACTGTCTCATAGAAGATATCCCCTTGGACAAAAAAATCCCAAACCTTGCTGATTTAGCTTAAAAATGATATCCAACTGATCGGTACCGGTGTGGTTATGGGAAAATTTACTATTATTATGAAAGCCCTTTTAAGGTTGTGCTTTTGTCTTTCGGATTTGGAATATGGAATATGTTTTTGGTGTACTTATCACACATACCTTGTTCCAGTCAAAGGTATATTCTTTGTACAAATGTGAAGAACTACACTTTTATATGATATATATCATCAATTAAAAGAAAATTTGAAGAGATACCTGTAGCAACTGCAGGTGTGAGGGCCCTAATATCACCACTAGACTGCACATTTACACTCGACTAAATCACATTCAATACTTGATCTCTACAAGCTCCCATTTCCACTGCCTTTTCCATACAGTGTGACGCTATCAATACAGTAGCCGATGATATAGCTGTGTACATACTCGAATCACCATTTCCTTTGCTGGCTGTAACAGCTGCTACGGCAGCAGCTACCCCAGCCACCGAAGTGGTAGCATACACTTGTGTTTTCTGGCATCAATCTTCTTCTTTCTTACACGATTTCTTTGTTTTACTTCTCTTGAGGAGACTATTATTTTTATGATAGTTAACGAGAGAAAAGGATGATGTTAAAACTTCCTTTGCTTTAGGTGTTCATTTTAGCTGATGATATAGAAGTAAGGTACCTTGATATATCTATAATCTTTTGAAGAAAAATGAGGGGAATAGACTAAACTATTCTGCTCTTCTTTGACATTGAAATTTGCCTTATTGTGAATTGAAGGAGGAGGAAGAAGCTTAACATTGAGTGCTTTTGAGAGCTCAGACGCTGAAAGGCTCCAGGACCTTGTAAGGAACTCCATTGCTTCTGTAGGTGTTTCTGGAACTTGTACTAGTGTGGTTTTAGTAGTTTCTTCTTCATCATCTTCTTGTGTCTTAGTGTGAGTTCTAGACTGCCATTTGAGGTTGTTTTCATCATTATATACTTTGCCAATCTCCATATTTGAAACATGAAGAAAAATAGTGTTCCTGACCATTTATAAAGATCAAGTTTCTGTATGTGAGAGGACAGATGGGATGGTTATTGAAGGGAAAGGAGGTTTATGTGGATGATAGTTTTTCTTTTTGGAGCCTGAACCATCATGTTCCCCCCACCTTTTGAATTCACCCCCTTGTTATATGACTACTTTATTATTTCTTTAGTTTTACCAATAAATCCTACTAATACATATGCCGTTAAGTTATTGGAGTATCTTTAAAAACTAGGTTTTTGTGTGCAAAGGAAGTGCACGATGCTTCCGCCATAAGCAGAATTTGGATAAGGATAACCTTAAAAGTATATTTTTTTTCTTGTTCAAAGGATCAATAATTTGATTAGTACCAAAATAGTATCATGATCATACACTTTTCTCTCTCTTGTATATACAAAAGACTTGTGCATCACTTTGGAAAGAAAGTTAAATACATTGTAACGATCCCGAATTTTAATCAATTTTAAATTGATAATTTAATTTATTTTTGATTTAAAATTGTGAAATAATTAGTACTTGATATATGTATCTTTTGTTAAATTATGCAGTACATGGGAGATGTGTTTGAATTAAATCTGAATTGGGATTTATAAATAGTGTAAAGATCTAAATATTCTTACAAAATAAATAAAGTAAAATATATATATGTAATTCATTTAATATGTGTTTAATTTTAGAACATTGTCTTTTAAATAATGTGTATTAATACAAACAAAATATATTTACAAAAATAATAATCAAATAAATACTTAACTAGAAATAGAAATTTATATATATTATTAAGCAATGAGACAAGTGTATGTAAGGAGATAATAAAACAAAGAAAACAAAATGCTAATAAAATTATGCAGTTTTATAAATATAAAGTATATGTGTATAAGAAGTTTAAATATGTATACAAGATACCTCTAATACACAACATACTTACATCAGCCAAATACAAAGATCAGTTTGAATCAAAGCTGGCAGAAGAAAAATAAGCAAAGGAGACAGGCATTAGCTTATGAAACAAAACAAACATAATAAATGCAGCCACCATGTTAAAGCAAAGGAAAGAAAAAAAAAATATCTAAGTACAAAGTATCAGTACAAACAAATAAAAAAAGAAAGTATAAGCTAACAAAACAAGACAAACAAATGTCATCTCTAACACAAACAAATTATCTCAGTCGAAATGCAAAGATATCAGCCACCATATGTAGATTAAAATATCTAGAAAACAGAAAATAGAGGACTTAAGTAATTAGTACAACATACCTCATGCATTTAATGCAAGCATGGCCAAACTTGTAAACAAAGTAAAATCTGCTGTACACAATATGGTAAACCCTGTAAACTTTTTCTTTCTATATGCACATCCCCTTTGTTTCATTCTCGTTCTCAAGACTAAGCAAACCAGAAAAAAATGTAACATATACATTCTTCTTCAACTCAATCAGCTGTATACATTCAAGCTGAAATCATCTGCATGCATTCTACATCTGAGTTTCAAGTTTCAAACCAAAGTTCACCAGCAATTACAGTTTCAAGTTCAAAACTGCTTTTAAAAGCACTACTCTGTCTTTCAATCATGACAGGTGAGAAAATTCTCAAACCCTTATTTATATCTTTTGTTTGCCTGCGAAAATGAATGAATTGAATATCTGAGTATCTATCTACCTGTTCCTCTGTTCAAACCTCAATGGCTTCTGTGAGTAACACTTTTTTTTTAAAAATCTGTTGCTTGATCAATGTCTGAAATTGGTATGTAAATATGTATATATATATATCAGGTATGAAGTTTCTGTTTATATGTGTAGAATTGATTTGTTCTTCTTCATTCTCCTCTGCTTGTTTTTATTTCTTTTTGTCTGAGTTACAGTTTTCAAGTAAACAAGTAAAAATTCGATTCCTTATTTTCTAATCATTATGAGGTTTTAGTTTCAAAACAAAATAGGTGAGTTTGAGTATAAGTTATAATTTAAAAATAGTTTCAAGAAGAATAAGTATATATGCAGTATGAATAAATTGTTTTACAAAGTAAAATTCGAATATATGATAAAATCGAGTGTCGTGATTTGTAAATTCAATTTCATAACTTGAATCCACCCTACAAAATAGGATTTTTAAGATGAAAATGGTAATTTTTAGTTAGGTCTGTTGAGAGCAGTTCGAGTTGAACTAAATTTGGTATTTTGAGCTGCCTATGACGATCTATTTGATCGGAATGCTCATGGCTCTTCCTGAAGGTGGAGGGGAAAGCGGGGATCAATGGAAAAATACTTTCGTGATTTATCTGAGCTCGAGATGGCCAGAATCGATCGAAATAGGGTTTTACACCCTGTGTTTATCATCGAAGTTCGAGTGGGTTTCGCGGCAAATAGGGGTGATCGGAGTTGATCGCGAGTGGGGCTGGAGACGCAGAGGATCGAGGCAAAGTGATGGCGAGAACGACGAGATGTCTAGGGGTCTAGAACGTCGGTGGCGATCGATTTCCGGAGGCGTATGGTTCAGGCAGTTTGGGTCTTGAGGTCAAATTTTAATGCTCGATCGAATCGTGATTTCTGGGTATCGCGAGTAGTTGCCGTGGTCGAGAGTGATGTGTGGGAGGCAAGAGCGAAGTTCATCGATGCTCGGCGTCGTGGTGCACGTGCACGACAGTGATGGGTGTCAGTGTTGTTAAGTGGTGAGTGACTCGAGTTATTACTCGAGAAAATGGATGGCGTGCTTCGGGTTGGAGCGTGAAATTCTCTAGCCTGGAACCGGTTAGTTAAGTTAAAATTTAAACTTAAAAGTCAACTGGAAAATAAAACAAATTAAAAAAAAGAAGAAGAAGAAGAAGAAAGTATACAGGGGACGAGAGAATGACTCGGGGAAACGAAGGGAGAGGCTCGAGTTTAACTCGAGTAAACTGGGAATATTTCTCGGGTGGTTTTATTTTCAAACTGCAGTATTAAAAATAAAAGAAGTTAAGAAAATTTGTGTTTTCAACTGGACTTAAGCATTGTGAAATTGATGAATGTTTAACAAAATTAAGTTAAAACTTTAATACCAGTTTAATTATATAGTTAATACTTTACAATGTCTCAACTCTTAATTTTTATTTTAACTAAGTAATTGATTTAAGTTAAGTATTAAATTAATTAACTTTTAAAAGTTTGTAGTTAGTAATAAATTGGTTTTCAAAGTTTAAAGAAGATTTCTTTAAAAATGTTAGTTAAGTTGAATGATTAATTTATGATGGTAATTAAGACTTAATCAATAGCAATTAATGATAACTAATCATTAATGAAAGATAATTACTTAATTAAAAGTAATTAATTTATGATTAAAAGTGGATTAAGCAAGTAATTAACATTGATTTAAGATTAAGCGTAGTCATTTATCATAACTAATTAAGAATGATTAATTTAATGATAATAAATTTATTAAGGGTCAATTATTAATTAAAGATAATTAATTAAATGATAAATTAAATAATTAAAGGTTAAATAAATTTATTATAAATGATTAATTAATAAATGATTAATTGATAAATGATTTAAGAATAATTAATCAAAATAATTTGTAATTTATCGATGTTGATTAACCAGGATTAGAAATTCATAAGAAATTAATCTGATTTGAATAAATCAGACAAATTAACTGATTTTACTTATGGACGATTGGATTTGACTGAATGATTGAATTGTTGATATCCCTGATATATGATGCTTTGTGATACATCCTGATTTGTGTTGTGATCTGTAATTTATTTATCTATGATATATATATCTGTGATCTGTGAATAAAAGATAAGCGTTATAGCTTATACCGCTTATCAACTATATTTCTGTATTCTGATATGTGATGATTGAATGATGTTGCACTATTGTGTAAAACCCCTGGACCACACTTATACACACACAAATATGGATTTCACGTGGAAATCGGTTAAGTCACAGATGATTTAAAATTAATATTTTTGAAATTGAAATTTTAATTTCAATTGATTTTGGAAATGAATTTGGGTTAAATGTTAAAGCTTTTGAAATGGAGTTTTTAAGATAAAAGTTATTTTAAATAACTTAATTAAATTTCCAATTTAAATAATTTAATTTGAATTTGAATTCAAAATAATTTGGAAATTGAATTCCATGTTTGGAAATTATGGTTAAAGATGTTATAAATGTGTTTATATGAATTTAAACCATTTTAAAAGTAAAATATTGATTTTAGAATTTGAATTTAACCCAAGAACTTTAACTCGTATAGATGAATCAGATTTCTAAAATGAAAACTGTTTGTTTTAAAAGAATAAAAGCTTTCAGATAAGAAATGAAATTCCAGTTTAATTAAAGGAATTTCAAGTTTGAATTGAAAAATGTTTTTCCAAGTTATGAGTGAATTCTTTTTGAAAGCTATGAATTGAATCTGTTTATTTTTAATAGATTTAAAATGATGATTTGTTTAAACCATTCGAAATGAAATTGTTTTGAAAGCTATAAGTTGAATCTTTGTTTTTAAAGATTTAACAAGTTAATCCAATTGAAACGGAAATTTGTTTGAAATCTGTGAATGGATTTTTGTGAAACTAGGTGAACTTTGTGAAATAAATCTTTTTGTTTAAAAGATTTGAAATGGTAATCGATTGAAACCATTTAAAAAGGAAGTTGAATTATTAAGTTATGACTTAATCGAAATCACATATCCATATCTTTTTAAATATTTCGCTCACTATTCGGGTTAGCCGGGAAAAGACCTTTGTGTCATATAACCCATTCCGAATTAGTGATACGTCGTATATGGATGGCATTTGAAGACCGGTGTTGAAGACCGGGTGTTTGCGAGAATGATAGAATAACCTATCGATTGTCTCTGCACTGGGTAGCTCCTGGTATAGAGATCCCCTAAGTGATGGGAAATCCGATCGGGATTGTGAATACCTGGAATTGCAAGGGCTTCGTAAGAAGTGCCTTCGGTTCTGTTCAAACCCAGAACAGACTTGTATGGTCACATGTCTGACATTACACTTTGAGATATAAAGTTGATTTCTTTCAAATACATTTCTGTTGGTGGCGGAGAATTTATTCTCTTAGCTTAACACCCTTCTCTGAGACGTACGAGCTCAGAGGTTATGTAGTTGAAATTTATCAGCGATATATTCCCAATTTGGTAATGTGACATGCTGAGTGTTGCTGTGTGATGATCATTGTTTGATCATTTGTGATATGATCATTTATCTTTGTGATCATTACTTTGATCATCTGTTGACCCAAAGCATGGCTTTGTGACAAAGCGTAGCTTTGTGGATGAGACTTCGTCGAACCTCACAACCCGGAAATGGTCGAAACAGGAATGATGCGGCAAGGTTTCAGGGGTAGCTTCCCTAGGGTATGACCATTCCTTCTGGAAAAGGGTAGTATCATGGTATGGAGCCCAGATACTTACTCATGTGGACACACTTTATTTATTATGTGTGATGTTGGTTTAGAGGCGCCTCGTTTAAAGGTCCCAAAGGACCGGGGGTGGCATATCTGAGGTTTTGTATATTCCCTGGGAAGGGGGGTAGCCGGCCTTGTTTGGCAGAGAACAGTTTGGTTCTCGGGACATCCTTCCAGAGGCATTTCCATGTGGCAATGGGAAGTTCCTTGGCCTGACCATTTGTTGGAAATCCAAACAAAACAATACGAGCCCTGTACGGTTTTAGTTGTATTACCTGCCATGGAATGTGGCGGTAACCTGCTATTGAACATGGTAGCTATAGTAGGCATAAGTGCGAAATGTCTATGCTGGCTAAGATTTATATTCTACTTTCGAAATGTTTTCTACACTATGCACTAATAATAATATCAAAAATGATTTGATTTTGCGTAGTAAGCATCTTTGACTATCATAAGGAGAAATCTTCTCCAATTCTGCGTTTGCATTGTGTGTGTGGTGGGAGGCCTTATGGTAGTTTCATTTTCTAAAAGCATTGCGAATTGACAATTAAAATCCTCTTGCTATTTGTTTTTAAAGATAAACTGTTTTTGTTGCTCACACCAGTCCCATGACTGATCCGGAGTTTATTGTTTCTTTCCTAAACTCTGGATGCTCAAATTTTTTCTACACGGGCAGTCTAGAGTTGGGTTTTTCAGATAGTCAGGATTAGTAGATTTTCTGGAGCTAGTTCAGTCTTTGGATATGGACTGCACTTGCTTATCTTTGTGCATCGTTATTGAGAGTTCAAGCTATTTCTGGATTGGCGTTTTGGAGATGTAGATTATCCGCTGCTGGTGTTATCTATTTTCTTTTCCGCTGCTATTTCTTGTATCATATCTCAGATGTATATTGATATTCATTGTATCACTCTATTGTATCAGATATTGTATATCAATGTATTATTCTTTTTCTTCCGCTGTGTTATTTACTTAACTGTGTTATAAGCTCCGGAGAACCAGATTCGGCGTTTGAATCTACGGCATTTTGAGTACAAGTGAAGTACGGGTGCCGATTTTCGAAGGCCGACATCAGGGTCTTTACATACATCATTTAAGAAATAACATTAGACGTATTATTTAATGACTACAACTAACTTTCAGATTGAGTGGTATGAAATAATAACATCTTTTACATGTTGATTATTCCAAAAGCTTATACTTCTTGGTTGAAAGTAGAGTGTGCTACTATCCTGACATATTTTCCTAAAAGATATCGCATCCTAAATATCAAACATCAAAAGTTTGTATTATTATACACTAATTTCCTATGTTCTACCACTAAATTAACAAAATTGTCCACATTCAGAGTAAAACCAAGGGGATTGGTTTATAAGTTATGTTGTCTTTCAATGTTGCAATGCATACTCTCCACAACGCAGGCAATATTTGTTAAATGTGTACTAGACACAGCCATTGAAGTGGGTTTTTGGCCTAACTTTGACAAAAATTAAGCTTAGACAAAATTCAAAGCTTAACTATATTGAAGCTATGAATGATAATTTCTCATGAATAACATATATATAGTGAGTAAGCTTCTACATCAATAGGAAAAATGTTTCACAAAGTAGAATGGAAAAACAAATGTACCTTATCAATGTACTCTTGAAGCATTTTAATTCGTCCCATATAATCCTGATCTTCTACAGACAATGTTATAGCCTTAGCGTCAGCTCCAGGTCCCTCAAATTGAAGTGGACCAAGATTTATGTATACATCATCCAGTAGAAAACTAGAAGCATTTTGTCTCAACAACCTGAATCGTGATCTCTAAGAGTTAAAACAACTCTAATAACTTGTAAATTACACACACTTACATACATACATATTACATACATACACACAGTTGCATATAGCTCTCACACAGTTACACACACACACACAGTTACATACACACTTACATACATACATATTACTATTTCAATAAATATTACCTGAAACAATATTCAATAGCTTCTTATAAGCGATGCTTATATCCCTCACACAGTTGCATAAGTTAACGTGTAAGATACTTTTGGTTTATTTGCAACTGTGTGTTTCTATATAGGTCTCAGCCCTCTTCTCCTTATCAACATCACACCAAATTTATCACACAAATTTTAACCTCAACTCCCATATAAGTTCCTTTTGTTAGGATTCTTCTTATTTTGAGTACGACTCATTAACTGGCTGACACATAACCCGTAGACTCTAGTTTACTCAATTGCTGGCTCTAGTGTGCAAAATTATTTTACTTATTATTTCCTTAGGGTTTAACAAAGTTTACCTGAAGAGGCAGATGCTGTCAGCAGCAAATAACATGATTTTAGCCATCTTTATATAGTGATGTTCACTCAAAACACACTGAAAAAAAAGATTGAAAAAAATAAGTACTGATCATTTTTCCCTTCAATCAAAAATCAACGAATATAAAAATTCAAAATTTGGAATATACAAAATCATACTTAAATTATATTAAAGCTATCAGTACAAGGATTAAACTAGAAGACTTGTCCAATGGTCAGAAGAACAGAGTAATAATAATAATGTTATTAATATTGTAGTACATTTGTAAATAACTGATGCCATAAAATAATAAAAAATGAATTCAAAATACACAATTGAAGACAAGCAAAATAAAACTTACCGATAAGATTTGTTTTTCCTAATAGCAAAAAATGAATATAAAATACACAATCGAGGCGGAAGAGTTTTTTCTGAGTTGTTAAGTGGGGGTAAAAGAATATACTGTATGTAGATGTAATAATAAATAAACAGATAGATTGTAATAATAAATAAATAAATAGATAGGATGAAATTTAATAGGAAAAAAAATCAAAAAGACCGACTACAAAATGTTTCCTCAAATAAATGAGAAATGAGCACATGACTTGAGATCAAATTGAGGAATGAGAATACAAACAGTGAAATATTGAATTTCTTATATGACATAATATATGTGAAAAGGTACTTTTGGCGTAAATTCAAGGATCACGCATGCTATTATTTTCAGAATAATCCTTCAATTTCCAATTATTTATTGAAAAAACGATGGACAAGTAACAAATCTTTCATGTTTGAGTATATTATTTATTGATTTTGTTTACAAATGTTTTCTTTTTTCTTTATTTTAACAAAAATCTGTAGTCTTCAACTTTGCTTCGCTTTTGATTTTTAAAGATTGTAATCTGTGGTCTTCAACAAAAATCTGGAATGAGAGATTTTTATCTAGAGCAGGTAGACTAGTTTTAATAAATTCGGTTTTATCAGCCCTTCCGATTATTGGATGTCCATGCATCTGTTTCCGGATTGGGTTATTGATAAAATTGATAAAATTAGAAGAGATTTCTTATGGAGTGGGGAAAATAATAATAATAATATAAAATGTCTAGTAAATTGGGAAACCGTCTGTAAGGCCAAAAAGGAAGGTGGTTTAGGAGTTATTAATTTGCGTAATATGAATTTGTCTCTTTTAGGTAAATGGCTTTGGAAATTTAAAGATATAAATGATAACGCTATTTGGAAAGAGATCATTTCCAAATATTACTATAATGGCAATTGCAATTTATATCAAATTGCTTATCCAAATACCCATAATTTATCTAATTTTTGGAAAAACATTTTAAAATGTCATGAAATTTTTAACTTAGGAATTAATACGATTGTACATTCAGGTAATTGCACTTCTTTTTGGCACGACCATTGGATTTCGATCTTGCCTCTAAAGTTAGAATTTAAGGAACTATATGAAATTTGTAACTTTAAGTATGCTTTAATCAACGAAGTTTATTCTCCTGAAAATGATCCTCCTTGGAATTTCAGTTTTAACAGAATTTTAGTTGATTCAACCCTTAGGCAACTTTCTTTGCTTTATGCTAGATTAAATCTTTATAATATTGATAATGATAATGATTTTATTAGCTGGGAATGAGATAAGAGTAAGAAGTATACTTCTAATTCTTTCTACAGATTTATTAATTTTTCGGGTACTATAAACAACTCTTTTAAATATTTATGGAAATCTAATGCTCCTCCTAAGTCCAAAATTCACATGTGGTTAATAATTCATGGAAAACTTAATACAATAGAATTTTTAAAAAGAAAAAACATTCAAAATGATAATAAATGTTATTTTTGTAATCTGCATCTTGAGGACATTAATCATTTATATTATGATTGTTTAGATACTAAATACATCCTAATTAATACTCTTAAATTTTTTAACTTTAATATAATATCTAAAATTTCGGATTGTGAATTCTACTGGAATAATTTTAGATTCAATTTCAAAAAGAATATTAGATTTTTACTAGACACTTTATTCATTATTATTAGTTGGTTTATTTGGTTTGAAAGAAATCAAAGAATTTTTAATAATAACAACAGTCATTTAAACAAATTGATTTTTTCAATTGTTTCATTTTGTTTTAATTGGATTTCTAACCCCAAATATAAATTAGCTAAAATTATCCATTTCAAACGGCATCTTAACAAAGTTAATCATAATATTAACTTTTTTAAACACAACAATAATTTTTTTAACATTAATAATAGTATTATTAATCTTTTCTCAAATTTATATGATGATTTCACTTTTAATCATAACTTACTTATGATTAAAGATACATAAAATAGACCTGTCTTAATTTTTGTACTAGTTTGTTTTTAGTTTACAGGTAATTCTTTTGTTTTTGTCCAGATAGTCTTATTTAGGTTTTTATTTCCTTCCTTATAAATACATATATATGTATATTTATTATACAAATATACATATATATGTATCTTTACTAATTTTTTCCTTAGTCATGTTTCATATACAGATACAGGAGATAGGATATCAGGTTCATTTTGCAGGTACTCTTGTTTTCAGATTGCTGGATATCAGATTGTAGAGAGGTCATCATAGCAGAGTTTCTTCATCCAGGACTACTAGCAGTTATCTCTTCAGATATAGGATACTGCTATCTTCATTATGGAGTACTTTTATCAGGAGGATTTATTCTTCAGTTTGGCACTTCTTCGTCTTGTTTAGAGCCTTCAGAGCGGTCTCTCTCTTCAGTAGATCCTCTTCAGAGCAGATGCTTATTCACCCCTTCTGATTCAGATGTTTTGGAACTTCCTTATTAGTGTGTGTCGTCATCAAGTAGTCTTTGTCTTTCTTTAGTTTTTTAGGTACTTCTAACACCTCAATATCGGGCGGTGGCCTTGCCGAAGCTCGATATTGGGATGTGATGGGTAGTGGCCTTGCCGGAACTCATCTTAGGAGTACCTGAGTTTTGATACATGTATTTTGTTTTTGTTACCTGCCAGGCATGTTGGCAGCACCTTATTTACGTGATATATACATTCACATGTGTGCTCTCCTCTATTAGTAGAGGATCACACATTTCTCTCAAAGATAATTTTCCCTTACTCATATGAACTATTTATAGCATAATATAAATCTGACTTTAATTCATGTCAGTGTAGTAAAAAAAAGGATCACCTAACCAATCTAAGCCTAGGCTTGGGTATTCACTTACCGAATAAAGACTTGCTTTAATTTCACCTTCGCTGATAACAGTTTGCAGAATTCTGAAACCAGCTTCTTTATGGTTAATCAATTTATTTTTGCCCGAGTGCTACAACTTGTACGCGAATTTTTGAGTTAGATTTGTAGTTTGTCATACTCCTTATTGAGTCTTTGATCGAATGGATAGTCATCAAATGCGATTTTGCAAATATGAGCATCTTGGTTGGAGCATTGTTACAGTGTCACTCTCTTTTAACTCTCACTATATTCCACTCTTGTAACAATTTATAATAATTTTTAATAACAATTTTGATCTTCATTACTAGCTTGAACATGTCTTTTTCTTCCACTTTATTTGTGCTATTGATTTGGAATGGCTTGTTACATCCTGCATTTAAATACTAATGATTAGCATATCTGTACTAATGACTAGTATATTTAGTTATATTTTTATAATACTTAGTTAATTTTTATAAACTTATTGAATTTTTATAAAACTTAGTTAATTTTGATAAGCTTACTTAATTTTATTATTATTATTATTATTATTATTATAGACTCGTTTAATTTTTATTAGTATTATTATACATCTTAGTTAACTTACTATTATTATTAATATAATTTTAGTCAATTTTTATAAAGTTATTTATTATTTTATTATACTTAGTTAATTTTTCATAAAATTTTTCATTATTATTATTATTATTATTATTATTATTTAGTTATATTTTTATAATACTTAGTTAATTTTTATAAACTTATTGAAGTTTTATAAAACTTAGTTAATTTATTATTATTATAATATTATTATTGTAGACTCGTTTAACTTTTATTATTATTATTATTATAAATCTTAGTTAACTTATTATTATTATTATAAATTTTAATTAACTTATTATTATTATAAATCTTAGTTAATTTTTATAAAATTATTTTTTATTATTATACTTAGTTAATTTTTTATAAAATTTATTATTTAGTTACATTTTTATAATACTTAGTTAATTTTTATAATCTTAATTTATTATTATTATTATCATTATTTAGTTATATTTTTATAATAGTTGGTTAATTTTTATAAAGCTCTTAATGTAAATATTCCTTTCTAGAAATTAGCAAAATTAGCGATTTTGTGTTTTTTTGAGGTGACTTTGCAATTTGTTTACGAGTACTAGCACACCGAATATGACAAACATTACAGAAAGGTTATTTGAAAATAAATAAATAGTTTAATTTTGTCAAGAAATGTGATGAATTAAATCGATAAGTTTTGAACTGATTTTCCTCCTTTATCGCAAGGTTACCACTAGAGGTGGGTGTGTCTCTGACCTAATACCCATTTCGCATAAATAATTATTTAAAACATAAGCCAATCGCTTTTGGTTCGACTAAAAGATAATAAAATTATCTTGATTGTGAATATTTAATGCTGGCATCATAATATATGTGTCTACTAGTCCAATGAGTGATGCAAAAGTAGTCAGTTGAATTAGTTAACCGTGGTCAAACACTTGCTTAACTATGGTTAATTTTGGTTCTTAGGCGTGTCAGAGCTAATCTGACTAATAGTTAGGTATGTCAACTAATACATCTACCAACTATTTTGTAGGTTCAATTCAAAGTTCAATAGGTATGTCAAGTTAACCATCTGATGCCCATCCCTAACAGTTAGCTCAAAAAGGCTCCATCTTAAACAAAACTAACAAGAATTCCTTACACCACGACTAATTTTAATAGGGAAAAGGAGGAAAAATGCATTGGGAATTTGTAATACCAGATAGCAAAGGAACCCATACATAAGTTTGATCATCTTTGTAATTAGTTCAAGTTTTACCACATTTGTAACATGAACTTCATGTACTCATGAGGATAGCTGCCAAGTACAGTTCAGAAATTGTTACTGAGCCCAATCTGCTGAACACAGTATGGGGTCACACCTGAACAAATAGTAACAAGGTAATAACATTAACTTCTGCAGCTATATAAAACGTTGAAACCACACGAAATACACAATTCAAAACTTATATTTAGTCATTTCATCATCTTGTTCTTATGGGCATAAAAGGTTTAGTAGAGTATCATAATTCATTTCCAGTTATTTATTGTGAACAAGTTTCCAGTTATCATAATTCAAAACATTGAAAGCATGTTGAGTTTCTTTGTTATTTTGTATGATTGATTTTCTCCTCGGTGGCAAAATCCTTTTACAGCCTTGTGCTTAGGGAACTATATTTCGTTCATTACATTACCAGGAATACATAAGGAATATATTTGACAAATACTCATTTAAGTTGAGTTAAAAGAAGTACCATTCCTATGCAGGTATATTTACCATTGAATTATCAGATTGCACAAGTACCATTCCTATGTCAATCGAATCAAAACCACTAAGGTGATTCCAACTTGTAACCAACTAAATTGTTATGTATTTGAGGTTTATTTTTACATTGGTAAGGAAACTATTAAATATATACCGCCATAAAATGGCATATCACTCTCTAAAGTTCTAATTGTATTTTTTATTTGACTTCATTAATTTGACTTACAGATATTAAGAAATTAAACTCATGGTATGAAACTCACTAAGGTGATTATGCATACGACTTCAGTGGAAGAAACAAATATGCATCGATGACGAAATTGTCTTTGATATATAACCAGAAAACATGAGCAATTGCACATGCCAAACCTGGTGTATGATATGAACCAAAAGCCCCAAGGTTGATGTGTTATAGTGCATGCATGTTCAAGAACAAAACAGCAGGATTGACAGAATATCAAAACTTTAAGAAAATATCCGATAATAGAATTCTGAACACTTTTATGTCTTCAACAATGTAAGAATCTTTCACATCAACTACAGGAAGTCTTTTTGGTTGTTAGCTTGTTAAAGTGAGAAGGTTTCTTTTCCCTTCAAATCATGTTTCACTACAGAAGAAAAATTAAAAGAAAATTTTAAATTAAATTCGTCAAAATCTAATCACAAATCCAAATAAAAGTAAAAACGACTCTACTAATCCAAATAAAAGTAAGTGATCATGAAAATAATATGAAAGTAGGCCACAGAACAACAAAAGAAGAAGGATGTATTGGTCTTGATTAACAAAAAGTAAAGTTTATTCTAACACAACTAACTATTGTAGCCAATTTTACATACATTTTGCGATGCCAATAATCAGGAGAATATGATTGGAAATGTCTAGGAAAAGTAGTGTAATCAAGAACCGTGTAAAAAATAAATGTACAAATCAACTTAATAATGGAGAGAAAATGGTTGAAGCATTGTTACATACCTTCAAAGACTGACAACGGGTAATTTGAGTGGCTATTGAAGAATAAGGGCTTCTGGAGATCTGGAGATGTATAGTGCTATAGAATTTCTGAAGGTCGAGGAAGATGGAGGGTTGATGAAGATCGTGAGAGGTTGAATCGACGGCGGAGCTGTGGCTCGAGGTTTTAATATGCGTACTACATAGATCAGCGATGGATTTGTGAGAGAGGAAGAAGAGTTTGATTATTAATTAAATTTGGGATAGAGTATGTGGAGGAGATGGTCGATGTTGAGCAATTTATGAGAGAGGCGACATATTTTTATTTTCCCGCTTATGTTTTGCCGCTGCTTCCTGTACACTCTTAAGCAGCGTTTAAGGAATTGTTTATTTTTTTAATTATCTACCCATATAAACGCAGTTCTTTTATTAAAACGCTCCACCATATTTGCTGCGAATAATATATTTTCTTATAGTGCCACTAAGGTCTGCAATCTTGATCTCCAACTTATGGCTGTACCTCCAAGTGTGACGACATATCCAGAAGTTGATTTTCTTCGATCCCTATCACCGGCATAGTTCGAATCACAATAACAAACCAAGTTGTAATCCATCCCCTTACTACTGCCAAAAACAAGACCATGAGATGATGTACCTCTAAGGTATCTCAATATAAGCTTCACAGCTTCCAAATGTGATTTCCCCGGATTAGCCATAAACCGACTAACCATCCCAACGGCATTTGCAATGTCGGGCCTCATACACACCATGACATACATTAGACTTCCAACTGCACTATCATATGGCACCTTTGCCATATAAGCCATGTCTTTCTCCAAGATAGGTGATCCCTTACTCGAAAGCTTCATTTGCAAAGGAAAAGGTGTATTTGATGCCTTTGCATTCTCCATGCTAAACCGACAAAGCACTTTCTCTATGTATTCCTTTTGAGTCAATTTCAACTCAAAACGCTTTCGATCCCTTTCTATTTCCATGCCTAATATCTTTCTTGCTTCTCCAAGATCCTTCATCTCGAACTCTGATTTCAGTTTTAGCTTGTTGATTTCATTCTTATCCTTAGAAGCATTGAGCATGTCGTCCACGTACAAGAGTAAATACACCCAACGATCATTCTTCAACTTCTTGAAATATACACAAGCATCTTTGACGCTTCTAACAAAACCATTTTCAATGATAAAATGATCAAATCTCTTGTACCATTGTCTAGGTGATTGCTTTAAACCATATAGTGATTTCTTTAACTTGCAAACCAAATTTGACTTACCATCCACAACAAAACCTTCTGGTTGCTCCATGTAGATGTCTTCCTCCAAGTCACCATGCAAGAAGGCAGTTTTCACATCAAATTGCTCCAACTCCAAGTCGTGAATAACAACTATGGCAAGTAATATCCGGATAGAAGTATGGCACACAACCAATGCGAATATCTCATCATACTCATTTCCCTTCCTTTGTGCAAACCCCTTAGCCACTAGCCTAGCTTTGTATCTTCCATCGTCTTTCACCTTGTATATCCATTTGCTCCCAATAGCACGGTTTCCTTTAGGAAGTGGAACCAAGTCCCAAGTTTGATTCTTCATCAATGATTGCATCTCTTCCTCAATGGCACAAATCCACTTGAGCTATCATTCGACTCCATGACGTCATCAAATGTTGTGACGAAAATTCTAACTCGAGACCACCCAAATCAAAACCCCAAAAGCATAGCTGAAAACGAGATCGTGATAAGAAGTGTAAAAACAACCAATCAATAACTCAATCTAAATCTCAACCAATCCAATATTCGATCACAATCCCCAAACAAGCAATATAAAACCAAAGCAATGACGGAGAATAAATCACACAACGATTTATGGTGGTTCCACTAACGTTGTGTTAGTGTACATCCACTTTAAGAGAGAGCTTTTATTAATATCAATGAGAAGATCAGTACAAGAGATTGATTACAATGATAAAAAATTCTATTAGAATTGATTTGTGGAGAAGGGAATTGAAGAAAATTAGGTTTAGATAAACCTAATTAGTGGAGGCTAAAACCCTTGCAATCACTTTTCTGTCGCATACAAATCTGGATCCACAAAATAGCTTATATAGGAGAATAGAAAACCTAGACAGAGTTCCAGAATTACCCCTTTGAATATCACAAATCTTCATATCAAGCCCAGACCAAAAAACTAGCAGAAGTCGCCATAGACGTCTGTCACAAAGCAACAGACGTCTGTTCAAAGTCTCGAAAAAACTTTCCTTGAAGCCTCAGACGTCTGTCGATGTTGAAGGTCAATGGAAAAATCTGCTACAGCCTCAAACGTCCGTCCAAAACGACAGACGTCTGTCCTAACTTTCGGGTTCCAAGCCCTGAGGCGACAGACGTCTGTCGCTGTTGCTTCAGCACCACTCCACATTCTTCGCCATATCTTCCTCCTCCAAGCTCCGATTTGCGAACAATTTTCTTCGCCACCAAGTTACTTCCAACCACTTTAATTTCTCCATATAGTATCACCAAAATTCAATAATAAGAACCTTTTAAATCTCAAGATTTCAAACTACAAAATAAATGATGCTAAGTTCCATATTCTTACTATCCAGTATATGAAATTCAACTTTTTGAATGATAAACCATGATAATGAGTAAAAACAAAGATTTGTGAAACAAAATTGAAAACGCGAATCGGAAAATGAACTTACGATCGGGGGAAGGTGCTAGCAGGGAATGGAGTAACGCTGGTATATTTGGAGCATGTGGAAAAAGAAGAAAAATGAAGGTTAAAAAGTGCTGCTTCGTCCAGATTCAAACCAGAGACCTTGTGAGTGCTCAAGTGATAACCAAGTACACTAAACCCGGTTTGTCCAAATGCTCAAATATGTTTTATCAATAACTACAAATCAAAGCAAAATGATATGTATGTAAATAAGCATATAACAAACTCCATGTAATAAGTAAAAAGATAACTATGTGTGACATTTGAGTTCATAATGCCAACTATAAAATTACTTAAATAATTAAAACAAAAGGAGTTCTGCATGGGAAATATATTCTGCATGCTGGTAAGACAAACTTAAGTTGTGTTAAAATGCTATGAAATACAAAACAAAAAAGGATCTATTAAAAGGACACCGGTATTTACCAAGGGGAGGCTAATTTTTATTTAAAATCCGATTTACTGAGGGAGGGTTAAAGAATATTCAAACTGGTATTAAAAAAAATCATATGATTACATCAAAAATGGAAATATATAAAATCATGCTATGACATCAAAAATTTAGTCAATGAGATCCCATTTACTATGTAGGATTTACCATGTACATCAGCCAACGGCCATCTCAATGTTAATTTTCTCATGTAAAAGGATCAAACTAGTATATATAGTTTTTATAAAAAAAAGTACGTGGAAACATAGGAAAATGCAGACTTGCATCTAACATCGTAATATTACCTATTATGTGGTAAACAACAATTTCAAATTTAGGAGCATGAAGCGTTGAAATAAGAGAAGGGATGAACCTCCATGTGTACAGAAAACAACACCATAGAGATTTAAATTCTCTCGTTGGGAACCCTGTGTACCACTGGGCCAAAGAGTCATTAGGTTGCATCTTGAAATAACAATTGATATAATAGTTAAAGCAAATTTACCCAAAATAGAAACCAAATAAAGATGTCAATGATTGAACTTAAATAATACATATGACTTGTTTATGCACTATAAATATATTTATGAAAAATATTATTTATGCATGTTGTCAACAAAATGATCAACAGAATAAAAAACATGGATGCTACTACAAGGATATGGAGGGATGTTACGGTCAGGCAATTCACCAAACATCCGGTAGACACTTACTTGCAGGAACATTTCATCAAACAGTTTCGACAATAGAGAAGAATACTCTGCCCCAATCATTGGCAGGTAATCCTATGGGTTCTGTGGACTTAGAAGTGTTGCAGACAAAGCAGAAAACAAGTGAAGGCACCCAGTTTTGATCAAGGAGAGAGATATGGAGCCGTGCACCTGTGGACGCGCACACATGCACATGTGTGCATAAAGATATAGACTGAGTATAATATGTAGTAATGGTCAAATTATGATGAGTTGGCAAATGTAATGAAATGAGTTGGCATGTAACGGCTAGTTGAAGATAACTGTGTATATATAGCTGGGTATATGCATGTAAATGATGGTATGAATTATCAATAAAAACTTACCAGTTCATTATTTTATTCCCTGCGTACTTCTTCCCTGCTATTTCTTTTGTTTATCTTCAAGTTATTCTTCTCTAATATCTGTCTTCACCCTCTTCGTATATTTGCAAATAACTGCAGCAATATCCCTTCATTCCCCTCTCTTATTTCCAGCACTCATCACCATCTTCTTTCTGACTGTATACTGTCATTTACCCTCTGCCTTCATCTTTATACCATGACTAACACAATATCATAGGCTGCCAAGAAACAAGAGCGTCACAATTTGGTATCAGAGCCTCATGGTGAGTCAGATACTGACCCTCACCCTCAAAATCTGTCATTATCAGACAACAGTGACGACCCTAGAGATGCTCTTCCACCCATTGATGCTGTCAACCTCGAAGAATTGTCACAACTAGAGAAATGGCAGAAGCAAGACCTTATCAACAACAGAAATACTCTATATCTCAAGAAATTGGAAAGAACAACTCAAGATATGGCCATCAACATAGCAAGAAATACTCAAGGCCTTCAAGAAATTCAAGAAACGCTTGATAAGTCATTGGCGAATTTTTTTTCTAAATTCAGAGATTTGAAGGCTCACAAACAAGCTGAAGGAAGTTCCAGAGTTGATATTAACATATCTACGTCACTGCCACAATCTTCATCCCAGTATTTCAAATCTAGTATTTATGTACCACCCATCAAAGACCCTCTCTATTACCAAGGCCTGATACATTCAACTTGGATCACTCTCCATCCAAACCATTTGATCACCAATCTACTTACCTAAAAGACACATCAAAGATCATGACCAAGATGGATTTTCCAAAATTCACTGGAGAAGACAGAGTCATTGACTGGCTTCGGCAAGTTGAGCAATTCTTTTCTTACAACAACGCCAACATCCAAGAATGGGTTCACGTATGTTCATACCACCTCAAGAAAGAAGCACTTCAATGGTTTTATAGATATTCACACAATGTTCCAGATTATAATCAGTGGTCAGTCTTTTATAAGGCCATACAGGTTCGATTTAATACTGATGAATAACATAGACCTTATGATACATTTTCTTCTCTGAAACAAACAACCACTATCATGAATTATGTTAATCGGTTTGAGAAATTAGAGGGTCTAATAGAACACATTACACCCACTCGTCCTTTACAAAAAAAAAGAGGCTTAAAAGGTGAGATTAAATATAAGGTTATAGCCGCTAACCCCATAGATTTTGACTCAGCAGTTTCCTTAGCCAAAACATTTGACACAAGCTGGCTGTTAAAACAAGGAAATAAAAAGAAATTTAATTCTTACCCTTCTAAAAAAAATTGACAGTACCCAGCCCTCTTCACAAAAAACTGTTATTAAACCTTTTGAAAATTTGGCCGAAATAAAAAAACTCTCACCTCAAGAATTTTCAGAAAAGAAAAATAATAATATTTGTTATGGATGTAATGAAAAATACCACCATGGTCATAAGTGCAAAGTAAAACATATACATATAATATATAATAGAAGGAATTATTGATTTAGACAATGCTACTGACACTGAGGATAATTCATCAGAGGATAATCTAAAAATGAATGACTCGGAAATTAAGCAAGAGCATGACAAAGCATTATTTTCCATTTCTATAAGTATAAATGCTTTATTGGGAATCCCTACACTACACACTATCAAAATAAAGGGTAACATCAACAATAAATCAATGATATTACTTATTGATTCGGGCTCTACTCACAGTTTTATTAACAGCAAATTAACCAAGAAATTAAAACTGCCAATACATCAAACCAAAACTTATGAGGTGCAGGTTGCAAATGGCCAAAAGCTACAAAGTAATGAAATATGTTCTAAAATTTTACTTACTTGCCAAGGATGCAAAATGCCTATAGATTTACTATTATTGCCTATGGAAGGTTGTGATGTTGTCTTAGGAATTCAATGGATGAGAGTATTTCATGAAATTTGTTTCAACTTTCAAAAACTACAGGTAAGATTTAAATATAATGGAAGGGAATTTATGTGGCAAGGGTTAACAAATTCTGAAGTTCAACATTTAAATGATAAAAATATGTCAAAGGAATTAAATTCTTCTTCTTTGAAATTTATGTTACTTTCTACTGCCATACGTACACTCTCTGTTGAAAATATTCACCCTGACATTACTCACATACTTACTGATTTTCAATCAGTAACAGCACCACAAAATTCTCTTCCACCCAAAAGAGAATGTGATCATAAAATCCTACTGCTGCATGGTTCAAAACCAGTTTGTCTGAAACCCTATAGACATTCTTATCATATAAAAAGTGAGCTTGAGAAATTGACCACTGAAATGTTAGACATTGGCATTATTAGAAATAGTAATAGTGCATTTTTAGCACCAGTTGTCATGGTTAAAAAAAAGATGGCTCCTGGAGATTATGTATTGATTATAGGGGATTAAATAAATTAACAATTAAAGATAAATTCCCTATTCCCCTTATTGATGATTTACTAGATAAGCTATATGGTTCCAAATATTTTACCAAACTTGATTTAAAATCAGGTTATCATCAAATTAGGATGCATGAAGATGACATTCATAAGACAGTATTTAGAACACGTAATGGACACTATGAATTTCTAGTCATGTCATTTGGATTATCCAATGCACCTTCAACATTTCAAGCTCTTATGAATTCAATATTCAAAATTTTCTTAAGACATTTTATTTTAGTATTTTTTGATGATATTTTAATTTATAGCAGGTCATGGGATGATCACTTGGATCATTTAAAAATCACACTGCAAATTTTACAAGACAACAAATTAGTCATTAAGCTCTCCAAATGCTCATTTGCTGAAAATAAATTGAAATATCTTGGTCATATCATCTCAGAGCATGGTATTTCTGTTAATAAAGATAAAAAAACTAGAGCATTGCTTGAATGGCCACAACCACACAACATAAAGACATTAAGGGAATTCTTGGGTTTGTCTGGGTATTACAGAAAATTTATAAGAGGATATGGATGTTAGCATATTGATCCATTTCCTGTTTGGGCTTTTTAGACTTTTCTTATGCTTTCTATCTATATAAACCTATCTTTGTAACCCTAATGTAATCAATCTTTTTGCTCAGCCGTCTTGCTGAATAATATGAATTATCTTCTTCTTCTTCTTATTTGATTTTACAAACGTTTTACAAACGTTTACATGGTATCAGAGTCTAGTTCCTATTTCTGCCCGCTGTCTCGTCGCTGCCTCATCGATGTCTTGTCTTCCTGCCTCAGCCCGAAACCCTAGCCTGGTATCATCATCTCTGAACCCTAACACCCACCTGAAGCCCGAAACCCTAGCCCGCTGCCTACCGCCCTAGTCCCCAGCCTGCCTCGTCCCCAGAGCCTCATGCCTAGAGCCTGCCTCGTCCCCAGCCTGCTGAATCACCCACCAAACCACCAGCCTGCCGATCTCCCCCAGAGCCCCGTCCCCAGCCTGCTGCCCTAGTCCCCAGCCTGCCGCCCTAGTCCCCAGCCTGCCCTAGCCTCCAGAAACCCTAGAACCCCGAAACCCTACCCTGTCTCGAAACCCTAGTTCCCCGAAACCCTAGCCCAATTGATACCAGGCTCGACCTGAAGCGTTTGCTTGTCTCGACCTGAAGCAGTTGCTGACTTCAAAATATGGCAGGAGGTGATGATTCATTACAAGCTATTAGTGTTCGTTTAGATGGAAAAACTATTCTTATTGGAGTTATGTCATGAAAAAATTTCTGAAAGGAAAACATATGAGGGGATATATTTCTGGTGTTATTGTGGCTCCTGAAACTGCTAATGTTGAATCAATGGAGAAATGGGATACCAACAATTCAAAGATCATCACTTGGATTAATAATTCCGTTGAGAATAAAATTGGTATGCAATTGGCTAAGTATGATACTGCTAAGCAAGTTTGGGACTATTTGGAGCGACTTTTTGTGCGCTCTAACTTTGCCGTTCAATATCAATTAGAGGCTGATATTCGGTCATTGTCTCAGAATGATCGAAATATTCAAGATTTTTATTCCGAAATTACTGCTCTTTGGGATCAATTGGCTATGACTGAGGATGCCGAGCTTAGGTCATTTGCTCCATATATCGCTCGTAGGGAGGTACAACGTCTTGTTCAATTGTTGATGGCTCTTCGACCAGAGTACGAGCATTGTCGTGCGTCCATCCTACATCGCACTCCTTTACCTTCTGTTGATTCTGTTCTACATGAATTATTAGCTGAAGAAACTCGCTTGAAGTCTCAAACTGAGAAAGTTGCACATACCACTTCTGCATCTGTTTTTGCTACATGGATTTTACCAATCCCGTCTCAACGCAACAAGATAAATATCAAGAATGGTCGTGATTGTAATTACTGTAAACAACCAGGCCATTGGAAAAATCAATGTCCTGAATTATTGACTCGTCAAAAAAATCAAAGTTTTAAGCAAGGTGATAGATCACAACAGCAACAACGTGGTAACCAACAACAGTCCTTCTCTACTGCACAAGGATATGGACAGTCACGTGGTAGTTCCCAGCCTAAGACTGCTGCATTAGTACATCCTTCTGGTGAATCGGGTGTGGATTCCTCTATGGACTCTCTTGCATAACAATTTCAGAAGTTCCTTGCTAGCCAGTCTTTGTCTCAAAACATGACTGCTCCTCAGTCTCAGCACTTTGCCATGTCAGCTCCCTCCATATCAGGTTTGAATTCTCCTTTGTGGATTTTGGATTCTGGTGCTTTATATCATATGTCCCATGATTGTTCATCATTTATATCTATGTCTTTTGATTCTCACTCACCTTCTATTTTGACTGCTGATGGCACACCTTTGCCATTAACAGGAATCGGTACAATTCAAACCACACACGTTTCCCTCCCAAATGTTTATTGCATTCCTAAATTAACTATGAATCTTGTGTCGGTCGGACAACTTTGTGATCTTGGACATCTTGTTCATTTTTCTTCTACCACTTGCTCTGTGCAGGATCCCAACTCCAAGAAGTTGATTGGGACAGGCCGTAGGCAGGGCGGTCTCTATGTTTTGGATGACTTGCACATTCCAAGTCATGTCGCTGCTGCTAGTATTGACCTTTCTTCTTTTCATTTAACTCCATTGTCTTCTAAGTTTTATTTGTGGTATTCTAGACTTGGTCATATTTCAAGCTCTCGTCTTAAATTCTTATGTAATTCTGGTGTTTTGGGAGATTTACGTTCTCATGATATTTCAGACTGTAGTGGTTGTAAACTTGGAAAATTTTCTGCTTTACCCTTTAATCAAAGTGTTTCACTTCCACTGCACCTTTTGATTTAGTTCACTCTGATGTTTGGGGTCCAGCACCCATTCCCACAAAAGGTGGGTGCAGATATTATGTCTCTTTTATCGATGACTATACTCGTTATTGTTGGGTTTTTCTGATGAAACGTCGTTCTGAGTTTATTGATATATATACTGCCTTTCAAGCATATGTTAAAACACAACACTCTGCTATTGTTAAATGCTTTCGTTCTGATTTAGGGAGGGAATATACTAAGGGAGACCTTTCTAACATATTCACGGCTGATGGTACTTTGCATCAGTCTTCCTGCACTGATACCCCGCAACAAAATGGTGTTGCTGAAAGAAAACATAGACACATTGTTGAAACTGCCCGTTCTATGATTCTTTCAGCTAGCGTTCCAAAAGAATTTTGGGGAGAAGCTGTTCTTACTTCCGTTTATCTTATTAATAAGATACCGATTTCTCATAATTCTGGTATTTCTCCTCATGCCAAGTTGTTTGGTCAAACTCCCGATTACTCTCACCTAAAAGTGTTTGGTTCCACTTGTTTTGTTCTTCGTCCACACGTAGGGCGTACAAAATTATCTTCGCGTGTTGCTATATGTGTTTTTCTTGGGTATGGTATTGGACAAAAAGGCTATCGCTGTTATGATCCTTCTTCAAATAAACTATATGTTTCTCGTCATGTTTGCTTTATTGAGCATATTCCTTTCTACTCTATTCCAGCTAGTCCTCATAGTATGACTAAGTCTGATCTTATTCACATTGATCCATTTCCTGCTGATAACCCCTCTGATTCACCACCCCTTACCATTGATACACCGTCATCCATACACTCTGTTCCTCCTCCTTCTGCAGCTGACACTTTATCTCCTGCTACTACGACTGTTCAAACACCTCCTGTGATGACAGATCCTGTTTAACCTCGCTATCCCACTCGCACACGTAAATCTACTCAATTATCAGATTTTGCTTACTCTTGTTACTCTCGGGCTTTTGCTTCATTTCTTGTTTCCATTGACACTTTCTATGAGCCTTCTTCTTACTCGGAGGCTGTTCGTTCTCCTGTGTGGCAATGTGCTATGTCTGAGGAAATGTCTGCTTTAGACAAAACTGGTACCTGGGATCTTGTATACCTTCCTTCTGGGAAGAAAACTATTGGTTGTCGATGGGTATATAAGATTAAAACCAAGTCAGATGGTTCTATTGAGCGATACAAAGCTCGTTTAGTTGCTAAAGGATTTGCCCAAGAGTATGGCATGGATTATGAGGAGACATTTGCTCCTGTGGCTAAGATGACATCTGTTCGGGTTCTTATTGCTGTTGCGTCCAGTCGTCAGTGGGACATCTCTCAAATGAATGTTAAAAATGCTTTTCTTAATGGAGATCTTAAGGAAGAAGTTTACATGGTTGCTCCACCTGGTGTTTCTCATGCTCCAGGTCAGGTTTGCAGGCTTAAGAAAGCTCTATATGGTCTTAAGCAAGCACCACGTGCTTGGTATGAGAGATTTTCGAATGTTGTTACATCACTTGGTTTTACCTCTAGTCCCTATGATTCAGCACTTTTTTTCAGATTGACTTCTGCAAGCCGTATTCTTCTTCTACTATATGTAGATGATATGATCATTACAGGTGATGACAGTAATGGTATTGTGAGCATTAAAGCCACATTGTCTCGTTGTTTTGATATGAAGGATTTGGGTCATCTACGTTACTTTTTAGGCATTGAAGTAGCTTCCTCAGAAAAAGGCTATCTTCTTTCCCAATCCAAATACGCCACTGACATTATTCATCGTGCTGGTCTTACTGATACACGTCATGTTGATTCACCACTTGAGGTAAATGCCCGATATACTCCGACCGATGGGAGTCCTTCTGATCCCACTTTATATCGTTCTATTGTTGGTTGCCTTGTATATCTGACCATCACTCGTCCAGATATTGCCTATGCTGTTCACATTGTTAGCCAGTTCGTATCTTCCCCTACCTCTATTCATTGGGCTGCTGTTATGCGCATTCTTCGTTACTTGCAAGGAACACTTTATCAGAGTCTTTTGTTCCCATCGACCCCATCTTTGGAGCTTCGTGCCTTCTCTGATGCAGATTGGGCTGGTGATTCAACGGATAGAAAATCCACAACTGGCTTTTGCATATTTTTAGGTGATTCCCTTATTTCATGGAAGAGCAAGAAACATGATGTTGTTTCTCGGTCTTCCACTGAGGCAGAGTATCGTGCTATGGCCTCCACTACATCTGAGATCATTTGGTTACGCTGGCTGTTGGAGGATATGGGTGTTTCGATTTCTTCTCCCACTCCTATGTATTGTGACAATAAGAGCGCTATTCAAATTGCTCACAATACTGTTTTTCATGAGCGCACCAAACATATTGAGATTGACTGTCATTTCACTCGGTATCACTTGCTGCATGGAACTATTTCTCTGCCTTTTACTTCGTCATCGACGCAACTTGCAGATTTCTTCACGAAGGCTCACACTATCGAACGTCATAGATTTTTCATTGGCAAACTCTCGATGCTTTTTGCTGTACCATCGCGTGTTTGAGGGGGGATGTTAGCATATTGATCCATTTTCTGTTTGGGCTTTTTAGTCTTTTCTTATGCTTTCTATCTATATAAACCTATCTCTGTAACCCTAATGTAATCAATCTTTTTGCTCAGCCGTCTTGCTGAATAATATGAATTATCTTCTTCTTCTTCTTCTTATTTGATTTTACAAACGTTTTACAAACGTTTACAATGGAATAATAGCAAAACCTCTCACCTCAATGCTCAAGAAAGACTATTTCTACTGGACACCAGAAGCCACTGAAGCATTCTATAAACTCAAGTCTTGCCTCATCAATCCACCTATATTATCCATGCCAAACTTTAATAAGGACTTTATAGTGGAATGTGATGCATGCAGCTTGGGTATTGGTGCAGTTTTACTCCAAAACAATAAACCAATAGCTTACATAAGCCAAGCTTTACAGGGAAGAAATCTGCACCTCTCAATATATGAGAAAGAACTGTTAGCATTAATACATGCAACAAAAAATGGCTACAATACCTGTTAGGCAGAAGATTCATAATAAGGACAGATCATCAGAGTTTACAACATCTTCTCTCTCAAAAGCTAACCATGGGCATTCAAGGAAAATGGCTTGCAAAACTACATGGCTATGACTATGAAGTACAATATAAAAAGGGAAAAGAAAACAAAATTGTTGATAGTCTATCAAGGCCCCATGAGCAGCCTAGTATACATGCAATCTCAGTGTTGCAGGCAGACTGGATATCAGAACTTAGAAAAGAATTAAAACAAAACCAATTCTATGAAAGCAAGAGAGATCATATTTTTAAAGGTTGTTTGCCATCTGAAAAATATAAAATTATTGATGATCTTATTTTTTACAAAGGAAGAATATTATTTGATCCAGAACTGACATCTCTCATTCAGGCAATTCTTTTTTAATTCCATTCTTCACCATTGGGAGGGCACGCTGGTGTAAGAGAAACAATGTAAAGAATAAAAAGAGTCTTCTTTTGGAAGCACATGAAAAAATCAATTGAAGCCTATATTCAACAATGTGACAATTGCCAAAGAGCTAAATCTAAAAATATTGCTTCTCCTGGTTTTGCTATAGCCTCTCCCTATACTTGACCATGCTTGGACTGATATTACAATGGATTTCATCACTCATCTACCCAAAAGCAACAACTCAACTGTCATCAATGTTGTAGTGGATAGATTATCAAAATACTCTCACTTCTTTCCACTTCAACATCCTTATACTGCTAAACAAGTTGCAAAAATATTTTTTGATGGAATTTTTAAGCTTTATGGCATGCCATAGTCAATAATCAGTGACAGAGATTCTATTTTCCTGAGTAATTTCTGGCAGGAGTTATTTGATTTACAAGGGCGTTCATTGAAATTTAGCTCGGTCTACCACCCTCAAACAGATGACCAAACTGAAATTACAAACATGATATTGGAAAATTATCTAAGATGTTTTGTGTGCCTTCATCCTTATGAATGGGATAACTGGTTGAAATTGGCAGAATTTTGGTTTAATACATCTTGGAAAGAACCAACAAAACTTACACCATATGAAATATTATATTGCAAGCAACCTCCAACACTTTTATCTTATGTTCCCCATACAGCCAAAGTACAAGAAGTTGAACAACATTTATTTTCCAGAGACATTACACTTCAATTTCTTAAGGACAGCTTACAACTGGCTCGGGAAAGAATGCAAAAATTCATAAATAAAAGAAGAATAGAGAGACACTATTCAATTGATGACTGGGTTAACTTGAAACTACAACCATACAGACAAATATCAGTCAGTTCAACCAAGACTACAAAGCTTTCACCAAAATTCTATGGGCCATTCAAAATAATTCATAAGATTGGTAAAGTGGCATATAAATTAGAACTACCAGTCTCGGCATAAATACATCCAGTCTTTCATATCAGCCAATTAAAAAAGAAAATAGGTTCACATACCACTATACTGCATGAGCTACCATCAGCAAAAGAGCAATTGGTTGAAGAACCAGAAAGAATTTTGGATAGAAGACTTATTCCCAGAGATAACAAAGCAATGGTACAAGCTTTGATAAAATGGAAAAACAAACCAATTATTGATGCAACTTGGGAGGATTACTGGCCTATGGTGAAGAAGTTTCCCACACTAGACCTTGAGACAAGGTCTCTTTTTAAAGGGGGAGGGAATTTTTAAGGTCAGGCAATTCACCAAACATCTGGTAGACACTTACTTGCAGGAACATTTCATCAAACAGTTTCGACAATAGAGAAGAATACTCTGCCCCAATCACTGGCAGCTAATCCTATGGGTTCTGTGGACTTAGAAGTGTCGCAGACAAAGGAGAAGACAAGTGAAGGCACCGAGTTTTGTTCAAGGAGAAAGATATAGAGCCATGCACCTGTGCACGTGCACACGTGCACATGTGTGCATAAAGATATAGACTGAGTATAATATGTAGTAATGGTCAAATTATGATGAGTTGGAAAATGTAATGAAATGAGTTAGCATGTAACGGCTAGTTGAAGATAACTGTGTATATTTAGCTGGGTATATGCATGTAAATGATGGTATGAATTTTCAATAAAAACTTACCAGTTCATTCTTTTATTCCCTATGTACTTCTTCCTTATTTTGTTTATCTTCTGGTTATTCTTCTCTGATATCTGTCTTCACCCTCTTCTTATATTTGCAACTAACTACAGCAATATCCCTTCATTTCCCTCTCTTATTTCCAGCACTCATCACCACCTTCTTTCTGACTGTATACTGTCGTTTACCCTCTGCCTTCATATTCATACCTTGACTAACACAAGATCACAGGCTGCCAAGAAACAAGAGCATCACATGGGAACCGTTGTCGGAAATTCTAACCCGAGACAACTCAAATCAAAACCCCAAAGCACAACGGAAAACGAGATCTCGGTAAGAAGTGTAAAAACAACCAATCAATTCTCAATTCAATCCAAAACCAATCACAGTCTCCAAACAAACAATAGATAATCAAAGCAATAACGGTAAAATAAATCACACTCTGATTTATAGTGGTTCAACTAACGTCTTGTTAGTGTACATCCACTTTGAGAGAGAGCCTTTATTAATACCAATGAGAAGAATACAAGAGATTGAGTACAATGATCAAAATTCTAATAGAATTGATTTCTGGAGAACAGAATTGAAAAAAATTAGGCTTAGATAAACCCTAATTAATGGAGACTAAAACCCTTGATAAAACCCTAAATCTCCTTGCAGTTGTCTCGTCTCTGAATCTTGAAAATAGCTTATATAGGAGAGTAGAAAACGTAGGCATAATTCCAAAAGTGAAAATAAGGGACACATCCCTAAAATCAAACTTAATACACAAAACATTCTCCTCATAAAAAAGATATAAATTACATCCTTATTTTCAAATACTACAATTTTCTTCCCTATAACACCCCTCTTCTCCATTGCAGCAATGTTGATTCTTCATATATGGATGTTATTCTTACATCCATAATTAAAATTTGCACCCCATTAATAAACGCAATAACTTCTTGTAGAAACGATGGATTAACAAACTGTTTTTACCATTAAATCACAAATTTTATTATCTTTCTAATGAGTGGCATTGTGCATATGTAAAAACAACGCAGGACAAACTATTTGTGGATTATATGGTATGATCGCAGACAATTCAGCAATTATATGCAATAATTACAGAAATGTCTGCAACTATATGCAATAATTGCAGACATGTCTGCAACTATATGTAATAGTTGCAGACATTTATGCAACTATATGCAATAGTTGCAGACATGTCTGCAATTATACCATATAATTGTAGAAATAGTTGCAACTGTATGCGATAATTGCAGACATGTCTGTAATTATACCATACAATTGCAGAAATGTCTGCAATTATATGCAATAATTGCAGACATTTTTGCAACTATATGCAATAATTACAGACATGTCTGCAATTATACCATATAATTGCAGAAATGTCTACAATTATATGCAATAGTTTCAGATTTGAAAAAAAATTGAAGATATTTAAAATTTGCAGAATTGTCTGCAAATATATGGAATAATTGCACCTTTACTGCAAATATGATTTCTTTTGGTATCAACAATGGATCTCATTTTAAAGATCATATTTTTTTGATTTTTTGGTGAAAACGGTATGGTGATCCGATGTTTCTACAAAAAGTTATACGTGTTTGAAATGTTAAAAAAGTAAAGGGTATTTGGGTCTTTGTGCGTGTGTGAATATGAAAACAGGGACCGGAAACTTATTAAAAAAACGGAGGGATATTTTGTGTATTTTCAAACCTTAGCAGGGATGTATGCCAAACGCACCCATTCCAGAATTTCCCCTTCGAATATCACAAATCTTCACCAAAACCCGAGCTGAAAATAGGCAGAAAAATGTCACGGACGTCTGTCACTTTATGATAGACGTTTGTCATATGTTTTGGGAAATCATCCCCTGAAGCCACATACGTCTGTCACAAAGACGTCTATCCAATTTCTTGGGTACCAAACCCCAAAGTCACATACGTCTGTCACTTTAAGACAGACGTCTATCGCCTGATGCTGGTCACAGCACTCCACCTTCATCGCCATATCTTCCTCCTCCGAGCTCCAATTTGCGAACCATTTTCACCATTATAAAGCTACTTTCGAGCTCTTCAATTCTCCATATAGTGCCGCCAAAATTCAACACTCTACCTCGACACTATATCCATCTCCAACTCCAATGGTACCATACCATCATCAACAACCGATAGCACCAATTATCACCACATCTACCTTCAACCAAACGTGAATGCTTTCCCAATGAACTCCGGCAAATCCACCGCCCATTGCACTCCATCAATGAGCTCATGCAAAGCCCCCGCCCGCTAACGAAGTGTTGAAAACATCCAAATCCTAAACCGTCTCACCAAAGACTAGCACTCACCAAGAAGATAGAACCTCAATCTCTCATCGATACTCTTCCTCATCTACAACCAAGCTCTTCCCTCAAACGTGTCACCCCGTGACACCTAGCACTTCAACTAGCGAATCAAGTTCGAGCAATACTCGAACTTCCCAACCGACAATGCCTTAGTGAACATATCTGCCGTGTTATCCTTTGTGAGCACTTTTCAAAGATATACTTGCTTATCTTCATCTATGGCTACTAGAAATGACTCTCTCACTTCAATATGTTTAGTCTGTGAGCTAAACATCAAATTATCAGCCAAGTAAATAGCACTCTGACTATCATATCGAACATCAACACTATCATGCTCGTATCCCAAGTCACACAACAATCGGCTCAAGTAAAGTGTCTCCTTTGTCGCCTCCAATGCGGCTATCAACTCCGCCTCCGTAGTGGATAAAGCAACTACGGTTTGCAATCTCGATCTTCAACTTATGGCCGTACCACCAAGTGTGAAGACATATATGGAAGTTGATTTTCTCCGATCTCTATCACCGGTGTAGTCCGAATCACAATAACCAACCAACTTGCAATTCATCCACTTACTATCGCCAAAAATAAGACCATGAGATGATGTATCTCTAAGGTATCTCAATATAAGCTTCACAGGTTCCCAATACGACTTCCCCAGATTAGCTATATACCGACTAACCATCCCGACGGCATTTGTAATATCGGGCCATGTACACACCATAGCATACATTAGACTTCTAACCGCACTAGCATATGGCACATTTGCCATATAAGCCTTGTCTTCCTCCAAGATAGGTGATCCCATACTCGAAAGCTTCATATTTTTATTTTCCCGCTTATTTTTTGCCGCTGCTTCCTGTACACTCTTAAGCAGCGTTTAAGGAATTGTTTATTTTTTTTAATTATCTACCCATATAAACGCAGTTCTTTTATTAAAACGCTCCACCATATTTGCTGCGAATAATATATTTTCTTGTAGTTCCACTAAGGTCTGCAATCTCGATCTCCAACTTATGGCTGTACCTCCAAGTGTGACGACATATCCAGAAGTTGATTTTCTTCGATCCCTATCACCGGCGTAGTTCGAATCACAATAAAAAACCAAGTTGTAATCCATCCCCTTACTACTGCCAAAAACAAGACCATGAGATGATGTACCTCTAAGGTATCTCAATATAAGCTTCACAGCTTCCAAATGTGATTTCCCCGGATTAGCCATAAACCGACTAACCATCCCAACGGCATTTGCAATGTCGGGCCTCATACACACCATGACATACATTAGACTTCCAACTGCACTATCATATGGCACCTTTGCCATATAAGCCATGTCTTTCTCCAAGATAGGTGATCCCTTACTCGAAAGCTTCATTTGCAAAGGAAAAGGTGTATTTGACGCCTTTGCATTCTCCATGCTAAACCGACAAAGCACTTTCTCTATGTATTCCTTTTGAGTCAATTTCAACTCAAAACGCTTTCGATCCCTTTCTATTTCCATGCCTAATATCTTTCTTGCTTCTCCAAGATCCTTCATCTCGAACTCTGATTTCAGTTTTAGCTTGTTGATTTCATTCTTATCCTTAGAAGCAATGAGCATGTCGTCCACGTACAAGAGTAAATACACCCAACGATCATTCTTCAACTTCTTGAAATATACACAAGCATCTTTGATGCTTCTATCAAAACCATTTTCAATCATAAAATGATCAAATCTCTTGTACCATTGTCTAGGTGATTGCTTTAAACCATATAGTGATTTCTTTAACTTGCAAACCAAATTTGACTTACCATCCACAACAAAACCTTCTGGTTGCTCCATGTAGATGTCTTCCTCCAAGTCACCATGCAAGAAGGCAGTTTTCACATCAAATTGCTCCAACTCCAACTCCAAGTCGTGAATAACAACTATGGCAAGTAATATCCGGATAGAAGTATGGCGCACAACCAATGCGAATATCTTATCATACTCATTTCCCTTCCTTTGTGCAAACCCCTTAGCCACTAGCCTAGCTTTGTATCTTCCATCGTCTTTCACCTTGTATATCCATTTAGCACGGTTTCCTTTAGGAAGTGGAACCAAGTCCCAAGTTTGATTCTTCATCAATGATTGCATCTCTTCCTCAATGGCACAAATCCACTTGAGCTATCATTCGACTCCATGACGTCATCAAATGTTGTAACGAAAATTCTAACTCGAGACCACTCAAATCAAAACCCCAAAAGCACAGCTGAAAACGAGATCGTGATACGAAGTGTAAAAACAACCAATCAATAACTCAATCTAAATCTCAACCAATACAATATTCGATCACAATCCCCAAACAAGCAATATAAAACCAAAGCAATGACGGAGAATAAATCACACAACGATTTATGGTGGTTCCACTAACGTTGTGTTAGTGTACATCCACTTTAAGAGAGAGCTTTTATTAATATCAATGAGAAGATCAGTACAAGAGATTGATTACAATGATAAAAAATTCTATTAGAATTGATTTGTGGAGAAGGGAATTGAAGAAAATTAGGTTTAGATAAACCTAATTAGTGGAGGCTAAAACCCTTGCAATCACTTTTCTGTCGCATACAAATCTGGATCCACAAAATAGCTTATATAGGAGAATAGAAAACCTAGACAGAGTTCCAGAATTACCCCTTTGAATATCACAAATCTTCATATCAAGCCCAGACCAAAACACTAGCAGAAGTCGCCATAGACGTCTGTCACAAAGCAACAGACGTCTGTTCAAAGTCTCGAAAAAACTTTCCTTGAAGCCTCAGACGTCTGTCGATGTTGAAGGTCAATGGAAAAATCTGCTACAGCCTCAAACGTCCGTCCAAAACGACAGACGTCTGTCCTAACTTACGTCCTAACTTTTGGGTTCCAAGCCCTGAGGCGACAAACGTCTGTCGCTGTTGCTTCAGCACCACTCCACATTCTTCGCCATATCTTCCTCCTCCAAGCTCCGATTTGCGAACAGTTTTCTTCGCCACCAAGCTACTTCCAACCACTTTAATTTCTCCATATAGTATCACCAAAATTCAATAATAAGAACCTTTTAAATCTCAAGATTTCAAACTACAAAATAAATGATGCTAAGTTCCATATTCTTACTATCCAGTATATGAAATTCAACTTTTTGAATGATAAACCATGATAATGAGTAAAAACAAAGATTTGTGAAACAAAATTGAAAACGCGAATCGGAAAATGAACTTACGATCGGGGGAAGGTGCTAGCAGGGAATGGAGTAACGCTGGTATATTTGGAGCATGTGGAAAAAGAAGAAAAATGAAGGTTAAAAAGTGCTGCTTCGTCCAGATTCAAACCAGAGACCTTGTGAGTGCTCAAGTGATAACCAAGTACACTAAACCCGATTTGTCCAAATGCTCAAATATGTTTTATCAATAACTACAAATCAAAGCAAAATGATATGTATGTAAATAAGCATATAACAAACTCCATGTAATAAGTAAAAAGATAACTATGTGTGACATTTGAGTTCATAATGCCAACTATAAAATTACTTAAATAATTAAAACAAAAGGAGTTCTGCATCGGAAATATATTCTGCATGCTGGTAAGACAAACTTAAGTTGTGTTAAAATGCTATGAAATACAAAACAAAAAAGGATCTATTAAAAGGACACCGGTATTTACAAAGGGGAGGCTAATTTTTATTTAAAATCCGATTTACTGAGGGAGGGTTAAAGAATATTCAAACTGGTATTAAAAAAATCATATGATGACATCAAAAATGGAAATATATAAAATCATGCTATGACATCAAAAATTTAGTCAATGAGATCCCATTTACTATGTAGGATTTACCATGTACATCAGCCAACGGCCATCTCAATGTTAATTTTCTCATGTAAAAGGATCAAACTAGTATATATAGTTTTTATAAAAAAAAGTACGTGGAAACATAGGAAAATACCGACTTGCATCTAACATCGTAATATTACCTATTATGTGGTAAACAACAATTTCAAATTTAGGAGCATGAAGCGTTGAAATAAGAGAAGGGATGAACCTCCATGTGTACAGAAAACAACACCATAGAGATTTAAATTCTCTCGTTGGGAACCCGGTGTACCACTGGGCCAAAGAGTCATTAGGTTGCATCTTGAAATAACAATTGATATAATAGTTAAAGCAAATTTACCCAAAATAGAAACCAAATAAAGATGTCAATGATTGAACTTAAATAATACATATGACTTGTTTATGCACTATAAATATATTTATGAAAAATATTATTTATGCATGTTGTCAACAAAATGATCAACAGAATAAAAAACATGGATGCTACTACAAGGATATGGAGGGATGTTACGGTCAGGCAATTCACCAAACATCCGGTAGACACTTACTTGCAGGAACATTTCATCAAACAGTTTCGACAATAGAGAAGAATACTCTACCCCAATCATTGGCAGCTAATCCTATGGGTTCTGTGGACTTAGAAGTGTTGCAGACAAAGCAGAAGACAAGTGAAGGCACCCAGTTTTGATCAAGGAGAGAGATATGGAGCCGTGCACCTGTGGACGCGCACACATGCACATGTGTGCATAAAGATATAGACTGAGTATAATATGTAGTAATGGTCAAATTATGATGAGTTGGCAAATGTAATGAAATGAGTTGGCATGTAACGGCTAGTTGAAGATAACTGTGTATATATAGCTGGGTATATGCATGTAAATGATGGTATGAATTATCAATAAAAACTTACCAGTTCATTATTTTATTCCCTGCGTACTTCTTCCCTGCTATTTCTTTTGTTTATCTTCAAGTTATTCTTCTCTAATATCTGTCTTCACCCTCTTCGTATATTTGCAAATAACTGCAGCAATATCCCTTCATTCCCCTCTCTTATTTCCAGCACTCATCACCATCTTCTTTCTGACTGTATACTGTCATTTACCCTCTGCCTTCATCTTTATACCATGACTAACACAATATCATAGGCTGCCAAGAAACAAGAGCATCACAATTTGGTATCAGAGCCTCATGGTGAGTCAGATACTGACCCTTACCCTCAAAATCTATCATTATCAGACAACAGTGACGACCCTTGAGATGCTCTTCCACCCATTGATGCTGTCAACCTCGAAGAATTGTCACAACTAGAGAAATGGCAGAAGCAAGACCTTATCAACAACAGAAATACTCTATATCTCAAGAAATTGGAAAGAACAACTCAAGATATGGCCATCAACATAGCAAGAAATACTCAAGGACTTCAAGAAATTCAAGAAACGCTTGATAAGTCATTGGCGAATTTTTTTTCTAAATTCAGAGATTTGAAGGCTCACAAACAAGCTGAAGGAAGTTCCAGAGTTGATATTAACATATCTACGTCACTGCCACAATCTTCATCCCAGTATTTCAAATCTAGTATTTATGTACCACCCATCAAAGACCCTCTCTATTACCAAGGCCTGATACATTCAACTTGGATCACTCTCCATCCAAACCATTTGATCACCAATCTACTTACCTAAAAGACACATCAAAGATCATGACCAAGATGGATTTTCCAAAATTCACTGGAGAAGACAGAGTCATTGACTGGCTTCGGCAAGTTGAGCAATTCTTTTCTTACAACAACGCCAACATCCAAGAATGGGTTCACGTATGTTCATACCACCTCAAGAAAGAAGCACTTCAATGGTTTTATAGATATTCACACAATGTTCCAGATTATAATCAGTGGTCAGTCTTTTATAAGGCCATACAGGTTCGATTTAATACTGATGAATAACATAGACCTTATGATACATTTTCTTCTCTGAAACAAACAACCACTGTCATGAATTATGTTAATCGGTTTGAGAAATTAGAGGGTCTAATAGAACACATTACACCCACTCGTCTTTTACAAAAAAAAAGAGGCTTAAAAGGTGAGATTAAATATATGGTTATAGCCGCTAACCCCATAGATTTTGACTCAGCAGTTTCCTTAGCCAAAACATTTGACACAAGCTGGCTGTTAAAACAAGGAAATAAAAAGAAATTTAATTCTTACCCTTCTAAAAAAAAATTGACAGTACCCAGCCCTCTTCACAAAAAACTGTTATTAAACCTTTTGAAAATTTGGCCGAAATAAAAAAACTCTCACCTCAAGAATTTTCAAAAAAGAAAAAAAATAATATTTGTTATGGATGTAATGAAAAATACCACCATGGTCATAAGTGCAAAGTAAAACATATACATATAATATATAATAGAAGGAATTATTGATTTAGACAATGCTACTGACACTGAGGATAATTCATCAGAGGATAATCTAAAAATGAATGACTCGGAAATTAAGCAAGAGCATGACAAAGCATTATTTTCCATTTCTATAAGTATAAATGCTTTATTGGGAATCCCTACACTACACACTATCAAAATAAAGGGTAGCATCAACAATAAATCAATGATATTACTTATTGATTCGGGCTCTACTCACAGTTTTATTAACAGCAAATTAACCAAGAAATTAAAACTGCCAATACATCAAACCAAAACTTATGAGGTGCAGGTTGGAAATGGCCAAAAGCTACAAAGTAATGAAATATGTTCTAAAATTTTACTTACTTGCCAAGGATGCAAAATGCCTATAGATTTACTATTATTGCCTATGGAAGGTTGTGATGTTGTCTTAGGAATTCAATGGATGAGAGTATTTCATGAAATTTGTTTCAACTTTCAAAAACTACAGGTAAGATTTAAATACAATGGAAGGGAATTTATGTGGAAAGGGTTAACAAATTCTGAAGTTCAACATTTAAATGATAAAAATATGTCAAAGGAATTAAATTCTTCTTCTTTGAAATTTATGTTACTTTCTACTGCCATACGTACACTCTCTGTTGAAAATATTCACCCTGACATTACTCACATACTTACTGATTTTCAATCAGTAACAACACCACAAAATTCACTTCCACCCAAAAGAGAATGTGATCATAAAATCCTACTGCTGCATGGTTCAAAACCAGTTTGTCTGAAACCCTATAGACATTCTTATCATATAAAAAGTGAGCTTGAGAAATTGACCACTGAAATGTTAGACATTGGCATTATTAGAAATAGTAATAGTGCATTTTTAGCACCTGTTGTCATGGTTAATAAAAAGATGGCTCCTGGAGATTATGTATTGATTATAGGGGATTAAATAAATTAACAATTAAAGATAAATTCCCTATTCCCCTTATTGATGATTTACTAGATAAGCTATATGGTTCCAAATATTTTACCAAACTTGATTTAAAATCAGGTTATCATCAAATTAGGATGCATGAAGATGACATTCATAAGACAGTATTTAGAACACATAATGGACACTATGAATTTCTAGTCATGCCATTTGGATTATCCAATGCACCTTCAACATTTCAAGCTCTTATGAATTCAATATTCAAAATTTTCTTAAGACATTTTATTTTAGTATATTTTGATGATATTTTAATTTATAGCAGGTCATGGGATGATCACTTGGATCATTTAAAAATCACACTGCAAATTTTACAAGACAACAAATTAGTCATTAAGCTCTCCAAATGCTCATTTGCTGAAGATAAATTGAAATATCTTGGTCATATCATCTCAGAGCATGGTATTTCTGTTAATAAAGATAAAAAACTAGAGCATTGCTTGAATGGCCACAACCACACAACATAAAGACATTAAGGGAATTCTTGGGTTTGTCTGGGTATTACAGAAAATTTATAAGAGGATATGGATGTTAGCATATTGATCCATTTCCTGTTTGGGCTTTTTATCCTTTTCTTATGCTTTCTATCTATATAAACCTATCTTTGTAACCCTAATGTAATCAATCTTTTTGCTCAGCCGTCTTGCTGAATAATATGAATTATCTTCTTCTTCTTCTTATTTGATTTTACAAACGTTTTACAAACGTTTACATGGTATCAGAGCCTGGTTCCTGTTTCTGCCCGCTGCCTCGTCGCTGCCTCATCGATGTCTTGTCTTCCTGCCTCAGCCCGAAACCCTAGTCTGGTATCATCATCTTCTCCAAACCCTAACACCCACCTGAAGCCCGAAACCCTAGCCCGCTGCCTACCGCCCTAGTCCCCAGCCTGCCTCGTCCCCAGAGCCTCATCCCCAGAGCCTGCCTCGTCCCCAGCCTGCTGAATCACCCACCAAACCACCAGCCTACCGATCTCCCCCAGAGCCCCGTCAACAGCCTGCTGCCCTAGTCCCCAGCCTGCCGCCCTAGTCCCCAGCCTGCCCTAGCCTCCAGAAACCCTAGAACCCCGAAACCCTACCCTGTCTCGAAACCCTAGTTCCCCGAAACCCTAGCCCAATTGATACCAGGCTCGACCTGAAGCGTTTGCTTGTCTCGACCTGAAGCAGTTGCTGACTTCAAAATATGGCAGGAGGTGATGATTCATCACAAGCTATTAGTGTTCGTTTAGATGGAAAAACTATTCTTATTGGAGTTATGTCATGAAAAAATTTCTGAAAGGAAAACAGATGAGGGGATATATTTCTGGTGTTATTGTGGCTCCTGAAACTGCTAATGTTGAATCAATGGAGAAATGGGATACCAACAATTCAAAGATCATCACTTGGATTAATAATTCCGTTGAGAATAAAATTGGTATGCAATTGGCTAAGTATGATACTGCTAAGCAAGTTTGGGACTATTTGGAGTGACTTTTTGTGCGCTCTAACTTTGCCGTTCAATATCAATTAAAGGCTGATATTCGGTCATTGTCTCAGAATGATCGAAATATTCAAGATTTTTATTCCGAAATTACTGCTCTTTGGGATCAATTGGCTATGACTGAGGATGCCGAGCTTAGGTCATTTGCTCCATATATCGCTCGTAGGGAGGTACAACGTCTTGTTCAATTATTGATGGCTCTTCGACCAAAGTACGAGCATTGTCGTGCGTCCATCCTACATCGCACCCCTTTACCTTCTGTTGATTCTGTTCTACATGAATTATTAGCTGAAGAAACTCGCTTGAAGTCTCAAACTGAGAAAGTTGCACATACCACTTCTGCATCTGTTTTTTCTACAGGGATTTTACCAATCCCGTCTCAACGCAACAAGATAAATATCAAGAATGGTCGTGATTGTAATTACTGTAAACAACCAGGCCATTGAAATCAATGTCCTGAATTATTGGCTCGTCAAAAAAATCAAAGTTTTAAGCAAGGTGATAGATCACAACAGCAACAACGTGGTAACCAACAACAGTCCTTCTCTACTGCACAAGGATATGGACAGTCACGTGGTAGTTCCCAGCCTAAGACTGCTGCATTGGTACATCCTTTTGGTGAATCAGGTGTGGATTCCTCTATGGACTCTCTTGCAGAACAATTTCAGAAGTTCCTTGCTAGCCAGTCTTTGTCTCAAAACATGACTGCTCCTCAGTCTCAGCACTTTGCCATGTCAGCTCCCTCCATATCAGGTTTGAATTCTCCTTTGTGGATTTTGGATTCTGGTGCTTCATATCATATGTCCCATGATTGTTCATCATTTATATCTATGTCTTTTGATTCTCGCTCACCTTCTATTTTGACTGCTGATGGCACACCTTTGCCATTAACAGGAATCGGTACAATTCAAACCACACACGTTTCCCTCCCAAATGTTTATTGCATTCCTAAATTAACTATGAATCTTGTGTCGGTTGGACAACTTTGTGATCTTGGATATCTTGTTCATTTTTCTTCTACCACTTGCTCTGTGCAGGATCCCAACTCCAAGAAGTTGATTGGGACAGGCTGTAGGCAGGGCGGTCTCTATGTTTTGGATGACTTGCACATTCCAAGTCATGCCGCTGCTGCTAGTATTGACCTTTCTTCTTTTCATTTAACTCCATTGTCTTCTAAGTTTTATTTGTGGCATTCTAGACTTGGTCATATTTCAAGCTCTCGTCTTAAATTCTTATGTAATTCTGGTGTTTTGGGAGATTTACGTTCTCATGATATTTCAGACTGTAGTGGTTGTAAACTTGGAAAATTTTCTGCTTTACCCTTTAATCAAAGTGTTTCTACTTCCACTGCACCTTTTGATTTAGTTCACTCTGATGTTTGGGGTCCAGCACCCATTCCCACAAAAGGTGGGTGCAGATATTATGTCTCTTTTATCGATGACTATACTCGTTATTGTTGGGTTTTTCTGATGAAACGTCGTTCTGAGTTTATTGATATATATACTGCCTTTCAAGCATATGTTAAAACACAACACTCTGCTATTGTTAAATGCTTTCGTTCTGATTTAGGGGGGGAATATACTAAGGGAGACCTTTCTAACATATTCACGGCTGATGGTACTTTGCATCAGTCTTCCTGCACTGATACCCCGCAACAAAATGGTGTTGCTGAAAGAAAACATAGACACATTGTTGAAACCGCCCGTTCTATGATTCTTTCAGCTAGCGTTCCAAAAGAATTTTGGGGAGAAGCTGTTCTTACTTCCGTGGATCTTATTAATAAGATCCCGATTTCTCATATTTCTGGTATTTCTCCTCATGCCAAGTTGTTTGGTCAAACTCCCGATTACTCTCACCTAAAAGTGTTTGGTTCCACTTGTTTTGTTCTTCGTCCACACGTAGAGCGTACAAAATTATCTTCGTGTGTTGCTATATGTGTTTTTCTTGGGTATGGTATTGGACAAAAAGGCTATCACTGTTATGATCCTTCTTCAAATAAATTATATGTTTCTCGTCATGTTTCCTTTATTGAGCATATTCCCTTCTACTCTATTCCAGCTAGTCCTCATAGTATGACTAAGTCTGATCTTATTCACATTGATCCATTTCCTGCTGATAACCCCTCTGATTCACCACCCCTTACCATTGATACACCATCATCCATACACTCTGTTCCTCCTCCTTCTGCAGGTGACACTTTATCTCCTGCTACTACGACTGTTCAAACACCTCCTGTGATGACAGATCCTGTTTAACCTCGCTATCCCACTCGCACACGTAAATCTACTCAATTATCATATTTTGCTTACTCTTGTTACTCTCGGGCTTTTGCTTCATTTCTTGTTTCCATTGACACTTTCTATGAGCCTTCTTCTTACTCGGAGGCTGTTCGTTCTCCTGTGTGGCAACGTGCTATGTCTGAGGAAATGTCTGCTTTAGACAAAACTGGTACCTGGGATCTTGTATACCTTCCTACTGGGAAGAAAACTATTGGTTGTCGATGGGTATATAAGATTAAAACCAAGTCAGATGGTTCTATTGAGCGATACAAAGCTCGTTTAGTTGCTAAAGGATTTGCCCAAGAGTATGGCATGGATTATGAGGAGACAATTGCTCCTGTGGCTAAGATGACATCTGTTCGGGTTCTTATTGCTGTTGCGTCCAGTCGTCAGTGGGACATCTCTCAAATGAATGTTAAAAATGCTTTTCTTAATGGAGATCTTAAGGAAGAAGTTTACATGGTTGCTCCACCTGGTGTTTCTTATGCTCCAGGTCAGGTTTGCAGGCTTAAGAAAGCTCTATATGGTCTTAAGCAAGCACCACGTGCTTGGTATGAGAGATTTTCGAATGTTGTAACATCACTTGGTTTTACCTCTAGTCCCTATGATTCAGCACTTTTTGTCAGATTGACTTCTGCAAGCCGTATTCTTCTTCTACTATATGTAGATGATATGATCATTACAGGTGATGACAGTAATGGTATTGTGAGCATTAAAGCCACATTGTCTCGTTGTTTTGATATGAAGGATTTGGGTCATCTACGTTACTTTTTAGGCATTGAAGTAGCTTCCTCAGAAAAAGGCTATCTTCTTTCCCAATCCAAATACGCCACTGACATTATTCATCGTGCTGGTCTTACTGATACACGTCATGTTGATTCGCCACTTGAGGTAAATGCCCGATATACTCCGACCGATGGGAGTCCTCTTTCTGATCCCACTTTATATCGTTCTATTGTTGGTTGCCTTGTATATCTGACCATCACTCGTTCATATATTGCCTATGCTGTTCACATTGTTAGCCAGTTCGTATCTTCCCCTACCTCTATTCATTGGGCTGCTGTTATGCGCATTCTTCGTTACTTGCAAGGAACACTTTATCAGAGTCTTTTGTTCCCATCGACCCCATCTTTGGAGCTTCGTGCCTTCTCTGATGCAGATTGGGCTGGTGATTCAACGGATAGAAAATCCACAACTGGATTTTGCATATTTTTAGGTGATTCCCTTATTTCATGGAAGAGCAAGAAACAGGATGTTGTTTCTCGGTCTTCCACTGAGGCAGAGTATCGTGCTATGGCCTCCACTACATCTGAGATCATTTGGTTACGCTGGCTGTTGGAGGATATGGGTGTTTCAATTTCTTCTCCCACTCCTATGTATTGTGACAATAAGAGCGCTATTCAAATTGCTCATAATACTGTTTTTCATGAGCGCACCAAACATATTGAGATTGACTGTCATTTCATTCGGTATCACTTGCTGCATGGAACTATTTCTCTGCCTTTTACTTCATCATCGACGCAACTTGCAGATTTCTTCACGAAGGCTCACACTATCGAACGTCATAGATTTTTCATTGGCAAACTCTCGATGCTTCTTGCTGTACCATCGCGTGTTTGAGGGGGGATGTTAGCATATTGATCCATTTTCTGTTTGGGCTTTTTAGCATTTTCTTATGCTTTCTATCTATATAAATCTATCTCTGTAACCCTAATGTAATCAATCTTTTTGCTCAGCCGTCTTGCTGAATAATATGAATTATCTTCTTCTTCTTCTTCTTATTTGATTTTACAAACGTTTTACAAACGTTTACAATGGAATAATAGCAAAACCTCTCACCTCAATGCTCAAGAAAGACTCTTCTACTGGACACCAGAAGCCAATTAAGCATTCTATAAACTCAAGTCTTGCCTCATCAATCCACCTATATTATCCATGCCAAACTTTAATAAGGACTTTATAGTGGAATGTGATGCATGCAGCTTGGGTATTGGTGCAGTTTTACTCCAAAACAATAAACCAATAGCTTACATAAGCCAAGCTTTACAGGGAAGAAATCTGCACCTCTCAATATATGAGAAAGAACTGTTAGCATTAATACATGCAACAAAAAATGGCTACAATACCTGTTAGGCAGAAGATTCATAATAAGGACAGATCATCAGAGTTTACAACATCTTCTCTCTCAAAAGCTAACCATGGGCATTCAAGGAAAATGGCTTGCAAAACTACATGGCTATGACTATGAAGTACAATATAAAAAGGGAAAAGAAAACAAAATTGTTGATAGTCTATCAAGGCCCCATGAGCAGCCTAGTATACATGCAATCTCAATGTTGCAGGCAGACTGGATATCAGAACTTAGAAAAGAATTAAAACAAAGCCTATTCTATGAAAGCAAGAGAGATCATATTTTTAAAGGTTGTTTGCCATCTGAAAAATATAAAATTATTGATGATCTTATTTTTTACAAAGGAAGAATATTATTTGATCCAGAACTGACATCTCTCATTCAGGCAATTCTTTTTTAATTCCATTCTTCACCATTGGGAGGGCATGCTGGTGTAAGAGAAACAATGTAAAAAATAAAAAGAGTCTTCTTTTGGAAGCACATGAAAAAATCAATTGAAGCCTATATTCAACAATGTGACAATTGCCAAAGAGCTAAATCTAAAAATATTGCTTCTCCTGGTTTTGCTATAGCCTCTCCCTATACTTGACCATGCTTGGACTGATATTACAATGGATTTCATCACTCATCTACCCAAAAGCAACAACTCAACTGTCATCAATGTTGTAGTGGATAGATTATCAAAATACTCTCACTTCTTTCCACTTCAACATCCTTATACTGCTAAACAAGTTGCAAAAATACTTTTTGATGGAATTTTTAAGCTTTATGGCATGCCATAGAGTCAATAATCAGTGATAGAGATTCTATTTTCCTGAGTAATTTTTGGCAGGAGTTATTTGATTTACAAGGGCGTTCATTGAAATTTAGCTCGGTCTACCACCCTCAAACAGATGACCAAACTGAAATTACAAACAGGATATTGGAAAATTATCTAAGATGTTTTGTGTGCCTTCATCCTTATGAATGGGCTAACTGGTTGAAATTGGCAGAATTTTGGTTTAATACATCTTGGAAAGAACCAACAAAACTTACACCATATGAAATATTATATTGCAAGCAACCTCCAACACTTTTATCTTATGTTCCCCATACAGCCAAAGTACAAGAAGTTGAACAACATTTATTTTCCAGAGACATTACACTTCAATTTCTTAAGGACAGCTTACAACTGGCTCGGGAAATTATGCAAAAATTCATAAATAAAAGAATAATAGAGAGACACTATTCAATTGATGACTGGGTTAACTTGAAACTACAACCATACAGACAAATATCAGTCAGTTCAACCAAGACTACAAAGCTTTCACCAAAATTCTATGGGCCATTCAAAATAATTCATAAGATTGGTAAAGTGGCTTATAAATTAGAACTACCAGTCTCGGCATAAATACATCCAGTCTTTCATATCAGCCAATTAAAAAAGAAAATAGGTTCACATACCACTATACTGCATGAGCTACCATCAACAAAAGAGCAATTGGTTGAAGAACCAGAAAGAATTTTGGATAGAAGACTTATTCCCAGAGATAACAAAGCAATGGTACAAGCTTTGATAAAATGGAAAAACAAACCAATTATTGATGCAACTTGGGAGGATTACTGGCCTATGGTGAAGAAGTTTCCCACACTAGACCTTGAGACAAGGTCTCTTTTTAAAGGGGAGGGAATTTTTAAGGTCAGGCAATTCACCAAACATCTGGTAGACACTTACTTGCAGGAACATTTCATCAAACAGTTTCGACAATAGAGAAGAATACTCTGCCCCAATCACTGGTAGCTAATCCTATGGGTTCTGTGGACTTAGAAGTGTCGCAGACAAAGGAGAAGACAAGTGAAGGCACCAAGTTTTGATCAAGGAGAAAGATATAGAGCCGTGCACCTGTGCACGTGCACACGTGCACATGTGTGCATAAAGATATAGACTGAGTATAATATGTAGTAATGGTCAAATTATGATGAGTTGGAAAATGTAATGAAATGAGTTAGCATGTAACGGCTAGTTGAAGATAACTGTGTATATTTAGCTGGGTATATGCATGTAAATGATGGTATGAATTTTCAATAAAAACTTACCAGTTCATTCTTTTATTCCCTATGTACTTCTTCGTTATTTTGTTTATCTTCTGGTTATTCTTCTCTGATATCTGTCTTCACCCTCTTCTTATATTTGCAACTAACTACAGCAATATCCCTTCATTTCCCTCTCTTATTTCCAGCACTCATCACCACCTTCTTTCTGACTGTATACTGTCGTTTACCCTCTGCCTTCATATTCATACCTTGACTAACACAAGATCACAGGCTGCCAAGAAACAAGAGCATCACATGGGAACTGTTGTCGGAAATTCTAACTCGAGACAACTCAAATCAAAACCCCAAAGCACAATGGAAAACGAGATCTCGGTAAGAAGTGTAAAAACAACCAATCAATTCTCAATTCAATCCAAAACCAATCACAGTCTCCAAACAAACAATAGATAATCAAAGCAATAACGGTAAAATAAATCACACTCTGATTTATAGTGGTTCAACTAACGTCTTGTTAGTGTACATCCACTTTGAGAGAGAGCCTTTATTAATACCAATGAGAAGAATACAAGAGATTGAGTACAATGATCAAAATTCTAATAGAATTGATTTCTGGAGAACAGAATTGAAAATAATTTGGCTTAGATAAACCCTAATTAATGGAGACTAAAACCCTTGATTAAACCCTTAATCTCCTTGCAGTTGTCTCGTCTCTAAATCTTGAAAATAGCTTATATAGGAGAGTAGAAAACGTAGGCATAATTCCAAAAGTGAAAATAAGGGACACATCCCTAAAATCAAACTTAATACCCAAAACATTCTCCTCATAAAAAAGATATAAATTACATCCTTATTTTCAAATACTACAATTTTCTTCCCTATAACACCCCTCTTCTCCATTGCAGCAATGTTGATTCTTCATATATGGATGTTATTCTTACATCCATAATTAAAATTTGCACCCCATTAATAAACGCAATAACTTCTTGTAGAAACGATGGATTAACAAACTGATTTTACCATTAAATCACAAATTTTATTATCTTTCTAATGAGTGGCATTGTGCATATGTAAAAACAACGCAGGACAAGCTATTCGTGGATTATATGGTATGATCGTAGACAATTCAGCAATTATATGCAATAATTACAGAAATGTCTGCAACTATATGCAATAATTGCAGACATGTCTGCAACTATATGTAATAGTTGCAGACATTTATGCAACTATATGCAATAGTTGCAGACATGTCTGCAATTATACCCTATAATTGTAGAAATAGTTGCAACTGTATGCGATAATTGCAGACATGTCTGTAATTATACCATATAATTGCAGAAATGTCTGCAATTATGTGACGACCGCCCATGACCCCTGCACCTAATCTAGGGATAGAGCGCTGTAAAGTGTGCCAGGCGACCATGGACGATTGTCAAGGTAAGATTTAAAACAACAGAATCTATCGTATTACTCACAACGCATGGACAAAATACAATAGAACATATGTATAGTGAAGCTTTACAGAACAAAATGACATCATATAAAACTCCATAATAGTTGAATACAAGCATCCACATAGTCAATTCATCAAGCCTCACTACATATCTCTCAGAGAATACAAAACAGCGGAATATCCAGTACATATAATAAGAAGGTACTATGCAACCCTCAAGCTCGTCTTCGATATCAGCATCGTGAAAAGAGAACAGCACCTGTCACCTGCTACCTAGTCTGCCCGTCCCAAAATGGACGAACAGCCCAAGGCAATAAGAATTAAAACATAAAGCCTTGAGTCAGACAACAGTCTTAGTGAGCAGTAAATTAACTAACAACATACCAAAAGAGCATAAAGGAAAAGGAATAGGAATACAACCCTCCCACTCCAACCTCATTCTACGGTGATAGCTCCCAGACACACACTAAGCAGAAGCAAACATAGCAGAGCATACAATTTAAAGTAAAACTACTATCACTCGAGTCAAGGACGATGTTTTCCAAGTACCAAGGCCTAAATCAGATAAGCACCCAGAAAATACCGCTCTTGAGTCCGAATGACGATACACCCAAACATCCATGACTCTGGCTATCACTATTATCATTGCTTCGATATCACCGTTAATTGAATGACCGGCACATTCTTTCAGCCGTCCGTCAAGGGCTAATGGAAACCCCGGTTCTAGACATAACTCCCGCACGTCGTCGCAGCCCGTGCCTAGGACTATCGAATCTGCCCAGAGTACTCGACCATCAACAGTTGGCCGTTGGGACTATCGAATCTGCCCAAACGTACTCTTGCTTAGAGCATGCTAGAACCTTCAACAACGATGCTATCCAAGCCTCCTAGTCATCCTCCTCGACGACTATTCTCATATCCATTCATTATCCTCAACTCGAATCATATCACCGAGTTATCAACATGCTTGGAATGATCCCGTCTGGATTAGACCAAGTCTTCATCATATGATGCCTCGCTTCATTACATCCTCGCAAAACCTCATCTCAACATCACATCATCAAATCTATGCATAAGAGCTTCATCACCCCGCTACATATGCCACGAGCAGCTTTCCCAATCCAATAGCCTTTCCCTTGGCTTTTGAATCATCTTCGATCTAAATCTAATCATCAATCATCTAGTTCATAACAATCAATCGAATCAAACATCAATCCAAGCAATCAAGCATTCAAATATGATCTAAGTAGACAATTATAACAATAATGGCATTTTCGTAATTAAAGAGTTGAAAGTCCAATAAGCATGAAAACATGAACAATGTCTCTACAAACTTGATGAATGAACTTGCATAGGTTAACATGTGATAAAATGGATGTAACATCATCATGAACAATGGATCTACATGGATCTACACTTAGGATGAAGAAAATGTATGGAAATCACTATTTCAACACCAAAACGAGCCAACAATCCGATATACTCCTTTGGATCCGTGTGAGAGATAATCACCACTCACCAAATCACCTAAACAACCTCAAATCAATGCGCTTCAGATCTGGACAGCGAAGGATCAAGCTTGATCTATCACGAATCCGCTTCAAACGATGAAATCTCTCTTGAAAAGATGAAGATCTTCAACTTTAGCTCTTGAATCTTCAATCTTGATCTTTGATTTGGATGGAAGGAAGCACTAGATTAGAGTGGAGAAAAGAAGTGAAGAAGTGTAGAAGTCGAGCTCTCAAAATGGCAGCACTTCGTCGCTTCAAAATCTGGATCCCAAAAAGTGAGAACAACCCCTCCTATTTATAGCTGAAATTCCTTAAGTCGAAATCTGGCTATCTCCCTAAGTCGCTTCCGACTTACGACCTAAGCCTCTCCGACCTAACCCTTCTGCGCATCCAAACACCCAGCGACCTACGACCTAACGCAACGCGCGACTTAACACATAGGCTACGACTCAACTCCTCAGCGACCTAACACATCGCGACTTAACAACCATAGAAATCCACGACCTAACTTAGGTCGTTGCCGACCTAACACTTAACTGCCTTGCCGACCTACGACATAACGAGGTTACGACTTAATACCTTAGACTCCCACGCGACCTAACACTTAAGCCAACCCGCGACCTAACAACTTACTAAGCTACGACCTAAGACTTACAAAACCCTGCGACCTAACAACTTAGCATCCACGCGACCTAATGGTGTTACGACCTACCACTCAACTCTTAGGTCGCTCACTACAGCCCCAGCTTCCTTAGGTCGTTGCCGACCTAACTATATACTAGGTCGCTAACTCGCTAACCACTAGGTCGTAAGTTCCTTAGCTCGCGCTTCCCTTAGGTCGCAAACATTCTATATGCTGACCCAAACTAACTCGCGACCTAAACCACTACGCAATCTAACTGCTGGTCCTCCTTAGGTCGTTACCGACCTATCCCTTAGGTCGCTCAAAAACCCTTAACTCGCCCAAGACTCTTAAGTCTCCTATCTAAGGTCGTCTGCGACCTAAACCCAACATACTTAGGTCGCACCACATGCCTAAGTCGTCTACAACATAGCTCTTAACTCGCTACCATCCTATAGGTCGGTCACGACTTAGCTCTTAGGTCATCCACGACCTAGGACTTAGACAAATCTGCCTAAAAATCTGAAATGACATGAAAGTGCTAAAATTCCAGATTTTGACGAACATGTCGATCCGTAAAAATACGGGTCGTTACAAATTATATGCAATAATTGCAGACATTTTTGCAACTATATGCAATAATTACAGACATGTCTGCAGTTATACCATATAATTGCAGAAATGTCTACAATTATATGCAATAGTTTCAGATTTGAAGAAAAATTGAAGATATTTAAAATTTGCAGAATTATCTGCAAATATATGGAATAATTGCACCTTTACTGCAAATATGATTTCTTTCGGTATCAACAATGGATCTCATTTTAAAGATCATTTTTTTTTTGATTTTTTGGTGAAAACGGTATGGTGATCCGATGTTTCTACAAAAAGTTATACGTGTTTGAAATGTTAAAAAAGTAAAGGGTATTTGGGTCTTTGTGCGCGTGTGAATATGAAAACAGGGACCGGAAACTTATTAAAAAAACGGAGGGATATTTTGTGTATTTTCAAACCTTAGCAGGGATGTATGCCAAATGCACCCATTCCAGAATTTCCCCTTCGAATATCACAAATCTTCACCAAAACCCGAGCTGAAAATAGGCAGAAAAATGTCATGGACGTCTGTCACTTTATGATAGACGTTTGTCATATGTTTTGGGAAATCATCCCCTGAAGCCACATACGTCTGTCACAAAGACGTCTATCCAATTTCTTGGGTACCAAACCCTGAAGTCACAGACGTCTGTCACTTTAAGACAGACGTCTATCGCCTGATGCTGGTCACAGCACTCCACCTTCATCGCCATATCTTCCTCCTCCGAGCTCCAATTTGCGAACCATTTTCACCATTATAAAGCTACTTTCGAGCTCTTCAATTCTCCATATAGTGCCGCCAAAATTCAACACTCTACCTCGACACTATATCCATCTCCAACTCCAATGGTACCATACCATCATCAACAACCGATAGCACCAATTATCACCACATCTACCTTCAACCAAACGTGAATGCTTTCCCAATGAACTCCGGAAAATCCACCGCCCATTGCACTCCATCAATGAGCTCATGCAAAGCCCCCGCCCGCTAACGAAGTGTTGAAAACATCCAAATCCTAAACCGTCTCACCAAAGACTAGCACTCACCAAGAAGATAGAACCTCAATCTCTCATCGATACTCTTCCTCATCTACAACCAAGCTCTTCCCTCAAACGTGTCACCCCGTGACACCTAGCTCTTCAACTAGCGAATCAAGTTCAAGCAATACTCGAACTTCCCAACCGACAATGCCTTAGTGAACATATCTGTCGTGTTATCCTTTGTGTGCACTTTTCAAAGATATACTTGCTTATCTTCATCTATGGCTACTAGAAATGACTCTCTCACTTCAATATGTTTAGTCCGTGAGCTAAACATCAAATTATCAGCCAAGTAAATAGCACTCTGACTATCATATCGAACATCAACACTATTATGCTCGTATCCCAAGTCACACAACAATCGGCTCAAGTAAAGTGTCTCCTTTGTCGCCTCCAATGCGGCTATCAACTCCGCCTCCGTAGTGGATAAAGCAACTACGTTTTGCAATCTCGATCTTCAACTTATGGCCGTACCACCAAGTGTGAAGACATATATGGAAGTTGATTTTCTTCGACCTCTATCACCGGTGTAGTCCGAATCACAATAACCAACCAACTTGCAATTCATCCACTTACTATCGCCAAAAATAAGACCATGAGATGATGTATCTCTAAGGTATCTCAATATAAGCTTCACAGGTTCCCAATGCGACTTCCCCGGATTAGCTATATACCGACTAACCATCCCGACGACATTTGTAATATCGGACCATGTACACACCATAGCATACATTAGACTTCTAACCGCACTAGCATATGGCACATTTGCCATACAAGCCTTGTCTTCCTCCAAGATAGGTGATCCCATACTCGAAAGCTTCATATGCAAAGGTAAAAGTGTATTTGATGCCTTTGCATTCTCCATGCTAAACCGGCAAAACACTTTCCCTATGTACTCCTTTTGAGTCAATTTCAACTCAAAACAACTTTCGATTCATTTCTATTTCTACGCCCAATATACTTTTTGCTTCTCTAAGATCCTTCATTTCGAACTATGATTTCAAACTCAGTTTTAACTTGTTGATTTCATTCTTATCCTTAGAAGCAATAAGCATGTCGTCCACATACAAGAGTAAATACACCCAACAATCATTTTTCAACTTCTTGAAATATACACAGGCACCTTGATTCTTCTATCAAAACCATTTTCAAGCATAAAATGATTAAATCTCTTGTATCATTGTCTAGGTGGTTGCTTTAAACCATATAGTGATTTCTTTAACTTGCAAACCAAATTTGACTTACTATCCATAATAAAACCTTCTGGTTGCTCCATGTAGATGTCTTCATCCAAGCCACCATGCAAGAAGGCGATTTTCACATCAAGTTGCTCCAACTTCAAGTCGTGAATAACAACTATAGCAAGTAAAATCCGGATTGAAGTATGGAGCACAACCGATGCGAATATCTCATCATACTCCTTTACCTTTCTTTGTGTGAACCCCTTAGCCACTAGCCTAGATTTGTATCTCGCATCGTCCTTCACCTTGTATATCCATTTGCACCCAATAACATGGTTTCATTTAGGAAGTGGAACCAAATCCCAAGTTTGATTCTTCAACAACGATTGCATCTCTTCCTCCATGGCACAAATCCACTTCGATCTATCACTCGACTACATGACGTCATCAAGGTCCATCTGCTCATCTTGGACTACATGAAGAGCACAGTCCAAATTATCACAAAAGCTAAGATAGTTCCAATCACCATATCTATCGGGTGGCTTTATAACACGACGACCCACCTGACTAGCAATACCATCACCCAAACTCCTTTCGGCTCCACCTTGAACCGAATCCTCTCTAGAATCATGTACATCACCAACACTACTAGAGGAACCCTGTGGACCATGTGATGTTACATCAGCCGCTTCCTCCTCAAAATCATCTCCAATTACTCTACTTTCTCTACTCCTTGGACAAAATGTGGAAATAACTTTCTTCTCCTTTGATTCACCATGAACCAAATCCGGAACATCCGATGAGCTCTCATTCTCCTTGAACAAAGTCGACTAATCAAAAGTAACATAACGAGAAATCATAACCTTCTTCGTTTGTGGATTCCATATCCGATAGCCTTTTAATCCATCTGTAAAACTAAGAAAAATCCCCCTGAAAGCTCTAGGCTCAAGCTTATCATTTTCCGGATCATGCACATAAACTAGACTACCAAGCACATGAAGATAACTCAATTCAATGTTCTTTCCCTTTCACACTTCCTCCGGAATTTTGTTACCAATAGCTGAGCATGGAATTCGATTAATAATATGCACCACGGTTGACAAAGCTTCGGTCCAAAATCCCATAGACAAATCCGATGTCAATCTCAAGCGTCGAGCTTTCTCAAGTAGAGTATGGCTCATCCTATGTGCAACACCATTCGACTGCGGATCTCCCGATCTAGTAACATGCCTTTGAATACCATGATGCTTGCAAAACTCCATGAACTCTCCAGAAACATACTCTCCGCCATTGTCGAACCTTAGAACCTTTAAAGTCTTGCCACTTTCATTCTCAAAAAGAGCTTTCCATACTTTGAACTTTACAAATGCCTCCGACTTGGCCTTCATTACATACATCCATATTTTTCGAGAAAAGTCATCAATAAAAGAAATATAATAGCGAGCTCCCCACAAAGAAGCTACCGGTGCCGGTCCCCAAACATCCGTGTCAACATACTCAAGAACCCTTCTTGAATCATGTTTTCCCTCACCGAATGATACTTTAGTTTGCTTCCCCATGACACATTAGTCGCAAAACTCTAGTTTGTTGAAACTCTCTCCATCGATTATCTCCCTCTTTCGAAGAATATCCAAACTCCTCTTCGAGACATAACCCAACTTCAAATGCCACAACCTAGTCGCATCCAAGCCACGAGAACTATCAACTCCCACACAAGTTTCACCTTCTATAGTCACACCTTGAAGCAAATAAACACCATGAGTCCTAGCACCTTTCATCATCATAAGCGCACCATTCGAAACCCGCAAGTTATCACTCTCAATAGTGATCTTACAACCTAAAGTGTAACAATCCGAAATTTAACCCATAATAATTAATTCGTTAATTAACTAAATAATAAAATAACTCTATGAAATTATCAGAATTGAGCCACGAGAATTGCACCATTATGTCTGTGATAATTTTCTAGGCAATTTTCATATATAGAACGTCAGAATTCGAGTTAATATGAGCAAAGAACGAAATAATCAAAGAAACGATACATACATACATACATATATATATATATGTATGTATATATATATATATATGTATGTATATATATATATATATGTATGTATATATATATATATATGTATGTATATATATATATATATGTATGTATATATATATATATGTATGTATATATATATATATAGGTCGACCGGCCGGTCGACCTGGGCAAGGGGGCTGTCGACCGTCCGGTCGACCCGCCTTTCCTTTTGACAAGCGAACGAACGTTCGTTCGAACGTTCCAAAGCCTATTGGTGACGAGTTTTGCATTCTTCTGACCAATCCGGTCCATCTATTTATGCATCCGATGGCCCCTAATCAGCCTATGACGTGGTTGCATCTTATTCAATCTCCAAATCCAACAGTCCGAGATCCACTTCTACACCTATAAATAGACCCCTAGAGCTAACATTTTTTCTACTAGGTTTTCTCCAATTTGGTTCACCTTTCTAGGAATGACCCTAAATGGAATAATTTTTCCGAAGGAGAAAATCGTTATAAATTAAATTATTTTACAACTCCAAGTGGATCCGAGAAAACCAAAGGAAGAGCTTAGGATCAGAGGTGAGTAATTGTAATTATTTTAAGATTTCTTTAAGTAATTTAAAATAATAGGGTTTCCAATAGTTGCAGTTTTACTACGATTTTTGGAATAGCATTTTTAGTAATTTATTTACAGTTTTTAGAATTATTTTCAGTCTATTTCCTTTTAGCTATTCTTTTCGGTTATTTTAGTTTATTTCTCTTAATTATAGCTTTTCCGTTTATTTACAGTTTATTTACAGTATTTTAGTTTATTTACTGTTATTTATACGTTATTTACATCTTCTTTCTACGCTTTGGATTTTCTTTTATTTCCAGTTTTTTTTATTCCTCCTTCTTCTTCACGTATGGATTAGAATAGGATTAACGCGAATATGGATTAAATTTTAAGAAAACTGAAATAATGGAATATAAGACGTAAATTTCAAAGACGGTAATATAAATGGAATTTGACTGAAATTACGCCTAATTATGATATTAATTGGACCGAATTAAAGAGATTGGCCTATTTATAATTATGAGATGTAAATTATAAAGACTGTAATATAAATGGAATTGGATTGAAATTATACCTAATTATGATTAGAATTGGAATAATTAATTGGCTTAGTTATAACGTAGAATTATAACTAAAAGATGAAAGAATCTTATTTTCACACTTAAACCTTGGGTTAAGTAATAAGCATAATTATAACGTAGGTTATAATAAAAAATAAAACAGAATGAGGCTTATTTTAAGACTTAGGATAAATTAATAAGCGAAGATAGTAGGGATAAATTATAAAGGCTTATTTAAAATAATTTATCTAAGTTAATAAGCAAAAATGAAAGTAGGACCTGTACCAAATAACATTCCCTATTAGACAAAATGGTGGTCCCACATTAGCCTGAAGTGAGACGAGGGCACGCTTATGCTAAGAATGGTAGTAATTGATAAAATAGAAGTCCAAATCACCGGGGATTTGGATAAGGGGTGCAACTAGATATTGTTTGGATGACGGGCCAGTACCAACAACATTTCCCCTATAGATTCTAAGAACACACGGTGATCTCACGTTAGCCTGAAGTGGGATGAGGGGCACGCTTATGTTGGAGTTTGAGGTAATAAGAAGATCCAATAGATGGAGCAAAAGGTAGCATGGGCATGGTGGCAGTTACGCGTGCGACTTCCATTCAGGTGCTCAGTAATAGCTATGAGTTCTAAGCGCTTAGTATGAGTGTCTTTCGTTGACACCATTGCCTTCTGCGTAGAGAGCTATATATGTCGTCCGGATCCACAGTGGTTGCTCAGAGCATCTTTTCTAGATACCATTGGTTGTTGTGTAGGGAGTTATATAGCATCTGGTCTGCAGTAAGGTCTATGGACTAGCAGGCCGATCAAAAAGGGTAGAATTAGGGTTACATCCTAATTACAAGATTAGGAATTCAGCCTAATCAAAGCAGAAATCAAGGACAAGTGCAAGCAATCAAAGTTAACCTATCTTATAAATTGAGCAATATTTAATCGTACTTATTTCCAGTTTATCTCTTTCCTATTTCCTTTGTTATCCTTATTTATGCTAGAACTGTTGTAGAGTCTATTACTTTTACCTTGCTTAAAGAATCTAGTAATTACTATCATTCACCAGACTTTTAGTCTGACCCACTCCTCTATTTACCCATTTCCCCCCCATAGGTAAACACGGGAGAAGTCAGTAGATTGCTGTTGCTTGGAGTTTTCTTGGAGGAGTTCTCTACTATGTATTTTTTTTATTTCATCTTTAGTTCTTTTTGTGTACTGGCTTATTATGAGGGATATTATGTACTCTAATTTTGAGACTATGAATTTTTATTTCATAAGACATGATGGGTTTTGGATGTTGTATTTGGTATTTGACTTATTTATGAAGCAATTATGAAAGTTTTATTTTAAATAAGTTATTATTTTAATTTCCGCTATTTTTACCTATTTTTGTCTTGTGAATCTTAGTCTCCGTTAGTTTCAGTTATACCTACAACGCACCATGCCTTTTAATGTGTCCTTTTGGGTATATTAAGGGGTGTGGGGGTGTTTCATAAAGAATCCAGCTGCCCCAAAGAGATAAGAGACTTCCAAAATCCCAGAACATAGCGCACATTAGTGAGAGTACGAACCACTCCGTCAAATACCCGAATTTGCACGGAACCAATGCCTTTCGACTTATAAATAACACCATTACCCATAACAATTGAATTTCCTTCTTTGTAGATATAAGACGAAAAACAATTCCTATTCGGCGTCATATGGTAAGATGCCCCCGAATCAAGCATCCATTCGCTACCCGAAACATCCGATGCTACCGCCGCCAACACATCTACTTCTCCCTCCCCAACTCCACTCTCCACCACTACGGATGAAGTGCTACTTCCTGCTTTTCCTTCTCCTTGTCCGGACACTCATTCTTCCAATAACCGGGCTTCGTACAAGTATAGCACTTGCCCTTTCTTTCCTTTGACATTCCTCTCCAACTGGGGTTTCTTGATTTAAAACGCCCATGATTCTCCGTCTTCACATATCTCTCCTTCTCCACAAATAAACTGTGACCATTACTAGCACCACTACTTCCATCACCCAACTCCTTCATTTGATCCTGCAATTTCTCGCTAAGAAGACCCGTTTTGACATCATCTAGAGTCAAAGTATTCTGGCTATAGATCAAACTATTTGAGGAACCCATATAACGATCCACCAACGAACACAACAATATCATCGCCTTTTGCTCTTCCTCAATCTTCAAATCCACCGCATTCATCTTCATTAGCAAATCATCAAAAGTATTCAGGTGCGCCTTTAGCAAAGTACCTTCCTTCATCTTATAATGAAGAATGTTTACAACAAGATCAAACGATTAGTTAGTGACTTCTTTATATACAGCTCCTCCAACTTGTCCCAAATACCCTTAGCGGTAGTCTCACCACTAATTTCGGAGATAACATTCTCCCTCATAGCAAGTTGAAGTGTAGTGAATGCACACTCATCCATTTACTCTCTCTCAACATCTAAGATGTTTGCTGGCAACAAATGTGTGTCAAACACTACACGATGCACCCGATTCCTTCTTAGAACCGCTTTCATCTTCCATTATCACTTTTCAAAATCATTATCGCCATTCCACTTGTCTATAACCAATTGTGATCTCGAAGCTGCGTATGATCCACGTACATAAGGCGCTACACCACTTGGACTAACCATTGAGGAACTACCTGAGATATTGTCTGATTCCGACATTTCTACAACCACCTACCAACACCAAAGCTCCAATACCAAATGTTGTGGGAAATTCAAACTCGAGACCACTCAAATCAAAACCCCAAAGCACAGCGGAAAACGAGATCGTGGTAAGAAGTGTAAAAACAACCAATCAATATCTCAATCCAAAACCAATCATAATCTCCAAACAAGCAATAGATAATCAAAGAAATAACGATAAATAAATCACACACCGATTTATAGTGCTTCCACTAACGTCTTGTTAGTGTACATTCACTTTGAGAGAGAGAGTTTATTAATACCAATGAGAAGAGTACAAGAGATTGATTACAATGATCAAAATTCTAATAGAATTGATTCGTGGAGAAGAGAATTGAAGAAAATTAGGTTTAGATAAACCAAGGTATAAAATTCAGCTTTCTGTTTCCGTCGCATGTAATTTTTGAAATTTCGGTTCTGTTTCGAGAATTTCGAAAATACCATTTTAATTCCGATTTGCAAATTCCGTTGTCTTTTTTACATATAAATAGCTAAATACATTAATAAATATCCAGTACTAGCATAGATTATGATACATTCTTTGAACATGTATAAAATACATTGTTTAATGAAAAATATAAGAACATTTATACAAACTATTTTACACAATTTATCATTTTGAATTAATTCAATCAAGTAATTATTTTTACAATTTATCCTACACAAATTACCATTAGCTCAAAACAAATCCAAGAGCCTAGCCCACTTAGAAAGAAGCTGATGTTGGCATTGCTAAGTTGAACGCTTTTGTGCCCAGCCCACTTAGAAAATAAACTTCAATTGGGTTTCTCTCTACTTCTTTCATAACCCTAAATCAAAACCATGTCCACGAACCAAAAAGGTTATCGTTCACCGCTCGTAGTTTCTTTCTCCTTTCCCCTCGCTCGACGATTTCTTCTTGTTTAACGATTTATTTGCTCAATGTCCGCATCTCGTAAGATAAACAAAGGCAATTTTTTTTTCTTCTTTCGTTTATTTTAATGATCTCTGTTTATTTATTTTGATTTTCATTTATGCAATTGGCGGATTAGGGTTAATTTCTGTCACGACCCGACTTCCTATGCCCAGGAAATCGTATCGTTTTGAAGAAAAGAAAGAGGTGAGAAAATAGAAAAGATAGAAAAGAAGAAGAAACGACAACAGAATCTCAACAGCGGAACGAATAAAATATAATATATCACATAATATAATACATAGTATCATATACATCAGAGTTACACAGATAATACAACACATACTAGACAGTTATAAACACCTGTCTAGTTAATACAACTCACACATCACAGAGATACAACACAGCGGAAATACAAAATAAACTCTAACACAGCGGAACCACTATATATATCTACACGCTGAAGCCTCCTGCTCCATTGCTCCTCCAGTATTCGTCAAAGCTAACCTGAATCCCTTGGCTACCCGTAAAAATTTGGGTACCCGAGAGTTTATGAAAAACAGAAATAAACTTCGGGTCAGACATGGGTCTGGTATGAGTAACAGGGTAAAGTTGTTTAACTTTGAAAATCATTTGAAACAAAAGGTATCACGTAAGACTTCCCACACATAAACATGGAAAAGTTTTTACCTTACGCTAACCAAAACATTTGATAGGAAATCCAGTGATATTATAATAGTGTCTAGGGTTTCCAAGTAAAGCTAGAAAATAGCTGAAATGCTTACATCTCACATTTCAACATAGTTGGGCACAATCAAAACGTACGGCGCTTATTGGAGATTGGATTCCATACAATGGCTGGGCTACTGGGGTACCGCCCGTCACAGTACGTGGCCTAGATCACCGTACCGAGGAGTACGCCCGCTCCCCTGCAACACAAAGCCGGACCCGTTCCTTACTGAACAGTTCCAAACGAGACAACCCCGGCAGTAGGACGTCAACAACTGCCCACACAACGAAATAAAAAGGGACATCTAGACAGGGGAAAATCTCGCTCTCAAGTGGGGGCTACCCACGAAGCCTTGCTGCACCTCCCCTGTTTTAGCCATTCCCGGTTGATGAGGCTTGAGGTCACGATTACCTAAACAGAACTCATCACTTAGAATGCTCATCGTCCACCTGACGATGTGCTGAAAGCATTCAATCCATACAAGTTCGTTCCGGGTTCGAACGAAACCGAAGGCATTATCTCGTTACACTCATATTGGAATCATCCTCAGAGTTAACGACAATAACCCTTGCATTCTGAATCACCATCTCGAATCTATAAGTACTATCTCCGTCAAACTCATTACGGAATCACCCACAGAGTTATACTAACGAATAGTTCTTATACCTCGAGTCTTCACTTGCTCCATTTGAAATTCACGACCTAACGTTATTTTGGATCGATGTGGTATTCGGGTCTCCAGACCTGGAATCCCGGTATACGGAAACCCGATCCCGGTCTCATCGAAATCCAAACCGTGTCTTTTAAGGCCAAGTTGTTTTAAAGTTAAAACAATTCAATTCAATTATCTATATCAACACAGATAGATAAATTACAATATAACAATGGATATCACAACATCATCATAATAGATAATCAATATCATCTCAAACAAACATCCAAATCACAACAGATATCACTCGTCTCATAACTGAGATCACAATCAATCAATGGGATATCAATATCTTTCATAAGCAATGATTTATTATTCACAACTATAATTAATTTAAAATGAATTAAACTAATTAATTCTTTCTCTGATTAATTTAAAGTAAATTAAATTAATTACTTATCTATAAATCCTGCTTATACAACCATTTTCTAATTACAATAAGTAATTAGTCTTAATTTAATACCACAGATTAATTAATGTAAATCATTTATAGTAATTAATATTTAATTACTTCATTTATTAATTAAATATAATTAACTTAATTTATTCTTAATTAATTACATAAATTAATCGCCTCATTATTAATTATTACTTATTTTAACAATTCATAATTATATCATTAACTATATAAATTAATGACCTCTAATTTATTGTAAATTAAACTACTTTATTACTTTAAGTAATTTAATCTTTAAATTAAACAATTATTAATCACCCTGGATTAATAACATCGGTAATTAACTCTCCTAAATAAATTAATTATCCCATAATTGATTATCTTCATTTATTAATCCCTTGATTAATTTCAAAGGTAATTTCCCATATTACTTTATCTACTCATTAACTTGTATTAACCATATCCGGTGATTATCCTCTAATTACTTCTCTAAGTAACTCTGCTCCATTAATTACACCGAGTAATTCCACTCATCGGATTATTAAATGATTTATAAATTTGACTAAGTTAAATAGATTCATTCATTTGATCATATCATCCAATTTAGTTCCAATAGATAATAACCCTTCAATTACTTTTGTTAAATATTCATTTAACAGTTTCAGTGAATTATCCAAATTAATTCATCTAATTATTATCAATATTTATCACATTTATAAATCAATTTAAAATCCTTAGTTAATTGATTTATTAACTAAACAATTACTTGATTTCTTCCTTTAAAATTTCTTTTTAATTACAACTTAATATAAATAAGTCATTCTCTAATTAATTTATTAATTACTTCAATATCTAATTTATTTCTATAGTAATTAATTCCTTAATAAATGACTTAATTAACATTTCCACATTTTAAATTCCAAATTCCTTTCTAAATTTAAGATTTAAAGTGATTAATGATTTAAACATTAATCTAGTGTAAATTCACTTTAAAATTTCTTTAAATAAATGTACATATCATTTATTACTTAAAATAAAATTTATATAAAGAAAAGAGCTTTTAAATTTAAATTATTATGAAAAATCAATTCTTTTAAAAACATATTTTTAACTTGCAATTTCATTTCTTCCATTCAAAAACCTTTATAAAAGAATTTCTCAATTTCGTTAATATTTGTTTTAAACAAAAATTTACTTTTTTTAAAAACTGTTTTAATTAAACTATATTTACTTAAACATCCAAAATAAAAATAAATTTAAATTTCAGATTTGGATTTTAAACTACTGTTAAAATCCTGTCTTAAATTTTTGAACTAAAACTTTAAACCTGGAAGATTAAGTTATTAAACTGGAAACATTTCTCTGTCTCTAGACCAACCAGACTGCTCCGAGATTTTTACGTCCCTGCTTCGAGTATAACTCGTGATTTACCCGTGTCTTCCTGGAGAAAAACCCTCGCAACCATTTACAGTTTCGATCTGTAGCCTAGCATCTCTCCACTACTACACTACTTCGAGTTTTCCTCGTCCCTGCTTCGAGTATGATTCTTGAAATACTCGAGTTCCTCCCGAGACTTAACTGCGCCACCAATGACAGTCACCCAAAGTACGTGCACGTGCACAGGCGAAATGTTCGCCTGCGACCATCGACTCCGACGCCAGCATATCGTCTCCGATCATCTTCCACGATTCCAGTCATCAAAATCTCGAACCCATCCCTAAGTCGAATTCGAGTTTTCCTGTCACAAGAACAGGGACAACACCCAAACTGGATCACCATCGAACTCATCTCTCCGATCACCAGAGCCTTTGGGCTTCCGGCCACACCTTCGCCTTCCTTCCAGTCTCCGGTCCCCAAAATTTCGTGGAACTCGATCCACCATGGAGGTCGAGGCGAACACGTTTCCAAAACTTACCAAAACTAGGTTTACAGGAAAGACTTTGTCGCCGATTCCTCCACGACGAACTACAACGCCATTCACCATTTTTCCTCGCCTCTCCGTTCACCACTCCATCACCACAGTGAACCCCAACCATTCCAGTTTACGTGATCACTCGCTATTCGACGAAAACATGTTTTTGTTCAACCCAAGACTACACCCTGAATACACTGCTAAAAATGATGATATTTATTTTAAAAATCATGTCTTTAGTTACTAATTCAGTTTATATACCTGGATCGATGAATTTAAAAGTTTGAATTTTTACAAACTTGAGCTTCCCTGTTCTTCTTGTGTTTTCCAGAGCAAATTCAACTTTTTGATTTACTTAATTAAATTTTAACCTAAAGCCATGATTAAACAAACAGGTTCTGTTCTCAAACTAAATACAAATAAAATTAAATTAAGCAAGTTGATTTTTTTATTGAAGCCTGAGCTTCCAGTTTTCTTTTCACAGAGGTGTTCCCAGAGTATAAACAGACAAATATCAATACACATAAAGAATTGCATAAAAATATCCATACAACACACACATCTTTTCAGATATAAGGATATAGTGAACTTACTTCAATATATTTTAAATTTTAAGTTACTCACCTTAGCTTTGCAAAAGAACAGAGACTTGTTTTAGAAATCTGTCTTGAATTTGAAACTGGGAACATGCTTCTACTTTGATCACCCTGCCCATTATCCTTCTTGTTGTTGTATTAGTTGTAGTTGCTTGAATATAGAATGTTGTTTAGGTTTTTAAAATGACAGCTTCATATCAGTTTTCACTTTAACTTAGCTCGAATGAGAATGGAAGTGATAAGAGAAAAATGGTTTACAGGTTATATACAAAACAGGGTTTATTTCCTTTCTTCTTCTTTTTTTTATATATGTTGGAGGCTGAAATGATACATGAACCAGTTCGAATGACCTGGTATGCTATTGAGGAATGGATGCATTAAATGTTATAGTACTTGTGTCTCCATTTTTAACTATTTAATATTTATATGTCATAGATATTTTGCTTTGCTAAATTCTTTTGCCTGCCTACCAAATTCTCGAGTGTTGGTTTGCTGTTACGTAATGTTTTTCATACTTATCTTCGTTTTGTTCTTGCCTGCCTATCATATATTGTTTGCTATGTTGACAAGGAGAATGAGCAGACTTACAAATTCAAGTCTGTTTTTGCTTTGATGTTTTCATGCTTGCCTTCATTTCTACTCTTGCCTGCATACTTATATTCTCTTGTTTTATTATTTACCTTGCTTGTTACTTAATTATCAAGTGTTGATTTGCTTACTTGTTTATATTTTAAAATATAGTTGAGATGGTATTTTAAATGTTTTAATGTTTATTTTGTAATATACCAATTTTCATAACTATGTATGCATGTATATAAAGTTGTTGCTTAAATGTTTAAACAATTAAACACTCGATTCATTTCCTATTTACTTTATTTTATACTTATGTTAATATCGTATATTAGATTTACGTTAAGTTAAATATTTATAAAGTTTACTTGTTTTAACACTTAACTATACAATATTATATCCAATTACTAATATTTTACAGTACATAAACATTTACAAAGTTTATTTTAAATTTAAAATATTTTGGAAGGATTTATTTTGAACTTCAATTATAGCTCTTCCAATTATATACATAGATAACAATTTCTATTAGTATTAAAACCCAATTGTAAAGATATAACATTATTAATAAAACTCATTATCGAATTAAAATGATTTATAAAAGAAATTATCACTTAATTACTTATTTCTATCAAGCTAAATTTAAAACAAAGCAAACAAACCTTTTGTTAAATTTAAATTTAAGCTAAAATCAATTTTATACAAATTTTAACTTCATCTTGTATATTTAAAGCCAAATGGTTATTCATTTAATAGCTTTTAAAATGATATATATATATATATATATATATATTAAATCAAACCAAAACTACCAAAAATATTAAAATAAGAAAACTTATCTTCATTTATTAAAATTCAAATCAGATCTTATCTGTTTACAGTATATACAGATTTATATATAGATTATAAACAGAAAACAATTTATTAGCCTTTAAAAATATAAATTATCAGTTAAACATCTATTCAGAAGAAAATTATCAATCAAATTCGAATTTTATTAACAGTTATTATCATATCAATTTAATTTCTACTGCAGATTATTAAATTGATATTGTCAAAATTTCCGGGATGTCACATTCCTCCCCCCTTAAAAGAATTTCGTCCCCGAAATTTAAACAAAGGTAATTTAATAATCCAATTAAAGTTTTAATTTTAAAATACAAACATATATCAATCATACGTTAACAATCATAGCATCCAATCAAACAAATCTATCTATCCCTATAAAAATTTTGGTTAGAATTCTCTCGAGTTTCCCCGATTATAAATACCGGGTTACTCGCTCTATAGGATCCAAACCATCAATACTACTAAACTACAGAGCTCCTACTCATCTAGATCTACTCAACTAGACAAGATATCAGACTGTAGACAAATCTGACTCAACAACCAAAACTTCCGAACTGCTGGTTCCATAACCAGAGATAGATCTCACACGTACTTCCTCAAAGATACGTGAAATACACCGAATCCCAATCATCCCAACTGACAATTCAAATCCGAAGACTCAACACTTATCCTCAGAAGAACAACAGAAAAGATCCAAAATATCTCAGAGTTGGCTTTCCACATCTTACCCAACTTATAGCTCCCTGAATCAGAGAAAACTTCAACAACAACGGAGTCTCCAACTTCGAATTCCAAATTTCCTCCATCTCTAATCCCCAAAATTCTTCGGACGATCCTGGGTCTCCTACATCCTTACTGATCAGCTCAACCCTTGCTGATACCTCTCGAAACAAACTGAACCAAAACAATCAAACAAAATGATCTTTCCAAGATCAACCAAACTCAGAACACAAACTCTACTCCCAAATCAAAAGACAGATCTCACTTCTCACATCCGAAAGAGATAAACAGATGCACTCCAATCTGGCCTCAGATCCTGAAAAATTTCCTGTAAAAATTCTCTAATCCAAACACTACAACTTCCATTTGCTTCCACTCTAAAACTGCTGCCACCATGCTTCCACTGCGCTACTCTGATATAGGTAGATGAAAACACAGATGATGTACACAAGCACAAACTTCCACTGATACCAATTGGGACGGACCTAGGCTTTGCAACCATCAGTCAGCAATCACAACTGGTAGGCTTCTCAATTATTCGGAAAATATGGCTCAATAGATCCATAAAGAGAAAACTCTAACAGTTTCTCCATAAACCATTCTACTACCAAGCTGAACTATCGGTATCACTTCTGAAATACAGTCGATACCAACTCAAACTCCAGATGCCGACAAAATTCTGACTTCTAGAAGACACCAGAAAAATCCAAAACACAAGAGAATACTCAAGCTATCACAAGTCACTTTTGCGATCCATCCAGCTTAATCCCAAAGAAAACTGCTCTCTCTTCACAAATCAGAACAACATACGCTTCTATAGCCAATCCATCGAAGAAATGGATTCACCCTGCTGGTCCTGAAATCTACTGCTATGCTAAAAGCTTCCTTGCCAACACACAGAACACCCTGAGTCACTCTGCTGACCCAAATGCCCACAAACTGCTAATCTAGAATCTCCTCAAGAAACTCGGACCACAAACCAACAGAAACATCCTGCTGAACACAGCCGCAATATCTAAGCAGACACACTTCTTTAGCTTGTTCCAAAGAAATATCTTCGGAAACATCCCTAGTCACTGCGTCTCATCACACAGCTACTATATCCTGAAATATCAAGGTACCATCACCAACTTCTGTCCATCCGATAGATCTTAACTCTAGTTCATCCAACTTACACTCCAAAGATAAACTCCAAACTTTAACAGATATCCTTCCAAGATCGATGAAAACCTTCATCACAACAAAACTAATTCGAGAAGGAAATTGGGCCTACAATCCTGACATATACATTTCCAATCTCAACAAATTCAACTATCAGTGATCGTGTTACACAGATCACTACCCTATCCACCTTTATACTTATATTGGATAACCTGAACAGGTAACCCAACCGATAGGTAGAAATAAATATAAATATATATAAAAAAATACAAATACGCTCTCTCGGGATAGACACCACTCCAGAGCCTAGGTATTCACTCAACCTAATGCTCTGATACCAACTGTCACGACCCGACTTCCTATGCCCAGGAAATCGTATCGTTTTGAAGAAAAGAAAGAGGTGAGAAAATAGAAAAGATAGAAAAGAAGAAGAAACGACAACAGAATCTCAACAGCGGAACGAATAAAATATAATATATCACATAATATAATACATAGTATCATATACATCAGAGTTACACAGATAATACAACACATACTAGACAGTTATAAACACCTGTCTAGTTAATACAACTCACACATCACAGAGATACAACACAGCGGAAATACAAAATAAACTCTAACACAGCGGAACCACTATATATATCTACACGCTGAAGCCTCCTGCTCCATTGCTCCTCCAGTATTCGTCAAAGCTAACCTGAATCCCTTGGCTACCCGTAAAAATTTGGGTACCCGAGAGTTTATGAAAAACAGAAATAAACTTCGGGTCAGACATGGGTCTGGTATGAGTAACAGGGTAAAGTTGTTTAACTTTGAAAATCATTTGAAACAAAAGGTATCACGTAAGACTTCCCACACATAAACATGGAAAAGTTTTTACCTTACGCTAACCAAAACATTTGATAGGAAATCCAGTGATATTATAATAGTGTCTAGGGTTTCCAAGTAAAGCTAGAAAATAGCTGAAATGCTTACATCTCACATTTCAACATAGTTGGGCACAATCAAAACGTACGGCGCTTATTGGAGATTGGATTCCATACAATGGCTGGGCTACTGGGGTACCGCCCGTTACAGTACGTGGCCTAGATCACCGTACCGAGGAGTACGCCCGCTCCCCTGCAACACAAAGCCGGACCCGTTCCTTACTGAACAGTTCCAAACGAGACAACCCCGGCAGTAGGACGTCAACAACTGCCCACACAACGAAATAAAAAGGGACATCTAGACAGGGGAAAATCTCGCTCTCAAGTGGGGGCTACCCACGAAGCCTTGCTGCACCTCCCCTGTTTTAGCCATTCCCGGTTGATGAGGCTTGAGGTCACGATTACCTAAACAGAACTCATCACTTAGAATGCTCATCGTCCACCTGACGATGTGCTGAAAGCATTCAATCCATACAAGTTCGTTCCGGGTTCGAACGAAACCGAAGGCATTATCTCGTTACACTCATATTGGAATCACCCTCAGAGTTAACGACAATAACCCTTGCATTCTGAATCACCATCTCGAATCTATAAGTACTATCTCCGTCAAACTCATTACGGAATCACCCACAGAGTTATACTAACGAATAGTTCTTATACCTCGAGTCTTCACTTGCTCCATTTGAAATTCACGACCTAACGTTATTTTGGATCGATGTGGTATTCGGGTCTCCAGACCTGGAATCCCGGTATACGGAAACCCGATCCTGGTCTCATCGAAATCCAAACCGTGTCTTTTAAGGCCAAGTTGTTTTAAAGTTAAAACAATTCAATTCAATTATCTATATCAACACAGATAGATAAATTACAATATAACAATGGATATCACAACATCATCATAATAGATAATCAATATCATCTCAAACAAACATCCAAATCACAACAGATATCACTCGTCTCATAACTGAGATCACAATCAATCAATGGGATATCAATATCATTCATAAGCAATGATTTATTATTCACAACTATAATTAATTTAAAATGAATTAAACTAATTAATTCTTTCTCTGATTAATTTAAAGTAAATTAAATTAATTACTTATCTATAAATCCTGCTTATACAACCATTGTCTAATTACAATAAGTAATTAGTCTTAATTTAATACCACAGATTAATTAATGTAAATCATTTATAGTAATTAATATTTAATTACTTCATTTATTAATTAAATATAATTAACTTCATTTATTCTTAATTAATTACATAAATTAATCGCCTCATTATTAATTATTACTTATTTTAACAATTCATAATTATATCATTAACTATATAAATTAATGACCTCTAATTTATTGTAAATTAAACTACTTTATTACTTTAAGTAATTTAATCTTTAAATTAAACAATTATTAATCACCCTGGATTAATAACATCGGTAATTAACTCTCCTAAATAAATTAATTATCCCATAATTGATTATCTTCATTTATTAATCCCTTGATTAATTTCAAAGGTAATTTCCCATATTACTTTATCTACTCATTAACTTGTATTAACCATATCCGGTGATTATCCTCTAATTACTTCTCTAAGTAACTCTGCTCCATTAATTACACCGAGTAATTCCACTCATCGGATTATTAAATGATTTATAAATTTGACTAAGTTAAATAGATTCATTCATTTGATCATATCATCCAATTTAGTTCCAATAGATAATAACCCTTCAATTACTTTTGTTAAATATTCATTTAACAGTTTCAGTGAATTATCCAAATTAATTCATCTAATTATTATCAATATTTATCACATTTATAAATCAATTTAAAATCCTTAGTTAATTGATTTATTAACTAAACAATTACTTGATTTCTTCCTTTAAAATTTCTTTTTAATTACAACTTAATATAAATAAGTCATTCTCTAATTAATTTATTAATTACTTCAATATCTAATTTATTTCTATAGTAATTAATTCCTTAATAAATGACTTAATTAACATTTCCACATTTTAAATTCCAAATTCCTTTCTAAATTTAAGATTTAAAGTGATTAATGATTTAAACATTAATCTAGTGTAAATTCACTTTAAAATTTCTTTAAATAAATGTACATATCATTTATTACTTAAAATAAAATTTATATAAAGAAAAGAGCTTTTAAATTTAAATTATTATGAAAAATCAATTCTTTTAAAAACATATTTTTAACTCGCAATTTCATTTCTTCCATTCAAAAACCTTTATAAAAGAATTTCTCAATTTCTTTAATATTTGTTTTAAACAAAAAATTACTTTTTTTAAAAACTGTTTTAATTAAACTATATTTACTTAAACATCCAAAATAAAAATAAATTTAAATTTCAGATTTGGATTTTAAACTACTGTTAAAATCCTGTCTTAAATTTTTGAACTAAAACTTTAAACCTGGAAGATTAAGTTATTAAACTGGAAACATTTCTCTGTCTCTAGACCAACCAGACTGCTCCGAGATTTTTACGTCCCTGCTTCGAGTATAACTCGTGATTTACCCGTGTCTTCCTGGAGAAAAACCCTCGCAACCATTTACAGTTTCGATCTGTAGCCTAGCATCTCTCCACTACTACACTACTTCGAGTTTTCCTCGTCCCTGCTTCGAGTATGATTCTTGAAATACTCGAGTTCCTCCCGAGACTTAACTGCGCCACCAATGACAGTCACCCAAAGTACGTGCACGTGCACAGGCGAAATGTTCGCCTGCGACCATCGACTCCGACGCCAGCATATCGTCTCCGATCATCTTCCACGATTCCAGTCATCAAAATCTCGAACCCATCCCTAAGTCGAATTCGAGTTTTCCTGTCACAAGAACAGGAACAACACCCAAACTGGATCACCATCGAACTCATCTCTCCGATCACCAGAGCCTTTGGGCTTCCGGCCACACCTTCGCCTTCCTTCCAGTCTCCGGTCCCCAAAATTTCGTGGAACTCGATCCACCATGGAGGTCGAGGCGAACACGTTTCCAAAACTTACCAAAACTAGGTTTACAGGAAAGACTTTGTCGCCGATTCCTCCACGACGAACTACAACGCCATTCACCATTTTTCCTCGCCTCTCCGTTCACCACTCCATCACCACAGTGAACCCCAACCATTCCAGTTTACGTGATCACTCGCTATTCGACGAAAACATGTTTTTGTTCAACCCAAGACTACACCCTGAATACACTGCTAAAAATGATGATATTTATTTTAAAAATCATGTCTTTAGTTACTAATTCAGTTTATATACCTGGATCGATGAATTTAAAAGTTTGAATTTTTACAAACTTGAGCTTCCCTGTTCTTCTTGTGTTTTCCAGAGCAAATTCAACTTTTTGATTTACTTAATTAAATTTTAACCTAAAGCCATGATTAAACAGACAGGTTCTGTTCTCAAACTAAATACAAATAAAATTAAATTAAGCAAGTTGATTTTTTTATTGAAGCCTGAGCTTCCAGTTTTCTTTTCACAGAGGTGTTCCCAGAGTATAAACAGACAAATATCAATACACATAAAGAATTGCATAAAAATATCCATACAACACACACATCTTTTCAGATATAAGGATATAGTGAACTTACTTCAATATATTTTAAATTTTAAGTTACTCACCTTAGCTTTGCAAAAGAACAGAGACTTGTTTTAGAAATCTGTCTTGAATTTGAAACTGGGAACATGCTTCTACTTTGATCACCCTGCCCATTATCCTTCTTGTTGTTGTATTAGTTGTAGTTGCTTGAATATAGAATGTTGTTTAGGTTTTTAAAATGACAGCTTCATATCAGTTTTCACTTTAACTTAGCTCGAATGAGAATGGAAGTGATAAGAGAAAAATGGTTTACAGGTTATATACAAAACAGGGTTTATTTCCTTTCTTCTTCTTCTTTTTATATATGTTGGAGGCTGAAATGATACATGAACCAGTTCGAATGACCTGGTATGCTATTGAGGAATGGATGCATTAAATGTTATAGTACTTGTGTCTCCATTTTTAACTATTTAATATTTATATGTCATAGATATTTTGCTTTGCTAAATTCTTTTGCCTGCCTACCAAATTCTCGAGTGTTGGTTTGCTGTTACGTAATGTTTTTCATACTTATCTTCGTTTTGTTCTTGCCTGCCTATCATATATTGTTTGCTATGTTGACAAGGAGAATGAGCAGACTTACAAATTCAAGTCTGTTTTTGCTTTGATGTTTTCATGCTTGCCTTCATTTCTACTCTTGCCTGCATACTTATATTCTCTTGTTTTATTATTTACCTTGCTTGTTACTTAATTATCAAGTGTTGATTTGCTTACTTGTTTATATTTTAAAATATAGTTGAGATGGTATTTTAAATGTTTTAATGTTTATTTTGTAATATACCAATTTTCATAACTATGTATGCATGTATATAAAGTTGTTGCTTAAATGTTTAAACAATTAAACACTCGATTCATTTCCTATTTACTTTATTTTATACTTATGTTAATATCGTATATTAGATTTACGTTAAGTTAAATATTTATAAAGTTTACTTGTTTTAACACTTAACTATACAATATTATATCCAATTACTAATATTTTACACTACATAAACATTTACAAAGTTTATTTTAAATTTAAAATATTTTGGAAGGATTTATTTTGAACTTCAATTATAGCTCTTCCAATTATATACATAGATAACAATTTCTATTAGTATTAAAACCCAATTGTAAAGATATAACATTATTAATAAAACTCATTATCGAATTAAAATGATTTATAAAAGAAATTATCACTTAATTACTTATTTCTATCAAGCTAAATTTAAAACAAAGCAAACAAACCTTTTGTTAAATTTAAATTTAAGCTAAAATCAATTTTATACAAATTTTAACTTCATCTTGTATATTTAAAGCCAAATGGTTATTCATTTAATAGCTTTTAAAATGATATATATATATATATATTAAATCAAACCAAAACTACCAAAAATATTAAAATAAGAAAACTTATCTTCATTTATTAAAATTCAAATCAGATCTTATCTGTTTACAGTATATACAGATTTATATATAGATTATAAACAGAAAACAATTTATTAGCCTTTAAAAATATAAATTATCAGTTAAACATCTATTCAGAAGAAAATTATCAATCAAATTCGAATTTTATTAACAGTTATTATCATATCAATTTAATTTCTACTGCAGATTATTAAATTGATATTGTCAAAATTTCCGGGATGTCACAATTTCTCTCTTTTTTTGCTTTTAATCATTTTCTTGTTGCAAACATCCTAAATCGAAATTTCTGCCGATTTCCGTCCCTGTCACTGCCGGAACTGGACCGAAACGGCCGAAATTCTGACATGCCGGACGGAACCTCAAACCACAAACCCTAATTAATGGAAGCTAAAATCCTTGATTAAACCTTAATCTCCTTGCAGTTGTCTCTAAATCCTAAAAATAGCTTATACGGGAGAGTAAAAAACCTAGGCATAATTCCAGAATTGCTCCTTTGAATATCACAAATCTTCACATCAAAACCCAGGCTGAAAATAGGCTGAAAAACATCACAGACGTCTGTCACTTTATGACAGACGTCTGTCATATGTTTTGGAAAATCATCCCGTCCAAATTCTCGGGTTCCAACCCTGAAGTCACAGAGGTCTGATACTTTATGACAGACGTCTGTCGCTTGATGCTAGCCACAACACTCCACCTTCATCGCCGTATCTTCCTCCTCCGAGCTCCGATTTGCAAACCGTTTTCACCGTTATAAAGCTGCTTTCGACCTCTTCAATTCTCCATATAGTGTCACATAATTCAACAGGAACATCAACACCTAGAGGGCTTTCAAAACATGCATTAAATTACAGAACAGTTATTTGCAGAAGCATGTCATGCTTGGAAATGATGTGGCATTTATAAGTAAGAAAACTGATGAGAAGCAAAGATATGAAGGCGTTTACTTTCCATTCATTGGAATAATCTTCATCACCGCTCATATTTGCTTTTCCTTGAGACCACTGATACCATTCCTTTTATGTTTCACTTTGTTCATGCTTTTTCTGTCTATACAAGAATATAAACATTTCATTTCCAAAGACAAGTAAAGGACATGTAAATTCCAGTTAATTGCAAGTAAAACTGAAGCCAATGCATATAATGATATACATACTATATATTAAAGTGTTAAAACGTGAAAGCGTACACGAGATGTTATTTTGCTTGCGAGACAAGACGCAAGCCTCAAAACGTTGAGGCATAATTTTTCTGAAGTTGTGGAGGCAGACCTTAAACTCAAAGGGTTTTAGGCTTAGTAGGAATAAAACAGAGTATATGAAGTGAGAATTCAACAGTGTCAGGTCGGAGGATGGAGATGTCACTTTGGCCGGACAAGTAGTGCCCAAAAAGGAATTCTTTTGATATTTAGGATCAAAGTTACAGTATGATGATGAGATTGATGAAGATGTTAATTTTAAAATTCGAGCAGGACAGTTGAAATGGCGACTAGCATCTGACATTCTTTGTGATAGGAAAGTCCCATAAAAGCTTAAAGAAAAGTTTTACAGAATGGCAATCGGTTCTGCGATGTTGTATGGTGCAGAATGTTGGCATACTAAAAGACAACATGTCAAGAAGATAAGTGTAATAGTGATGCTTATGCTGCAATGGAGCTATGGTCATACAAGACGAAACCGAAATAGAAATGATGATATACTTGACAAACTTGGAGTAGCACCAATTGAAGAGAAGCTAGTCCAATACCGCTTAAGATGGTTTGGACATCTCCAACGGAGGCTTCCCAAGGCACCAGTGCACGTTGGAATTATAGGTCGCATCGAATGCTTAAAGTGACGTAGAGGTCGACCAAGGTTGACATGAGAGGAAGTAGTAAAAAGGGACTTGAGAGATTGGAATACATCCGAAGAGATGGCGTAGGATAAAAGCGCATGGAAGTTAACGATCCACATACCAGAACCATGAGCTAGGAGTTTTTTTTGTTTAGGGTTGGTTTAAGGATAGTATTAGAAGTTTTAGATTATAGGACTGGTGAATAGGAGCCTAAGACGTGGTGTTTGGTTTTTGATCCATATTACTATCAGTACCATTATTACTACTATTATTATCATTATGGTTTTTTTAATTCTTTATATTATTATTATTATTAGTTTAATTATTTTATTTTATTTTATTATTATTATCATGGTTTTTAAATTGACTTTGTCATTTAGTTTTGGGTTTCATCTCCAACCGACCCAAACTTGTTTGGGTGTAATGACCCGAATTTTTCAACGTTTGATTTGGAATATTTAAATAGTTTTAAATATTGAATTTGAGTTATAGATTGATTTTGAATATGAAAATTTGGGTTTATTTATAAAATAAATTCAGAATTTAAATATAGCGATTTATTGGATAATTTATATTGAATTTAATAATAGAATATTGGTTAAATTATTGTGTCTTGAGTTTAAGCTCGATAAAAATAATTTAAAGGCTTATAAAATTTATATTAATAATAATGAAGATAATAAAAGTTTTAAAATTGAATTTAAAAGTGATCTGTTCAATTTTAAAAATAGCTTGTTTAAATTGACATTTAAAAATAGCCTTCCGAGGCACAGTCTCGGAATTCAACGAAATCAGTTCCATTGGGTTCGTAATAGTGTATTATTATCGGATTTCAAATTTCGTAGCATTTGGAGTTATCGTTTGGTCGTACGAGATATAAACGCATTGAAATTTATATCGAAAATTCAACATGATAATTGGGTCCAAAAAGCTATCTTCTCCATACGATCGAATCAGGACTCGAAACCTTTTCCATTGTGTTCAGAATAAAGGTATAACATTATAAACGCCTAGCGGCACACCTCGATAGAAGATTGGAATTTTTAATTTGTTGAAAATGAGATATTTATAATTAAATAATATTATAACTTGTCAAGTCAAAACTTTACCTTCTGATTCACGCCACCTATCACGTACAAAGATATCCCTTTCATCTTTTAAATCATGTCATCATGCTCGCTTCCTTTTCTCTCAGTCAAAAATCGAAAATCTGGTCTCCTCGAACGAAAACGAATATGTTGGATTGTTAAAAAAAAGTTTCAATCGCTATTATTTCACTTCTTCAAAGCAAAGGAACGAATCAAAATTCATATTCGAAGAAAAAAATGGGGAAAACGGACGCGATTTTGTTCGAATTGGCAGGCAACGAAGGGGACCTCGCGATTGATTCGCACTTGTGGGTTTTGTAGTCATCATGGTCGCGAGGGGTGACCTGAGTATCGTGTTCAATTTCAGGCGTTTTCTGGTGATGGCGAGCGCCTGGAGGAGGGGCGCCGCGCGTGAAGGGAGGGCAGTCGCGTCTGATGGAGGCGGAGTTTGTTTCGGTCGCGTGAGTGAGAAGGCGATGAGGCAGTTGGATTCACGAGCCTTGATTCTCGCGTGCGGCCTGAGTTGGCGTGGTGGTAGAGCGTGCTAGCGATGAGTTGGAGGCGTATTGTTGGGCGACGAAATTTTGGGGTGGGGAGGGTAAGTGCGGCAGCAGCATGGTGGAGGCTCTAGTAGGGCTTTTGTGGCTTATTGAAGGTGGTTGGTGGTGATGGCTGTGTGATACTGTTGCTAACAATAGAGGTAGCAACAGCCATGGCTTCGACAGGTAATGGTGTTAAATTAAATTTAAATTTAAATTGAGTATGCTAATAATTGTTTAAATTATTTCAAATGTTAATAAATTCGTAATTTATTAATATGAGGTCTAAAAATCATGGAAACAAGTCGGGTTTGGATCGGATTGCAAAATAAAAATCAAGGTGAGAATTTCTCACTCATTTTTGGATTGCCACACTTAAATTTAAATGTTGAATTTAAATTATTGGATGCTTGATTGGATTAAGGAATTTTAATTATTGGTTGGATGATTATATAATTTATAGTATATATGTACTTGTATTTGGAGTGATATTCCCACACACTATAGCGGATGAGACCCTATGCACCCCGCATAATAGCGGATGATCCTATATACCGCGATATCCCCCTCAAAGTGGGATTGGTATTTTTTTATATTGTATTAACATCTGTGGATGCAGGGGAAACATGTTGGAGGGATCCAACTGGATTCCTCAAATATATTGTTTATTTTTCATATATAGTGATATATGATTTGTGTAGAATAATCTATTATAGATTATTGTAGTGATTGGGATTATTGGATGTTATTGTAGCACTGGCCTGAATTTTGATAATTTAAATACTATAAATATATTTTTAGAAGTGTAAATTAGCAACAAGGGCATCTTTAGCAAGTGGAATTAGTTTCTAGGACACACAACTGAAATAATTACTTTCAAGGACATAACGTAAAATAATTAGTTTCTAGGGCCTAAAAACCTATGAAATTATGTCCTTGAAAGTAATTGGACTGCTGACTTTGTCCTTGAAAGTAATTTCTTTGAATGTGTGTCCTAGAAACTAATTGGACTGCAAAGTTTGTCCTTCTAGTGAAATGCCCCTTTTTAGAACTTAAGGAATTAAAAGGAAATTTTTGATATAAAAATATTTATACTGAAATTGAGTTTATTTAGAAAGAAATTGATTTAGAAAAATATATTTGATTTTTGGTTATACTTAACTATTGTGAATTATTACATGGGAATTTTAAAAATGAATTATACAAAGAAAATTTATAAACAATATTATGGAAATATAAAAAGGAGATTAAAATCAATATTTAAAAATAGATTGGAAGTATAAATAGGATTTATAAGAAATGAATTTATATAATGGAATTTTATAAATAAGATTTGTTTTATAAACAGGTAAAACTCAAAGGAGTTATGAAATTATAAACAATGTTTATAAATAAGGAAATGATGGTCAGTTGATAAATTGGAAATATAGGTTTACGATGGGAATTTATATCGAGTTATGGAAATCGTTTAGGAAAAATATTGTGGAACCTATCTTTGAATATGAGAATGGTGATAAAATTGAAATATAATCGACGTGATACGAATCAAGAGGGATTTATAAATTGAAATTGGCAATGTTGGGTTTTTAAAAATAGATTTTTGTCGAGGAATTAAAATTGGTTTAATTGGGATTTTAAATTACTATACTATGTAACTAAAATTATTATTTATAATATTCCGAATAGTTAGTTATTCTAATATTTAATATTTATTGAAATAAATTCTAATTTTATAAATCAGCTTTGTAAATTAATTAGTTATTTAAAAATGATTTTAAAATGAGTTATCGATGTTATTTAAAATGTTTTGATATTTTAAATTTACTTAAAACATATTTTAAAATAAACTATTATCCTTTAAAAATACTTATTTTGTATATATAGTTTTTATAAGGTTGGAATTTATTTATAAATCATCTTGAGATTGCGAACGAAGTTATTTAACGGATAGGATTTTATAAAGGGAAAATCTTATAATAAATTTTTTTGGAACTTAATGGAGTTTTCGAGATATTAGGAATAAGAAATTCGAGGTTGAATCTGAAGTCATAGAGAAGTATAAATAGATAGAAGAGATTATAAGTAGATATAATCAATTTTGCAAAGGAAAAATAAATTAATGCAAAATTTCGAAAACTTATGAGATAAGTCAGGAAACATTCTCTTAAGAATTGATATTTGAAAGGATTTTGGAAAAATGGACTTATAATATTTTCCTAGGTATAGAAAATGGAAATTTGGGAATATTTCTAAGTGTTGAGATGTTTTGGAAGTATCCTGTTACGGATTTAAGCATTTGAAATTGTTTCAAAAATGTTGGAAGGAATTGATATATCTTATAAAGATATTTTGAAAATAAATATTTTGGGAAAAACTTATAATAAAGCCAGATGATTGCTTATGGATGTTATTTGATAGTTAAATAACTGACTATCAATATTGGCTAATTTCGTTAATCGTTTCGAAGAGACCGGGATCAGATTTAATTATCCGAAAACCACTTCGATACGGTTTGAACGTAACGAATGAATACCGTGTAGATGATAAAGACGGTGATTCGGTTTGTCCAGACCCAGGACAACTTGTATGGACGATTGCTATCAGAACATCGTCATTGGAGGATGATGAGCATTCTAAGTGAAAATTGTTCTTGAAAGGTAACGCTTAGCCTCAAGCCTCATCAACCGAGAATGACTAAAACAGGGGAGATGCAGCAAGACTAAGTGGGTCGCACCCAAGTAGGGTATGTTGTCACTTTTCTAGATGTCCTCGGAAACCTATATATATTATGGATACGGTTGTGCATGAAAGAATGAGCGCTCGATAGTAAGGGTGGGAACACCCAGGGTGGTAACATATTCGGTCTATCCAGGTTAGGGGTAGGCCGGTCTTGTGTAGCAGGGGATCCCGACGATGGTCCTCGGTACATTGTTCTAGAGGTGTACTGTGATGGGCGGTACCTCAGTGGCCCAGTCATTCGATGGAATCCATTCTCCAATAAGCGCCGTACGGTTTTGATTTTGCCTAACTATGCTGAAACGTGAGATGCAAGCATTTTAGCTAATTTTTATTTACTTGCTATGGACGCTATTATAATATCAGATGATTTTGATAAAAACCGTTTTGGTTATCGTAAGGTAAAAACCCGTCGTGTTTATGTGTGACGCGGTCTTACGAAATATCTTTGTTTTTCAAAGGATTTGGAGAAAAGTTAATAATTCAAATTGAGTGTGTTTTCTCACACTGGTTTTCCAGACTGACTCGGGTGTTATTTGTTATAATGCTCGGGTCAGACCGAGTATTACAAATTCAGGATGGGATGCTATGCAGCTCAGGAGACGAGCTGGATGATAAGACGTATTTCCATAGGTTTGTATTTCCGCTGTGTGAGGACAAGTTATTAAACTGTCCATATTGATTGTTGTATATTGTACTCTAAATATGGTATGTATATTAACAGCACAGTTCTTGTATTTAAAATCTGTTGTTATATAATATATTCTGTTCCGCTGCGATTGTGAGATTCTGTGTTGTTATTTTATTTTTATTCTACCTTTTTCTTCTTCACCCTAAAGATCCGTATTTCCATTCAATTTGAGTCGAACTATTGTGAATTATGGTCGATTTAAGGGGTACGGATTTACGAGCCTTTACATTTGGTATCGGAGCTGAAGGTTAAGCGAGAACCTTGGCTCTGGTGGGGATCACTCATTAGAGATAGAGTCAGTAGTACTCTAGAATGAGTTGACTGTATTAATAGATATGAGCGCGTATTTGTTAGTGAATATAAATGGTTTTTTATTGTGCTAATTTATCTGTTAAGTGGTATATAAATTCTGTTCGAATTGTGGGATGCCACTAAATCGATAAGAGTTTCTAAACACTTGAATAGAGTAATTCGACACAGTATGGTTTTGAAGTGGGTGAATGAAATAATTTTACCCAAACTATATTTTGATATAAAAAAGAATAATTTTCTGAAAATTATTATAGTGGTGTGTTTGTTTGTTATTATATATACAAGTACTTTGGCATGTGCGATGCACGTGCACAGGAGGAATTCATATTATAAAACAATGTTTGAAAGATTCTTTTAATCTTACAAAATGACTGTGATAGGAGGACCCATGTATTGTGAAATGTTTTGTGTCTAATTACTTGTTGCATAGAAAATGAAATGTTATTTAACGTGTTTTGCATTAATTTTAAAAAACAACTTATTTATTTTGAAATAAGTAATTTAGTTATTGGCTGAATTATATTTTAGTGGTTATACAATATAGATTATTAATAGCCATCTCTCATTATTTTATTTCCAATTTTAAAATAAGTATAAAATTTATAACCTGTTTCATATACGAAAAAAACAGTGCATATCCATTTTATTGTTAAATAAATGAAATATATCTAAAACATTCTGTTTGATCATGTTTACCTTTGTCATTATTAAATATGACCCAACTTTTATAAGATACATAAAGCTTTTTCTTTATTGTTCACTTAACAACGTACAAACATGTATACATGTGAATACAAAAACAGCATCTCCCAAGGCATAGTTGACGTTCACTGCTACAAAAATATTAGAACTTTAGTTATGGTTGAATATTTTTATTAAGTACTTGGACTTTTACAACTTTATTTCATATACAGCACTCCATTGGCCAGTGCAAATACATATTCAAACAACAAAGCATAGTTTTCATACAACTGAATAAAGAACAAATGAAAAGAAATGAGCATAACTATTTTCTCAAAAGAACTGAGCACAAATGCAATTGCATTTGCATTCTCATTTTTTTTATTACCGATACAATAGCAATATCATCAATTTTTATTAAAAAGTGCACAAAATTTCAAAGATTAGAACCATTCAGTATTTCTCAAAATTGTTGCTATATATTAATAGGATGTTCACTGAAACTATTTCATTGTCAAAGATGAGTTGCGATCCCAACATAGTTTTCTCGCAAAACTACATATGCCGTAACATTGAACATATCATTGTTAATGTCAACTGTTTATGACAGCCCATCAGTCTTATTGTTGAATAAAAGAACCATGTGTGGATGTTCTACTTGACTTGTCAATACTGATAATTGCCAAATCTTCTTGTATTCCATTCGTCACTGTCACAACCTGCATTACATATGTAAGGAAGCAATATGAAGTCACAAAACATCAAAAAAGATGAATGCTTTCTTGAAAAGAAAAAGGACGGTAAAGTTTTCTCAGCATCAAGAAATGAGGAATCGATATAATTTGCATATGATAATAAATGAGGTTATAGTCTATATTCATTTAATTTTTGGAAAAAGATGTTGATAATTTTGTTTTAACATTAAATTATCAATTATGTTATGTAGATTATTTGATGTTACCTACAACAGAAAAAAAAAGACCTTTGATAATAGGATAAGGAAGTGGAAAATTAGATAAAATATGTACCTATTGTAAAACTAAAGACGATTATGTATGTATACCTTCACATTTTAAGTACATGTATTAGTTTGAAACATGGACTCTTATCCAAGAAAACTAATAATATTTCCAGACCGCAAACACATTATATTATATATACATAATTTGTTTATAATACATTGTTTATTTAGTGCGACAATTAATTCTCATACTATCAGAAGTTTATTTGATTCGATACATCACTTTCAAATATTTTATAAGGTATAATGTGTCTTGCATTTGTGATTATAAAGCATATGTAAATATTAGCAAATACAATACGATATACATAATATGACTTTGTGTATATAAGATCAAAGAAGCTTTGTGGATAGCTTAAAGGGGACAAAGATTAAAAATGAACTAATATAAGAAAATAAGCTTATAAACTTTAAAAGCAAGAAACATGCAAATTAAAGTACATGAATTTTATGAAACATGAAGTGCAGTATCAAAAGTTGAAAGGAGCAACTTTTCTAAACACTTGCAAAGTAATACAAAGAATCATATCAAAATGCCATGTAAAAGATTATTAAAACCTCTTACAGTGAAGAGCTGTTCGGACCTGTCCTTTTGTCATCCTCTAAGATAACACGCCCTTCGAATTATGTTGTGAAACCATAAATGTAACGAACGTGATTTTTCGTCGCTCGAAAATCGACATTAATACGTCCACTGTATCAACTGCCGAGCAATCGAATGCCGGAAAACCGAATTGTTATGGAGAAAAAGAAGAGGTAGAAGAAAACAGAAGAAAAAGAAAGAAGAAGCAACAGAAAAACACAGAAACAGAAACAATATCCGAATCTCACATTCGCAGCGGAACAACATATAATAGATAAATGAATAATCTTTAAATCAAAGAACTATATCATTTTATACATTACATCATCATCAGAGTTTACAACAACAATACAACACTAGACAGTTATATAAACTTGTCCTCATGCAGAATACACAGCGGAATAATACATAGTATAGGTGATACGTCTCGCCATCCAGCTCGCCACTTGAGCTCCATAGCATCTCCTGAATCCAGAATGATCTGATAACCTAACTCTAGACTGCCCATGTGGAAATTGGTGGACACCCAGAGTTTAGGAAGGAACAATAAACTCCAGGTCAGTCATGGTGACTGGTGTGAGAACTTAAAACGGTTTATCTTTAAAACACAACAACAGGATAATTTTAAAGTCAATTCGCAATGCTTTTGGAAAATGAAACTACCATAAGGCCTCCCGCCACACACACAATGCAAACACAGAATTTGGAGGAGATTTCTCCTTATGATAGTCAAAGATGCTTACTACGCAAAACAAATCATTTTGGGATATTATTATTAGTGCATAGTGAGGAAAACATTTCGAAAGTACAATATAAATCTTAGCCAGCATAGACATTCCGAACTATGCCTACTATAGCTACCATCTAAACAGTGGTGACCACCATAAGTAAATGGCAGGTTCTACAACTAATATCGTACAAAGTTCGTATTGGAGTTTGGATTTCCAACAAATGGCCAGGCCAAGGAACTTCCCATTGCAACATAAGTACGCCTCTGGAAAGACGACCCGAGAACCTAACCGGATCTCTGCCAACACAAGGCCGGGTTACCCCTAACTGGGTAACTACTAACACGAGTATGTCATCCTTCGATCGTAACCGATCTATATCCGAGGATCCTCGATTCCAACAACCACAAAGTAATAAATTTGCAGCAACAACATAGGTTAAATATCTGGGCTCCATACCATGATACCACCTCTACCCAGAAGGAATGACATACACTAATGGGGCGCTACCCCCCTAATAACCTTGCTGCATCCTTCCTATTTTGACCATTTTCGGGGTGTGAGGTCCGACGAAGTCTCGTCCACAAAGCCACGCTTTGGTACAAAGTCATGCTTTGGGTCAACAAATGATCAAAGTAATGATCACAAAGATAAATGCTCAAACAAATGATCATATCACAAATGATCAAACAATGATCATTACACAACAACACTCAGCATGCCACGTTACCAAATTGGGAGTATATCACTAATAACCTTCAACTGCATAACCTCTGAGCTCGTACGTCTCAGAGAAGGGTGTTAAGCTAAGAGAATAAATTCTCCGCCACCAACAGATATGTATTTGAAAGAAACCAGCTTTATATCTCAATTTGTAACGTCAGACATACAACCATACAAGTCTGTTCCGGGATCGAACAGAACCGAAGGCACTTCCAAGGAAGTCCTTGCAATCCGGATAATTTCTAATCACGTCCGGACTTCCCGTCACTAAGGGTGATAAAACCTCTATATCGGAGATCAGTCGATGTAGAGTAACTCGATGGTAATCCTTCCGTTTTCAAAATATCCGGTCTTCAACACCGGTCATCAAATGCGATCCATTACGACGTATCACATATTCAGAATGGGTTATACGACCCAAAGGTCCTTTCCTGGCTAACCCGAATAGTGAGCGCTTATTCAAAAATAAGTGTGGCATTCAAATTCAAACAAATCACAACAAATACCCATTCAAGGTAATTATTGATAGTCGGTTATTTAACTATCAATAGGTCTGCACAGCATCATCAGATTCCAAAAAAATTTCCAAATTATTTATCTTCCAAAAATATCTTTACAAGATATACATAATTTCCACACTTCAACCATTTGAAACCAAATTTCAAATCAATTTCAATTTATCTTTAAAAGATAAAGTCTCAAAAACATTTCACTTCATATTGGAAAAACATTTCCATACTTATTTAATAATAAGTAATTCACAAAACTTATTTATTTTCAACATTTGAAAATATTCAATATACTTAAATCAAAATTAAGTATATATTTCATTCTTTAAGGAAATCATTTTCTCAAAAACACATCTATTTGAGTCAAAACGAATGTTGTGTAAAACATCGTTACGACGACCCAAAATCACTAGTATAGGGATTCGAAATTTAGATAGATATATAAATCCCAATACTATATAAAACATTTCCTTTCGGAAACCATTTACTATAACAACAGTGTTATAGTCCACCATTTCCTTATTTCTCGAAAACGTCTATTTCAACAATGAATGTTGAAATCTATGTATTCGATACTTAACATGTTTTAAAACATCTTTTAAAACAATTACTTCATTTCGTAATATCACTTCTCCAAAACATATCCATTTAATTTAATAATATATTCACTGTCCAAAATCGTAAATATACTTCGTTAACAAATTTAACGTTTCTACACATTTTACTTAAAAGATTATCCACTGTCCAAAATCGTGGATAAAATTCCCAACCAAACTCTTATTATTACAACATTTAACTTAAAGGATAATTCACTGTCCAAAATCACGAATATATCTCCTTTAATAACTTCTATGTTTAATTTATCAAATTCAATTGATTTCGAATTTACAAACAATGTTTATAAATTTCATTTCTATTTATAAAATCCCTTTTTTAAATCAATTCCATTTAGTAACTTCACAACTTCATAAATCTTATTTACTTATAAGATTTACTTATACTTCATCTTAACACTTTAAAACTCTTTTATAACTCAATTATTTTGATCTATAAAATATCAATTTTAATATCTTATATATATAAACCATTTAAAATAAATAAATCAACTATTTATTTCAAAAATCACACTTTGGTTATATTTCACAAAAATCATAATTTTTATAATTTTATAATTTTAACGTTTATTTATTTAAGATGAATCAATTCAAAATTTTAATAAAACGTATAATCTCAAAAATCCCTTTAAAATCAAAATCGTTATTTTTAAACTTCAAAAATGAATCCGATGATGCAACAGCATCAAATAATCAATTACGGCATCCAAACATCATATATCAATATGATAACATAATATATAACAATATCTGTAAATAAATCAACACGGTGAGGAATCCAGTCGGATCCCTCCAACCTGTTTCCCTGCATCCACAGATGTTAGCACAATACCAATTTCGTTCCAGTACGAAATATCGCGGTATATGGGATTTATAAAATATTATCCGCTATTATGCGGCGCAATAGGGTCTCATCCGCTATATAATGCGGGAAATCAACTCCAAGTACATATATAATACCAATTTCACTTCAATGTGAAATTATCGCGGTATATCTTTTTAATAAATAACCTCCGCTTAATATACGGCGTATAATGTCTATTTCACACAATAGATAACAATTTATCATCCAATCACACAATCAAGCAATTTTAAATCTAACTATTTAAAATATAAATCGAAACAATTCGATTGAGTGAGAAGTTCTCACCTTGAATTTCCGATAGCAATTTGTAGCGTTTTATTTCTAATAAAATTAAACGGACGTTTAATTTTACCCGAAATTTTCGCTAGCTCCAAGAGACTCCAATCCAATTCCATAACGTAGTGCTCGACGAAACCAAGCCAACGCAATTCGTTTTTTGTGTTTCAGACCTCGTATGACAAAGTTACACATTTTTAAACATTACACGATTTAAATTATAATTTTTAAATACAATTTCTTTTTACTTTAAACCTTAGCCAAATCTTGACCGTGCAATCTCAACTTCAGATCAGGGCCGCATATCTTTTTTTTCTGCACGTACATCATCAGGTAAGGAATGCAACATAGAACCCAAACTCGCGTACTAGGGTTAGGAATCGCCTCCCCCACACTTGCCGATAGGTTGATCCAAGACTACCTAATCGAAGCCCACGCTTGCCTCTACTCTCGGTCGTGCCAAGTGGAACTCGGCTGCATGAATATCAAGAAAACCGCATGCGAACGGCCATAGAATGCAGCCTCCTAGCGCCTCCAATTGACGACAATAGCTCGAATCACCCGTTGGATTTACTCGTCTCGACGAGATCTACAACTTTGTAGTTGAAAACATTTGATAATTGTTTGTGGATTGTGAAATATTTGAGGAAGAACAAGATTGATTTCTGGCCATTGAATACAATGAAAGTGGCGGCCTGAAGCTCCAAAACCCTAGGGTTTTTTTCTTTTGCAATTTGTGAAAATAAAGGGGCTTTTATAAAAAATATTTCAAAACACTATTCATCCGAAAATTTCCGAACTCCAAACGAAGCGTGTCGGCTGACGTTTCTAAGGTTTGCCCCACGTTCCGAACACAATGGAATAGGTTTCGGGAGCTAATTCGATCATCTGTGCGAGTTACGGAATTAAACGATCAAATTTAAATTAAACCGATTAAAACGATTTCGATGCGTTTCAAGTTGCCACGGTCAAACGACAACTCCGATTGCTATGAAAATTGAAATCCGATAATAAAAAACTATTACGGATCCAATGGAACTTGTTTCGTCCAATTCTGAGACTGTTCGAAAAATGGCTAATTTCACTAGTCGATTTAATATTAAAATATTCAATTTTCACAGATTAACTCTAAATTCAATTTTAAAAGTTCTATAACATCACTATAACTCCAATATGATTTAATATAACTTTACAAATCATTTTCAATCACATTAAACCCAATTTTCAATTATTTCTGGAATTTCAGATATTAAATTATCGATTTAATTATCCAATTAAATCACTATATTCGAAATTAATTTAATTTGACTTCCAAATCTTACTTATTAATATTTAAAATTAATTAAATATACGAATTTCAAATGACGGAAATTCTGGGTCGTTACAAACTCCCCCCCTTAAAAGAATTTCGTCCTCGAAATTACCAAGTAAGAAAAATTCACAAAATCTATTAACTTTTCAAAACAAACCGTTCAAATTAGATTTACAAATCTCTTAAGTGTTTAACTTTTCCAAAAATCCAATAGTTAAACTTCTTACAACAACTTTACTAAGTTTTCAAAATTTTCAAATTTCTCAAAAATATTCTAACGCCTTAAATTTTCAGAAAATTTCGCCATAGCCTCCTTTGCGCGGCTCGATCCGAAAAAAAATGACAGTGTATATATATCACAAATATACATCTCATCAATTGATGAGGCATCCCGTAGGGAAAAAAGTGTAAAAGTACGATATTTAATCCGAGATATGTACCTTATATATAATTAGCGAGCGTATACGGCTAATATAGCGCGAAAGCGAGCTCCAAATGCGAAGCAAACGCCATCCGCACCTACTAAACACTCAATCAAACAAATGAGAACATGTATATAGAAAATAATATCGATATACATCATATAGCAACATAATAACTACATGTGCTAACATAGCAATTGCAACTAACGCAATAAATGCAACCATCAAACAACTATCATCCAATAAACATCCAACAAATCCATACCAAATCAATATTGATTCACTTCTCATTAATATTCATTGATTTGGTTTTCAATTTTAAATCATATTTGATTCATTTACATTGGATTTTATCAACATTCATTTATTTAATTAGTTACATTCACATTAGTTCATTTCCAATTTGAATCAAATTCAATTATATTCAAATTTATTTACTTTCAATTTGAATTCAATTACATAACTTTAAATTTATCAATTCAACTTCATTAACACTTAATGAATTTATATACAATCAACCAACATCCATATAACAACCAATGTACATTCAACACAACCAAATTATTAATTTTACATTCGATTTGGTTCAACACTTTTAATTCCAATTGGTTGATATTAAATTGACTTTCATTCAATTATTCAATTAGCTTTTAAATGAATTAACACTTATATTCATTATTTCATATCAACTTATTTTCATTAGATTGATTAGCATCCAATCCATTACTTAACTCAATTGCTAATTTATTTTACAATTAAAATTGAATTTCATTTATATAACTCAAGTTCACATTCATCACTTCATTTCATTAATTAATTTTGATACCCAAAATCAAATTCATTCGCCATTACTTAAGTTATATTCCAATTAAACATCATTTGTTTAACTTAACTTAAGTTTCCACTTGTAAATCCAATTCAGATTCCAATTCTATTTAACTTTTACCAAAGTCAAAATTTATTATCTCATATTATAAGTTCAAAACTGGATTACTTATATTCAACAATTACCACTTGGATTTAATTGATTCACTTATACTTACTTTAATTTAACTCCATCCTTTAAGTTAAATTTATTATATCAAAATTCAAATTATATAAGTTATCAACTCATTTATCATTCCCATAAATATTTTAAATAGGATTCCAGAGTTTTTTCAACCTTTCAAAACCATTTTTGAAATCAATTCAAATTATCTTTTGAATTTCTAAAACAAAATCCAAATTTTCCAACCAACTTTCATTTAAAATAATCTGGCAGCAATTTCCTCTTTTGGAAACCCGAAAATGAACACCAATGATGTCGCGATCATCATCGGAATTATTTTCCAGCGACCGAAAAGAGTTTAGAGCTTTCATTTCTCTAAAACAATTTTCCGAAATATCAAATCCTTTCAAAACACTTCTTTGGAATTTTATTTCAGATTATAAATCACATTTATAAATCTTTTACTTATAAAATTTCACTTCTTATATATAATATTATTTTACCATAGTAAATCATTTTAATTATAACTTCATACATTATAATTCATTTGCTTATACAATTTACTCTTTCACAATTGTTGTTTTATTTAACTTATTCAAACAACCAACCAATCAATTTATATATATTTTAATAATTTCCGGAAAATTATTTTCCTTTATATACAAAATATAATAGAGGTAAAATTATTTCATTTACCCAAATTTAAAACAATATCGTGCCGAATTGTTTTGAATAAGTGTTTAGAGATCCCTATCGATAGAGTTGTACTGACAATACCGACCAGAATCCATATACCACTCAACAAATCAATCATCACAATATAAACAATTTTATATTCACTAACAAATACGCACTCATATCTATTATTACACTCAACTCATTCTAGAGTACTACTGACTCTATCTCTAATGAGTAACACCCAACTGAGCAGGGTTGTCGCTTAACCATATGCTTTGATACCAAATGTAACGAACGCGATTTTCGTCACTCGAAAATCGACATTAATACATCCACCGTATCAACTGCCGAGCAATCGAATGCCGGAAAACCGAATTGTCATGGAGAAAAAGAAGAGGTAGAAGAAAACAGAAGAAAAAGAAAGAAGAAACAACAGAAAAACACAAAAATAGAAACAATATCAGAATCTCACATTCGCAGCGGAACAACATATAATAGATAAATGAATAATCTTTAAATCAAAGAACTATATCATTTTATACATTACATCATCAGAGTTTACAACAACAATACAACACTGGACAGTTATATAAACTTGTCCTCATACAGAATACACAGCGGAATAATACATAGTATAGGTGATACGTCTCGCCATCCAGCTCGCCACTTGAGCTCCATAGCATCTCCTGAATCCAGAATTATCTGATAACCTAACTCTAGACTGCCCGTGTGGAAATTGGTGGGCACCCAGAGTTTAGAAAGGAAACAATAAACTCCAGGTCAGTCATGGTGACTGGTGTGAGAACTTAAAACAGTTTATCTTTAAAACACAACAAAAGGATAATTTTAAAGTCAATTCGCAATGCTTTTGGAAAATGAAACTACCATAAGGCCTCCCGCCACACACACAATGCGAACGCAGAATTTGGAGGAGATTTCTCCTTATGATAGTCAAAGATGCTTACTACGCAAAACAAATCATTTTGGGATATTATTATTAGTGCATAGTGAGGAAAACATTTCGAAAGTACAATATAAATCTTAGCCAGCATAAACATTCCGAACAATGCCTACTATAGCTACCATCTAAATAGTGGTAACCACTATAAGTAAATGGCAGGTTCTACAACTAATATCATACAAAGTTCGTATTGGAGTTTGGATTTCCAACAAATGGTCAGGCCAAGGAACTTCCCATTGCCACATAGGTACGCCTCTAGAAAGACGACCCGAGAACCTAACCGGATCTCTGCCAACACAAGGCCGGGTTACCCCTAACTGGGTAACTACTGACATGAGTATGTCATCCCCCGATCGTAACCGATCTATATCCGAGGATCCTCGATTCCAACAACCACAAAGTAATAAATTTGCAGCAACAACATAAGTTAAATATCTGGGCTCCATACCATGATACCACCTCTATCCAGAAGGAATGACATACACTAAAGGGGCGCTACCCCCTAATAACCTTGTTGCATCCTTCCTGTTTTGACCATTTCCGGGGTGTGAGGTCCGACGAAGTCTCGTCCACAAAGCCACGCTTTGGTACAAAGCCATGCTTTGGGTCAACAAATGATCAAAGTAATGATGACAAAGATAAATGATCAAACAAATGATCATATCACAAATGATCAAACAATGATCATTTCACAGCAACACTCAACATGCCACATTACCAAATTAGGAGTATATCACTAATAACCTTCAACTACATAACCTCTGAGCTCGTACGTCTCAGAGAAGGGTGTTAAGCTAAGAGAATAAATTCTCCGCCACCAACATATATGTATTTGAAAGAAACCAGCTTTATATCTCAATTTGTAACGTCAGACATACAACCAAACAAGTTTGTTCCGGTATCGAACAAAACCGAAGGCACTTCCAAGGAAGTCCTTGCAATCCGGATAATTTCTAATCACGTCTGGACTTCCCGTCACTAAGGGTGATAAAACCTCTATATCGGAGATCAGCCGATGCAGAGTAACTCGACGGTAATCCTTCCGTTTTCAAAATATCCGGTCTTCAACACCGGTCATCAAATGCGATCCATTACGACGTATCACATATTCGGAATGGGTTATACGACCCAAAGGTCCTTTCCCTGCTAACCCGAATAGTGAGCGCTTATTCAAAAATAAGTGTGGCATTCCAATTCAAACAAATCACAACAAATACCCATTCAAGGTAATTATTGATAGTCGGTTATTTAACTATCAATAGGTCTGCACAGCATCATCAGATTCCAAAAAAATTTCCAAATTATTTATCTTCCAAAAATATCTTTACAAGATATACATAATTTCAACACTTCAACCATTTGAAACCAAATTTCAAATCAATTTCAATTTATCTTTAAAAGATAAAGTCTCAAAAACATTTCACTTCATATTGGAAAAACATTTCCATACTTATTTAATAATAAGTAATTCACAAAACTTATTTATTTTCAACATTTGAAAATATTCAATATACTTAAATCAAAATTAAGTATATATTTCATTCTTTAAGGAAATCATTTTCTTAAACACATCTATTTGAGTCAAACGAATGTTGCGAAAAACATCGTTACGACGACCCAAAATCACTAGTATAGGGATTCGAAATTTAGATAGATATATAAATCCCAATACTATATAAAACATTTCCTTTCGGAAACCATTTACTATAACAACAGTGTTATAGTCCACCATTTCCTTATTTCTCGAAAACGTCTATTTCAACAATGAATGTTGAAATCTATGTATTCGATACTTAACACGTTTTAAAACATCTTTTAAAACAATTACTTCATTTCGTAATATCACTTCTCCAAAACATATCCATTTAATTTAATAATATATTCACTGTCCAAAATCGTAAATATACTTCGTTAACAAATTTAACGTTTCTACACATTTTACTTAAAAGATTATCCACTGTCCAAAATCGTGGATAAAATTCCCAACCAAACTCTTATTATTACAACATTTAACTTAAAGGATAATTCACTGTCCAAAATCACGAATATATCTCCTTTAATAACTTCTATGTTTAATTTATCAAATTCAATTGATTTCGAATTTACAAACAATGTTTATAAATTCCATTTATATTTATAAAATCCCTTTTTTAAATCAATTCCATTTAATAACTTCACAACTTCATAAATCTTATTTACTTATAAGATTTACTTATACTTCATCTTACACTTTAAAACTCTTTTATAACTCAATTATTTTGATCTATAAAATATCAATTTTAAAATCTTATATATATATATAAACCATTTAAAATAAATAAATCAACTATTTATTTCAAAAATCACACTTTGGTTATATTTCACAAAAATCATAATTTTTATAATTTTAAAATTTTAACGTTTATTTATTTAAGATGAATCAATTCAAAATATTAATAAAACGTATAATCTCCAAAATCCCTTTAAAATCAAAATCGTTATTTTTAAACTTCAAAAATGAATCCGATGATGCAACAGCACCAAATAATCAATTACGGCATCCAAACATCATATATCAATATGATAACAGAATATATAACAATATCTGTAAATAAATCAACACGGTGAGGAATCTAGTCGGATCCCTCCAACCTGTTTCCCTGCATCCACAGATGTTAGCACAATACCAATTCCGTTCTAGTACGGAATATCGCAGTATATGGGATTTATAAAATATTATCCGCTATTATGCGGCGCAATAGGGTCTCATCCGCTATATAATGCGGGAAATTAACTCCAAGTACATATATAATACCAATTTCACTTCAATGTGAAATTATCGCGGTATATGTTTTTAATAAATAACCTCCGCTTAATATACGGCGTATAATGTCTATTTCACACAATATATAACAATTTATCAACCAATCACACAATCAAGCAATTTTAAATCTAACTATTTAAAATATAAATCTAACTATTTAAAATATAAATCGAAACAATTCGATTGAGTGAGAAGTTCTCACCTTGAATTTCCGATAGCAATTTGTAGCGTTTTATTTCGAATAAAATTAAACGGACGTTTAATTTTACCCGAAATTTTTGCTAGCTCCAAACGACTCCAATCCAATTCCATAGCGTAGTGCTCGACGAAACGAAGCCAACGCAATTCGTTTCGTGTGTTTCAGACCTCGTATGACAAAGTTACACATTTTTAAACATTACACGATTTAAATTATAATTATTAATTACAATTTCTTTTTACTTTAAACCTTAGCCAAATCTTGACCGTGCAATCTCAACTTCAGATCAGGGCCGCATATCCTTTTCTTCCTCACCCACGTACATCATTAGGTAAGGAACGCAACATAGAACCCAAACTCGCGTACTAGGGTTAGGAATCGCCTCCCCCACACTTGCCGATAGGTTAATCCAAGACTACCTAATCGAAGCCCACGCTTGCCTCTACTCTCGGCCGTGACCAAGTGGAACTCGGCTGCACGAATATCGAGAAAACCGCATGCAAATAAACATAGAACGCAGCCTCCTAGCGCCTCCAATTGACGACAATAGCTCGAATCAACCGTTGGATTTACTCGTCTCGACGAGATCTACAACTTTGTAGTTGAAAACATTTGATAATTGTTTGTGGATTGTGAAATATTTGAGGAAGAACGAGATTGATTTCTGGCCATTGAATACAATGAAAGTGGCGGCCTGAAGCTCCAAAACCCTAGGGTTTTTTTCTTTTGCAATTTGTGAAAATAAAGGGGCTTTTATAGAAAATATTTCAAAACACTATTCATCCGAAAATTTCCGAACTCCAAACGAAGCGTGTCGGCTGACGTTTCTAAGGTTTACCCCACGTTCCGAACACAATGGAATAGGTTTCGGGAGCTAATTCGATCATCTGTTCCAGTTACGGAATTAAACGATCAAATTTAAATTAAACCGATTAAAACGATTTCGATGCGTTTCGAGTTGCCACGGTCAAACGACAACTTCGATTGCTACGAAAATTGAAATCCGATAATAACAAACTATTATGGATCCAATGGAACTAGTTTCGTCCAATTCTGAGACTGTTCGAAAAATGGCTAATTTCACTAGTCGATTTAATATTAAAATATTCAATTTTCACAGATTAACTCTAAATTCAATTTTAAAAGTTCTATAACATCACTACAACTCCAATATGAATTAATATAACTTTACAAATCATTTCAGTCACATTAAACCCAATTTTCAATTATTTCTGGAATTTCAGATATTAAATTATCGATTTAATTATCCAATTAAATCACAATATTCGAAATTAATTTAATTCAACTTCCAAATATTACTTATTAATATTTAAAATTAATTAAATATACGAATTTCAAATGATGGAAATTCTGGGTCGTTACAATAAAACATGCACATCAAATGGTCTAGTGGTATTCAACATGCTATGCATTATCAAAATCTAAAAAGAGCAAACTTTTCCAAGCATGTACAAATTAATACAAACTATAATATCAAAAAATCATGTAGAAAATTATTCAAACCTCTTACAGTGAAGAGCTGTTAGTATCCGCTATCCTTTTTCCATCCTCTAAGACAACGCCCTCTGATGAAACTATAAAACATGCACATCAAATGGTCCATGGTAGAGTTAGTTAGCATTAACATTAGATAACGTATTAAAAAGGAACTCTAAACATACATAACTTGGCAATTCACTTGCATAAGAAAAGAATAAGATCCAAGTTCATATGTCCTTGACATGTTCCTAGAAAATAAGTTAATATGATTGTCGTTTCCCTATCTGCAAAAGACCTCCACAGCATTAAAAAAAAGTTTATTACTCCTTCATATATTACAACCTTACCGGATAAAATAATCTGGAGGCAGTGCTCCTTTAGGAAGGTATCAAACATAGATTCCTAACAGCTTAGTAAGGAGAAAATGTAGCAAGTTATTTTGTAGACATTGAAAATCAGTTCCCCTTTTAAGCAAACCCAAAATCAAAGCAATAAATCTCAAAATCAAACACAATAAAATCAAATAATCAAATGCATTTAAACCGTAAAACAATCGGAAGGGAATAAAAAGTAATCAATGATTAGACAAAGTACGAAGTAAAAATAGGAGAATTCAAAATGAAAAGCAAGCATAACAAAATTCATACAAACCTAAAGTCGGATCTGTGATTAGAAGACGGTTGATTGGAAGATATTTATTTCATTCTATTGATTTTCTCTTTTCCAAAACCGTTGTTTAGACTATAGGGAGAAGAAGAGTTGTTCTTCGACACAGGAGAGGTGGAAGATATGGATAACGTGGGCGGCTTCGTGGAGCAACTTTCGAACGTTGAAATAAACAACAATTCAAGGTTAAAAAAATGACAAAAATAGCCTCTTTTGTAGTGTTGGTGTGTGAGTTCACAGGATGGGTATTTGTGGAAATGCCAAAAAGGCTTCACTTTGACCCTTTGACCCAGGATTTTTCTTTATAGTATAAGGTAACCAAAATAAGACTTTAAAATTTGGAATAGATATAAAAACCAAATTAAAATGTATAAGTATAAATTATACAAATGAGTTAAAAACTACAAATGGGTTCAAAACCCGAATTTGAAAAATTTAAATCCCGAAGATTTTTAAAAGTATTTTCCAAAGTGTGAAGATAAATAATAGTAATAGTATTTTGGAGATATTTTTGAAAGAAAATGGTTTTAAATGGATTTTAGGAGTGATATAGCACTGAACTCACTTCAATCGCTGGAAAATAATTTTGATGATGACGGCCGCATCATCGGTATTCATTTTCGAGTTTCTAAGTGATGGATTGCTGCCAAAATTAATTTGATTCAGATTTGTTGGGCAAACAAGTTTTGTTTAAAAATTCTGAAAGGAATTGTTTTGGATAAAATCAGGTTGATTTTGAAATTCAAAGGAAGTGTTTGTTAAATCAAAAGGAGTATATATGTATATATTGATTTCAAAGTGATTTGAAATAAATACCGGGTGTTTAAAAATTCTGGAATCCTGTGGAAGATGATATTAATAAGAAAGAAGTGTGAAAATTGAAGTTTGGAATAAAAATTTAAATTGAGAAAGTTAAAATGGAATTTAACTTAAATTAAGTGAAGGAATAAATTAGTGAAGTGAACTAATTAAAAGGATTGAATTGAAAATGAATTAGTGAATGGAATATGATTTAGAATGCTGATTAATAACAATTTGACTATGAACTTATGTTGTAAAATGAATTTGATGAAATGGTTACTAAGTAATAAATAAGGTGACGAAGGAATGTGGATTAATTGGATAAAAGAAAATTGGATGTGTATAAATGAAGGAAACTAATAATGTGAATTTGAAATGAATATTAATAGTTGATTGAACTGAATATAAATGTGAATTATAAAGTGACTATATAGCTATAAGTTATGGAATTTGGATGGAATAAAATTTTGAGTGAAAAAGTTCTAGAATTGTGAGCAAATAAGTGCATAGCTTAGAAAAATTGAGATTATCGGAATAAAAGTATACTTAAGCTATAAATGAATGTATAATCTCGAGTTAAAAATAAAATGTGAATATATTCGAGCATAGAATTGATAAAAATGTGAAAAATAAGTCGTGTAACTTATAAAATTGAAAAGTGAAATAGAGAACCCATAATAAAAATGGTGTCATATTTTAAAGTGAAGAAATAAAATCCAAACTTGAGTTATAAAATAAATTTGAACTCAAGAAGATTGAATAAAGTGATTTTTGGAAGGGAAAATCAGATATTGAGTTATAAATTGAAGTGAACTAATTAGATAATTAATTAGTTAAATGAATATGAAGGTGAGATTTAACTTGGTTAAGTTAAAATTGGATTGTGGATTAAAAGTGGATATTGGAAATGGAACTTGAGTTAAAAATAAAATTCAACTTAGATGGAAGCGAATTAAATATATTTGAAAAGGTGATCAAATAAAATGGAATTGGTTTGAAAAAGAAAAGACTTGAGTTATAAATAAATTCAGTTTACAACGTAAATAAATTGAATGGGCCTTGGATACTAATTAAATAAGTTCGAGAATGAATTCGAATATGGGAATTAAAATTGAGATGGATGAAGTAAATGAACTGATTGAATTAATTTTTAGATTGAAATGGAATTGATTGAATGAGAATTAATCCAAAATGGAAATAAAATTTGGTTGCAAAAGAAATGAACTTAAGTTACATAGTTGGAATAGTAAAAATAAATGGATTAACTTAAGGGTATATTTTGGATGAAAGCTTGGCTTAAATAATTTATGAAATGGCTACTTAATAAATTAGCATTGGATGATTCTGAGCTTAATAAAATGGACTTGAATATAATGAGCGTGGATATGAATAGAATGCAATTGAATTGATCGTGAATCAATTAGAAATGGAATGGAATTAAATATAAATTGGGTTGGAATCAATTTAAAATAGCTATAAACTAAGTGGATATTTTATTAAGCGAATATCGCCGAATTTGCGTAGAAAATTTTTGTCGTTTGACGTAAACGGAAGTAAATAAAATTCTATGAAATAATAGAAGTGAATAAAATCGATTTTGAAATCAATTTGGAATGAATGTGAGTTTGTTGGGTTTAAAAATAAATTGAATGGATATAAAGTGAGTTGTAAATCGTTTAAATTGAATAAAATGATATATGGATCGATTGAAAGTAATTAAATTGGTGTTGGAACCTTAAAATTGCTTATGGTATATGTTTAGCATGAAATTGCTTATGAAACTTATGAGTTTTAACCATTTAAATAAGTGAAATGTTATTTAATTTCATGTTTTGGTACTTACGTGTTTAAATTGAGCAAGTACCACTACAAGAAAATATATTATTAATAACACCATTTAATAACGCATTATTCTAAAGCGTTATTGTTTACCTTTAAATATTTGTTTTTTTACACAATTTGTTTTGTATGTACATATGCAACGCTTTGGCCCCAAATTTTCGTCTCCCTCCCAAAATAACACTCAGCCATTTTCATTTCCCTCCTAAAACAAAATAACCCTAATCAAAGTTCTACTCCATCTCCAATCTTCGAAATTTAGCTATTGTACTCCATCCCGATCTTCCACGGTTCGCTCTTCAACAGTTGTGAAGTCGACGACGTCAGGAGCTCTAATCTCCAATCTTTGATCTTCGATTTCGCTCTTCATCAATATCTGCCAGATTCCAAACTTCGTTTATGGTTGTAAATTTCAACTGGTTACTTCGTCGGTTCAGAGATGCCATCTTTCAGGAGCTTTTTGCCGGTTAACGATTTTACTCAAGTTTATTCACAATTCAAACCCTAAATCTCTTCAAAACTCAGGTACGAAACAATAACTACATTCCTTAATCGTTATTTACGAAGTATCCTTTCTTATTAATTTACTTCTGATATTTGTAACGTAACGTTTTGCCTATATGGATTAAATATGATTCTGATTTCTAGCTTTCAGATGGTAAAAATGACAAGAATTGAACTATGCTCTTTATATAATTCTGTTGATTATAGCTTAGCACGATTAAGGAGTCATGTTTGGTTCCATCGCTGAAAGGACTCCACAATGGTCTGTTGTGTGTGTGTGTGTGTGTGTGTGTGTCTATGGGTGGGGGGTCGCGAAATTTATCCCTAACTGAAATCCGACTCCCAATCCGAGAATTGTATAAAATTGAAAATAGAGAGCACATACTTTGGTCAAATATGTGTTCATATTCTAATATGTTTGAACAATTGCTCTAATGAAAATCAGATCATGGTTCAACCATTTATTTGAGACTTTGAACTGAAAAGTTAACAATCCGGATTAGTTAGTGCATTTCGATAATCTGTCTTTGGACGACTATATCTTCATTATCTGGTATTTGATTATTGCACTTCATTCAATTTTTTTTATGTTTCTACTCTACTAAGTATTAGCTCCTGGTTATATTTGACTGAAAGATCATCTCCTTCAAAGACAGATTACTTAATTCTAGGCATTGTTTAAGTGACTTGATAGGTTGAAACCTGGGCAACAATTCCAAGAACACCACCTTGATCGCCAAAGGCAATTGTCATTACCTCATTAAGATTTTTCTTATCCTGCTGGTAGAAATAATACTTATATCCATTGTAGTAGAATGTTGTCAACATTTTGCAAAGGAAAGTTACCTTTTGGTAGAATATTTATCTTTAGATGTAGAATGTAATCTTAGAATTTTATAATCAAGTGTTCTATATGAAAATGCTTATGCTGACAGTGATCTGTTTATGATAATTTCTTCAGTTTTTTTATATTTGAATTACAAATATACCATAGTAAAGAGAGAAAGTTGCTATTTCATATGTTCAAATTTGTCCATGCATTCAGAAAGATGTGTCCAACGTTTAAATAAGCATTGAAAATATTTGCCAACATTTCAGTTATTTACAAACTATTTGCATTTCTATTTAATTTGCAATGAAATAAAAGAAAGCTTACAATTACAGACACGAGCATCAACATAAAGAAGCTTACAATAAGAATTCTTTGTCATTGTTTACTTTTGTAATTTGAAGAACTTTGCTGAATACTGTTGTATGTTACTTTTTGCATTGGTAAATGGACTATGTTTTTATTTATTGAGAATATTTTTTGTAACAGATATAAAATTGTTTTTGTTTACATAAATTTCAATGCGTGGATGTTTAGGTTCATTGAAAACTATTGACTAAGACAATCCCTTTGCCATATTGACTTTGCAATGTTTTGTGTTTCTACCATACATGTATTTGCACCGAAGCATTGAGTTAAAAGCGAAAGAGTTATGTTGTGCATGCTTACATGTTTTGTTACTTATTCTTTGCCATCTAGTTTCCTTTTGGTTTGTTTCACTTTTAGTAGAACCGTTAGTTTACTTATAAAACGAAAATTTCTAGCTTTGTACACGGTCATAACCTACAATCAATCTATACTGCCAATATATCTTTTATTATCATATTTCAGTTATCCTTTGATAGGGTAAGAAAATACAATAATTTTGTTACCATAACATCAAGTTAAACTCATTCACTTATGTTTACATATTTTGGGTGAATTAAAGCTCAATACTTGCTTTAAGTGTATTTTGCATAATGTAGAATTTTGAATCCATGAGAATGTTTTAAAGTGTATTGAAGCTGTACCTATTATTTGCTTATTTTTCCTTATGAAAAATGAGAAACCTTCACCTTAGATTTTTGCTGGTATGCACAATCCCAAAGCTTAAGAATTCACTTGTGCAACATTACGTAGAATTATATTAGGTCAGTTTTGTCCTTTTTATAATTTGTTTGACATGATATATGATACGTATGCAATCCTTGGTTTATCATTTGTGAATTCATTAAAAGCAGGTCTCATAATTGCTCGTGATCTGTATACATTCATTACTTTGAAATATGGACTGAGTTACCAACTCTTGTTTTAAACACACTTATCAAATATTATTAGTTTGGGCCTGGACATTCATATTTGTGTTGACATCCACGTTAAGGCTCCTTTACACATTCATCCACTCTTCGAGGACTCAATATATTTATTTAGCCGCATGACATCCGCTAGTGGTGGTTTCTTGGCTATTTCAAATGCTGGAGTTCCATTGAACTGCTCTATTGCTGGGATTGCAGTGGTCATGGTTTTAGATACAAAATAATTCGGAGGAGATGAGAGTCCACTCATTCTTTTAGATATTACTAGTTCAAAAGATGCATCAGGCGATAAGTATTTTATGGTTAGAAGTTGAATTTGTCAATGTTAGGTTCTCTTTCTTCTCAGGTCAAAGTTAATAATAAAAAGATACATTATTTGGAAACTTGATAATAATTTAGAAAAAATATGAACAATTAATTGTAGGTTGTTGGTGATGAGAATGTTATTGCGCAATAATTTATTGAAAAATTTTATATTATATTTTTTGGAATTACCTTTGTCAAAACATGCAATTTGGTTTTGTGTTTTGTAAATTTTTTATGACATCGGTTTTTATCTATGCTCAGATATTTAGGGTGCACATATATGATTCATTTATATGATACATGTGCAGGAGGTGGCAAAACACACACTGTATTCACCTAAGTCGCCATGTCACCTTATTCAGTATGTTTGAATTGTGAGAGATATGAGTATATATACAATTTGTCAACTTCTATAACCAAGAACTATCCATATGTTTTTTAAATTTCTTCAAAAGATCCTAGTTGTGTAGATTGTCCAATAACTATCAAATACAACCAAATATTCCTTGCCATGGTTACATAATCTAACATGTCTGTATTATCATTTATGTCAGGTACCTCATCTTTAACTATATCTGCAGAGGTCTCAACTATTATCATCATTTAAGATTTCATTAAGCAAGTTGTATCCAAAAAATTCAACGAGTCTGGTTCTTCAGTACTATTGTTTTGATATGAGCATTCAGGTTGGTCATGCAATGAACCAATATTGTCCTTTTTTGCATTACTTTTCCATATATCATTGAACTTGTTTTCATTTTTGTCTTTCTGTTGTGCAGTGTCTCCATCAGGCTTGTCTATAATTTTAGGAATCCACTTTGCTTTAACTTGTTCAGATTGTATATGAGTCCTTAATCCCTAAAGCCGAAGAGCTTACATGTGGAACATTTAGGTGGTACATATAATCATAAGGAAACGTGAACTCCTTTTTGGTTCCAGCATGCATTAATATAGGGATTGATGTTGGTAATATGGGCTGTACATTTATTTCAACCAGTACCTTAATAAATTTAGTTATTTTCATTTCTTCAATAATTACATCAAGTCGTGTTAGTTTGCCAATATAACTTGTAATTGTAGAAATTGCATCAGAGCTTTGTAGTTCCATGTTAAGATCATATATGTTTTCAGGATCATATATGTTTTCCCATATTTGAATTTTGAACAACTTATAAATTGATTTCTTTATAACTAAAACTTGGGTACCATTCTTGTACCATGGAGTTTTCCAAAATAAGAATAATTTTTCTTATTCAGAATTAAATAATAGTCTTCTTTTCAGCAAATTGAACAACATAGCAACTGTTTCTTGCATCATGTATTGTAAATTACCATCTGGCTTCCATAATTTTTAGATGTCAGTCTTAAGCCTGAAGTATGGAATTCTTATTCCAATGGATATATCATCAAGGTATTTTTCCATTCTTATTTTGACTTACAAAAAACCGCTTCTCATATTATTTTGAAAAAATAATAATATGAAGTTTTTCAATAAAATATAATATTATTTTCCAAAAAATATAATATAAAATTTTTCAATAAAATATGAACAATTAATTTAGAAAAAACATGAATAATTATTGATTGGGAAAATTAAACCAGTACATATTCGAAACATTATTAAATTTTAACTTCCTAAATTTTTTCTACCAAATATACATTCCTCTCATCTAAATTTGGATTTAGTGTCACTAAAAACTAAAATGCACAAATAATCATACTTCAATTTTTGGCAATAACTTCTCTATTTTATTTTGAAAAATTAAATTTCATATTTGCACATGTACTGGACATGATGAGGCGCAAGTTTATTATATAAATAACTTCAATCAAAAAATGTCTTCTACTGATCTTCTACTAATAGGTATGCCAATCTTAAGAACAATAGAACATAATAACATTGCATGGTGAAGTATTTTCTTTATCATATATGCAAAGACATGATGACTCGCACAGTATTGAATGGTGAAGTATTTTCTTTATCTTCTACTAATGGGAAGTCTGATACACAATGACATTTTAATTTTTTATCTTCTGGTGTTCTATTCAAAATGTACACTTAAAAAAAATTCATGCTTATTAAGTTTTTGTGAAGACATTTCAAGTACATAATAACATTTGTGATTATAGTCTGATGAAAATTTCATTTAATAGGTATGCCAATCTAAAGAACAATAGAACAACAAACTATACATTTAGTTTTGAACAGATGTTGAAAGACAAGGTATGCATTTTCCATTAAATCTTTCTCGGTCTTTAATTGATTTCTACATTTGGTTATGATAACAAGCAGGACATCATTTAGTGTTAAACACTTAACTAATACCCAAGCTTGCATTTCTGTTTTCAAAGCAACAGGAGTTTCCCCAAACGCAGAAGTATGTGCGTGCATTATCTCCGGGACTATCATGTGGAATTAAAAAGGGTGCATGGGGATAAGCTTTGGGACCATTAGCACACTGTTGTGCAAGAACGTGCATAGGCTGTGTATGGGGAGCAGCTGAAGTACTACCAATGACCGAAGACATGCATGAAGAAAGGCTTTGAGCAGTTCAAGTTCTTGGTGATGCACTTGGTACTTGTAGACATTAACTTTGAACTATGTTGTCTTTTGTTATCATGAATATGTATTGAATTTGGTAACTCATGTATTGAACTTATTTTTTGTTAGTTGATACTTTATTTTGTTATCATGAATATGCGTAACATTTGCTGATTATTATATTTTTTTCGTTCATACATTGTTCAAATTGTTATCTATTTAAAGAAGATTAATTTTGATTGTTATTATTAAAATGTAATGGTGGGGTGCATCAAATATATAGTAAAATAAAGCATAGCTCCTAAAAAGCTTTATAACTATATGACATAATTGCTATAAAATGGTGTTATAACTATATTTTATAGCGGCAAAATGGTGTTATAAAGATTTCCAATTCCGTTGAGATTTAGCTGTATTATAGCGGCTATAATGAGCTATTGAATAAATATTTTATAGTGGCAAAATGGTGTTATAAAACTAAGCTCAACCATAGCGGCATATTTTGTGTTATAAATATTCAATAGTTTTTTATAACATGTCGATATACAGCGCTTATCAAACCGCTATGGTTGTGATTAATAGCGGCTATATGCCGCTATAAAAGACACTTTTTGTTGTAGTGTACAGGTACCTGAAGCTGTTTTGCTTGACTTTGATTTCGCGAATTGCATAATAAAATAAGCCGCTTGCTTAAAATGCTAAAATAAGGTACGTTTTCGGATTAAATACTGCGAAAATATAAAATATTGTTATATATTTTGTTTTTCGACCGTGTGAGTCGATGTATATATATTTATCTCTCTTGTCATACTGCAAAAGCCTCTCCGTACAAGGGAGACTCTGCCAAAAAATTTGAAAAATTTAGGGTGTTAGAAAAAATTTGAAAAATTTTTGGAAAAATTTTTGTTAACGGAAATCGATTTCGAATTTATAATCGAAATAAAGGAATTTGGTTTAGGATGGAAAACTAATTGTTTGGGTTGAAGGTAAAAGATTAGGAAAGTGAAATATTGAGTTTTCACTAAGTGTGTTCTGTTAAGTTAATGGGTTTGGAGCATTCTTTCTGCCTTAGCAAATTTCGGGGACGAAATTCTTTTAACGGGGGAGGAATGTAATGACCCGGATTTTTCGACGTTTGATTTGGAATATTTAAATGGTTTTAAATATTGAATTTGAATTATATATTGATTTTGAATATGAAAATTTGAGTTTATTTATAAAATAAATTCAGAATTTAAATATAATGATTTATTGGATAATTTAATTATTGAATTTAATAATTGAATATTGGTTAAATTATTGTGTCCTGAGTTTAAGCTCGATAAAAATAATTTAAAGGCTTATAAAATTTATATTAATAATAATGAAGATAATAAAAGTTTTAAAATTGAATTTAAAAGTGATCTGTTCAATTTTAAAAATAGCTTGTTTAAATTGACATTTAAAAATAGCCTTCTGATGCACAATCTCGGAATTCGATGAAACCAGTTCCATTGGGTCGTAATAGTGCATTATTATCGGATTAAAAATTTCGTAGCATTTGAAGTTATCGTTTGGTCGTATGGGATATAAACGCGTTGAAATTTATATCAAAAATTTAATTTGATAATTGGGTCCAAAAAGCTATCTTCTCCATACGATCGAATCAGGACTCGAAACCTTTTCCATTGCGTTCGGAATAGGGGTATAACATTATAAACGCCTAGCAGCACACCTCAATAGAAGATCGGAATTTTTAATTTGTTAAAAACGAAATATTTATAATTAAATAATATTATAACTGGTCAAGTCAAAACTTTGCCTTCTGATTCACGCTACCTATCACGTACAAAGAGACCCCTTTCATCTTTTAAATCGTGACGTCGTGCTCACTTCGTTTTCTCTCATTCAAAGATCGAAAATCTGGTCTCCTCGAACGAAAATGAATTTGTTCGATTGTTTTAAAAAAAAATTCAATCGCGTATTATTTCACTTCTTCAAAGCAAACGAACGAATCAAAATTCGTATTCGGAGAAAAAAATGGGGAGAACAGATGTGATTTCGTTCGAATTGGTAGGCGACGAGGGGGACCTCGCGATTGATTCGCGCTTGTGGGTTTTGTAGTCATCGTGGTCGCGAGGGGTGACCTGAGTAGCGTGTTTGATTTCAGGCGTTTTTTGGTGATGGCGAGCGCCTGGAGGAAGGGCACCGCGCATGACGGGGGAGGGCAGTCGCGTTTGGTGGAGGCGGAGTTTGTTTCGGTCGCGTGAGTGAGAAGGCGATGAGGCAGTTGGATTCACGAGCCTTGATTCTCGTGTGCGGCCTAAGTGGACGTGGTGGCAGAGCGCGTTAGCGATGAGTTGGTGGCGTATTGTTGGGCGACGAAGTGGGGGGAGGGGGGGTAAGTGCGGCAACAACATGGTGGAGGCTCTGGTGGGGCTTCTGTGGCTTATTGAAGGTGGTTGGTGGTGATGGTTGTGTGATACTGTTGCTAACAATAGAGGTAGCAGCAGCCGCAGGCATGGCTTCGACAAGTAATGGTGTTAAATTAAATTAAATTTTAAATTGAGTATGCTAATGATAGTTTAAATTATTTCAAATGTTAATAAATTCATAATTTATTAATATGAGGTCTAAAAATCGTGGAAACAAGTCGGGTTTAGATCAGATTGCAAAATAAAAATCAAGGTGAGAATTTCTCACTCATTTTTGGATTGCCACACTTAAATTTAAAAGTTGAATTTAAATTATTGGATGCTTGATTGGATTGAGGAATTTTAATTATTGGTTGGATGATTATATAATTTATAGTGTATATATATATATATACTGGTATTTGAAGTGATATTCCCGCACACTATAGCTGATGAGACCCTATGCGCCCCGCATAATAGCGGATGACCCTATATATCGCGATATCCCCCTCGAAGTACGATTGGTATTTTTTTGTATATTGTATTAACATCTGTGGATGCAGGGGAAACAGGTTGGAGGGATCCAACTGGATTCTTCAAATATATTGTTTATTTTTCATATATAGTGATATATGATTTGTGTAGAATAATCTATTATAGATTATTGTAGTGATTGGGATTATTGGATGCTATTGTAGCACTGGCTTGAATTTTGATAATTTAAATACTATAAATATATTTTTAGAATTTAAGGAATTAAAAGGAAATTTTTGATATAAAAATATTTATATTGAAATTGAGTTTATTTAGAAAGAAACTGAATTAGAAAAATATATTTGATTTTTGGTTATACTTAACTATTATGAATTATTAGATGGGAATTTTAAAAATGAATTATACAAAGAAATTTATAAACAATATTCTAGAAATATAAAAAGGAGATTAAAATAAATATTTAAAAATAGATTGGAAGTATAAATGGGATTTATAAGAAATGAATTTATATAATGGAATTTTATAAATAAGATTTGTTTTATAAACATGTAAAACTCAAAGGAGTTATAAAATTATAAACGATGTTTATAAATAAGGAAATGATGGTCAGTTGATAAATTGGAAATATAGATTTACGATGTGAATTTATATCGAGTTATGGAAATCGTTTGGGAAAAAAAATAGTGGAACCTATCTTTGAATATGAGAATGGTGATAAAATTGAGATATAATCGATGTGATACGAATCAAGAGGGATTTATAAATTGAAATTGGCAATGTTGGGTTTTTAAAAATAGATTTTTGTCGAGGAATTAAAATTGTTTTAATTGGGATTTTAAATTTCTATACTATGTAACTAAAATTATTATTTATAATATTCCGAATAGTTAGTTATTCTAATAGTTAATATTTATTGAAATAAATTCTAATTTTATAAATCAGCTTTGTAAATTAATTAGTTATTTAAAAATGATTTTAAAATGAGTTATCGATGTTATTTAAAATGTTTTGATATTTTAAATTTACTTAAAAAATATTTTAAAATAAACTATTATCCTTTAAAAATACTTATTTTGTATATATAGTTTTTAAAAGGTTGGAATTTATTTATAAATCATCTCGAGATTGCGAACGTAGTTATTTAACGGATATGATTTTATAAAGGGAAAATCTTATAATAATTTTTTTTGGAACTTAATGGAGGTTTCGAGGTATTAGGAATAAGAAATTCGGGGTTGAATCTGAAGTCATAGAGAAGTATAAATAGATAGAAGAGATTATAAGTAGATATAATCAATTTTGAAAAGGAAAAATAAATTAATGCAAAATTCTGAAGACTTACGAGATAAGTCGCGAAACATTCTCTTAAGAATTGATATTTGAAAGGATTTTGGAAAAATGGACTTATAATATTTTCCTAGGTATAGAAAATGGAAATTTGGGAATATTTCTAAGTGTTGAGATGTTTTGAAAGTATCCTGTTGCGGATTTAATTATTTGAAATTGTTTCAAATGTTGGAAGGAATTGATATATCTTATAAAGATATTTTGAAAATAAATATTTTGAGAAAAACTTATAATAAAGCCAGATGATTGCTTATGGATGTTATTTGATAGTTAAATAACCGATTATCAATATTGGCCAATTTCGTTAATCGTTTCGAAGAGACCAGGATCGGATTTATTGTTAGGAAATCAAATCCATGGTTTTAATGACAACAACTATACAATGAAAATAAAATGTACATATATATATATATGTATATATGCATATATACAGGAACTTGCTAGAGCAACATCACTAGAAAGACAAGAACAAGGTGCAAAGAACAATACAAGAGACTACAAGTCGATAATATCAAAGAAGCAACAAGAAAAATGCACAAAAAGGACATGCACGATTTTCAGACGTCTGAGTGCACAAGTCAGACGTCTGAAAATATCCTCTGGAACAACAAAACAGACAAGACCAGACGTCTGGTAGATGCACCCAGACGTCTGGAAATCTACACTGTACAAAAATTATATACTACCAGACGTCTGATACAAATACCAGACGTCTATTTTCAAACTCGGGATTGAAATTTAAACTTCAACTGCCAGATTTGAATAGACGTCTTCGCTTCTCTTCGCTGCAACTCTTCATCATCAACAGAAGCGACTATATAGCACTCATTAATGGATGCAACTACTCAACATACCTATCTACAACTATATATAGCATCAGGAATCAAGAGAAAGAATACACCTGACTACCTTACAACTCGACTCTCTATCTTGATCATCTCTTGTTCTAACCATCTACTTGTTATCCAATCTGAAAATCTGAGATCATACACTTTTATATTCTCTTGAACAATATTGTATTCAATCATCCAAGAGATATAGGAAGTTCAATTGTACTATATAGTCAAAATCCGTGTAATAGAGAACACATAGTTGACAAAGAAACTCTACTATTGTAAACTTGTTCCTCCGGGTGAAGTGAGGGTTATTTGGTGAAAGGAAATTCCGAAGAGGAGCTTTGGGACTGAACGTAGGACGGGAGGTCCGAACCAGTATAAAATCCTGGTGTGATTATTCTTATTTACATTCTTTACTATCGTTACACTATAGTTTAATTTAGTTATATACTTGTCATTTGTATAATCGATCCACCATACTGTAGACTTTCAATTGGTATCGGAGCCTGAGATTCTAGAGATCGTAACAACATCCTAGAATAAATGGCTATAAAGAGATCTAGTCAAGGCAATAGGAAGAGGAAGAGCAATAAAGAAGAATCAAAGGAGAAAACAAAATCTGCTTCATGGCTAAACTTAGATCATAATCGGTATGCTTGGATTCTTTATATAAAGATCTTCTGTTAGCACATGATGAATTACTAAAAGATTGTAAAACCTTGAATAAAGTCAATAGAATTGCTTTAGATAAGTTAAAAGATTGTGAGCAAGAAATTTCCAGTTTAAAAGAGGAAAATAAATTTTTGATAAAACAAACTAAATGTTTTGAAAATACCGTAGAAGAACTTATTTCACAAAACGATTTCCTACAAAAAGAAAATGAGCAGTTAGAAGATAAAAACAATGATCTTTTAGAGGAAATCAATGTTTTGCAAAATAAAAATACTATGTTTGATAAAGAAAAGGATATTTTTTCAAAAGAAATTACGGATTTGAAAAGACAAAATGATTCATTACAATCATCTTTAGATAATTCAGAATCTCGAATTTTTCTTCTCGAAAATGAGAACTGTAAGATAAAAAGGGAGAATTCTGAATTAAACAAGCAAATTGATATTTTGAAAAACAGTAATATTTCTTTTGAAAATAATAATTTTGACTTCAAAGCTAAATTTGATAAACTTAACACTGAAGTCACAAAATTTAATAAAGGTCAAAACGATTTAAACATGGTTTTATCTAGTTCTAGACCTTTACATGACAAAAGTGGTTTAGGATATAATAAAACTGATCGTAGAAATAACACTAGATACGCTTTTATGTATAGTAAAAATGTTAGTACTAGTACTAAATTTCGAGTAAAGTCTAGATCAAATTCTTATAGAAATTCAAATACTGCTACGGCCAATAATATTTATAATTTCTCTAGAAGTACAAAATCATTGAACGGAAATATGAATAAAATTTATCTAAGTATTTGGGTTCCTGTTAATTGGAAAAATAGAGAAAAATACATTGATGATTATTTTGATATGGTAGTTAATAATGAAAATTATATTTATAAAGGTTCAACCACACCCAAATGGGTATGGTTTCCAAAGATCTAATCCCCCGGACCCTAACATAGTAAGTGGGTACCAAAAAATTTATTACAGGTACTCGGAGAAACAAAAGGAAATTGCAAATATGATTTCTTCATTATTATTATTTTGATAATGACAAAGGGGGAGAGATAATGGAAAGCACATATTCGGGGGAGATTTATAAATATTACATATAAGTACATTGTATAGTTGTCATCATCAAAAAGGGGGAGATTGTTAGGAAATCAAATCCATGGTTTTAATGACAACTATACAATGAAAATCAAATGTACATATATATGTATATATACAGGAACTTGCTAAAGCAACATCACTAAAAAGACAAGAACAAGGTGCAAAGAACAATACAAGAGACCACAAGTCGATAAGATCAAAGAAGCAACAAGAAACATGCACAAAAAGGACATGCACAGTTTTCAAACGTCTGAGTGCACAAGTCAGACGTCTGAAAATATCCTCTGGAACAACAAAACAGACAAGACCAGACGTCTGGTAGATGCACCCAGACGTCTAGAAATCTACACTATACAAAAATTATATACTACCAGACATCTGATACAAATACCAGACGTCTGATTTTAAACTCGGGATCAAAAATTATACAGGCTCAGACGTCTGATACAAACATCCAGACGTCTGATTTCAAACTCGGGATTGAAATTTAAACTTCAACTGCCAGATTTGAATAGACGTCTTCACTTCTCTTCGCTGCAACTCTTCATCATCAACAGAAGCGACTATAGAGCACTCATTAATGGATGCAACTACTCAACATACATATCTACAACTATATATAGTATCAGGAATCAAGAGAAAGAATACACCCGACTACCTTACAACTCGACTCTCTATCTTGATCATCTCTTGTTCTAATCATCTACTTGCTATCCAATCTGAAAATCTGAGATCATACACTTCAATATTCTCTCGAACAATATTGTATTCAATCATCCAAGAGATATAGGAAGTTCAATTGTACTATATAGTCAAAATCCGTGAAATAAAGAACACATAGTTGACAAAGAAACTCTACTATTGTAAACCTGTTCCTCCGGGTGAAGTGAGGGTTATTTGGTGAAAGGAAATTCCGAAGAGGAGCTTCGGGACTGGACGTAGGACGGGAGGTCCGAACCAGTATAAAATCCTGGTGTGATTATTCTTATTTACATTCTTTACTATCGTTACACTATAGTTTAATTTAGTTATATACTTGTCATTTGTATAATCGATCCACCATACTGTAGACTTTCATTTAATTATTTGAGAACCACTTCGATTCGGTTTGAACTTAACGAATGAATACCGTGTAGATGATAAAGACGGTGATTCGGTTTGTCCAGACCCAAGACAACTTGTATGGACGAATGTTATCAGAACATCGTCATTGGAGGACGATGAGCATTCTAAGTGAAAATTGTTCTTGAAAGGTAACGCTTACCTCAAGCCTCATCAACTGGGAATGACTAAAACATAGGAGATGTAGCAAGGCTAAGTGGGTCGCACCCAAGTAGGGTATGTTATCACTTTTCTAGATGTCCTCGAAAACCTATATATATTATGGATACGGTTGTGCATGAAAGAATGAGCGCTCGATAGTAAGGGTGGGAACACCCGGGGTGATAACATATTCGGTCTATCCAGGTTAGGGGTAGGTCGGTCTTGTGTAGTAGGGGATCCGGCGATGGTCCTCGGTACATTGTTCTAGAGGTGTATTGTGATGGGCGGTACCCCAGTGGCCCAGTCATTCGATGGAATCCATTCTCCAATAAGCACCGTACAGTTTTGATTGTGCCCAACTATGCTGAAATGTGAAATGCAAGCATTTCAGCTATTTTCTATTTACTTCCTATAGACGCTATTATAATATCAGATGATTTTGATACAAATCATTTTGGTTATTGTAAAGTAAAAACCCGCCGTGTTTATGTATGACGCGGTCTTACGAGATACCTTTGTTTTTCAAAGGATTTGAAGAAAAGTTAATAATTCAAATTGACTGTGTTTTCTCACGTTGGTTTTCCAGACTGACTCGGGTGTTATTTGTTATAATGCTCGGGTCAGACCGAGTATTACAGATTCAGGATAGGATGCTATGGAGCTCAGAAGACAAACTGGATGACAAGACGTATTTCTGTAGGTTTGTATTTCCGTTGTGTGAGGATAAGTTATTAAACTGTCCAGATTGATTGTTGTATATTGTACCCTACATATGGTATGTATATTAACAGCACAGTTATTGTATTTAAAATCTGTTGTTATATAATATATTTTGTTCCGCTGCGATTGTGAGATTCTGTGTTGTTATTTTATTTTTCTTCAACCTCTTTCTTCTTCACACTAAAGATCCATATTTTCCGTTCAATTTGAGTCGAACTGTTGTGAATTATGGTCGATTCAAGGGGTACGGATTTACGGGCCTTTACATTGGGAATAATGACTTAGTTGTTCTTGTTGTTGTTGACATAAAAGTTAACAATTAATCAAAAGCTGTAAACATATTTAAGCAATGGATATAACACATACGCATACGCAAATGCACACACATCGCATGCACGCGCGCGCAAACATGATTCAATCTTTGAAGAATTTGTATTTACTTTTCAGCTCCACAATGATATGTATTTTTTTTTCTTTCTCATATATTTGTCTTCAATTTTTTTTAGATTTTGAAAATGACATTTGATCGATATTAGTGAAATCGATCTCAATTACAAGCAGTAGAAAATGGTGCAAGTTATTATTTTATTTATTTTTCCTTCTACCAATTCAATTTGATCCACAAAATTTACTCAGAGATTCGGTGATGTCAATTTAGAAATTTTCTTTTAATAACAATGAGAAAATTCATTACATAACTCTTGATCGTTTTTTCAAAATCAATCTTTTTACCATGTCGATATTGAAATTAAAAAGCAAAAAATGCTAACTTCTATTTTCTTAAAATTTGTTCTTTTTTGTTTTCCATTAAATAATTGAAGTTTAATGACTTTCTTAGTCTAAATATTCACAATTAGGGGTAAAAAAAATTATTGAGTCACATGTCTCAACAGTTTGAGGCATCCAGTACTTTGTATCCTCCAATTCCTCAATTAGAGGTAAAAAATGAAAAATAAAAAAACCTTTTGAGAAAAGCCTCAAGGCGTTTTATCCTCCAATTCCCCAAGGTGCTTCTCGAGGCGAATATCGAGACGGTTTTTCTAAAACAACGCTATATACACAACACAAAGGCAAAGAAGATCGCTGATTTTCGTTTTAATTTAAACTGCAAGATATCTCATGTGACAGCACATATGCAATTACCCAAAAAAAATAAAAAAAAATAGTGGAAATTAGGGAGGCATCCCTATCATACTTTCATATTGTAAAGCGGGTCCCTGTCAAAGTTTCATTGTAAAGCGGGTCCCTGTTTTTTGGAAACGAAGAAAAATTATTGCTGAAATGTCAGCAACTTTTATAAATAAGTGCTGATATTTCAGCAACTATCTGTGTCAAAGTTTTATTGTAAAAACAAAGAAAAATTATTGCTGAAATGTCAGCAACTTTTATAAATAAGTGCTGATATTTCAGCAACTTTCATAAACTGTGTTCACAGTGTACATAAATGTTGCTGAAATATCAGCAACTTTTATAAATAAGTGTTGATATTTCAGCAACTTTCATACACTATGTTCACAGTGTACAGAAATGTTGCGGAAATGTCAGCAACTTTTATGAAATGTTGCATCATGCTCTGCAATAATCGTGAATAAAATACAGGGACCTAATTTACACTGAAATTTAATGAAGGACTTTTCGTGAATTTTGAAACTTAATAAGGACATGTGCCAAAAGTACCCAAAAAAATAAGCAGTCCAGCAAAATATGTTTGTAATTTTATGTAGCATAAAAGGAACATAAGATTTTTAAGAATTACTAAATTGCTGATTAAGGTTGGAATTCCTGTGTATTATAAAATATAAAGGATGTCTTTTGTTTATGTATCTTGTTTTAACTGGTGGTATTGAGCTGCTATGATATACGTTTGGCCAAATTTAGTCAGATTTTTGAGGGATAAAGGAAATATATTAGATAACATCTAAAAAAAGGATGAAAAATTTGAAACAAAATACTAACCTTGGTTAAAATACAAATTTGCAAACAAAAATTTTGTTTTAAGAGTAAGTTTCAAAGTTTGCAAAAAGGATTCGCTATACTTTCAAAACTAAATACCCCTTCTATTTACTTTTTTTTTTAAATGGTCACACCTCTAGATAGAGCGTCTAGGGACATACCCCTTCTATTAACATCATCAAGTGTGAGAATGCTTGGAACAATATGCAGTTCCCCAGTCAGTAACAGAAACTGCAATTAAAATACTTTTGAATAGGCCATATTGCAATATGGAACGGAGAAAAATAAGGTAAGCATACATAACCAAACTTTATAACTGCTTGTACAATCTTAAAAGGAGATGCACGATAACATAATGCTAAGGTAGCCATAACTTTTAGGGATAGTTTAGTACGGCCAGTGAGTAATATGAGGCTCTTGTTCATTAAAAAGATAAACACTCAATTAGTAGCATGCACTAATTACTTAGATTTACTGATCAGTAAAGTTATGTCTGAAACAAATTTGCTTCTTTGGGTTTTGCCTCTTTCACAAACAAATTCATAGCCTTAAAAAATGTTGTCCATGAGGTAGAATTTATCCCTTGTTTAAAATGTATTTCTACCATCTTTTTGAAATAAATACTTTAACTTGTCAATTTGAATTGAACTCCAGCAGTTGTGATTTCCACTGACTATTAAGAGTAAAGAGAGTGAGGAAGCTGCAAGGACACTGAAGCACTCAATAATGTTGAGAACGATTTCCATAGCAAAGAGGCTAGGGCATTCAATAATTTGGAGCAGTTGGTTAAGAACAAGGAGGGGGAGCCTCTGTATGCAAGAAATTTGAACAAGAATAACCAAGAACGAGTTGAGAAAGTCCGAACATAAGAAAAATGGAAGTAGCAAATTCTAGTGCACTGACACGCCATATACACAAGGACGAACAGCAATGAATGAAAGCAAAAGAGAAGAATCTCGATATAAATACACAAAGGGTCTATAGTGCCATTCTTATGTTCCAAACAATTTTCATGTGATAGGCTAGAATAGCAACATATGCTCCCTTTGAGCAGTACATAGGGAGCTCACGGCATGAAGTAATTTGAGCTCTATATGAAGTTATCAAAATTCTAACTAGACCAGCCCATTTTTCTGAAAATGCTAAGCACTTCGAACCTGAAACTGGGAATACAATCAAAGGTAAAAGAAACTTAGATGATGGTAAGGAGATGCAGAATACAAATGCCTTCACCGAAAAAACAGAAAGCAGGAAAAGATGGTTAAGAGGATGGTTATTGAACTTAAATATTAATATATATGTGACTAGTTTATGTACAATCACAGAAGATGATTATGCAAGCTGTGAGCATAATGTATAACTCTCATTGATTTATTAAAACGATAACAGGCACATCAATTCTTAGACTCGGGATGATATCTTCAAAACATGCAGCATCATTTCCATTGAAAAACAAATTCAACAGCACGGAAGAAAGTCAAGTGATGATAGAGTTGAAATATAAAAAAAATCATACAAGTACTTTCAAAAAATGATAGAATTTGTACTCAAAATATATGAAAATATCGAAAAAACTTATACTGTTGGATGGACTATGTTCATATTATTTGCATTCAGTGGCATCCTGGGTACGATCATGTGAAAAATGATTATAGTAACATGCTATAGAGTTTGTGGAAGTGTAAAAAATCGAAAACTGAAAGTAAAATTTATACCACTATCTGCGAAATTAAGGGGTTGTTTGGTTTATTTTGTATTTTATGTTTTGAGTTTTCAATATTAATTACAAAATATGAGAAGAATAAAGAGAGGTCGGAAGGGATGAACGGAAGATTGGAGGGGACCACGAAGTGGATGAAGGAACGACGGAATGATGAATTGTTGCTCGTGCTTCCGTTTTTCTCAAAACACGAAAAATGAAAAAAAAAAAAATTCTATTTTGTGTGTTATATTCGTTTTCAAAAATAGGCATTTTTCATAATATACATGCGTTTTTCGTATTTTTGTATGGACGAAAACTCAAAACTAAAAACAGTAAACCAAACATAGCCTAAGATTTTAGTGTAACCTTACATCTAATATTAAATGAATTTTTGAGTAAGCCAACAATAAATGAATTTGTAATTACCATCACCATCTTGCCCAGCAAATGTTATGTAATTGGAGCTAAGCAAGGAAGACAAGTGCCTATAGGCTATATTTACAAACGGATCTATTCTTGTTTTATAAAAGCTGAAACACAGTCCCTTGTTTTACTTTTTTTTTTCACAATTTTTTCAGAATTAAATGTGTCGCTGGATTCAACCGTATTTGACCCAAAATTAAATATAAAGCCCCAACCTTCCCTTTCTAGTGTTTTCCCTCTTCATCTTTTCCAGAAACTTCAATTAATAAAATTAGGCTCCAGCAAACTAGAACGGTCTGCTTGGAATGTTAATGCAGCTTTCATGGATCCATGCTCTCATATACACTTCTAATGTACATTTACCAAGTAATTACAAAATATTTTTTTATGGTAAACTTTGGTTCTTTAATTTGAATTGTATCACTGCAGACGATAATTATTATAATGGACAAGGTAATAGTCGATTTTGTCGTGTTTTGTCACTCTTCGTTTGTCATATCTCGCAATCAAGGTAATATACTGTATCTGAAATTTTAGGGTTATCGTTGCATAATCGCCTAATCTTCTTTGATCTATAAGTTTTCTTGTCTTCTTTCTTTCATTCAAAATCCATCGATTTAAGGTCAGTGCAGTTTACATCTAGGGTTTGATTTGTAGGATTTGATATGTTCTAAGTATATATGTTGAGTGTTTATTTTCAGGCCTATTATTTACTATTCGCTGAAACGTTTTATTTATTGTAATTTGCTCCGAGGATTATGTTCCTTTATTCTATATGTCAGAAGTATTTGTTCTTCTATATATTGTTGATCTTCCTTGGATGTAAAATTAAAAAGAACTCAGGTCATATTCACAAAAATTTCAGTTTATCAGTTTTTAAAAAAAAAAAAAAAAATCAAAAGATTGTCTAACATATAGTATTCATATAAAATAAGGGTTGGTACAAATGAAGATGAAGTTCTCAAGCTAATATATTTTTAGTAGTTTTATTTTCATTCCAGAAAATAATAAGTTTAATAACTTAGATTTTAAATATAATATATTTGAACCAGTTAATTATATTTTAAATATAATAATATTAAATACAAAATTTTGAGCATTAGCGACTGCTGTGTCGAATGTGTTCTACGCATCATACGTTAACGGATTAAATTCTTCATGTGTTGGAACATGTGAGAACACATGTTCTCGTGTTTGACACATTGGACATGTAGCACTCAAAAGCATGAATAAGCATTTTTTTACGGCAAACTCACCATGAATATTCATATTCTTATTTCCAATAATCATTGCATCCTATGTCATTGATATATCTTTTAATTAGCCCTAACCGTTGAACCAAGTTTAACAGAATTTCCAAACTTGATTCTTCTCCTGATCTGATTTAAGTTATTGCCTATTCCTGATAAAATACACGAACAAGAAAAAAAAATTATCTACTACAAACTACATATAGGAATAGTAATTCCATGATGTATTGCCATTCATCTTAGATAAAAATAACGAGCTAATAGTTTTTATGTTCACAGCAAGAATTAGTTATCCAGAAATGTATAAAAACTGCTCCTCTTGGTCTGATAGAGTGTATAAATTGTACTTCATGTGTTATTTTAATAAGTCGGTATGTCAATCCTGTAACAAATTTACACAGAACATTTGAAAAAGGACATTAACACTAATATGAGACAAAACCTTATCAAAATAATTACATATTATGTAACTATGTTTTGATGCTAGAGTTGAACTCATTTTGCAGTAATACAAGCTCATTAACTGGTATGGCATAAGTGCAGCTGTGGTCGCCTAGCAGAGAAGTTAGTGGTCCCATATCTAACTTTACTATTGACATAATGTAAGGTTAAAAAAAGAAAAAAATTGGAACTTCAATCTCTGGGTTGATTCCATTGTAATGAGATACTTAGTTAAGCTAATGAGTTGCATCATTTAGCAGATCACATTGAAGTTCAACTGGTACACGTTTTAATTATTAATCATGCATGAGAATTATTGTATTTGATGGTTAAATTTTATGAAGTTGTATATAGATCTTTGTACAACTTGAGCATTCATAATATACAAGAAGTAAATGTAAGCACCAGCTTATTGATGCAGTTTATTAAATGGATATATTTTTCAACCTTGGAGAATTGAGTTATCATGAATGATAAGAGTTACGAAAAGATAGATATTCATTTAAATGTCAATGCCAGGGAGGGATGTACGGACCTTAATTTATCTAACATCGTAATAGACACTTTCAAATGTCGGTTTCAGAACAAAACATTTCAAACAAACCACAGAGGCTGCATATGAATCTAATGCATCTGTAAGTTACACCACCTTTCGTTATTTTTTATATAGTTTCATCAATATGCCTATAGACATATGGACATCCACACACTTTTACTCATCTACAATGCTGACAATTGTTTATCCAACATTTACACATCTCAAAAGTAAATGGATTATTTAAATTTCATTAAACTAAAATTTTAATCTACATGTTTGTAAAGGAAAACATAACTTGAGTAACAGCTTTTAGTACAAATATTTCAAGACAAACATTGTTATCGAATATGCCGTTTGCAAAGCATGAGTTCAAACTAGTTTTAATTTAAAAAAGTGTTTGCATAAAGAATTTTTGAACAAATAACATTAATTTTTTTGTATCTGATTAGCACAAATAAATCAAGATTGTAAACCAATACTTTTATATATTTAATAGCTTCATGTCCTACTGACTTATGTAACTTTTGATACTAATACAACGAGGAAAAAAAACAAAGTTAAATCCATAATCTAATGATATTCATTTTGATGATCAATGATGTTTTCAGTATCAGTATTGTGGATGCCCTACTCATTTTCCCTATTTTATTTCGCCGAGTTATTGGGTTGAAAATAAAATAAAAATAAAAATCTCCGAGAACAATTTCACGTTGAAACAAAATGTACTTTCGCGTGCTTTCACCTTTGACGATTGCTACCTCCACTTTGCCTCTCTCTTTTAGCTCCCCGTCCTTAAGCTTATTAACTGCTATCTTCATCAATAACATAGATTTGAATCGAAATCAAAACAAAAGAATTGGTTACAATCATACGCTGAAGATCTATAGCATATGAAATGGCTAGAATCAGTTTTTGGAAGACTGAATTCCAAAGCCCAAAATATTTTTTGATAAATTCGACAACTAAATAAACACCCAGTACATCAGACTGTGCATTGGAATTGTTGGGGAAGGTCCCCCCTGGAGGATGAATTGGGGAAGAAGTTCAGATGAGGACAAAGGAATAAAAAGACGAAAATGGAATTGGCTTCGCCCGGGTTCGAACCGGAGACCTTGAGTGTGTTAGACTCACGTGATAACCAACTACACCACGAAACCAATTCATGTTCAAGTTTTTCAAACTCTTTTTATTCTTTTACTTAAACATCACCATCTACCCTCTGATTCTACTCGTTTTAAATCTATTACTTCGGCATAGAAACAGCACGTTACTCATGCTCACGCATAATCCTTGTTTCTACTCATTTCAAAATACTTGATTTTATAATATATTTGAAAGAGGGATGTATAAAGTAGTTTCCACCAAGGAAGATATAAAACAAATAAGTTCTAAAGGGAGGATTGTCTCCCTCATTTCCACTTTTTCTTTTCTTTAAATTTTAAAATTAAATTATTCGACTCTAGTTGGTTATGTTTATTCTCAAGAAGATCTAAGTTCAAGTCCTACTAACAGGCCCGGCTCCCGGGTAAGCCTGGCAAGACGACCGCCTAAGACAATCTATCCGACAGAAGCAACGAGGAGAGGGTTGATGAGTATGGTGTTCTGTTAAAAATAAATATTTTTTTACACACCGGTAAATCAAAAGATGCTAGAGTGTAGTGGAAGCAACATTGTTATTGGAGTAAGGCAACCTGAGTTTGATTCCTATCTAAATTGCAATATTTTTGTTCAAATTCCAGAAAACTGGGTTGGGGCAACAACAATGCTTGGGCCGACCCTGCCTACTAACCTCACTTGTTTGATATTTTACTATATCATATTATATTTATTTTATTATATATAAAATTCAGCCTCTCACAGTATTTTCCTCTTCTTTCATTCAGTCTCAATCCAAATACTGAAATCTCCTTAATTCAAGTGAATTTTGACACATGGTACCTTAATACTTTTTCTTTCTCAACTTTTCTCCATTTCAAAGTAAATTCTCTATTTAAACGTTTCCATCCTAAATCTTTTTCACTCCCTCTTAAAATTATTACTAATTACATTTGTCATATCATTATCATCAATACTCTCAATTTTCTTCTTCTTCTTTTCTTATTTATTAGTCTAGATAATTAACTATCTCTCTCCATTCATTTTCTAATTTAGGTAGATAAACCCAAATTTCAAAGTGAATCTATTCTATTATATATAAAATTCAACCTCTCATAATATTTTCCTCTTCACTCATTCAGTTTCATTCCAAATACTAAAATCTCCTTAGTTTAAGTGATTTTTGACATATGATACATACTTTTTCCTTCTCAACTCTCCACATTCCAAAGTAAATTCTCTTTTAAACATTCAAACCCATCCTAAATCTCTTCCACTCCCTCTTAAAATTGTTACCAATTACATTGGTCACTTCATTACCTTCAATACTCTTAATTTCCTTCTTCATCTTTCTTATTTATTAGTCACAATAATTAATTGTCTCCCTCCATTCATCCTTTAATTCAGGAAAATAAACCCAAATTTCACCATGGAATCACATCGCCAAATCCAAAAATACCTAATATGAATTTACATTTAATTTATATCTTAGTTTTTAAAATTCAATTCAATTTTAAAAGCACCACCACTTTAAATTTTAATATTAATCCATAATCTATGCGGTGGATTTCAGTAATTTTAAAGTTGATTTCATTGGTTTTTACTTAACTACATTTATCTATGGAATTCATGCTTTATATATGTTTGTATTTGAAAAATAGTTCAGGTATTTATCTGATAATTATTTTGATATGTCTACCTTTCAAGAGTAGAATGTTCGAATATAATTCATAAAATAAGTTATCCAGACAATGAAACGTTAGATTCCAATTATTCATGATATCTTTTTTTTTAATTTTAATACATTTTTCCTACTTTTATCAAATTGAAGTATACTATTGGCAAGTAACCACCTTTCAACTTTCAACTTTATTCTTCATAAATTCTTTTAATTTAATACTATGACTATGAAAATATATTGTGTAAGATTACAGAGTAACCAAAAGCTTTTGGTTGATAGATAATTTTCAATCGGCAAACTTAGCTTTAATGATGTTTTGATTGACATATTTCCTCCAAAATGTTGGAATATATCCATAAAATAAGTTATTCAATTAATGAAATGTTAGATTCCAACTATTCACGTGTTTGATATCTTATTTCTAAATTTTAATACATTTTTTCTACTTCTATCAACATTGAATTATGATGTTGGCAAGTAACCACCTTTTTACTTTATTCTTCATAAATTATCTTGGTTTAATACTATGGCTATGAAAATATATTATGCAAGATAACAAAAACAACCAAAAGCTTTTGGTTGATAGAAAAATTAGGAAGCTTAAATTTAATGATGTTTTGATTGGCATGTTTCCTCCAAATTAACTATGGGTCCAATATATTTTAATTCTTTTCTAAAAAAATAAAATATCAAATTTATATTTTTGATTACTTGTTTTATTAGTTTACATGATTGATAGCTTTACTAATGCTAGAGGGCACAAATAAGAAGAGCAGTGAAGTTCTAGTAGAAAACCATCGATTGTAGGTTATTTAATATTTTGAAGTGATTTTTTTCATTCTTTTTTCTTGCAAGCAAAACAAAGTATTGTTATTTTGCACGGGCATGCCGAATTATAATGATTGTACCACTTTACAAATTTTGGCAGGTGTGAGGCTAGAATACTTCAAACTACAATGCAAGACACAGATGTTTCTCAGCAAACAGAAAGTCAGATAAAGTACAGGAGTGAGACAACAATGCCTCGACTGCTAAAACCCAACTAATCTTCCTACGTAGAGGAGGATTCATACTCATCACCAAACAAGTCGGTCCCAAGGATATTAACATACTCACTATATAGTAATGCAATCTTGGGATCAAAAACTACACCTCCTCATCACAAATCAATCTCCTATCCCAATTTTTATCTTTAAAATCACTATTGTACTCACCACATTTGCCATCAACTATAAGAGTAAGCGTGTCATTATAAATATGATGAAATAGAGATTTATGCTCACTTTCCTGAATAGAAACAAAAACATAAAGTATGTGTCAAACATTAGAGAATATGGAAATTGTGTCACATCATGGACCCTGGTCTTCTCATTAGAATTCCAAACAATGTTATTGGAGATAGAGCATGTACTAAAGCTTGGCGAAACATGAGTCAAATCATTCTAGGATGGGGGTGGGGGAGCGCTTTTGGGTATCCAAACACGCTTCACAACTTTAGGAAGCGGGATCATTTGGGGTGGATTCAATTCAACCTTTTCAACATGAGGGATTGGCGTAGGATTAAGGAGATGTTTGCATCCAATGAGAAGGTGACCAAATGACTTACAGTTCGAGTATATTGGCGGTTTCCACTTGTATCCAACATTTACCATAGTTACTATACCACCATTCAGGCTAGTATTATATGAAGTTCCTTAAGATGGATAAGCTTTAGATTAGAAGCATGGGGTTTAATCGTGTACTAATTATACCACGCCTTGATTTGTTTTGTGATAAAATAGATGTGGTCCAATATAATAAAAATCGCATATTTTGATGAATAATTTTTACTTTATCCTCTAATGTGTGGTCTAAATAAAATATTAAATCTAGTGTATATATAGCAATGATTCTTTTTATAAATTTGTTTATAATGCTTAGAGTTTAAACTCAGGACCTTTAGTAACCACTGAAGTTAGATGTCTTACCACCTGGGGCAATGGTCATTGGCATGGTAAAAAAAAGTTCATCAAAATATGCTCAAATTACACATCCAACATCGAATTTTTGACTGCACTATATGAAATTCATCGGGCAAATCAATCAAGTGCTACTTCATGGAGTATTATTATAAATTTCTTTGTTCAATGTCTTGCACTTAATCTTAAAAAAAATTCTAAAGAAAAGATTTTTATGTCATTTAAGATCATACTTCTTACTTTGTAAAATGAAAGAATAATGTTTCATCTTTTGCCAATGAGGAGCAAAATTATACTCTTTATGATTCGTGTTCATTTCAAAATGCTTGCACAAACAATGCGAGCTATCTACCTTTATCTTAATTGATTCGCTACTAAAAATTAAGGAACAACTTGAGATTAAATGTACAATATGATAATTTATGATGGTATACTTTAAGTAATTTAGTAATTTGAATTATCTCGATAATTGAGCATTAGTAGCGGTATATTGTACATAAAAGCGTGCATATATGAATTCTTTCAAAGTAAATATTGAAATACCGCTTAATACTTAATGTAATCACCATTAGAACGGTGCATTCGTAGACAAGAGGTTGGCTGGGTGGACAACGTTCGTGAATATTTACGTCTGAGGTAATGGTGTTACGTTAGACGTACATATTACGTCAGCGGTTCTCCCATAAGAGGCTTGCCACTTCAAAATGGAGAGGATTTCTCGAACGCAAAATTAACGTTCGACGTAAATACAATAAGGCGGACGTAAAATTTACGTCCGAAAATCTCCTATATAAACCCCAACATCTCGTACTCATTTCAAAACATTCTCATTTCTTCTTCCTTACATTTTTGTCCAGATGCGATTTTGCATATAATAATTCAGAATGTTCCAAAATCACATAATGAAATTTTCAATTTTTATCATTGTAGTTTGCGCATAGCTTTGGAAAGAACATTTGGTATTTGAAAAAAAATTCAACATTTTATGCCGAAATATAGTTTTACCAAACAAGCACAGTTTGTTGTTACAAGCTATGTTATCCATAATTTATTAGAAAATTCAATAGTACAGATTCTGATTTTGAAGAAATAGTCAATGAAGAAGTTCTACGAAGTTATGTTGAAAATTAGCGTGAACATCTTCAACACAATCATGGTGGTGCAAGTTCATCAAATAAACAATAGATTATTGCAACACATGATGCAATTAGAGATGCTTTGATTGTTGTAGAACGACGTTAATCTATGTATTGTTTTACCATTGTATTTCGGTTAATGTTCTATGTACCGTTGTATTTCAATCTATCACTTGTAGTTGATAAATTATTAAATATTAATTAGTAATTATTAATAATTATTAATCTATAATAAATTATTAATTATTATACAATTAAATTAAATTATCTTCACATAAAAAGTACAAATAATTTTTACATCCTACCCAACCTCTAACTAATCTCTAATCAAAAAATTTGTCCACGAACACTCTAACGTCTAACCCAATTATCCGCGAACGCATCTGAAATTTGGAAAGAAACAAAGTTTTTCTTTTCTTTTTTCCACTCGTTTTATAGGACTTCATGCTCATCTTTAGTAAACATTAAAGCAATTATATCACCATATACATGCCACTAAACTGATAAAACAACTAAAAGAGCATCATTTCTTAAATGGAACCTACTTAGGAAGATATTTTGAATAATGGACCAATAAACCAAATCAATTCTTGTTTTAATGTATTTATTATTGGTTGTTGTAGTTATTGTACAACTACAATAGGGGGATCAAATATTTCAATTAAGTTTGTTGTGTGTATATTTTGAAAAAAAAACTGATTTTTCTCAGAGTTTCATAATCATCATGAGACATTAAAATAGCAATATTAGGTATGCACGAAGAAATACATAAAAAAATTACTATTATTTTTCATGTTTATATGAAATATATATTCCATAAATAAATCTAAAAAGTGCAAGAATATTTGATATGTCATTATTTTCCTCTAATTATATAGTATATTGATTACTATTGTACAGTCATGTTTTGAATATTCAAATTGTCCATTCTATTACTTTTATATATCCATGCCCGCAATAGATTTTTTTTCGCTATAAAACAATTAGAAAAGAACTTAGTTTCATATAAAGCATTTATAAAGTATGTGCACAACATACAAAGGCATTAGTATTTACTATGGAGTAATAACTAAGATATCCATTTCATAGGTCTTATGTAGGATCTAGATTAACCCTAGAGGGGGGGGGGTGAATAGGGTTACAGCAAATTTTCTTGAATTTATAAAATCAAACACAAAAACAAACTGCAGAGAAGTAAATATGCTGAAAAGTAAATCACACACAAAAATTACCCAGCTTCGGCAACCCCTGCCTACTGCTGCATTCTCATATTTCTATTAGAATTAAACAGTCTCCAGCTTACAAACACTCTAACAGACTTGCAAACCCTGCTACCGCCTATAGAGTTTTGCAAACTCGCAAACCCTGCTTACTGAACTAATCCTAACTAGACAATCTGACACAACCTAAATTAATTAAAGCCTTATATAATTAATAACACAATAAATAAGACCGGCCCAAACAAATAAGTGATAAGAAGATCCCTTTCTTCCTTTTTATTTATGTCAGCCTGTTCCTTTGTAAAGCTCGTGAAAAGTGAAAAATGGCGGCTTCTCTTTCTCAAAGCTACCGAGTTCTGTTGATCGATAGAATAGATGATTTCTGGTCTTTGTCGATCGATCCTTTCCTTCAGTTTGCACACCGTGGCTTCTATTTGCTTGTTCGTTGCTTATGAAATTAGGGCTTTGGCTTGGTTGCTTTGAGCTTGACCGAATTCGACTTCTCTGGTATGTTATTTGATCCTTTAGTTATCTGGATTGATTACTTGAATTCGATTTATTTTATTGCCGATGATGATTGGAATTTATAGGGTTCGATCCCCTGAGTTTTCGTTCGTATATAATTGTTTGAATTTGTCAATTATTCATCTTGGCCGGTTGATTTTGTATCGATGCTTGAGATTGATCTCTGACTTCTTTAATTCGTATATACTTGTGTTACTTGGTTGACACGGTGTTGATTCAATTTCGTGATGACCACGACTTTGATTTTGCTGCTCCGTGAATTTCTTGCTTTGACTTGTTCGACTCACGACTTCGGCTTTGATCATTTTTGACTTTGTTAATGCGATGTTGTTTAAGGCCCTTGTGTACTTCGACTCTGTCCATTTTTGTGTTCATCCCTGAGCACTTTTCGACCTGCTGTTTGCACACTGCTTCCACTATTTCGACTATAGCTTGACTCTCCGATTTTTCTTCTGATTTTTGTTCGATGAAATTGTTGCTTGATTATTTTGAAGCTGCTACATCGATTTGTCACTGCATTGATGTGTGTCATTCACTTGTTGTTCATAGTTTGAAATCTGGTGCATTTCACTGTTGCATACATGTGCTTGACACTGAGCTGTACACACGTTGTTGCTTGATTCTGGTCTCGCTCGACTGTTTGGTCTTGGTGCAGTTGCTATGCCTTTGTGCATTGAGCTGCACATGATATGCTGTGCACTTGACTTGAAGTCTACATTGTGCATTGCCTTGCCTTTGATCTTGTTTGTTGGTTTAATGGTGCACTTGCTTGGCCATTTTGTACTTCTGGTCTTTGTTTGTTCATCTTGTAGTCTGGTTTGCTGTTGTACTTCACTGCACTTGATTGTGATGTTGTGGTTCACTTTGATAATCATGTTGCCAGGCCTGCTTCTGGTTTCATTTGTTTCAGACCTTCATGTAGAGGCTGCACTTGTTCATTCCACTGGTGCATCAATTGACTTGTGCATATGCATCTATGTTGAGTTGAGTTGATTTAGTTATACATTGCCTTTATATAGTCTGGATTCAGGTCTGTAGTTTGCATTGTTGACTGTGCACACGAGTTGGCGAGGCAGTGCACACGTGTATAAATGTACACGTGTGTATTGCAGCTACTCATGATTACCTGTCCCTGATAAGAATACTGATATGCACAGATATTACACAATCAAAAATGATGACAATAACCCATATATCTGAGGCACCAATAAAAACAAATTTATATTTTTGCAAATTCAAATTTATTTATTTTCAGATTACTGCTGTAGTTGCTAATTATACAGGTACACAGGAGACAGGACAAGAACTGGAGCTGGACAATGCAGATAGATGCAGATGTGCAGACAGAGTGAAAAACTAAGTGTTGAGTGTTGTAGTGAGAAAAAATGTGATGTGAAATGTATGAAACCGGTGTATGTATATAGAGAGAACCGAAAACTTTGTATTGTATAAGTGTTGAAATAAAATATTATATTGAATAAAAATACTGATTGAATTATAAAAATTCTGTGCAATAGTATTATTATTCAATATGAATATTTATTCCTATATGTGTATAGTACAATTTGCAAACACATATATAAATTGATATATGTTTGTTATCATCAAACAAAAAATCACATCAAACAATCTTCCCCTTTTGATGATGACAAACATATATATTAAAGATTTTGAAATTCTAATAAATGTGTTTGAGCATGAAATATTTAGCTCCCCCTATATGAATGCTCCCCCTACAACTGAGACCACTCCCTATTTAGAAGATTTAGAAAATTACAGAAGAATAAAAGAACTAAAGAAAATTAACTAACAACATTTAACAAATTTGTTGAAGTATTCCAAAAATATTTACTTCCTTATCAAAATCTTGTTCTTCTCCCCCTTTTGTTGTCATCAAAAGACTGACAAAACTAATGGAACAGTAGTGGAAATTTTTTTTGTAAATAAAAAAAAACAAATGCAAAACAAAGAAAAATCATAATATATCATAACGAGGTAACAATTTCCACATTGTAGAGAATGGATCGATGATTCGGTTGTTATATAATGAGAAGAGAGAAATTTTAAAAATAATTTGACATTTAAGCACAAAAATAAGCACTTACTAACCACGCATAACCATAAGGACTTTTAAATGGGATTAGCAGTTACTTATTAGTCTAAGCATCCGGACTTTTAAGTGAGACCAGAAAAATACTTAGCTATCATGCTCCATGCATAACCATAAGGACTTTTAAATGAGAATGGAGTGATGATAAAATAATTCACTCACATGCTCCATCCATGCATAACCATAAGAAATTTTAAATGAGAATGGTTGCATGATAGATTTTTTTTTAATTTAACAAAGAAAATAATTCACTCTTCTCATTTTACAAAACCATTATGAATGATAGAAAGATGGTAGAAATAGAAATGGTCGTGGAATAAGTTACCAAGTTAATTATATTATGAAATGTTTTTTTTTAATTTTGAAAAGGAATAAAACAAACATATTTCCACTACTGAATACCATATTCGAATCAATCTTTGAATAATATCCAAAACTGGTTTGAATCCTAGAAATTGAAGTTGAAAATAAATATCCAAGAATATTTCAACCAAAAAATGGAAAATGATTAGTCAATTTCTATAATCCCCAAATCCAAACGTAATCTGGAAAATCTGTCTTCGGGGAGGGGTTTTGTGAAAATATCAGCAAGTTGAATCTCAGTTGAAATATGTTCAATGCAAATGTCTTCCTTACCAATGTGATCTCTAAGAAAGTGGTGTCTCACATCAATGTGTTTTGTGCGTGAATGATGAACAAGATTATTTGACAAGTCTATTGCACTTTTACTATCACATTTTAATGGAACTTGTTTATAAACTAAGCCAAAATCAGAAAGAGTTTGCATCATCCATAAAATTTGAGCACAACAACTTCCTAAAGCAATATATTCTGCTTCAGTGGTGGATAATGCAACACAATTTTGTTTTCGACTTGACCATGAAACTAATGAATGTCCTAGCATGAAACATGTCCCACTAGTGCTTTTCGTGTCAACCAATGAACCAGCATAATCAGCATCAGAATAACCAACTAAATCAAAATTTTCACAAGAAGGGTACCATAGTCCAAATTTGTGTGTGTGTGAAAGATATCTCAAAATTCGTTTAGTGGCTTTCAAATGAGATTCTTTAGGATTAGATTGAAAACGTGCACACAAACACACAGAAAACATAATATCAGGTCTAGAAGCAGTAAGATAGAGAAGTGAACCAATTATCCCTCGATATTTCTTCTGATCAACAACAACTCCTTTCTCGTCTTTGTCCAACTTTGTTGATGGGCTCATAGGAGTTCTCAATGGTTTGGAGTTCTCAACTCCAAATTTCTTCAACAGTTCCAACACATACTTGGATTGTGAAATGAAAATACCATCACTGCTTTGCTTGATTTGAAATCCAAGAAAATATTTCAATTCTCCAACCAAACTCATCTCGAATTTAGCCTGCATGACTTGTTCAAATTTCTCGCACAAGAGTTTTTTAGTAGCACCATAAATGATATCATCCACATAAATCTGAACAATCAAAAAATCACTTCCTTTATGTAATAGAAACAGTGTCGTGTCAGCACTCCCCTTTTTAAAGCCATTTTCCAAAAGATATGTACAAAGGCAGTCATACCAAGCTCTAGGAGCTTGCTTAAGACCATATAATGCTTTTTCTAGTTTATACACATGATTTGGAAAATCATGATTTTCAAAACCGGTGGGTTGTTCAACAAAAACTTCTTCTTTCAAATCACCATTTAGAAAGGCACTTTTTACATCCATTTGTTTAAGTTTGAAACCCTTATAACATGCAAAACTTAGCAAAATCCTAATGGCTTCTAACCTAGCAACTGGAGCAAATGTTTCATCAAAATCTATGCCTTCTATTTGGTTATATCCTTTTGCGACTAACCTAGCTTTGTTTCTAATTACATTTCCTGATTCATCAAGTTTATTTTTGAACACCCATTTAGTTCCAACAATTGGATAGTCATTAGGCCTAGGAACTAATTTCCAAACTTTATTTCTCTCAAATTGATTAAGTTCATCTTGCATTGCTAAAACCCAACTTTCATCATTAAGAGCCATTTCAATAGAATCAGGTTCAATCTTAGAAATAAAACCATTGTGACAACAAAATGCACACAAATTTTTATCAAATGAAGAGCGAGTGCGTATACCTTCCGTAGGATCACCTATAACCAATTCAGGAGGATGATTGGATTTGAACTTCAATCTATCAGCATTAACAGTCCTACTTTTAGCTTTCTCACTAGATGTCCCTGCTTCAATGCCTTCATGATCTACCCCATCGTCAACCGCCTTTTCAGGCGTCCTTTCCAGGTCAGGTTCATCGAATTTCACATTGATTGATTCAACAATTGTATTTGTTCGTTTGTTGTATATCCTGTAAGCCTTGCTCCTTGTTGAATAGCCCATGAAAATTCCCTCATCAGCCTTTGATTCGAATTTTCCAAGTTGATCACATGTGTTAAGAATGAAACAAGGACATCCAAATACACGAAAATAAGAAATGTTAGATTTCATTTCATGCCACAATTCATAAGACGTTTTGCCAAGTATTGGTCTAATCATTACTCTATTCATTACATAGCACGAAGTATTCACTGCCTCTGCCCAAAAGGTTAGAGGTAGTTTATACTCACTCAACATGGATCTAGCCAATTCTTGCAATGTACGATTTTTCCTTTCAACCACCCCATTTTGTTGAGGTGTTCGTGGAGCAGAAAATTCATGTTTTAAACCATTTTCTTCACAAAAGCTTTCAAATTCCAAATTTTCAAATTCGCCTCCATGATCACTTCTCAAAGTTTTAATTGAAGCTCCTTTTTCATTTTGAACAAGTTTTGCAAATTTTGAAAAATAATCAAAAGATTCAGACTTTTTGGCTAAGAAATAAACCCATGTAAATCTAGAATAATCATCAACCAATACATAACAATAACGTTTTCCATTCAAGCTTGCAATTTCATTTGGTCCAAATAAGTCCATGTGAATTAATTCAAGGACCCTTGATGTGCTAACAATGTTTTTAGGGCGAAATGATGATCGACTAAGCTTGCCCAAGGAACATGCTTTACACACTTTATTATTTTTAAATTTCTGATGTGGTAACCCTCTGACTAATTCTTTCGTTTCAAGTTTTTTTAAGAGGCCCATGCTAGCATGTCCAAGTCTCCTATGCCATAAAGATGCCTCTTCGTCAGTGGCTACCAAACATCTAGAAAGATTTAGATTATCAAACGAAAGCGTGTAAACATTTCCTTTTCTTTTTCCCATAAAAACAATGTTATTAGAAGATTTATCAATGATTTTGCCAAGTATCACTATCAAAAACCACATTCATACCTTTGTCACATAGTTGGCTAATAGAAATGAGATTGTGATGCAAATTATCGACGTATAAAACATTAGTCAAGGAAAAAGTACCGTTACCTACTTCACCTTTACCAATAATCTTACACTTGCTATTGTCTCCCATGATCACATTTCCACCTTTAAAATTCTCTAGGCTAAGGAACTTCGATCTGTCACCTGTCATATGTCTAGAACAACCTGAATCTAGAAACCATTCTTGTTGCTCCTTAGCCCGCCAACAAACCTACATAGAGAGAGAGGAGGATGACCTAGAGAAACTCTTAGATCCAATGATATTAGTGACTGAAGCATTGTGAATAAACAATCCCTTTGGAACCCAAACTTGTTTTGTCCTTTCATTCTTGTTCCAATAGACATGAAATTTGTTTGTAGAATTCTTAGGAATCCAAACTTGTATAAATTTTGTGTTCTTGTTCCTATGACTATAATTTTCAGCACGATGTCCAATTATTCCACATCTAGTAAAGACACTCTTACCTTTTGCATTATCATCAACTTGTGTTTTCCCAAAGCCTAGTCCTTTTCTGTTGTTAGCAAAAAGTTGATTTCCCAATAACATGTTGAATGATTTTTCTCCTCTAGAAAAGTTATTCAGAGTTTTCTCAAGATTTTGGACTTTGGTTTTTAGTGTTGTGTTTTCAGTCACAAGTGAGGTGCATCTATTTATAAAATCCTTTTTCCTAGTGTCAATGGTTTCCTTAAGACTCAAGTTTTCTTTTTCAAGATTCTCAAAGCTATTCTTAAGTTTTGATAATTCTGAATCTAAAATTTTACATTTTTTACAGTCTAAGTTTCGAATATTTTCAAGTTCAGTTTCTAACCTAGAATTTTCATGGACAAGTTCTCTGCTATCAGATTTCAGTTTTTCAATTTTAGATTCAAGAGTATCAGTTGTTTTAGTAAGATCACAACACATCAAAACAAGTTCTTTATAAGAATAGTCACCTACCTCACTAGATTCCTCTGAGCTTGCTTCTGAATCTGATTTTGCCATAAGACACAAATTAGCCTCCTTTGAGCTATTATTCGAAACTTCCTCTCCTTCTTTATCATCCCAAGTCGCTGCAAAGGCCATCTTCTTCTTTTTCTTTCCTTTGTT